>CM031687.1:2091526-3291526 GCA_006182925.3 Reinhardtius hippoglossoides
CGGAAAACTTTCTAGAAACTCAACTGAGAATTAAAAAGAGGTAAATATTATTAATCACATTTAAACTCACAGTGTCGTTGATCGATCTACAATGAAGTTAACACACGGTCGACAGAAGTGTCGAGCTACAAGAGACGTTTTATAGAAAAATATAAAATAAGAAAATTATAATATGTAAAATATATATATATAAAATACAGCTCAATATAAATCAAATATAAAAACAAATATAATACTGTTTACATAAAGAGTGCGAGGATATAAGTAGAAAAGCCAAAGTGACAAATACACCTAGTGATAGAAACGTCTGTTTTCAACCGTCGACACGTTTCTTTTGTCTCAGTTTTTCTTCTTCACATTAAGATGTCGTACAAAAACAGTTAATCACAGTTTCACGTGTGTAAACAGACAATACATATCCGTGGTTAGTGAGATGCTTCAGGTTTTCATTGAGCAGTGTTGTCTGACAGTCCGTCTCCTGCTCCCTCCGACAGGTGAACCCTCTCGTGTCTCCTGGAGTCGCTGCGGTTGCTGAATTCCTTCCCGCAGACGCCGCAGCGGTACGGCCGCTCCCCGGTGTGGATCAGCCGGTGCACCTTCAGGCTGTTGGCGTGAGTGAACCTCCTGCCGCAGATGTTGCAGCCGTACCTCTTCTCTCCGGAGTGGGTCCTCATGTGTAGCTGCAGATTGCTGGGGTTGCTGAACCTTTTGTCACACTGATCGCAGACGTAAGGCTTCTCCCCCGTGTGGACGCTCATGTGATATTTGAGTCTCGTCGTGCGGCTGAATTCTTTCCCGCACACGTTGCAGGCCGACAGCTGCCCCGGTTTCCTCCCTGTGTGGAGCCTCATGTGGTTCTGAAGCGCGCTGGCGTGGCTACAGCGCTTGCCGCACATCTCGCAGATGTACGGCCTCTCCCCAGTGTGCGTCAGCATGTGGTGCTTCAGGGCGCTCTGGTGACTGAGGCCTTTACCGCAAACCTCACAGGTGAAGAGCTTCTCTCCGGCGTGTTTGCTCAGGTGGAGTCTGAGGATGCTCAGGTCGCTGCATCCGAGGCCGAGCTGGTCGCAGCAGGTCTCTTTCTCCATGTGAGTCACCCGGTGAGTCGCCAGCGACGAGGACGAGAGGAAACCCTCGCCACACACTTCACACACAAAATCTCTGACTCCTGAATGAAGGTTCTCATGATCGGACAAACTTTGTCTGCACTGGAAAGTCTCTGGACAGAGCGAGCAAACAAACGTCTTATTCAGGGCACAACACCGGTGCCGCTGAAACGCCAGCGTATCGTTGAAGTGGGTCTCACACAGCGTGCACACGTGGGTGTCCACGGACTTCAGGCTGTGCTGACGCATGTGTCTCACGAAGGTGGACTTGTAAGCGAACTCCGTCCCGCAGTCTGAGCATCTGTGCAGCTTCTCTCCGGTGTGACGGCGTGAATGTGCGACGAGCCCGGCGAGTACCGAAAAACGTTTGCCGCACTGAGAGCAGAGGTGAGGCTTGGAGTGAGTGCGCTGGTGTCTCTCCATCAAACACTTCAGAGCAAACGTCTTGTCACATGAAGGACACTTCACCGATCCAGTCGTCTTCTTCTTCTTCGTGGTCTGGGATGTAGAAGCGTCGGTGAAATCCTCCCTGACATC
Organism: Reinhardtius hippoglossoides; assembly: GCA_006182925.3. Taxonomy (NCBI): domain Eukaryota; kingdom Metazoa; phylum Chordata; class Actinopteri; order Pleuronectiformes; family Pleuronectidae; genus Reinhardtius; species Reinhardtius hippoglossoides. Next base: position 2,093,170 of record CM031687.1, read on the forward strand.
GGAGGCCGGCTCCGGGGCCACTTCAGGGGCCGGCTCTGAACTGAGCTCTGTTAATAAGTCGTCAGGTTCAAACTGAGATCCAGAGATTCTCTCTTCATGTGAGACAAAAAGAAAACAGTTTTAAAAATAACTGAACTCACAGTCTGATACTGAGAAGCCTTTAAAAGTCTTTCTGTATTTCAAAAAGAAATTACAGACCTTTGTGATTCACTCTCTTATTCTTCTTCCTCATTGCTGGTTCCCGTCCTCCCTCCATCTTCTTTCTTCTGGCTGTTGATTCTGTAATTTTTATTTTAAAAAGAGCATTCAGCTGTGTTTATTATACGGAGAAGGAACATTTCACGGCCTCTCCAGCTGTCAGGAAACTCACTCGCTGGCGGCTTCATGCTTGACTGTTTGCTCTCGTCGTTCGGCTCCGGTTCTTCCTCGGCTTCACACATGGACACTTTCAGTATCGTCAGGATTTTCTCCACGGCACCTCTGGTCCATGTTTCCATCAGCGCCGCAAACTGGGTCTGTAGAGAAGAAGAAGAAGAAGAAGATTCAGAGAAGTAGGTTTTGGGTAATTCTTAAAACAATTATTAACTCAAGAAGTTATGATAAGTAATGGTAATTTAACAAAGTAAGAAAATCTGAATATTTGAAGCTGTGTTCTGTGTTTTACATGATTATTAATGGAGAATATTTAAGCTAATGTAATTTCCAGACATCAAATTGAGCTCTTAGAGTATTTATACATTTTCATTAACTTCATAAATACATATATACAGATATATACATACAGTGTATTTGGAGAAGATTTGTGTGTGTGTGTGTGGTGGTGTGTGTGTGTGTGTGTGTTACCGTTGTGTCTCCATTCAACTTCTGCCTCTGTGGACTCACTTCCTCCTCCTCCTCTTCTTCCTCCTCCTCCTCCTCTCCTCCTCCACCTCCACCTCCTCCTCCCTCTTCACTGCAGCCGGAGCAGAGCGCTGCTGGGCGGCCACAGTCCGGACGTCGGCCCGGTCCTCGGCCCGGTCCTCCTCCTCCATCAGCCTGCGGAGCTCCGTCACCGCCGCCCGCACCAGAGTCTCCATCACCGCGCACAGCTGCAGCTCCAGCAGCTCCACACGCGACATGTGTTCGAGTCTCACTTTACTTTTACATGTTATTGTTATTAATAAGTTTCTGTTCTTCACAGAGAGCGACTTCTGACAGGATGTTGTTGTTCCGGGTTCCTCTTCTTCGTGGGATTTACAAAGCAATGTTGTTGGAATCTTAGAAAAACGTCTGCTCCCTATCGGTGAGGTTGTGGTACTGCATGTTTACATCTAAATACATGATAATTCTTAGCCTTTAATTTAATAAGAAGAAGAATAAGTATATAAATAAGTGTAAAAACTTAGATGCGACAGATGTTTAAATCCAAACTTTAACAAACTATATCCAGCTTCCATCCAGTTGTTTATCTGTAGTTTCTCCCTGTAGCCTGCAGGGGGCAGAACACCCCCATCATCAACTCCACCTGCATCGAGAGGAGACACATTTATTCAATTCACTTCAATTCAAACCACTTTTATTTACCCCTGAAGGGCGATTTAGTTTTTATTCCAGGTTCACTGTACTTCATATTCATATATACTATACTTCATATACTTCATATACTTCATGTACTTCATATACTTCATGTACTTCATATACTTCATGTACTTCTGTGAATGACTTGTTGTTGTGCGTTGACTTGACTCCTGTTCCTGCTGAACTGAGCCAGTGTCGGATCAAACTGCTGTCAGCTCAGGAGGCACAGGAGGGAGGCCACATGCTTCCTCGGGTTAGGGTTCACAAACCTGCACATGTGCTAAGTGGGAATTAGATTTTTTCCATAACTACTCGCAGGCAACAGTCTTATTTCCAGTGAGCTCATTTTACATAAAGACATTATCTGTAAACATCAGCCCGAAAAGGAAAAGTAAACACATTTCATCTGGCAACAGCGCAAAGTATGATTTCTCATTCCGTACAACAAAAGGAGAGAAGTCGGAAAAACATCAGATAACCATCAGATAAATGGAGGTGTTTATCACAATCAAGAAATCAAACGTTTTATGACGCCATAAGAGGCCGACAGGATGTTACAGGAGAATAACTTCCAGTTTATCCAGATGTGCAGATAAAGAAATTGACCTTTTTGATGCCCAAACAAAACACTGTATTCATTTTCTGTACCTGTATAGATGGGAATCTGCTGCTCTACTATAATCTGTACAGATACATTTACTAAATAAACGCACACGTGTCATCATGTTCATCTTAAAGAAGTCAAAAGTATAATAATAGGTTGAAAAGCAAAGAATGTATCTGTGTGTGTGTGTGTGTGTGTGCGTGTGTGTGTGTGTGTGTGTGTGTGTGTGTGTGTGTGTGTGTGTGAGTTCATGGAAATGAAGGGACATGTGACCAGTCTGACTCACTGATGTGTTTTCAAGAAACAGAGGAGTTTCGTGGGTCAGAGGAATAAAATGCACCACATCAGATTTTGCCGACACAGACGATACTTGTTAGTCAGATCAATTCATTCATTTTAATCTTTTTTTAAAATTTGTTTACAATAAGAAATGCAAATATAACCAACCCTTTCCTTGAAGGACCACAAGAGCATAATCACAATTTCCCATATGAAGAGAAATCCCTGTATTCGTACATTTTTCAGTTTGAGCAAACAATCTTCCGATTCAATTTTATGCACGAGTTTTAACGATAAGATCCTTTGAAATGCAACGTCCCCATTATCTCTGTGCAGGTGAAGAACTTAGCCACTGTGAACACATGGCTGAGTCTCCCTGTTCAGCAGTCGACTAAGCTCTGCACCTGATCAGACACCACACGACACAAACACCTCTTCTCTGAAAGTACAGGAGCACGACAGGTACCTACAGAACGTGTCCTCCTCCTCCTCCTCTTCCTCCTCCAGCTCCTGAAGTGGACACCATAGCAGTGTAGTAATCCCTGGCAATGTGATTTCTGTTTTCTGTCCCAAATCATCACGCCAGAGACCCACACAGCCACAGCACCGTCTGCGTCCTCCAGGGAACAAACCACCTCTCTGCCCCTTCTCCTCATCTCTTTCTTTCTCCACGTTCCAGTCTCCCCACCCCCCCCACCCCTCTCTCTCTCCCATGCTCGGTTTAACTTTGGGTATTTCCCTCATTAACTGCTGCGCCTATATGAGGAACTCCGGAGAGGCCAGAGGAAGTCAGGCTCTGAAATAAAACGACAGACTCTGATAGTAACCCATGACGATGGGGGGGGGGGGGGGGGGGGGGGGGTCGGGGCAGGTGTGAGGGCGTCCTGAGGCGACAAGCATTCATTTCAAATGAATGAATTTGTTGAGATCTTCACCTTTTCAATGCAGGAGGGGGTCAAGACCTGGATTTCACTTTGATCGCATTTACCCGCAAGGTTCAGACTCAAGCGATTACCAGCAGTCTTCTTCTTCTTCTTCTTCTTCTTCTTCTTCTTCTTCTTCTTCTTATGATGCCTCCTTCAAACAACCCTGTGTCCTTTTTTCACAAATGCACATGTGGGCTACTCCAAGGTTTTTTTTTTTACGACAGGAGACAATGGAAACAATACCGCTTCTGTCCACAGAGGCGCCAAAATCCACTCAAATGAAAAGTTCCTTGTAGCAGCTTTAACTTCTTTCCATATAATAACTGAGCTTGATGGGTCAGTCAGAATCTGTCTCTACATGACACCGAGCCCAACAGAGTTAATCACCACATGTGGCGGCAGAGGGCGCTGTTGCTCAGTAAAAGCTGTTTAGAGACTAATAAATAACAATCTGATGGTTTCTGGCTGTGTCTTTAACTCATCACACATGTCACATATATGATTTTACAGAGTAGATCCGCTGTGAGACATCGAGCTCAGAGCGGGTTCAAGCTGAAACGTGCTCGGTCTCGGCTGCGTCTCGAAACCCGGCCGCCGGCTGAACGGTTTCTACATGTGTGTGTGACTGCTGGAGCTGAATTAACGAGAATCACACTACAACAACAGCCTGGATCCTGCGTGCCGGGGCTTCGCTTTGGACATGTCTGATCCACAGAGCCGTGACATACCAAGCATGTTCTTGGCATGTGACCCCCGCCAGCTGGTGAGCCCCCCCCCCCCCTCTGACCTCTAAACCCCCCGTGAGGCAGAGTCACATCATGCTTGACTTGGTGGGGCCTTTTTCATACGAGGCTCGGACTGAAAGATTAGAAGCAACTTGGTGGAAGAAGAGCTTGAAATTCCTGGTTTGCCACACGACACGTTCATGGTGTTGATATGTTTATGGTTTAAAGGTTCAGTTTTAGTTGGGATGGAATCTGTGAGCTGATTGTTTCAGGAGATCCAGAGATCCTCAGAGTTTACTGGAGCTTGGAGGAAACACTCATCGAGTTAACGTCACCCATCGGTTTTAAACCAGAAGTGACCATATATGGAGAAGCGGGGGGCGGAGCCTGACTGAGACCTGCACCCATTGGACGGTACTAGCTGTCAATCACACCGTGGTATCCACGCCACGATACATCGGGTGCTTTACGATCTATTTGACTCTAAATGGATCCTAATTTAATAAATCAACATCAGCTGAATTGAAGAAGACGTGAAACTAGAGATTGAGACGTAAACTCATTTTCTCATAAACCTCCTGCTGGTGATTTGAGAGAATACAGGTTTTAGGTACTTTTGCATTGGCTTCACTTTCTGGACCCATTCCCGTCTGTTATCAATCTGTCAATGGTCCCTGCAGGATGTAATTTAACACTCGTATATAACTTTATACATAAGATACCAGCACGTATCAATACATGTGTGAGGATTTCCATCCGTGCCTTCCTCGGTCACGTTGTACTGGTCAACATTTGAGTTTTACACTTTTCTTACATGTCGCAGATGTTTGCAAGAAACATGGAGGGAAGAGATTTTACACCAGAGAATTCTGTTAGTAAATATTAAGGTTTTTACCCCTTTTTCCTCATTCTGCACTAACCACCCTGCAGCCACCAGGGGCCCCTGTGTGGCCCCTGTGTGGCCCCTGTGTGGCCCCTGTGTGGCCCCTGTGTGGCCCCTGTTGTATGACGACCCTTGGGACCATGCAGGCTGCAGCCTCACTGATCTGTGCACCGTCTCTCTCTGAGATACAAACATCAGAAAACATGCAAAGCCAAAGAAAATGAATCTCCACTCACTGCAGCGTGTCGCTCGCGGTCTCCAGACGTTCTTCACACTGTTCCTCCCTTAACTTTACTTTACATGACATCTTTTTAATTCCTTTAAATCCTCATCAGAAAGGATTCAAATACATCTGAATACAACAGAACCACACGGACTCACTGTAAAGCCCTGGTCTGTGCGTCCCCTCTCTCCTGATGTGACCCGGTGACTCCGTCTTCCTGCTGCTCTCCTTGTGAGCGTCCTGAATGCCAGGAGGAAGGAGTGGGCCGAGACTGACGCCTCTCTCTCCTTTATCAATCAGGCTCTATGAGTTGACATAGTGTCGCTTGTGCATCAGTCCGGCCCCAACTGCAAAACAATTCAAAGAACAGTTTGTGGGTCTGTCTCTCGGGCACAAAGCCGCTCATTCAGCCCGAGTCTGAGTGTAGGAAGTCCTCTGGCCCAGTTCTCCCAGTTCCTTTCAATCCAGTTCAACAAAGTCCCGTTGGTTTCATGGAAGAAACATGTCAGGGAAATGATAAATGCTTAGAAATTTAGTTCTAAAAAAGGACAAAAGCATTGATCCAAAATGATAGAGGTGAAAGATTCTGTGTATGACAACATATTATTAAAATAAATGATTCCAAGTTGAGTTTGTTCTGGGACTGAGGAAAAGGAAATCCACAATTTAGGAAAAACTTGAAGCAAATGATCCATAATTAGTAAATCTCAAATTTTCCCACTTTATTATGTATTTTTCAGCTTTTTATTCTGGTTTTATGGCAAATTCCCGGTTCGCTTCAGTCTCAGCATGAAAAGCACCAACAAGCAGGAGAAGGAAGTGAATCAATAAGCAACTAAAGAGAAATATGAGTCATAATTTAAACCATGGAACGTGTTAACTTTCAAGAAAAGTAATAATAATTCATTTTATATATATATAATGACCCTGAGGCGCGGCTTCAAAAAGGACTTTAACAATAAGTTTACTCCAGCAGCTCCTCGATGAGCCAGCAGGGGTCGCTCTTGGTTAACTTCAATGTAAATACAACCCAGGCTCATTTGACTGAGGAGAAAATTGTTAACAAAATAAATATTAAAAAATAAATAGCAAATCTGCAGCTTCCATTAAATCACTATTTGCATGTTTGTTAATTACATAAATATCCATTGAATAAGTTGCATTGATCAGATTCATGGTTTTAAATAGAAGATTCAGAACCTTGGTGAAGTTTTCCTGTTTTATAATGCATACGTCAGTCTGGGAACCCCCCCCCCCCCCCCCTTGTCCTCCTTCTCCTCCCTCCCCTCATCCCTCTCTCCCTCTGTCCTTCACCACTCTGAGCTCCAGACCTCAGAGCATCAGAGATAAATCAGGACTGTTGCTCTCAGACAGACTGAGACCTGGTGTGAGAGGTGTAAGATCTGGTGTGAGATCAGATTTAGGGTCCTTCCATCACCATGAGGGTGAGACAGGTGCTGCAGCTGTTGGTCCTGCTGGTGGGAGTCTGTCCGGCCCGCCACGCCCTGCTGGCAGAGGAGTCCCCCGCGTCCTGGGAGGCAGGTGAGGTCCCCCTGTCCCAGATGAGGATGCTCTCGCTGGGCCTGGCTCACCTGCTGCACGGGGTGGAGGAGAACGCCGGGCAGCTGGAGCGCCAGGGGGAGCAGGCGGTGGCCGAGCTGGACGGGGTCACCAGGAGTGTGGAGGCGCTTCACAAGCAGAGTCTACAGGCGGGACGGACTCACAGGCAGGTGAGGAAGAGGAAACCTTTCAACTTCACCCTGTTTTCTGAATCAAGGGCCCAGAGCGACTTGAATTATTGTCTTGGTTCATTTGTCATAATTTTATTTCCCTGTGTTTTGGGGATCTGGTTTGAATTGTGCTCGGCTGCAACGTGCTTTTCTAAATGTGTCGGATTCCACAGGAAAATAAACATAAATCAAGTGTAACTGACATCAAACACAGGATAGAACATCCAATAATTTAAAAATATCTAAGTAAAGAGCAAATTAAGGATTCAATATTTAGTTTTAAAAGAAGACGGCCTTGTGGTTTGTCAGAGGGAGCGTTTACAAAGTGATGGATATGACTCAAGGGATCATATCATGAGAAGATACTCGATGGTAAATATATTATTCTGAATAATGTGTTTTCTGTCCTTGAGGCGAGGAAGGACCTGCAGATCCTGAGTGCTCGGGGGGACAGCCTGTGGAGGACGGTCAAGGAGCTGCAGAAGCTGCTGGAGGATCTGGAGACGGAGCAGAGGACCTCGCAGCACCGGCTGGACCGGGTCCTCCGGAGAGTCCGGGGCCTGACCGAGCCGGGGTCCGGGGGCCGGGCTCAGCCTGACGTCAGCTCAATGAAGGTGAACGGGAAAGAAACAGAACTAAACCTCTGAAAATCAATGTGTTGAAATAAGTTGGAAGTGAAGTATTGTTTCAAAATAACTGTCTGCTGAAGTGTTATTACTTCCCTTCACTGGAACTGGGGGGGGTGTCCACATACTTATGGCCGTTAGTTGACTTCTCCCTGACTTCTTGCCTCATTTCTCTGTGATGCAGGTTGTCGTGGAGAAACAGAACCGACGTCTGGCCGGTCTGACCTCGGTGGTTTCAGCCCGGACAAACTGATCGACAGACGCCTGCAGCGCATTGAACATCTGGAGAAACACGCCCGTAACCTCAGGGTGAGACGCCTGCATCTGCATTCTCTTTAGATTATAACTGAAGATCTAATCCATGAGGAAAGAAGAAAGTAGTAATAGTAGTAGTAGTAGTAGTAGTGGTAGTAGTAGTACACTGGAGTATTCCCTCAGAACTTACGTATTTGCATAAGAAAAATATGGCAACACTGGAGGTTTCAAGTGCATTTTGCATTTTGCGGATGTGCACAACCGACGTACCCGGAAGTGTGTGGTGTGAAGGCTCTCAGGAAACTTAGTAACAGTGTTTGGAAACTGTATTCATATTCATATTTACAGTAGTTTATAATGTACATTTAATCCAAAACAATGCAACGAGGTGCACTTTACGTAAGATGTAGGAAAAACATGCTTAAAAGGACGAATGCAAAATGAAGGAACAAAAATAGATTTAGAAATCCACTTTAGCAGAATGAGTTTTATTCTTTTGAAGGTTTTAGGTGAATATTCAAGGGAGACACAGTGAGAACTAAATGTGGCATCGCTGCAGACTTCATATCATGAACAGAAGACGGGGAGTTCAGTGATGTAGTGTGGTGGAGTCCATGAAGATGCCTAAGATGTGTGTTTGTGTGTGTGTGTGTGTTTCAGGCGTCTGACGGCGTCCCTGCAGCTCGGAGGCCCGACTCCGACTCCGACTGTGTCTGACGAGCAGCTGCATCAACACAGACGCTCGAAACCAATCCTCCCAACGAATCCTCCCAACGAATCCTCCCACCAGCAGCAGAGAAAATATGATTCTGGTGAAATTGAACTGCTGATGCTCACAGAATCAAATTTAGATAAACACACATTTGGGTCCAACACAACCTGTCAGATACAAAAGAGAGAAACGTACAATGTAGGTTGAGGTGAAACCTGTTGTGACTCAGCGACCCCTGTTTCATAAAGAGTTCTGAAATAACACTGGAGTCGTCGTGTTGTGGCTTTGACTTCCACAATATTGTGGTCGACGACGAAGTCAGAGAAACCTTCAGTCTACAAATCACAGTCGCACAATCACATCATCGAATCAACGAGGAATTTCTACAAAATCAAATCTTAAAATCCTTTTGGAATGGTGTTTCCCGAGGGACTGTTGGGCCTCGGTGGAGGTCGAGCTCTACTTAGTGCTGTTGTATATGTAAATGTCTTCAACCTGCGCATTAGGGGTAAAGTGTACAGTGTGTACAGGCCTCAGCGTCGTGACCTTATATAATCTGAAATGTTTGGTTCCTTTGTTGGGCTCTGTCTCTAAGTTCTGACCCTCGAACCTGGTCGGTGCCATTTCCTCCCCTGAAGAGATCCTGTAAAGAACAGAACATCTAATCCAAACCCTCACAGCTGCCAAAGTGTGCCACAGGCTATATCTGATGGCCTCAAGTCACCGTGTTGACGGGCCGACCCGCAGGCAGCCGGTACCCCCCCCCCCCCCCCGGTGTTCCCAAACAAACCTCGACAGCTTGAACTCTGGCCCAGTTAGAGGACGAGAGACAAAGAGAGGAAGAGAGGGTGAGACGCAGAGAGACACAACGACAAAGAACAGACAGGAACCAAACGAACAAAGAGGGAAGACAAACGAAAACACAACAGGAACATGGTGCACATGTACAGTAAACACACATCACTACCGAGCAGGTGTCATAGCTGCAGCAGCACCGCCTAGAGGTCAGAGGGAGGAACTTACACTTTCATTTCATTTTTGTTTCATCAATTCTTATTGTATTTGATGTGTTGTCACAGTCCAAAGAGGCTGGGAACCATTATTCTTATAGTATTTAAAACCTGAACCCTTAACTACAGCAGGTGAAGCAAGTGTTTTGTATTTGAGTAAATGTATTTAGTTTAATTTCACGTTCAGCTACGGAAATAAATTCATTTCCCAATCTCTCACCTCTTTTCTTACATCGCTCTCGTGTCCTTTGCACAATAAAACCATTAAATTCACTACAAAATAAACAGTTATAGACTAAACAATCACCATCATCATCTTTATAGTAAACATTATTCATATAATTGTTTAAAACCTACTTTAAGATTATGGTCATTGATATAATCATATTGATAATAAAGTTTCCACGTGTTCAAAAGGTAAAATTAAACTAAATGGAAATAATGAAATAAAAGAATCTAAATCTAAAACAAAATTAAATAAAAAAATATACACTTATACTTAAGACTCTATAAAAAAAAGTTAAATGATAGTAAAAAAATGTCTGGCTTCCAACTAAAACTCATCATCAACAAGTGTGACTCAACTTCAGTGGAATAATACGTCAGGTGGAGATAGAGAGAGAGAGAGGGAGAGAGAGAGAGAGAGAGAGAGAGAGAGAGAGAGAGAGAGAGAGAGGAGGAGAGAGAGAGAGAGAGAGAGAGAGAGAGGAAGTGGTGATGATGCTGTACAGTCGCTTCATCTCATCTCACCACAGTCAGGAAGTTTTCACTTCACACGGCAACGAGGACTCATCACTGACGTCTGCTCAGGACCATGTGTGTTCAGGTAAGAGCTGCAGCCTCCGCTCAGGGAGGATGGAGCCGCCTCTTCACTGCTGCTCCGGCTGCTCGGCCTCAGGTTCTGGTTCTGGTTCTGTGACCGTGAGTGTCGCTGGAGGCTCTCGTGTGAGCGGCTCCGGAGGAAGATGAGCTGACGATGGTATCGCAGGAGAAAACCAGCTCCACTTCCCTTCAGTCACAGACACGGCAGATAAAACCTGAGGCAGTGAAGCTCGAGAGGTTTTCATTGTTTGCATGTATGCAAAATGCCGCCGGGTTGCTCGGTGCAGGTTTATTCACCCGGAGTACACACTGGGTGAATCATACTCAGCTGACCTCTGAACTAACTCCTACTGTAACTGTGGGGAAGTTAGAATGTCAAGATTGTTAAACTTTATGTTCGTGTAGGAGGCTGTCGGTTGATTTCCTGTTGACTTCTTCTGCATTGAATACTCAGAGGTGTGTCTAATATAAACTCTAGTGTCTAATATAAACTCTAGTATCACCACATCATAGTATTACTATAATACTAAGTGTATTTTAAGATGAAAGGTTGAACCTCCACTTTGCTCTTCACTGAAACGTCTCCGACTATCGGCTTGTTGGATATGACGAGGGTTCAGACGTTCATGGTTCCCTGAGGATGAATCCTCTGACCTGCGCTGAACTCTGGACTTTCTGCTGGAGCGATCCAGAGGTTCTGGATGTGAGAACGCAGACGTCCGAGTCAGTGGCTCCGGACATTTTCTGAACTTTTCCTGCAGCCCCTGAGTTAAATTTGGAGAAAATAGGGACGTTGATGAGGTTTTCAAACACGTGACGGACGTGAAACTGGAAAAATACAAATGAAGAAGAGGAGCCAGACACGTAGAAGACGAAGACAAAGACGTCAACTTGGAAACACAACGAGATTCAGAGCTTTTAATGATAAGGGCCTAGTGTATATACTTTATATACTATACATGCAGTTGTTGTTTGAAGAGCAGAAAACTCAGAAGTGAGAAGTATTAGTTACTGTGTCAGGGAAGTACTCGCACACTGGTTCTGTTTTTCTATTACAGAGATCTGCAGCGAGTGTTATGAAAAATAACTGCTCATTTAATATACAGTCATAAAGTAATAAACACATCAGAGGAGGGATTTAATCCGGATTCTTCAGATACAACTAGAACTCTACCTATTTTTCATTATTAATTAGCAATCAGATTTAGTCAATTATATTCGAGGGAGACTTAGAATTGGTGTCGTCGTTGTGACTGTAAAGCCGAGTATATCAAATAATCTGTTTGCACACGCAGAGCAGAAACTTATCTTATCTAACTAATCTAATCCAACCGGTTTCCACCCTCTGCTGTTCTGCCACTCGGTGTTTCAACGTGAGTAAAGAAACCACCCGACGGAGATTCTGTGTTTGAATATAATCAACACTATTCACGACTCGCGCTGCTGATCGCTAATGAGTCTGAACAAAAGGGAAATAATCTCTTCAGGCTCGAACCTGCACGACCGATCTGAAACCAGCTTTCTCCTCGCAGCTCTGGTGCAACACCTCGGCTCGTGACCACATCCTGCAGCAGAGACAACAAACAGCGGCTGGTCTCAGCTCAGCTCTGCAGCTTCGCTCAAGACGCTGAAATGTGGTTTTCCACATTATTTTATTATTAACGGACAGTTCCTGCTTCTCTGGTGGATGTGTTACATAAAAGACTCGTGTAGGATTTAGTGGCATCTAGCTGTGAGGTTGCAGATTACAATCCATTCGGTAGCCGGCCCCCTCGCACCTCCAAACATGTGGGCCCCCCCGCTCAGCCCTGGACCCGGGCCCCTCTGGTTCTGTTATAAAACAGGCGGATTTCACACGTCATGATTTTCTGATCCTTCTTAGATTGGGATCAAAGGTTGTTGTGATGGATTCTGGGGTTAAAGACTCGGACTAACACTGGAGGTCTCTCAGAACGGGTCTGCACGCCGCCAGGGTCTGCACGCCGCCAGGGTCTGCACGCCGCCAGGGTCTGAACGAGGGATTTTAAACAAGCCGTTGAAGTTTGTAGGTTTTCTGGGAGATCTGGGAGAAGGAGAGATTTGCTTTAAGCCCCGAGACACTAATGCAACTTGAGTAATCGCTCATAGTCGTGCAGTTGTTCTCCTCCAGCTGACTGTGCTTTGCATTGACATTCATGCAAATGTCCCGCAGCGTGTAAGTCCTGTGCTCTGTGCCTCACCTACAGGAGCCGGGCACCTGGAAAATGCAGTTTGTGTAAAAGCCCTGTCCAAGGTAAATCACTTCATTCGTTACGGATGGAGTTGGAAAGGGAAGTCATGACATTACCGGCAGATGTCAGAGCGTCCCTCTAATCCACTTCTCCTCTCTCTGTTCAATAGATGTCAACTGCAAACGCCAACCGAGCCGGAGGAGGAACCAAAACCGCCAAAGTGTCAGGGGATCAGAAAAAGGTGAGTGGACGTTGTTTCACCCGAGGAAGAAACAGAAAGAACTGAAACGGAAACAACAGGTTTCATCATATAGAAAAAGGTGATGGTGATTTGGTTGAGATACATTTACCAATTTTACCAAATAAACAAGATTTGATTTACAGTCACATTTCATGAAGCTGTCATCACTCTGTCACAGTTAAAGAGCTTAGTTCTAGATTTCACTGTCAGAACAGTTTTAAAGCTCTTAACTTTTCTGGTAAACGAATTAAACGAATTAATTAATCGTGACAAAGATCTATTGTTTTGCCAAATTACATAATACAATTAAAAAAATTAAAGATTAGAGTTTAGAGATTTGTTTCTATCACTTGATTCACTAAAGATTTAGATTTAGTAATAATCGTTTTGCAGGTTTAAGGCCATAAACAAAAATATGAAATTGAATGATGTGAAAAATAAGATCCTTTTTTCCTCTCAGCCCACGTCGGCCATCTTGAAAGGAGCGATCCAGCTGGGCATCAGTTACGCTGTTGGGAACCTCAGCTCCAAACCAGACAGAGATGTTCTCATGCAGGATTTCTCTGTGGTGGAGAGCGTCTTCCTGCCGAGGTTCACTCTCACTCAAGCACCTTTCATTTCCCACATAATGCACAAAAATATGTATATGTATATATTCAATATCTGCCTCGAAAAGAAAAACCAGCAGACATTTAAAACATGTTAGAAAACTCTGGAATTCATAAATAGAGTTGTATCATGTTCTAATAAAATATTGGAAGTCACAACCGAATATAGTTATTAGGACAAAGGATTTTCACTTTTAACTTTAACTTAAAAAATGTTAAAGACCTGGAGCTCGAAGCGATCAGCTGTTGTTGTGTTATAGCGTACTGACGTTTCTTCTCACAATAACTCAAACAACGTGTGTTTGTCCGTAGCGAGGGCAGCAACCTGACCCCGGCACATCACTACCCAGATTTCCGTCTGAAGACGTACGCCCCTCTGGCCTTCCGCTACTTCCGAGAGCTGTTTGGGATCAAACCAGACGACTACCTGGTGAGAGCAGAGACTCACACACACACAAAATCATTTCCACCGTCGTGACAGCGTTTCACAGCGTGTGGCCTCGATGTGACTTTCAGTACTCCATCTGTAACGAGCCGCTGATCGAGCTGACCAACCCCGGAGCCAGCAGCTCCTGGTTCTACCTCACCAGCGATGACGAGTTCATCATCAAGACGGTGCAGCACAAGGAGGCCGAGTTCCTGCAGAAGCTGCTGCCCGGTTACTACATGGTGAGAAAAGACAAACACCGATCAAATAAACTCATAAAAGGGACGTTTTGGACTTAAAGGTGCCCCGACACGTTTTTGTAAAGACTCAGCTTCTCTGTTTCTTATTGCAGAATCTGAACCAGAATCAGAGGACGTTGCTGCCCAAGTTCTACGGCCTGTACTGCATCCAGTGCGGCGGCGTCACCGTGCGCATGGTGGTGATGAACAACGTGCTGCCGCGAGCCATGAAGATGCACTACAAGTACGACCTGAAGGGGTCCTCGTACAAACGCCGCGCCTCGCGCAAAGAGCGCGTCAAGAGCTCGCCCACGTTCAAGGACCTGGACTTCCAGGAGATGCACGAGGGCCTGCACTTCGACCCCGACACCTACAACGCCCTGATGAAGACTCTGCAGAGGGACTGTCGGGTGGGTTCATGTAAACATATGATGGTGGCCTTATATTGGGTTATAGTCAGTCAGATTCATAAAGTCTCCTTGGTTTGCCAGTCGAGTATTTCATCACTCGACCGCCGGCGACCACCTCACAACCCCACCCCTCTCGATAACGTTATGTAACCATGACGATCCCCCTTGGTTCAGGCCGGAGCTGTTGTGATGACCTCATTAGCGGCCGCCTGTTACTTAATTAGTGTGAAACAATAGCGGCCACTTGATGGAGGATTAAGCTCCAGCAAAGCAAAGCACCTGACTGGTGTGTTTAATCCGAGCAGCTGGACCTGTCTGCGAGTCATGTGCTCGTGTGTGTGTGTGTGTGTGTGTGTGTGTGTGTGTGTGTGTGTGTGTGTGTGTGTGTGTGTGTGTGTGTGACCTCAGTGAGTGTGTGTTAGGTAACACAGTGAGACCTCTTTGTTTACAGTTACAGTAAACATGTTACTGGTTTAGTCAGATAACTGGTGATTAAACTGATGGTTTCACAAATTTATTAAATATCGGTTCTATTATCTCGACTTTAATACCCCAGTAAACTTTATCCAAAGAGTTTATTCTCAATCTGTAGTTTCAAGAGGCCCAGATTGGTTTGTCATAATGAGTGAACTTTAATCTTCCTGCGTATCACTGTGTTATTTGTAATATTTCCCTTTGATCGCCTCTCTTACTGGTTCCTCTCATACTGGTTCCTCTCATACTGGTTCCTCTCTTACTGGGTCTCTGCCTCTCCTCAGGTGTTGGAGAGCTTTAAGATCATGGACTACAGCCTCCTGCTGGGGATCCACGTTCAGGACCGGAAGCCGGTGAGCAGAGGGAGTCGCTGTGACAGCAGGAGAGGACAGAAGGTCCTGTACTCCACGGCCCTGGAGTCCATCCAGGGGAACGTCAAGGACCCGGAGCCTGTGGCCGCCGACGACGACACGTGAGGAGACTTTACTTCTGTTTGTGAATGTTACATCTGGGATTGTTGCTCTTATAATATGTAAAAAATACAGTTGTTTCATTTTGCTGCTTGATTTCATATCAGTTCTTTTTAGTTTTTATTCACCGTGGAAGAAGGAAAACAAAGACATGTCTCAAAACTTTTTATTGTTAAAGTTTGTTTGAGGTCCGTCTGCGTTTCTCACTCAAATACAGGAATTATTCTACTGATACTGCTGCTATGGCAACTGTTTGACAGGTTTAAATGGGTTTGAGTTACTTTAATAAAATGTAAGAAAAGAAATTGTGTGTATTAAAATTGTGTGGTAAAATTCAAAATCCTTTTCTTTTCAGATTGGGTGGAATTCCTGCCAAACACAAGGACGAGAACCTGCTCATCTTTTTAGGAATCATTGACATCCTTCAGTCGTACAGGTGAATACACACACACACACACACACACACACACACACACACACACACACACACACACACACACACACAACACACACCACACACACATAGAATAACAGATCTGTGTGATTATTGTTATTGACATTTGTACAAACTGTTATTTCCAGGTTCATTAAGAAGGTGGAACACTCCTGGAAAGCTCTGGTGCACGATGGGGTGAGTAAGTCACACCCTCCTTCACACCTGCAGGCGTCTCTATGCATCAATATGTATCTGTACGTGTGTGTGTGTTGTGTGTGTGTGTGTGTGTGTGTTTGTGTGTGTTGTGTTTGTTATTCTAACTATCCTTCTGTGTCTTTCAGGACACGGTGTCAGTTCACAGGCCCAGTTTCTATGCCGATCGATATCTTAAGTTCATGGGCTCGACCGTGTTCAAGAAGATCCACCGTGAGTCGTTCAGCCGTCACACTGTCGCTCCTGTATCCTGCAGACACACACACACACACACACTTTACTCCAATGCTGTTTCCTCGTCCCTCAGCGTTAAGAGGAGCGTCGTCGAGGAGGAAGAGGGGTTCCATGAATGCAGCGAAGTCGGCGTCTCAAGAGGTTCTGTCCCCACAGAGGGAGGAGAGGAGGCAGGAGAAGAAAGCGCAGAGCTTGGACAACCTGGATGGAGACTGTAAGATTTCAACATGTATTCATCTCCTTTCAGGGGAGACTTTATGTCTTTGGTGATTGATGAAGTGCTTTTTTCAACAGTTTCCAGTTCCTCCAGACACCGACCTTCTGCCGAGATCTGCCGTTTCCTTCGAGTCCAGACGGGACCGTGAAGAGGATCCAGCAACAGGTTGTGTATGTGTTCAGTCTCCACATCTCAGACGAGTTTACTGGACATTATAAAACTGATAACTTCAGCTCCACAAAAATCTACAGAGAGAAAGATGTGCAAAGGGAATAATGTCAGTTTTCTATGTATTATATTCTACACTGAATATACTGTAGGTTTATTTGAGTTAAATATCATCAACAGTGTGTTTGATTATCACTAAACATAAAGTCTGAAACCAGTTGTGGAGGAAGTTCTCAAACATTTTACTTCATTAGGCATAAAAGTACAAATAAATTGACAGCATGTACTCAAGTAAAAATACTAGTTTCTACTTTTTCTACTTGAGCAAAAGTAAGTAATATTAATATATGTAAAGATGCATGTTATATTTACTGGTGTTGTCGTGTTGCAGTGAAGAGCGACGAGTCTCCAGTTCAACCATCGCGCTGGATGATCCGCTGCTGACGAGCCAATCAGACTCTGAGCTCGACGTCTACTTGGTATGAACTAATTAATAAAATCAATAAATCAATTAAACTACAAGGTCTTGATAATGAGGTCTATATTTATCTCACTATTAATGTTAGTTCATCTTTTATAATCATCTAATTCTCCCAACAAGTAAAATACAAGACTGTCACCAGCTGTTTTCTTTATAATAAGAACTCTACTGGTCGGTTATTATCATTTCGTAGATTGTTTTATTGTCTTATTAATTCCTTAATGATAAAATGTTCATAAATATCAGCGTTTCCGTGGGTTGATATCAAATATTAGGCCTTAAAAGAACTTTAAATATTTGAAATATATTATATCCAAGGTCTTAAATACTTAACGTCCATGTAACCGACTTGGACATTTGTGTTAGATACACAGAAAACTTGTGTGGACCTCAGTGCATGTCTGAACCGCCTTCCCAGCATGCACTGCTCTCTCGTCGAGGTGGTAGAAGGTGTTCGGGTCCCACCGGCCTCCTGTGACCGTCCATGACTCAAACCTCCTCGAGTTCCCTTTTCTGCAGCACTTCCACTTACATAACCAAATCCTGCTCCGGGCTTAGCAGGGCACACAGAGCTGTTCTTCAGGGAACATTAAGCAGTTCCACTCGGTGGGACGCCTCCAGACGCCGGAGTTCATAATCTCTAAGCCTCTGACAGAAAACAGGGGGATTCACGACTTGTACTGAGGGTGAAAAGGAAACGTGGGCCTGGAATTTATCTACCAGCCTCCATTCATCATCTAAACACTTATTTCTTAACTTGTAACTATCTAACATTTAAGCCTGCAGTGTTCTTTAGTGCTTTATTGTTCGTATCATAGACATAGACATGTAAAAGAAGTCTAAATAAATAGGAGTGCAAGTGTTGATGTCTTAAATATAAACTGTTGACAACTATAATATTTCTGTTTTCCAGTGAGTGACCAGCTTCCTGTTCTTCTGACCTCTGACCTCTGCAGTGGCATCAGGACGTCAGTAATGTGGTGTAACATGTCAGAGTCTCCGCTGTGCCTCAGTGACAGTACAAGTGAGACGTGTGTGTGTGTGTGTGTGTGTGTGTGTGTGTGTGTGTCTGTGTTGTACATCAGGATCATTTAATTTAATGTAAAACACTACCGAGCTGCTTCTTCTTCTTCTTCTCTTTTTCTACTTTGCTGCTAATTTAACAAACGAATAATGAGTTTCAGTTCCTCCTCTGCTCTTTGATGTTTGATGTAAATGTTCATATTCAAATTCCTCAGTGGCTGGATCTCTGGGGAAGGAAACTTACTCCTCTAATGATATAATCTTATAATCATATATTTATATAGAGATGTGAGAGCTGAGATCTTTCAGGTGTTTAAATAAAAAGAACCAGTTAATTTCTTATGATCTTCAATCATCATTAAGAATCATTTAAATCTTCATCACGTGTATTTTTTTATTTCCATATCTTTGACCAAGAATATTTCTAGTGTTTCATGTTATTAGGATGTAAATTCATAGATGCTTAGTAAAAAAAAAATTTTAAAAAATGAATTCATGAATTTTGCCGACGTGCCTTAGAAAGTTTAAAACGTGTGAAGTTTGATTCAAAAGCCTTTAACTGTATCAAAGCAATATGTTGTGAAATAAATTAATATTTAATGTCCTTGCATTGACTCTTGTTTTCTCTCCTGACATTTGCAGTTATTTCTTATCATCTACAATTAAACAATACATCATCACAATATATGAAAATCACAAGAAAACCTGTGTTCTGTACGTACAAAATTATTTTTTAATAGCCAAAGTATATATAAGAAAATGTAGAACAAAAAGTGAGTTCTTCTGAGAAAACATACACAATAAGAAAGAATCACATTCACATCAAATGTCATTTTTAGTTTAGACACTAGGGGGCGCTGCAATGATACAGTCATGCACTGTACAGGAGGACAGAAGATGCTAATAGGAAGTTGTTTTGTATGTATTTATTTATAAATACACTGTAAAAGGTTTATGAAACTAAGTTTAAAGAGTGACTGCGACTTTCCCTGATATCATCAGAATGTTTTTGTCATTTTAAATATGGAATCTGATTGTTTAGACTCAGTATTATTTAGTTGTGTGTTGTTGTTGTGTGTCTTTGTTGTGAAGCCGACAGGTTAAGAGGATTTGAGTTAATCTGAGGTGGAAATTAACTAAGAACATTAATTCATTCTCACCTGTGAAGTGATATTTGGCATTTTAGTTGATACTACAACTTCAGATTTAACGATACTGCTCAAAACAAATATTAGAAGCATATATTTGTCTATATTACAGAAGAATGTGATTATATGAGTATAATCCGTCAGATGACACGATGGATGTTGACAGGATTGAACCTGAGTTTCGTTCTGACAACAACAAACTTGTAAAGAGTCAACAGCTTTTTGTTTTGACGAGCTTTCCTGTTTCCTCACGTCAGAGAGGCCCGAGGGTCTTAACAGGAACCGGTTGAACCAGTCACACGACAATCACAATCCCAGTCCGGCTGCTGGTCGAGCAGGTGAACGAGTGCAGCCCCCCCCCCCCCCCCCCCCCCGCCCCCCGGGGAGGAAGTGGGCTGGTGCTGAGACAAACACAGAAAGAGATTCACAGCCACACAGACATTTAGTTTCCAGATGTTTAACACGTGATGAATTACATCAAACCAACATATGTTTGGTATTTCTCACGGGAAATTTGATTAAGTTCATTTGTTCAGTGCCAAATCACAATATATGTAATCTCAAGGCACTTTACACAATTCTACAGATTCCACCACATGTTGATATGATAGCAGCTCCAATAATAATGTGAGAAATCACATGTTGTGACATGATTCACATTAAACCTGTGATATCAAAGTATTGCAACAGAAAACTTGGATATTATGTGTTTGCTGTAATCTTTGGATTAATTGCTCAGCCCTTTCATAAACCCTTTTCATCTTAAACCTTTAATTTCCTACTGAAATATCACTTAATTAAATAATAAAAATATATTTTATGAATAACATTTAAAGGCTTATTTATAAATGTTTTATCTTATTTGGTAACTGATAATAATTGGACAAAAACAACAATGATACATAAAGATTTTTTTAACAAATACAATTTGTGATCAATCAGCGAGCATAAAGACAAACACCATCAAGAGAGAAGAGAAGATCAAGAAACGAAAAACGAAAAGAGAGATAGTAAGAAGATATATGATATAAGAGAAAAAAAAGAGAGATAAGAGAAAAAGAGTCATAAAATCTCGATTCATAATAATCTAAAATAGATATGATCTCGCATATTTAGATCATGACTCTCTAATATATCTCTCTTCACTCCCTCTATCTACTTCTCTCTATCTCCCATATCTCTTCTCTCTCTCCTCATCCTCTCTCTATCTACTGTCTAATATCTTCATCCTCTACTCCTCTCCTCTATCTCTACTCTCTCTCTCTCCTCTCCCTCTACATCTCCCTCTCCCCTACCTGCTCCTTTTCCCTCTCTCCTCCTCTCTCTCTCTCTCTACCCTCTCTACCCCTCCTCTCTCTCTCTCCTCCCCTCTCTCTCTCTCTCCCTCTCCCTCTCTCTCTCTCTCTCTCTTCAAATTATATAGTTAGTGTTTATACTGGTCTTACTGGGAGACATTCTTCACCCCCCCCCCCCCCCCCCCCTGCTCACATCATAGTTTCTGCTTGTTTTATTTCTTCATAGTAAAAATGACTCATGCGTCATATCTTGTGTCACGTGGTCACCGGATGCGTGAGTCAGGCAAGACCCCGCCCCCCGCCCGACACCTGCAGCCCCCTAGGCCCCGCCCACATACCTGAGAGAACCAGGAAGTGTCTCGAACAGGAACTGACGAGGTGAAAACTTGTCCGCGACAAAGTGTCTGGACTCGAACTCTCGGCTCCACGTCCACCAGCTGCTCGGAACCAGGGAGCGGACACACGCTGGTTTCACCTGGTGAGTAAAGCTCACACCTGCACGAACCAGCGTCGACGTCAGGTTCCCACCGGGTCGCCATGTTGGGATCCTCCCGATACTGGAGGCTCGGGTCGGCGGTTTCACCTTCCTCTGCTTCCTCCTTCTCCTTCTTCTTCTTCTCTTCTTCTTCTTCTTCCTCTTCTTCTCCTCCTGTTTGTTGTTTCTACTGTTGTCTGCTGATTTATATTCTTGTCAAACTTGATTTTACCTGTAACGTGTTGAGTTGTGAGGGTTGTTGTGTGTCTGCTTTGTGTTCATACGTGCACCAGTCTCAGTCACACGGTACAATACACACAGTACAATACACAGTACAACACACAGTACAACACACAGTACACATGAGCTCCTGTGTGTTTCCTGTGTGATCTTAGAGCTGGACGATAAAACAACATATAATAATTTGCTGTTTATCAAGTGTTTGTCTTTCTAAGAGTTTAAAACCACAACCTTCACCCGGGAGCCAAAAAATCAGCCTTTAAACAAAAAATAAATACAATGTGGCATTTATTGTGATAATTATTGATATGAACTGATGTTTTTTTTTATCTTAATATAAGTTTTGGCCATGTAGCCCAAGAAGAAGTGACTCCGTACAGTGTTGTGATCAGACTGCATTTTCTTCTCCTCCATATTTAATATTGTGGCTGGACATATGACGGTTGGATGATAAAATCGGAGTCTTTTACAATTATATCGTCTTGGTGTTGTTTGTCCAAACTTTTACTGAATCAATGTGAATTTCGTTTTACAGTTTACATTGTAAAAAGTGTATTTTCTGGTTCAAATACATTTGTATATAGGCAAGTTTATTTGTAAAGCACATTTCAACACAGCAATTCAAAGTGCTCTACATTAAATGTATAAGGTAACATGACAAATTGTAAAATCAAAATAAGACAAAACAAAATATAATAAAATATGAAATGTTTAATTTGTTATTGTAACCGGCCCCAAAAGTCCATATAGTTTGGCTCTGATTGTAACTACATTACTGCAGGTTTGATACCCGGTCAACTGATGTTCCCTGATCCAGATTATACCTGTGGAGGGCACATGCACACTCTCCTCCTCCTCCTCCCTGTCCGTCCATCACTCCTCCTCACTCCTCCTCCCTGTCTGTCCATCACTCCTCCTCCTCACTCCTCCTCTCTCCTCCTCACTCCTCCTCTCTCCTCCTCCCTCCTCCTCTGTCCTCCTCTCTCCTCCTCACTCCTCCTCCCTGTCCGTCCATTACTCCTCCTCACTCCTCCACCTCCCTGTCCGTCCATCACTCCTCCTCCCTGTCCGTCCATCTCTCCTCCTCACTCCTCCTCCTCACTCCTCCTCCCTGTCCGTCCATCTCTCCTCCTCACTCCTCCTCTCCTCCTCCCTGTCCGTCCATCTCTCCTCCTCCTCACTCCTCCTCCCTGTCCGTCCATCACTCCTCATCTCTCCTCCTCACTCCTCCTCCTCACTCCTCCTCCCTGTCCGTCCATCACTCCTCCTCACTCCTCCTCTCCCTGTCCGTCCATCACTCCTCCTCCCTGTCCGTCCATCTCTCCTCCTCACTCCTCCTCTCTCCTCCTCTCTCCTCCTCACTCCTCCTCCCTGTCTGTCCATCACTCCTCCTCACTCCTCCTCACTCCTCCTCCCTGTCCGTCCATCACTCCTCCTCACTCCTCCTCACTCCTCCTCCCTGTCCGTCCATCACTCCTCCTCCACTCCTCCTCACTCCTCCTCCCTGTCCGTCCATCACTCCTCCTCACTCCTCCTCCCTGTCCATCCATCACTCCTCCTCACTCCTCCTCCCTCCTCCTCCCTGTCCGTCCATCACTCCTCCTCACTCCTCCTCCCTGTCCATCCATCACTCCTCCTCTCTCCTCCTCCCTGTCCATCACTCCTCCTCCCTATCTGACCATCACTCCTCCTCTCTCCTCCTCTCTCCTCCTCCCTGTCCGTCCATCATTCCTCCTCACTCCTCCTCCCTCCTCCTCCCTGTCCGTCCATCACTCCTCCTCACTCCTCCTCCCTGTTCATCCATCACTCCTCCTCACTCCTCCTCCCTCCTCCTCCCTGTCCGTCCATCACTCCTCCTCACTCCTCCTCACTCCTCCTCTCTCCTCCTCCCTGTCCATCCATCACTCCTCCTCTCTCCTCCTCCCTGTCCATCACTCCTCCTCCCTATCTGACCATCACTCCTCCTCCCTATCTGACCATCACTCCTCCTCTCTCCTCCTCCCTGTCCGTCCATCACTCCTCCTCACTCCTCCTCCTCATCCTCCTCCTCCTCACTCCTCCTCCCTGTCTGTCCATACTCTCCTCCTCTCCTCCCCTCCTCTCATCTCCTCCTCTCTCCTCCTCCCTGTCCGTCCATCACTCCTCCTCCTCCTCCCTGTCCGTCCATCACTCCTCCTCTCTCCTCCTCACTCCTCCTCTCCGTCCTCCATCCTCCTCCTCTCTCCTCCTCTCTCACTCTCCTCCTCTCTCACTCTCTCTCATCTCTCTTCTCCCTGATCACAGATTTGTGAGTGGCATGTGTCCCTCCATCTGGCTCGCACATGCGTTGCATATGGACGTTGCATAATGGCCTCGGGCCTCGGTGAGGCAGCAGCGCCGTGTGACTCCACCACACGGAGAGGTGACGAGGGGCAGAGATACAAACCGCTTATGTAAAAGCATTAAGACGACCGAACAACTCCAGCTGCATTCGCTCACCCGGTGGAAAGAGAAGAAGGAAAAAGTAGAAAGCGTTTCTCATTAAATAGTGAAAACATGCAGCGGCAAAGGAATTAACCGGACGAGTGAATCACTCTCCGACTTCTTTCATAATTAAAACTGGGACCTTTTCAAACAAGTCACAAGCCCCGACCTGCTGTTTGACGCACAACCAGAATACAGATGAAGGCTCAAGTGTTCAGATAAAGAAGAAGCACTTCAGAATATATTATTTATAGTGTTTTATTGGGTTGATCTTATGCTTTTGAAAGTAAAAGGGGCCACAATTTAAAATATATAAACCAGCTCCGTGAATATTATGCAAATAAACAGGCCTTGGAAATATTAATGCTGAAGGAAAAAAATGGAAATACGATTCCGGGAGCTTCATGTTCCAGTTATGAAAATGCAGCTGTAGCAGAGCCAAAATAAATGGAGCCAAGAAGATTAACGTTTTTCTTGATAAGTAAGACGTCAGACGTTGGCGAGGAAACGGATGCAAGTATCCATCGTGCAACCATCTGTGTGAATCTAAACCGAGGTCGTGAGTGGTGAGCGTTTGTGACTGAATTCCTGCAGTGAACAATTTAAAAAGATGCAAATGTGCAGTGACATATCGACATGTGAGGTGTCTATCAGGTTGGGTGATCTTGAGAGTTGAAACCCGAGGACCGACTGGCTTATGAATGGACAAGTCTGGCTTGTGAAAGGGCCGTTAGATAAAGAGATCATTTCAAATAATGTAACCGTCACTGCCCATTTACTTCCATGCGTCTTGCGTCAAGTGGAGAGTTTCTGGCTGATGGCGGCGAGGTCGGGATAAGAAGCCGCGTTGTAAACGGCAATGGTCAACTCGCAAAGTTTCAAATCTCCTCCTCCTGTCACGGTCGTCTCGCTTGACCTCATGGTTACACTTTCCTACTCGATTTCCGGTGGTACCGCTCCATTTATTCAGTTTCGTCCGTATCCGTAAAGCTTTCAGAAGACGAAATGGGCAATGTCCGTGTGCGTAGTAACGTTGAGCAGAAGTGAACTTTGAGGATTCATCCAAACTATTAGGTTTAAGCTTTAAAACACATCACTCATGTGTTTACGCCTCTTGTTCCTCTGGACCTCGATTCGCAGATACAGCCCCCTGACGTCATCGGCACAAAATGGCAGCGTTCGCATCCGGGGATATTTTGGCTTGGCTTGTGATATCCCTACTCACACACACACACTCCTCTGTCAGCATGCAGTTTGTGGTGCATGAGTGGGCTCTGTGTGATTAGTGTCAGGTGTTGGATGGTGATCAAACCGCCTGTGAGTGTCTCTTCGCCACTTGCAGCCCAGACGAGGCTCCTGTGACAAAGACGACGCACGGGGTGAACTTAAAACCCTTCTGCTTTTCGTCGTCTCCGTTTGTACCGTCGTTAACAAATGGTTTTAAATATAGGCTTGTTATTTTTGTGTTCCTGCCTCCCGCTGTGCTCCTGGTATTTTTCGGCCCCCCTCGGAGTGCAGAGGGATTTCTGCTGCTCAGTGAAATCTGCAGCAGCTCTCATGGCACGACCCTCCGGAGCCGTAATCCAGACATCCAAGCTGCTGGAGTATAAATCCCGTCCAGAGTTTGCATTGGCTGGCAGCACATCGAGTGGCCGCGGAGATTATTTATTTATTTCAAACCACTTGGGACATGGCAGCCTGCTTGTCAGCTGGTGACTCTGGGATGACACGATACAGACGTTAATTGCGAGAGGGGTCGCGGAGGGGGGGGGGGGGGGCTTGCATGAGCGTAGTAGTTGCACTGTGGAAGTTCATTAGTGACAAAATGAAAATCCAGCTTTGAGAGTGCAAGTGAGATCACATTTGACCTAAAGGCGACAAACTCCTCGACTCCCTCCTCTTCATCACATCAGGCTTTCCCACTGGGCTGCTGCAGCTTTTCTACACCTTCGGGGGGGGGGGGGGGGGGGGGGAAGTCCTGTGTTCTACTGACTAAAAATTTGGTCTTAATCTGCAAAGAAAATGAAATGCTAAATTGCAGTGTGTTGGAATGCTGAACCTTTTGTGGCATCACGTGTTTGTCTCGTCCTCCTGTGCACTTGTGTGCTCGCTCTGTTACCACAGTGGCCCCGTTGAAAGGAATTAGGTGGCTGTGTTTTATAGCTTTGTTCATTTTCCACCGTTTTCTCGTTAGTTTGCGATTATATTTAAGAAAAATTTGGTTCTTTCTTTCCACGTTGACGTCTTTGACTGCCTCTTCTACGTGCATGGGTATTTCTTTCCAGATCCACGTCCATTGCATATTAGAATCGTCATCAGACGCCCACTCACTCACTGGGAATTTCCCAGAATTGTTCTTGCTGTATTCTTTTGTAACTTGGACGAGCGATACACATTGAGCTGCTCTCACTTTACAAGCAGTGTGTCTGTATCCAGAGCTCAGATGTTGTCCAAAAACTCAATGAGCCACACTGTTGACGTGGGGGACATCTTCCTTATTTGTTTATTTGACATCAAACCGATTTCGAATGAAGCGTGAACCAAATCCGGGCATGCTCTGAAAACCGTGTCCTGTATTCACGACTGTGCACATCGGCCCCGGTGCAGAGGTGTGAGTATGAGAGGTTGAAGTCGATGGGTCCGTCTGGGTGTAGATGGCGAGAAGACTAAGCTTGGATGGGGGATTAGAGGAGAAGGGGGCGGAGAGCATGCATGATCTGTCAGGGCTTAGTACCACAATTATCCCAGCGGCTGCAGCAGCGGCAGCGGCAGCAGTGGTGGTGGCAGACGCTGCATTTTCATTAGTGTAATGTCCAGAGAAGCTCCAGAATTATGTAAGAGTGACGTGCTGTCATCCCCGCTCGGCCGGCCCACCGCCTGGCAGGAGCGTGGCTGTTTGTTTTCCTTTTATCCTCCCTCGCTCAGTAAAGCCAAAAGGACATCTCGTGTCGGCGGTCGGGGACGGGGATCGTAGAGTCCTCACCGCGGGGACCTCGGCGTTCCGGGCACTGAAGCCGTGGCTCTCGTGGAGAACTGAGATGAAGAGCGAACGTGCGGAGATGTTGAATCTGCTTCTGCACTTTGTTAGAAGATGAGTGTTGGATGTGTAGCGGCGTTCAGAGCAGCGTGGAGCGTGTGATGCTCTCCGTGTTAGAGCAGAATTAGAAGATGAAGTTTAAGAAGTTCATCACCATCATGCAGGCAGCCATGGGGATCGTACCCCTGAACAAAAGGGAGCTTCTGCCGCCCGGCAGGAAACTGTGGAGACCTCCAGGGTGAGTTAGTTCACTGTGTATCTGTCTGTCATCATCTGCCCCAAGTGCTGAGGATGTTAGGGTCACGTTCAGGGAAGCAACGTATGAATTTGAAGAAACGTAAAATGCTTAAAGCAACATCAATTATGTCATTTTAAAATAGCAGCTTGAAAGCTTTATGATTGAGTTGTAACAGGGAGAACGTTTCCTCATTTCCACTTCCCCCCCCCCCCCCCCCCCCCCCCCCGAACGTCTGTTATTGTTCTATCTAAATGGTGAGCGGGTAAAATCTCCTGCAAGAAGCACATCCATCCATTAGCTATACCACTTATCCTTTGAGTGTTGTGGGGGGGCTGGAGCCAATCCCAGCTTCCCATGAGTGGTGCCTGCCTGAGTGAGTGAGTCAGTGGCTTTAACCGTGAGAATTAAACCCAGCAAGGTCAAGAAACTGTAGATCAGTTAAGAAGACTTAGAAGTAATTAAAAACCAGCTTTTATCTCCAATATTCAGTCAGGAAACTTTTAATATACGAAGAATTCTACACAGAGTTTGGTGGATTTGTTACCGCAGCAGCTCTTTTGGTTCAGGAAGCCGAGGATCATGGGTAATATCCCGCGTTCACTTGGGTTTTAGTTCCACACAAGTGTTCGGAGCCCAACACGGTGAATTATCACTTGTGGCTGCAGAGGGCGCTGTTGCTCAGGTTAAGTTATGTATTGTTTCTTTAAGTGACCGGTCTCATCTTAAAGGGTCCATACCAACTTCCAGAGGTGACACTCTTTTGGTTTTATTGTCCTGGCTCTCTAACTGGTGTTTCATCAAAATTGTACGTATTATTGTTCGGGTCCTCTCTACGGAGGCCGCCATGTTTTTTACAGTAGCCCAGACTGGACAAACCTTTTGAGTTTTTATGAGAACTGAAGCTACCGCTCTTTCTATACTGTTTAGTGGTTTTGTCCATGCAGCACATATCAAACCTTTATTCCATCGTGTTGTACAATGTGTGTGTTACACTCAGTTGTCAGTTTATTAGGTACACATGGTTTTCAGAGAGGTGCTGATTCAACTGTGTGCTCATTCTGGAACCTGTTGAACTGTTGATATTTCATAGAAAGGTGATTCTGTTATTTAGCTGACACCCATAAATCAATTGGTATTACGCAACAGAAATGTTTGCCCTGAACAAGTTGATGCATCAACACTTAGCACAGATCTAAATCTTTCTCTCACGATGTGGTGGGAAGTTTGTCGACTTCATTTGTTCCTGCACACAAACACGTTTCCTTCTTGTTCTCTGGCACTACATGTCTGTGCTTAACGTGTAGCCGCAGCAGTTCGAGTCACGCAAGGAGACAATCTGCTTCCGTCACTCTCGCCACAGTATCAGTGCAGTTTGTGCACTGCGCTGCCACGAAGTCTTTCAGCTCGCCGTACGATGCCACGTGTTCGGACATGTTGTTCATCTATCAGGACAGAACTGTTGCTCTTGAGCTGATGCTGCAGATTATAGTGTTATTCTCTGTTGTATCTGTGTGAGTCTGCTCCCGTTTAGGTGAAGCTGACTCCTGCAAAACACGTGGCTTATTTTATTCAGTGTTTGAAGCACTGCTTTGTCCTGTATTTTCCTTCTATCTGGGCTTTATGTTTCGTCCCGACTCGTGCATGAAGGGAGATAACGTGCATGTAATCTAATCTCACGTTAATATGTAAAACATTAGTTGGTCAACAAAAAGTTAGAAATCATTTGCATGATCTCTGAGCTGATTGACTTTGAGAAACTGTCTATTTGTAATATGTAAGTGTGTGTTTCTGTCTGTGTGCACAGGGACCAGCCGGGCTCTGACCAGATCAGCACTGACCTGCTCAAGTGCAGCCGCAAGTTCTGTTGGTCCAGAGAAGCCCACTACTTGTACCTTCGCCGCCTCTCTTCCCGAAGCTACTCCGCTATTACGATGGTATGTTGTTTACATGAGGCTTTATCTCGGCACAGCGTTTAACATGTCCACACTCAAACTTCACCAGTTTCAGAACATGTCAAGTTTTGGGCCATAGAATTTAACACAAATGAGAATATAAGAGAATAAAATGAAATAGAATGATGACGTTTTATATCCAAAAGGTAAAAGTGCAACTTCAATGTGACGTAATAGAAAGAACAATAGACTGTGTATAAGAGTGAAGCCAATAAGGAAGTGCCTGAAACCTGTATTCTCGTCTATGAGGAAATTACTCTGTACTTCTCACTTGATAATAACGTGAGTCAACGTTTTCCTAAGGAGTTTATGTCTCAATCTCTGGTTTCACGTCTTCATCAATACAGCATTTTGGTCATTATTCAACATTACGTCTGGAGCAGGAGGGAGATGGTGTTTAAACTACCCACCTTGAGACTGTGGTGATTGTAAAGAGCTTCTGTGCTGCTGGGTTTAAACGTCTTAAAGTGTGATGTGGTTATTCTAGTTCGTTCTGAAGCGTGAGACAATGAAATTCATATCTTTCCACACAAACTGGTGATTTTTCGTGTTTTAACATCAACTGGATCGTTGTGTGTTTCTCCTTTTTTGATGAATATTTTATGAATGTTTATCTTAAAATACTTCTATGTAGTCCCATCATTGGATAAGATGAAAATGAAAACGATTTTTTGTCTTTTCTTTTCTAGTATATCTAAAAATAGCTGGTGAGCTGTAAACAAGGCTGCCTCTCCTGTGGCACGTTGTTATTATTTGATGATTAAGTGACTCAGTGCCGCCCAGAACTCTTTCCTGTTTGCTTCTCTGAGAGCGTCTAGTCACAACTATGCTTTAGTGACGCTTCCCGCATCCAGGATGATGAATAACGAGAGAGACGGTCACGTCCCAGAAGCTTCATTGTTTTAATGATTTGCTTGCACAAATTATTCAGGCCAGTGAAGCTGTTTTGCATGAGAACGGCCTATTTTTGGGTCTGTCGCTCATACTTCAGTCAACGTGGAATGTGACGATTTGACTCGACCGACCTTATTTTATTCATTATTTCATTGTTGCTTCACTGTTCTTCTGAATTCCAATTTCAGGATTAAAGCGTTGTCATTTTTTTTACCAGCAGAACATTTTCTTTTAATTGTTAAAACGGTGGATATTGAAAATGAAACGGTTTACATTTACGTGGCATTTAGGGATTTTGACTTTTTCAGGGTCAGCTGGAGTTTTTATCTGTGATTTGTTCTGTGCTGATAAAATGACAGACAAGGACAGGCTTAAATGGATAGTATTACACAAACACACACACAAACACAAACACATACACATGCACACCCAGCACAAAAACACAACAATAGGTTATTGTGGGACAGCTGCACACGGTCGTCCAGTTTGTCCAGACCTTTGCTTCAGCTGCTCGTGTATCGTGCTCTACATTTTTCTCATATTTCCACACAGTGAGGCTAAACGCATATCTTTGTGTACTTTATGTCTGCGGGTTGTGTTTCAGGGTTTGTGCCCCTTAGTTCTCAGTGAAAGGAAAATCCTAATCCCACGGTGTACAGTGGCGTGCTCCTAATTGCGTGTAGCACCAGTTTTCTGTTTCAACGCGACCCTGCACTTCTGTACGAAGCCAGTCGAATGGTTCTCTATGGTTTGGTGTGGAAGAATTCTACTGGGCTGCAGTGGAGCCCTGACCTCAACCCCATCCAGCACCTTGGGGCGGAGCTGGAATGCCAACTGCGAGCCAAGCTTATCACAGAACATCAGACTCCACTCGTTCTCTCGGGGGGGGGGAATTCCTGCCGCCCAGCTCCACATCTAAGGCTGTAGTGGTCAAGATTCCACACACAGCTCCTGTTTATAGTGCATCTCTCCTCGCTGGAGCAGCATTTATTTATTTTTAATGTCATATTACTGCTTTATTTTAAGTTTTCATGTGACACAGCTCTATATACACTTCTTTATTAGTATGTAGTATCGTTATTATTATTAATGCATGTGTTTTTCAATTCCCTGGGGCATGTTTACTTATTTATAAGTGATATTACATAAAACTAGCCTTGTTTCTGGCTTTGTGAGGCACCAGGTGATGCAAAATATGCTTTAACACTTTAGAAAAAATATTTAGCATATGCATATATTTAGAATAGATCCCCTGTGTCTAGATGAACGCAGCTTCTTCCCTGTGAGGACGAGGAGCTGCCGTGTGAAGTGTGTTTGTGTGTTTTTGTGTGTTTGTGTCTGGAGCCTCACAGCAGGATCCCTAAAAAAAAATCAATGGGACCTTTGGACCGATCCATCCCAGAAATCCCAGAGGTGTAACTCCCCTCCCTCCTCCCATGCGTATAAAAACCACTGCTGCTTATCGTTATCACAGATTTTTTTACATACATCGTTCTTCTTTATGTAAATGAAGTTGTGTTGTTTTTGTATATATTTATTTTTACGTATTCCACCAGAGGCCCAGTGGGCAGACCTCACACGCCCCTGTGGCCGGCTTGGTGCAGCCCGGACCCAGCTAGCAGAAGTCAGCGCTAATGCGTAGCCCCCGAAACTTCAATGTTTTTAACGCAGTAAACTGCGTCATCTGACGTGGGCCGGACGTTCACGCGCTGTCTTTACCCCCATTTAGATTATTTTTAATTGGGTCGGCGGTTCAGCCCACATCCGACCGGAAGCGGCTAGCTGGTCCGGGTTTAGTTTAAAAACCCGTCGGGAAGCGGTGCGGGACAGTTGGAAGTGCGTGATGCCCGTGAACGGAGGGGGGCTGCTCTCCCTGAGCAGATACGCCACGCAGTACTTCACCGTGAGTACAAAGTACACGCGAGGGTACCGCGAACACAGGGGGTACCGCTAGCTAACGGGTTACCCCTGTTGTGTGTTTGTGTGTCTGTATGTGTGTGTGTGTGTAACGGTCCGGTTCTCCACGGATCCCGGTGGACGCCTGTTGCATCCGGCTACACCTGCCGCGGTAGCCGCCCGGCTAACCGGAGGTCACGCGCTGATTAAATCCCGGTATAAAAGTGTCGTAATCCCGTTTATTACGCGTTGTTGTTGTTGTTTGTGTCCCCGTGTGTAGCTACAGCTGGTTTACACACGTGCGCACGAACACTAACTCTTCACTAATGACGTCAACTGTGTGGTGTTTTAAGTTGCAGTTGTTTTTTTTCAAATCATTTTATTCTTACACCTGTTTCTTCTGGTTTATTAATCTTCAATACTTTTATCACTGGTTGTTAATAGTTGGCTCGTTTCGACCTGAAAGCTGCTCACGTGCTCAGATAGTTGTTGTGGTTTTATTGTTAAACTTATTTATGCTCTGATGATGTTTGTGTTGTTCTGTCTTTCTTGTGACTCACGTTGTAACTCGGCTCTCCGCCCAGCAGGGGGCGGACGTGCACAGCGTTTCTGTCCTCTATGATGTTGTTCAGTCTTTGAAGCAGTTTATTATGATTTAATATAAATATTGTTTATTATGATTAATGCTAATGTCTGACAGAGTTAATATATATCATGGAATCTTTGTTGCATCTCATAAACCACAGATCTTGACTCTCATTGCTTGTTTGACCTTTAGTATTTAATTGATCAATTAATTGGCAATTAAAGCTGAAGCAGAAGTTGAGAAGATGTCTCTTCAATTGAGTGTTTTTATTGTGCTTAGCCTGGTGATTTTAAGCTCCCTTTTATTTTATTTCCTGTGAAAATTAGAAAAACGTGCTAAATCCTATTTCCAGCTGTGTTTTGATTGTTGCTGTTACTGTTATATGATAATATCGTGTTCTTATATTAGTGGGTCGTGATAAACAAACAGATGGACAGAACTGGTGGAATAACCTCCAACACATAACCTCCTTTTGCCGAGGTAATTAGTTGAATTATCGATCAGTTGATGGGCAGGAAAGTTATTGATGGTTCGGATTCGGTCCGTTCAGTCATTCGCAAAACAAATGTGAAATAATCTCTGTTTTCAGCATCTTGTTTGGAAGGATTTCATAATTTAGAAATATTGTAAACTGAATATTTCTGGGGTTTGGACTGTTTATATTGTATTGTTAAAAAAAAAAAGTGTGGATATACATTATGCGTTATGTCTGAGTGCAGTTTTTCCCCAAGTTCTGATTAAAATCTACCCACATCTACATTCCTGATCTTTTAAAAAGACTCTGCCCTGTCTCCACATAATTGGTTCTCTAAGTCACGTCCTGCCAGGGTGACCTAGTATTTCACCCTGGCTCCTCATTAGAGGAAATGTGCTTGTGTATAGTTATGTAATGACCCACACTCGGGGGAATACGACTTATCCAGCAGGCCGGGCTGCGAGTGGCCATCGCAATCATATCGCAGCAAACGAGAAGGCAGTCTGACTGGTTAATGGAATGGAATGAGCTGGTTTGGCGTTGCCCCGAAGCTCTTTCGTCGGTACCTTCCAAATCATTTATCGTACTTCCATGAGTTAAGTGTTTCCTCTATTTAGACTTAGTCATCTCTTCCCTGGAATGTTGAGGCTTGAGAGATGCCAGGGAATGTGCAAATTGCTTGTTTATATGCGGCACGCAAATGAATTTCCAAGTGGACATTTCAAATAGCTCTGTGTGTCAGTGTCTCTGTGCTCTATAGGTTATATTTGTCCTGTTTTCATTCACACGGTCCTCTGGGACCTCTGCAGTGTCTCTGCAGCTGCCAATGGTCATCTGCTGTTTCCTTTTGGCCAGAAGATCAGAAAAAGTGGGTTATGATGGTTGTGCTGCCCCCGTTTCACTAAGCCTGGACACGGAGATTTCGATTTCCGCTTTAGTTACCCAAAAGACCCTACCAACGCGTCCCAATCATTGTCCCGTATAAGTTCAATACTACATTCGGTGTGGCTTTATCTTCGCAGGCGTGTGGATCGTCTCCCCGAGTTTAACGAGAGTCTGTCGAATCTAAACGTCAGAGCAGCGAGCAAACCCCCGAACTGTGCTGTGTGATTTGTCGTTTTGCGGATGAACACAGGAGTTTAATCACCGCGTGTCTGTGCAGAAGTTGGTGTGTCTGTATGTTTACTCTGCAGACAGTGGGATTTGTGCTGAATGTAGGCCAGCAGAATCCTACTTACGTCAAACACGGGCGGGCGGGTGGGCAGATGCAGGGAGAGAGCTGCTGGTGGTTGTGCAGCTGTGGCCATGGAGGAGGCTGTGGCGCACATCAGTCTGCCAGAGCACCGCTGGCAGTGAGCGGGGAGAGTCGCGACTAGGAAGCAAAGGAAGAGTGCCAACGATGAAGACTGTCCTCAGCCTGCACAGGAAATGGGCCCACGCGGTCAAGACTATTCGCATCCTGCAGGGACTCGTGAGTGCAATTCTGCTTCCATGGCTCAGATCTACCACCAGGGCTATGAGCAGATCTGTGGTAGGGGCAAGTGGCTCGTCGTCCCGGCAACTGGACTTGCCGGGTTCTGTCGTGATCGACGAGTTTTTTCGTGTTTTGATTGTTTTGTTTTTTAAATCAAACTGACTCGTTCTGTAACTGTTTTCTGTGAAGTTTTGGACTTTTGTTCTGAATGAGGGATCTGGATTTGCAAAAAAGTGGCAGCAACTGTCCTAAAAGAAACATTTGGGCTCAAAATTCATTCTGATATTTATGAAGGGTGAAGAGAGATGATGGTCAAACTCAAAACTGACCCATGGTTTATTTTTCAGAGAAACCGTGGCATGATCTGTGTTTTTGCATTTTGGAAATCAGCTTATATCAGCTCAATATTATTGACCGAAGTTAATGTGTACTAGTTTGCTTCGTTAATTCAAATATTTGTTTTCTGATTTATATGATGTTTTGAGGTATTGATGGCAACTGTCAGATGCAAAATGTCAAAGCTTCAGTTTCCACCTGCTGAGTTGTCAGTTTTTATGTGAATGACATGATTGATTTCTAAAACCTGTTGGTGGTTTTCGTTGAGCATTGTCAGAAGAAGCTTCAGGTTTCATCCTGAATTATTGCTCTTAAGAGGAAGCGAGTGCATGTTCAAGTGCGCTCATCAATAATTAATCAATAAGAGTCCGAAGTTTCGGAAACACCCCAGCAGAGGCTTGTCATTGTTCTACTGGGAGCGGCTTTGTGTAATGATGGCGTCAAGTAATGAGCTGGCTTTGTCGTTGCATCACGTAATAAATTATTAATCTGTTGAGTGAAATGAAACCTGCCATTGTAATCTTTGCTGTTTCTCTTCACAGAACCCGGTCATGGAGGAGACTGTGTGGGAGCAGTACACTGTGACCCTGCAGCGGGTGAGTCCACCTGCACCGCACCAGACTTATAACATTCACATTCACTGAGACTCCAGATATTCTCCTGAATGTTCCCAGAGGGGCTGTTTGTGAGACCGCAAAGGTCAGAATGTCAGAGCGAGCCTACGTGGTCGTGTTGACGATATTTCTAACATGCGACGGATACAAAAACTGACAAAAAAAACAAATATCTCAGGATGAAAAAGAGGAGTCATGCATGACGAAGGCATTGACGACGATGTCACCTTGGAAAGCCAACTTCATTTAAGAGCTTTCGACGATAAGGGCCGACACTGGTGTCGATCTTCTGGAAACACACACACGTGATTCCCACAGCTAAATTTACACGTCATGTCCTGACTCTGTGGTTTTCATTTCGTCGAGCTTCTTAATATAGAGCAGCCGCACAGCGGGCATGGCTGAGAGAGAGTTCTGGTGTCTCGTCTACTTTCCACGCGAGACACGAGGATCTCAGCAAATACCAGACGCTGAATAGATCTGTCGATGAGCGTGACACTTTCTGGTTCCAATACTCCCCGTTCAATCCACTCATCAATGATGGATGATAAGACCAAACTCTTTCTGGAGATATAAAAAATCACAAAAAGGAACTCCATTATTTATGACCATTATCCAAAGTCTGTGGTGTGGTCACACGTGCACGGAGCCACAGTAGTGCACGGAGCTGGCTGTCGCACACAGGTGAGTTAGGCAGCGTGGCCCATGTGTTAGTCGTGTCCCCTTTATGGTGAAACATGCCAAACACTTTGAAGTTCAGCCGTGGACAGCTGCACCACATGGTTTATTCAGAGCCAGAGATGCAAGTAATATCATCACATGTCATGTTTCTTGAATATTGGGAGGTTATTGCACAAACACACAATCCTGCACATGTGTTTATGGCTCATACTGATATATTTACAGGTGAAATATAGAATGTGAAGTAAAAATACTATACTTGCTCTTCAGTAGCATTTTGGCACATTTCCTACCTGTTAATTGGGGCATATATAGATTAGACTACATCCACCATTATGACGACAATAAGCAGGTAATGGGATAATATTTACCAAACATGGATGACCTGCTGTAATCTTTATAGTTCAGATGACTTTGACAAGCTGCCGTTTCCAATCAGCTTTGTTCTGTAGTAGCTTTAGCGAGTGGTTTTCATAACGTGTCCACAGGTGAGAGGATGAGGCCTCTTGATTTCTGGCTAATCAAGAGAAAATGGGTTTCAGGTTTAACTGAGGGTCTGTAGAACAGGCAGCCTGAGATCAGGACCTTTTTTAAAAAAAAACTATACATCATATAAATATACTCTAGTGGAGTCCCAGGATAAAAACAGAGGTGTTAATTAGCAGGATACAAAGACCTGCTTGGAAGTCAAACACATGAACTGGTGTGTAAGCAGCGCTGACCAGTTGAGCTCAGGTTATGATCGTGATAAGCTCATTGTTTCGTGCTGCAGTCATAAAGCCAGAAAAGCAAAAAAGGTCCTTTGCTGTGGGCGTGTGACCCCTGACTCTCCGCCCCCCCACCACCACCACCACAGCCAGCTGTCGCACTCTGCTTTGCACATCCACTTCTTATTCTCTTCTACCGTTTGTAACTGAGTAGATTAAGATTTAATTTGAACATATTCTGTCCCCCCCCCCCCCCCCCCAGCTGCAGCCTCTGCTCCTTGCTTAGTGTAGTGGAAGGAAAAGGGATGGTCCATCATAACAGTCATCTGCTCCGTGACCAAAACACACTGTGGTATTAGGTGTAAAGTGCATAATTGACCCCGGCTGCTGCTAACAGGGCTCACGATTGGTTGAGCATGTGTGTCATTGGGACGTCGATACCACGGCTCCAAGCGTAAAGTGGCTGCTCCTCTATCCAGGATATTTTGGCTGAGACGTGTCGTCCATCTTTGTGTTACACGGCTTTAAATGATATGATCTCCGCCTCAGTGGAAACTCAGTGACAGTTTCTGATGTCACGTTTAAACCCCCTCTCAAAACCACTGTGGCGGTTTCAGTGGTTTCTTTTTCATCGAGAGAACAGTGTCAGGCCTCGGGCTCGCGAAGCCTTTTTTCAAGAATAACAACGTTCTTTCTCGTCAAGCTAAAAAAAGAATCCCAGAATGACAGCGTCCCCTTTTCACTTCAGAGAGTAAATCATTTCTAAATGATCAAAGTGAAAGATTTCTTCGTCGTCTTCCTCGCCTGTTTATTCATTTTCGCCTGCATTTGTCTCTGCTCGCACTGTCCCCCCCCCCCCCCCCCCCCCATCTGCCTCCACAGCCATCTGCTACAGACAGAGGAGAGTGGTTTATATTGTATGTTGGGTTTTTTTTAAGTACAGATGGAAGGGAGAGGATAAAGAGAGGGTTCATCAAATCTCTGTCCTAATCTCATCTGGGCAAACTGGAGCAGTGGCAGGTAGAATCGTTCAACACATTTCCAAAGAAGGAACGAGCCTTGGAAAATGGTTATTTGTAAATTATAATTACACAAGTGTGCGGCGTGTTTTAACACGCACATACCCATACACACTATGAAGCCAAGGATTAGCATCTTTGTTAATCACGCACACAGACACACACACACACACACACAATACACAAAGCTTTAGACAATGGACACACAGGCTCTGAACGTTTTGCTGCAGTCATACATGACTCCACTAAACACAACTGTAATTACAATCAGTGTGAGCCGACACAAAGTACAGGGATTACACACACCACACACACACACACACACACACACACACAATATCCTCCACATGTTTTCGATGTTTCCTGTCTTTGTTCTCAGGATCCCAAGATGGGCTTTGGCATTGCCGTGTCGGGGGGGCGTGACAACCCGAATGAGGATAGTGGCGAGACGTCCATCGTGGTGTCGGACGTCCTGCAGGGAGGACCGGCTGATGGCTTGTTATTGTACGTACTGGGTTTCTTCTTTAGTTGTGTTTATATAACATTTTGGACAAAGTGAATTTACTTGACCCTGTTAGAAAATTGTTTTTTCTACAAACACATAAATCCAAATGAAACTTGTGATCGAGGGTTTTATTCATTTTGGCGTCACAAACAGTTTAATCAAGCAAACATTTATATTTACTTTTACATTACAACAATAAATCATTTTACATATTGTACCTCATTATTTTTAGTGAATAAATAAAAAGCTGTCAAGCTTATTTTAATGGCTCGAAGGATTTATTTTGCTTTATTTAAAAGGCTCCAAGCAACTTTCTGTACAGGAGTAATCCATTAGTGTTTCACTCGAGGTTAAAAATAGAAAATCCGTTAATAATAAATGTATTTTTCTTTTAGAATGACTGTCCACATTTACTTTCCTGTAACTTTCTGAGTTCAGCTTGTTAAAGTCTTATCAATGTGTGTTTGTGTTCAGTGAGAACGACCGAGTGGTGCAGGTGAACGCCATCCCGATGGACGGGGCCACCCACACCTTCGCCGTCCAGACCCTCAGGAAGTGCGGCAAAGTCGCAAAGATTGTACGTAAACTTTTGGGATAGTTTCTAAAACATTTGGATGTAAACTTAATTGACTGTGTTTCTACTTTTAAGTCTCTAAAAAGGTTATAAACTCTTAATATAAATGAGGACGTATGGGTTTGTTTGTTGCACTGACCTCTGACCTTTGTTTACAGACAGTGAAGAGGCCCCGGAAGGTTCCGGTCAACATGGTGAACCGTCCGTCCTCACCCGATGACCGAGTCTTCAACAATGACTACAATGATGATTACAACTACGACCAGGACCGCCGCAGTGTGTACAGCGGCCGAGACCACAGCCCGGAGAGGGAGAGGGGCGGAGGCTACATGGATTCTGGCTACCAAACTCACGAGCGTGACCACGACCGGGACTACGACCGGAGGGAACGCGGCAGGAACCCGGAGAGAGACCTCAGCCCGGACCGGCCGTACAAGAGAGACGGCAGCAGAGGTCGCACTTTAGATAAAGAGCGCAGTCCGGAACGCCCCTACAGGAATGAGAAAACCCTCGACCGTGAATACAGCCCGGATAGAAGATACCGCAGCGAGCGTACGTTAGACCGAGAGCACAGCCCCGAACGCCGCTACCGCAGCGAACGAGCCCTCGATCGGAGAGCCCAGACCATCGCTTCCGCAATGAGAAAACCCTGGAACGCAACAACAGCCCCTACAGGCGTGACAGCCCGGGCAGAGGCCACGGGCGCGACCACAGCTTTGAACGAGGAAGGGACCGCATCCCCAGTGACCCGAGGAAGTACGACGAGCCGGTGAAACGGAGCGGGAGCAGGGATCGCCTGGAGCGCTCGCCATCACCTGCCGCCATGCCCATCCCGCTGCCTCGCCCGGCCCGGGATCTGGAGCCGCTGGAGAAACCGGTGAACGTGCTGCTGCTGAAGAAACGACCCAACGAAGGTGAGATACAGACCTATCCATCATTACTTAAAAGAAAAAGAAGACGCACAAGTGTAAAATATTATTATTTAAGAACTTAAAAAAGGTTGATAAGTGAGACAAGAAGGGAAGAAACAAACCTGCGAGTAAAACCGAACCGTCTTGGAAACTTATTTTTAATTTTTTAACACTTTGAACACGTTTCCTTGTCATCGGAGCAAGAGCCAATAAAAACGTGTTTCTGCTGCTGAGTCATTTGACCTGGAAGTGATTGACGATTGTGTTCGTTTCCATTGGAAACAAAAACTAGATGTTACTGGGTTCTTGCTGAAGGGATTCAGAACCGTCGGTGTGATATATGTAGCTTGTATAGCCTTATGTGTGTTTTCACCATCTTCTCCAGAGTACGGTCTTCGTCTGGGCAGCCAGCTCTTCATCAAGGAGATGACCAGCACTGGACTCGCCAGCAGAGACGGGAACCTGCAGGAGGGAGACATTATACTGAAGGTAGCCTCAATGTTTTTTAATAACAGTTTTTAATAAATATCCCAGTTCCGCTGTGGCTCAACTCAAACCACTTCTCCTGGTTTCATGCCTCCGTGGCAGCGAGAGAGACGTTATGTTTTCGTGTTGTCCGTCCATCTGTCCCATTCTCACGCACGATATCTCACGAACGCCTTCAGGGGATTTCTTCAAATTTGGCACAAACATGGATGAACAGATGAACGGATTAGATTGTGGTTGTTTAATGGTCAAGGTCACTGTAACCTCTGATTTTTTTTTTTGGCGATAATTAGGAATCCATGTACTAATTATGACAAAATACCAGGTTTTACATACATCATCAAATTCAGAGGCTAATTCTAGATGTTTAACGGAGGCTACTTATCTAATTTCCACAACATCTTCATCACCCTCTGTTGCCACAACAAACTCTGTTGACTCTTTACGATAACCGTCTCGTTTCTCTCCCGTGTCTCTGTTAGATCAACGGCACAGTGACGGAGAACCTGTCCCTCAGCGACGCCGGGAAGCTGATCGAGAAGTCTCGCGGGAAGCTGCAGCTGGTGGTGCAGAGAGACAAGCAGCAGGTGCTGATCCGCGTCCCCCCGATGGCCGACAGTGACTCTGAGCTCGATGGTGAGAGACAATCGAAAAGCAGCCGGTCCTACCCCGTGTAAACCCGCTGAGTGGCCATCATCCACATACATGTATCTGCTGCATATCTTCTTCATACGAGTCAACTGTGGAAATGTTGTCGGTGTTGTTGTTGCTGTACTTGTCATCAAAACTGTTTTTCCCTTCATACAATAAAGGTTTGATCACACATCAGTTTTTAGTTTTATTTAAATTCATTTTTTTTGGGGGGGGGGGGGGGGTGGGTATTAATATTTCACAAAGCAGGAACAAGCACAGACCAAACCAGAGGTTCACCAAAACATTTTTCCTTTTCCTCCATCGTCATGATCACTCATTCTTTATACCTGTTTTTGATGTCACATGACTCCGTGCAGTGCTGCGATTGGTCGGGACCAATCTACGTTAGTGGTGCGAGCGGATTGTTCACTGACCAAATGTTTTCAAAGGGGGGTCACCGCTGGAAGACTTGTGACCCACTTTGTCTCATTTGGACTCTGTGTTTGTCTCTCTGTGTGTGTGTGTGTGTGTGTGTGTGTGTGTGTGTTTGTCTGTGTGTGTGTGTGTGTGTGTGTGTGTGTGTGTGAAAGTGCCCACTCGCCTCTGGCTGGGTGATCTAATCCCTCGACATGATGCTGCTGTTGGATATGAAAGAATTTCATTATGTTAAGGTTTTGCACCAGAGCAGCAGCAGCCGCCTGGTTTCAGGATCCCTGAGAACAATGAGCACTGGTGTGTGTGTGTGTGTGTGTGTGAATGAGGAATCGAGCAAATCACCTGAACCTGCATCCTCTTATGTTTCTCTGGCATTGATTTAATTGTGTTGTGCTGTTGTGTTAAAATACAGAAATCCAACGTAGCTTTTTTTTTTGCCTAAATACCAAAGTTTCAAAATGTTGTGTTTTAAGTATCTTGGGGCTGAATGTGAGTAGTAATCACACCGGTTTGTTTTCCATTCCCGACCTGACGGCAAAGTCAATCACAAAAGCCACGTCATGCTATTCTTAGAAAAAAAATGCAGCCATGCAGGTGAGGTTAGATATTTGACTTTGTTACCTGAACCTGAAGAAACCAGCGCGACCATTAGACCCCCGACTGAGCCCTTGAGTGACTTGTTGGTTTAGAACGGTTACGATCCTTCTGTTGTTGTGTTGTAGATATCTCAGAGATCGAGTCGTACCGCTCCTACTCGCCGCAGGACGACAGGCGGGGCCACCACTCCGACCTCTCCTCGCACTCCTCCAATGAGAGGCTGAGAGAGAAGCCCAGGTAAGCTTTCCTTAAAGGAGACTTTCTGCTCCTATTTGAGTCTATCATAAATTCAACCTCACAATGTTGTATTTTGTTTTAGACGATGAAAACCAGCGTTGTGATCGTCTCCACATTTTATTATCTGCATGTTAAATACAGCAGGAACAAAAAATCAGGATAATGCAGGATTATGTTGATTTATGCTTCATGAAGCTTAGTCGATCCATTATATCAAATTAAATCAAACGTATCACATCTTTAAATATACGGAGGAATTCCGACGAAGTGAATCAACTGTCCCCCGCTGCTCGGACTTTGATGAGTCATCAGATATTCAACATAATTCTCCTTCTTGTGTTTGTTTAACCAGCAGAGAGGAGCCGCCGCCCAACAGGCTGGCAAAGATGGGCGCCATGCCAACGCCGTTCAGGGTGCCCGACCGAGCCGTAGAAGACACACCCCCTTTGCTTCCAGAGAGGGAGGAGCTACCACCAGAGACACCTCCAGTGAAACCAGGTGCGTTCCTCATTCTGAATATATGAAAATTTAATGATGCACCAGTTGATTTGAAACCTGTAACACGTTGGTTTCTGTCGTACCAGTCGCAGCCCCAAAGTTTCATGCTCCTCCTAAAGTGCCACTGAAGCCAAATACAGAGGACCAGGAAGTGTACGGGTCAGTACATCACAACTTCTTCACTCCAGATTCTTGTTTGTTTGTTCAACTCAATGTTGTGGAAGTTTGACTTTGTACGATGAAATCTCGTGTCCATCTTTAGACCGAACACAATGATGGTGCGTTCCAGAAAGGCGACAGCGTGGGCCTGAGGCTGGCGGGAGGAAACGATGTCGGCATCTTCATCGCCGGCGTTCAGGAGGACAGCGCCGCCGAGAAGGAGGGTCTCCGCACGGGGGATCAGATCATGAAGGTGAGGCTGGATGCAGAATATTTAATCTGTGGTTAAATAATAGTGTTTTGTACTAAACCACGGTTTGTAAATCTGTTTCTCGTCTCAGGTGAACAGCACTGACTTCAGAGGAATGGTGCGTGAGGACGCGGTTCTCTACCTCCTGGAGGTTCCGAAGGGAGAAGACGTGACCATTCTTGCTCAGAGTAAACCTGAAGGTAGAACTTTACACATAATCATACAATACAACAAATTTGCTCTAGTTTTGTTTCCTGGTCTTTTATTAAATGGTCTTTTCTTTTACAGTGTACAAGGACATTTAGCGTCTGGCCGAGGCGACTCGTTCTTCATCAGGACTCACTTTGAGTTCGAGAAGGAGGCGCCGCAGTGTCTCCCCTTCTCCAGAGGAGAGATCTTCAAGGTGACGGACACGCTCTACGATGGCAAGCTGGGCAACTGGCTGGCGATCCGCAGCGACAAGGACAACCAGCTGTTAGAGAAAGGAATCATCCCCAACAAGAGCAGTGTGTGTTTTTAAAAACTCGGATGCAGATGAAAAATAACGTTTCTCTATCTGGACTATTTTCTTAACGCCACAGCATTTAAAACATGATCACGTCTTTTTATTTGTCTTACAGGGCAGAGCAAATGTCCAATGTCCAGAACGCTGCTCGAGCGGCATCGGGCAACGACAGAGGAGACTTCTGGAGGCTGAGAGGTCAAAGGGCAGCGAAGAAGAAGGATATCCGCAAGAGCCGAGAGGACCTGAGCGCCGCTCCGGTCACCACCCGGTTCCCCGCCTACGAGAGAGTGGTTCTACGTGAAGGTACTAAAAAAGAAAGTAGAGCCTTTTCTAAAACCACTGCTCTTCCTGAACGTCCGTGACTGAATTTAAGTTCCTCTTGTTTCGTTCAGCTGGATTCAAGAGGCCTGTGGTGGTTTTCGGGCCCATTTCTGATACAGTAAATGAAAAACTGGGCAATGACATGCCGAGCAAGTTCGTCGTCGCCAGTAAGTCCTGACATCACCATCACCATCACTTCATCTTAACTGTTTTATCAAGGTCTCAGATTTCTAAATAATTTATTTC
Organism: Reinhardtius hippoglossoides; assembly: GCA_006182925.3. Classification (NCBI taxonomy): domain Eukaryota; kingdom Metazoa; phylum Chordata; class Actinopteri; order Pleuronectiformes; family Pleuronectidae; genus Reinhardtius; species Reinhardtius hippoglossoides. Next base: position 2,137,260 of record CM031687.1, read on the forward strand.
CTCTTTCAGAAACGGAGCCTAAAGACGCAGGAAGTGAGAAATCCTCCGGGGTGGTGAGACTCAACACCATCCGACAAATCATCGAGCAGGTGAGTGACCGGACAATGAGACGGTGTTTCATGGAGATAACATTTACACCATCTGACCACGTGCTCCCGTTTCCTCAGGACCGCCACGCCCTCCTGGATGTGACCCCCAAAGCCGTGGACACTCTGAACTACACGCAGTGGTATCCCATCGTCATCTTCCTGAACCCGGACAGCAAGCAAGGCATCAAGACCTTGAGGAACCGCATCGCACCCGGATCCAGCCGCAGCGCACGCAAGCTGTACGAGCAGTCCGTCAAGCTGAGGAAGACGTGCACGCACCTTTTCACCGGTAGGGTTTAAAGTTCTACTTTTACTGATGCAGCATCTTTAAAACCCTGAGGTACGTGTTGTTATCGTCTCTGCAGCTTTGCTAACTCTGTTTTGTTGTTCCCGTTTAGCGACCATTGACCTGAACTCGGCCAACGACGGCTGGTACGGCAGCGTGAAAGATTCTATTCAGGAGCAGCAGGACCGAGCTGTGTGGGTGTGTGAGGGCAAGGTGAGTTTGATCATCTGTGTGACGGCAGAACTGCTGCTCAGAAACAGGACATATTATATTTACACTCCACTGTTCTTGATATCAAATATTCCACCAAGCAGTATAACAGGCTCTAAGAATAGATGAGGATACCATGGTGATGAGTGTTGGATTGTTACAGTCGTCTCTCCCCTCAGCTCGAAGGCTCAGAGCAAGACCTGGATCTCCATGACGACCGCATGTCCTACCTGTCGGCGATGAGCGCCGACTACCTGAGCATGGACAGCCGCCTGACCAGTGACTACGAGGACACCGCGGACGAGGGCGGGGCTTACACTGACAACGAGCTGGACGAGCCGCAGGACGAGCCGCAGCCCGTGTCGGCCATCAGTCGGTCGTCAGAGCCGGTGCTGCCGGACGAGGTGAGACTGGGAATACTGGATACTGTTTATAGACTGTGAATAAAGATGGACGACGTGACGGTCAAGTGTAGCAGCGGCACCTCGATGCCGTGGCTCCGCTCGCTGCTGCACAGACTCTGGCTCCGAATGGCGTTACTGGCACAAGATGGCGGCGTCATATCTGGGATATTATGGTTGTTTCTGGGTAGTGGGATCAAAGTGGAAATGCATCGTTCATCTTAACATCTCGTCATCCATCTAATTGTCATCTGTCACTCATTTGCAGTTTCAAAGTTTGTGTGTGTGCATGTGTGTGTGCATGTGTGTGTGTGTGAATAATCCGACCCTGAAACCTTCATCTGTGTGTTGTGTGTGTGTGTGTGTGTTGTGTGTTGTGTGTGTGTGTGTGTGTGTGTGTGTGTGTGTGTGTAGAAGCTTCACCCTGAGCCTCGGGCCCGTATGCGGAGGTCAGGGAGCAGAGAGAAGCAGAACAGAGACCCCAGCCCTCCCCCTTCTTTTGTCCCTGAACCCCCGAAGGTGAGAACCTCCCCCCCCCCCCCCCCCTCCTTTCCTCCTCAACATTGCTTCATCCCATCTCTCTGGCTGCTTCCACATTAATCCTGGATCTGTGGTGTAAATAACCTCCGTCCATACTAACACACCTGAAAACACGAATCAATGAGCAACGTACCCAAAGATTTAGCTTTTCAACACTTGTTTCATATGAATCCTCCTCCTCTCCTCCTCCTCCTCCTCCTCCTCCTCCTCCTCCTCCTCCTCTGACAGGTGCGGGCTCAGACCCGGACCGACTCCACGCGGAGCTATGACTCCCACTCCAGCAGCACCATCAGCAGCGACGCAGTGGGCGGGAACAGGCCGCTCCCCCCTCCCGTGGCCCTGAAGCCCCCCGTCCCCCGCATGCCCTCAGAGGAGCCGACCCGGGACGGAGGAGGACGACCCCGCCGCCAAATCCTTCCTGGGCAAGGTTAGGATTATTATTTCACTCTTTATTAATCTACGAGTACAGACTGTAAATAAAGATGGACAATACGACAGCTCCACTAAAATGAAGCCAGGTCTTCCTGATCGCCCCCTGGTGGCTGGCTGGCGCAGATTCTGGCTCCAGATCCCGTCGAAGAGGAGCATTTGAGAGTTGGAGATGCGTCGTCCATTTTTATTTCCCGGTCTGCGTCTGTGTTACATCTTGAGTTTTCTGGCTCATTGAGCTTTTAGATTGTTTTGACTCAGTAAATAGTTTGTATTGTTTTCTTCTCTTTTGACTCTCACTGCCTCTAACATGAAATAGAATCAGGTAACGGAACGTGTCTGCGTGTTGAATGTTCTGTTGAATCCATGATCACCTGTGATTCATCCGAACTGTGACGTCTGCATTTCACCAAGTTCTCACTCTCAGGTTTTTCATTTGACTGTCACTTCCTCGTGAGTCACGTGGGTGTTAATGATCTGTCGTCAAACAACAACAGAGCGCGAGTTAACGTTTCTTTTATCTCGTCGCAGATTAAGGCGTTTGAGAAGATGGACCACTTGGCTCGAGCTCAGCGGATCCTGGAGCTGCAGGAGGCGGAGAACGCTCGAGTCAGTTCTGCTCTTATTCACTTCAGTGCGAGTTTAACGTGCACAGGCTGAGGAGCAGGGTTTAGTTTCATCTGTCGCAGTTAAATGTTAAAGGTCTGAAGCAACAGATGGGGGGGGGGGGGGGTTTCACCCACTGACAGGGACACAGAAATCAGCATCCAGATGTAATCTTTTAAGCTACGTTAGAATAACTGTGTCTCTCGGGGTTCGTGTGGAGTTAAAATGTCTGGGGCTGGTTTTCATTGTCAGCTCTGACTGATGGATCTCGCTCTCGTCTCCTCACTCAGTTGGAAATCGCCCAGAAGCATCCGGACATCTACGCCATCCCAGTGAAGCTGCCAAAACCCAACCTCAACCGTCCCCAGCCAATCGGGTGAGAGCCTCACACCTCCGACACAATAAAATGTAGTTATGATATAAAGTTAGCATTGCCTGATTGAAGTATAAATTGCCTCTCTGATGATTCTCAGTATCCACTACGTTATGTATTTATTAAAAACTGCTTGTGTCCGCTCAGCTCCAGCTCGAACCCGGAGCCCCAGGCGCCGTCCAGGCCGTCGTACTCGGAGACGAGAGGATACGAGGACGAGGAGGCGGAGTACCGCCGGCAGCTGGCCGACCAGACCAAGAGAGGCTACTACAACCCTCAGAAATACAAAGACACTGAGCTGTGAGGGCCCCCCCCCCCCCCCCGAAACCAGGACGTGACATCATCACCGCACCCCACCCCACCCCACGCCGTCGCTACAAGTGCTCAGAGCTCGTCACCGTGGTAACAGCTTATGCAGCTTTACCTCAATGTAAACTTTAAACTTTTGTTTGTTGTCGGATTGCTGGAAGATGTTAGTCTCAGCGCTGTTGTCTCACTACATGTTGTACTTCATAAATACACCAACGGTTTATGCTCGTAGTCGTTATGTGTCCGGAGAGGGTTTTTGTTACGGGCGAGTTTGTGATTTTAAATCCTGTTTCACCGACGCTCAGCTTCTCACGTTCCACTGTTACACTCGGGTTTGATTCCTGGAATATTTCGAGGTGTGAAATTTGAGGCAGAGTTGTGCGCTCTGGGTTACAGTTGATTTGTAATATAAAATATATATATATATACTAGCAGCGTGTATAATATTAGAACAATTTTCTTATACAAGTCGAGCAAAGAGACAAATGGCTTCTCCAACTTTAGTTTGGAAAGAAAAGAGTCTCCACTTGGAACTAAAAGATCAGACGCCTCTCAGCATATTAATGAAACACTCCTGGATCCGCTCTAAATATGAAACGAGTTCTTCCTCGAGTCCCGTCCCTCCACAGTGTTTACTGGAAGTTGGTTCTGTAGTTGTTGAGTAACTCTGCAGACGAGCAAAGATGCAGCGACGAAAGCACAGTTCCCCCGGTGGAGGTAGAAAGGATTAAAAATGAAACGCATCTTCCTCCAGATGTTCAGTCTTTGAATTATCTAGAAATGCCCTCAGATCAGTTTTAACAAGCCTCCGCGTGTTTCCCACCTGGACCATGAATCATTGATGAGAGCAGATGATCCACTGTGGGCGTAACAGTGAAACATGAGAAGCTGAAGCCGACGAGCATCAATCTGAAACCCAGCTGAGCTACTGGGAGCTGAACCAGGGTTTGGTTTACTGTTCACTGGTCTGTGTTACACAACCTGAGCTCCAGACACCGTGTTAAAGCAACGCTGCGTAGGTTTAACTGATCGACAGCGCCCCCTGCAGCCACACAGTCACACTGTCGGGCTGCGTCGCTGTGACTCGTTGCTTTTCACAGCTGCTCTGGGGTCAGATTGACGTTCCTCCTGCATCACCTGTAAAATACACTACACTGACACGCGTGTGCTCGGGGGGGCAGCGTATATCTAAGTGCCTTGCAGCTCGGACTTTTCTCCAGTTATTCACAAACTGCAGGAAGTTTCTAAACGAACCTGAAGCTCCAGAAAAAACACGCTTCTGTCAAAATCGACCAAACATACGTTGTAGATAGTTTTTTTTTTTTTTTAGCTGTAATTATGAGATTGCAGAAATGTGTTTATTAAAGAAATGTCAGTATCTTTATGTTGATGATTACGAGATGTAAACGATTAGAAGATCTAGAAAGAAAACACTGTTTAACGTCCAGATGATTTTAGTTTCCTTCGCTCCTGAGTTCTTAGTCTGTAACACGGACACAATCACGTTTTTATGGCTTCTGATGTTTTTATATTGAATCTTTGCCGAACTCGCTCGAGTCTTTGTACACTGGAGTTTGGGGAACGTGGTGATGACAATCATGTTTGTTGATCCGCTTCTTTTAAATGTCTTGTCTGTGATTTTACATTTCTTTTTTTCGTTTGTGATCTCGAGTGTTACAGGAAATTAAATAAATATTCTTTTACATGTCTATAGGATTAGTTCATGTTTTTTTTTTAAGATAGTAAAATGCTTGAGAACTTGTTTATAACGTCCGTGAAGATGTTTGGATGATAATCAGTCGTGTGTTCGCTCCACTGACGTCTCAGACTCAGTTCGAACTCGGGGTCGAACTGTGGAATTAACAGAACAGTGTCACGTCCGATCTAGAAAACGTTTCAGGAACGACAGCGGGCCGAGGTCGAGATGCTGCTCGTGCCTCCTCGCTGTCGTTTCTTGTCGCATCTCAAACGGAAACTGAACGTCCTCCTGCCTTCGTCTCAAATCCCGTCGAAAACAAAACCCAAACACAGTTCCTGGTCTTTTGCTTTAGAGTTTATTCAGCAGAACTGTACATGCATTCCTCCATCGCTTCAGTGTAGAAGTTCTGTATCACTGGTGTCGCCCTGATAACTGATAGGTCCAACATGATTTGAGTACATTCAGATTATTACAGCTATTTTAACCAAAAGGTCGTATTTTACTCTTTGCCACCTACGTATGCACAATAAAATCCACAAGTTCTCTTTGGTCAAACATAAGACGTCACGTTAACACTCGGCCTAGTGAGATAATCTGCCTCCAGCATGGTCACATGTTCACACTGTACAGGTTAAGGCTAGTCAAGTGATATCAAACATGACGGAGAGGGGGAGGGGTGTTAACTCAAAGATGATTGACAGTAGTAACGACAGACAGTGGTGTGTGTGTGTGTGTGTGTTCAGATGTAGACGGGCTGCTCCTGCGCTGTCAGCAGACGGTACATGGCCGCGGGCATCGTCTTCATGTGGATCTGCAACAGGAACGTTTCAGACAAAAGTCAAAATCAAACTTCAGATTCATTTTCACGTTTCCACTGACGTTAGAAGACGCGGGGCTCCTCACCTCTCCCATGGCGTTGGACAGGATCTGGACGATCTTCTCGTGAGGCGTGCCACGACGCTCTGGCTGTTGATCTCGATGATGCGGTGACCGACGCGAACGCCTCCTCTCTCGGCGATGCCTCCTCTCATCAGGCTGCAGATCTACACACACACACACACACACACACACACACAACAGATTCAAGCACCGCTCCTCGTCTGTTGCTGAGAAACTTGCGCTCGTTTGTATTAATATAGATAGAAATCTGTTTCTAATGAGAGGAGCACACATTGAACCACAGCCTCTGTACAGTTCCATGCGTGTGAATACTCACGATGCCGTTCTGGACGCTGAAGCCCAGCTGGTATCTGAGGTCGGGCCTGCGAATCAGCACCATGGTGACGGGAGGACACCTGACGATGTTCATCTTGATCCTGGACTGAGACTTCAGACCCTGAGGGGAGACGGAGACGGTTTAGCTACGACACAGCAAACAAATAAACTTAAAAACCAGAAGGAAGCAGCGGCGTACCTTGATGATGCTCTGGCAGGTGCTCAGCGGTAAACCCACCAGGCTCGTCCCGTTGATGGTCATGATCTGGTCCCCGATGTTAAGACGACCGGACTTCTCCGCCGGCCCGGCGTGCATCATGCTGGCGATGATGACGGTGGGGAGGATGGAGCCCCAGCCCGACTCCACGATCACCACGCCCAGGATCTCTCCTTTCTGCTTCTCGATGTAAACCTGCGGGGGAGACGGGCCGGGGAAATCAGGCTCTGAGCTCCTGAATGTATTCATGTGAAATTCACTGTTAAAATTCAAACAGTCGCAGGAGAAAACATTGAAATGGTAAACGGGTTGAGCTCCTCGCAGCCGGCGGCTCGACGGGGAAAGATGCGAGACGACAGCGGGGGGGGGGGGGGGAGGGAGGAGGAGCCGAGGTCGGACGAGGTCGAGCGCTTCAGACTCAGAATCTGAGGTCGTGGACTTGAAATGTCCTTTTTTTTCAAACTGTCACAGACGTGACTCAGAAACCAGCTGCTCATGTAAAACAATCACGACTCGTTCGAGTTCATGATTTAAACATCGATCTATTTAAGTGGAATATTCCTTTAGATTCCAGCTGTTCTTAGGTTTTTAACATCACCGTCCTTCGATCGCCTGTGGTGTCGCTGCCCCCTGCTGCCGGACTTACGTCTCTGCAGTTCTCCGACTTGGAGAAGTGGATGAGGTCATCGTTGTACATGTCTTGGGTGTTGAGCAGGTCGCTGTACTCCCTCTGGCTCAGGTCCTCGGGGTCGATGCCGTTGGCCCGGAGGAACTCCTGGTAGGCCACGCTGAACGACTGCCCGATGGACTGGGCGATCAGCTGAGCCTGAGACACAGAGAGAGAGAGAGAGAGGGAGAGCTTGTGAGTGATAACTTTAAAAGTTATTAAAGACACTCCAGGTTCTGACTTACAATCTAAAGTCTTTAAAGATATAAACTGTTTATTATAACTTCATTTATTTGATATTTCTGGATATTTCCTGGACATTGTTTGAGTGTGAAAGAGAAGAGAGAGAGAGACTTTAACTCGATGAGTACTTTATCTTATAAGTATTATATTATTTGAAGTTGCTGTATGTTACACATTCTCTTACTTGTGTTATCAGAGCAGAGTAACTGGAACTGGGTGTTTAGGGTGAAAGTATATTTTTGAGTTGTGCTAAACTAAGATAAACAACTTCTCATTTAACTTCCAGCGACAAAAACTAGTAATTTCCCATAAAATAAATACGTCACATGATCACAGTTAACTACGTTTCTATTTGCTCATCCCCAAATTCAGATATTCTGGTTTCCCTCGCTGCCGAGACAATAAAACCAAATACTAACATCAAAACAGAAGGTGAGTTATCTGCCAGTTCAGGGTACGTGAAGCTAAACATGTTTCTAATGATAACATCTATTTAACTCCGTGACCAGGAGAGACAGAAGTTCACTACAGGTCTGACCCAAACTCCACAATCGTTTAAAAACCTGTGCGTCAGAAGTTATCGTAACATCGACTCACGTCCTCGGACTCGAACACGTGACAGATCATCCTGTAGAGGCGCCGTCGTCCTGGCTCATGGTGGTTTGCTCGGCCGCGTGGTCCAGGTTGTCCTGTGCGCTGCGGGATCGAACCATCTTCCCCCGGGCCATCAGCACCACCATGTTGCCGATGTCGCGATGTAGGAGATGGTCCTCAGAGGCAGATCCATCAAAGACTCCTGGTGACCCGCACAACACACCAGAGTCTTTAGGATGACTCCATCACCTCCAGCGTTAGAGCGTTTCAGGTGTTTCAGATGAAGTAGAGATGTTTTTCTTTTGGATTTCCTACCTGAGTGTCGGCATTGAGGACTTTGATCCTCTGCGTGGACATGAACAGATCGACCTCGGCGGTGGACGGAGCCTCGGCGTCGGGGCTCTGCAGAGAAACGACGAGAGCACAAGTGACCGGAGGAAGCAACAGGCTGATTGACAGCAGTGACGGAGGAGAGCAGGCGTCACAGCTGTCGAAACAAACATCAACTCTAATGAAGACAGAGAGATGTGAGGAGAGACTCTGCAGACGTGTGGGAGTTCAACCTTCAGTCCAGACACATACAAGCAAATCATCTTAGACGTGAAAGTGTGAAAATCGAACAGGACTCACCTTCTTCCTGTTCTTCGCCTGTTTCTGAGCCGCCTGCAGGGATCAGACACACGGACACACACTCAGACACGAATCAAGAGGAAACAGCTCATTCTCTGCAGACTGCCTCCATTCCAAATACTAAATTAATGGACAATAGGGTGTGTGTGTCTGTCTGTGTGTGTGTGTGTGTGTGTGTGTGTGTGTGGGAGGACAGTGATGTTACTGTCTATCACATCTGACACCGGCAGACGACCGGAGGCCTTGCAGCAAAGATGATCAGAGGTCTGCTCTTCATCGATGTGACACGCTCGACCCCCGCGGACGGGAACGTGGCCTCGTGTGTTTTCTGGTCGACGCCTCGTCACAGATCGGAGGTTTTCATTTCGCCCTGTGTTTCCATTTCCTCCCTGAAACGTGACTTTGTCGTTTTCAAGGCTCAAGATGCCGGATCACGGCTTTTACCTGGAGTCAAACTAACAGTTTATATCAGTTCATCAGGCCCCCTGGTGGTTTGAATAAACCTTCCGAACCTTCATCACACCAGTGAGACGTCAGCTCGCTCGTCTTCTTCAGACACAAACCTCGTTCTCTTCCTTTCTCAGGAGATGAGATGACGTTATGCATGGCCCTCATCGTTACACTGGCTCCCAGCGCCTCCTCCCTGTCCTGGAACTGTCAGTCAAACCGACCGGAGAGCAGAGTTCCCCTCAGCTCCTTTTCCTGCCTCCGACTTCCCCCCCCCCCCCCCCCCCGCTCGTCACACGGTCTAACATTTAAATGTCGTGCCGGCACGTCCTCCTCACCACCACCTCAACCGACTCCAAATGATTCACCCTGGCAGCAGCGACTCAAATCCAATGGAAATGATAAATGATGTAGTTTGACTCGTGTGATCGAAATTAAAAATACATCCTCCCCTGTGCGTGTTTGCCACCGCACGCTGTGAGTGGAGCACGAAGTGGCCACTCCGCTCTCGTCGGCCTGGGAACAGTGGTTTACGTAACGCTCGGGAGAGGAGCTCACGACTGTGTGTGGATGATTCTTTGTGCACAGACCAGGGATCTTTTGCCGCCGGCTGCGACGCCTGCTGAAGGTTTGTGGATTTGTGAGACCCAGATATGAAGCAAACCTCCGTTACATCATCGATGATGCGTCCAAGTGTGTCAGAGATTCGGCCGGAGCTAAAAAACCAAGGAGCTGCAGCTTTGATATCTGAGCTCTGAGGAATCTGCAGTAGATATAACGTGTTTAACAGCTTTAAGGTCTTTAACAACACTCCACTCGTCTGAGACGAACACTTTAACACCTGAATCCAGTTTTATGGCTGTAATATTCCATCTAATGGAAATATGTTTTTCAGACATAATCCAGACGGATATGAACATATACATTTGACTTCTTTGCCAAAATATGAAACTATAAAACAACCATTAGCCTTTAAATGAAAGAAGGTATTTCACCAAACTAAAATAATACCATAATATTTACCCTCTGCTGTTTTATTTCAGTTCAGTTGAGTTTGATTTATTTCTGTTATGAAGTTCATCGTCTCAAGGCCGAATGAAGGATCTTAAAGCCGCTCCCACTACAGACTGTGTAAAGATGGACGACATGACGAGTCTGCACCAGTGAAGTCAAAGCCTCCATCTCCTCCTGGTGGCTGACTGCAGTACAGCTCACAAACCGGCCTCCTCCATGTTAGTGGACCTCTGACAGACCCAGATCCCGAGTGGCAGCTTCTACTTACGCTTGTGCTCGAGCCCCTTAGACTCTTAGACCCTGCTCCGTGTTCACGTGTCGTGTTGCTTTTGACCTGAATCAGAAGAAGCGTGGCGTGCGCTCACCCTCACTCTGCTCATGGCCTCCTGCGCCTGCTGCATGCGGGCGCTCTTGGTCGGCGTCCTCTCCGACAGCAGGTGGGTGCAGCCCAGGTAGGTCGCGGCGAAGATGATGCCGTCAATAAGGTCTTCGGGGTCACATGGTCCCAGGACTGTGATGACACACATACATGCTCATACTCAATAAGATCAAAGTATGTAGAATTTCTGCAACTACACCCACACTGCTCACATCTGGACATATTCGATAAACATGTTCAAGAATTCATCCTGAAAAAACGACGGAGGAGGAAATGATCCACTCACCGTCCACGAACGTGGGAAAAGAGGGAAGAGATCTGCGAATCTGAGGAGACACAAGAAAAGAGAAACGGCTCAGACACTTTAAAACTCGTGTAAACTCCGCTGTCAGCTGTTTGAATGTTAACAGATGATATTAATCTGTAGATTTAAAATTAGTTTCACAGGATTTCACTGTAAATAAAGATGGTTGTAGCGTCTGGATCTCCCCCTGGTGGCCGAAGGCCGTTCAGCTCATAACCACACGCAGCACAAGATGGCAGCGTTCGTATCCGGGGTATTTTTGGCATCGACTCGTCTTCCATCTTTATTTAGAGTCTGAAGTATAAACTACGCAGAACTAGCCAATAGAGGATTCCTCTACTATTCCTCTACTTTCATACTGTAGATGAATCCAGGGCGTGTTCTGGAGTGAATAGCTCTCGGTCTCACCTCCTGGGCGGACGGCTGCTGCAGAGGAGACTGTGGCTCAGCCTGTGGCCTCGGCTGTGGGGGGGGAAGCGCCTGAAGCTGCGCTGCTGCTGCTGCTGCTGCTGCTGCTGACGCTGTTGACCCGGCGCCGTGTGTGGTTGCGGCTGAGTGTACGTCTGCGGCGGCCGGGCGGCGTCCCTCTGCTGTGCCGCGTGGCCCTGGTGGTGGTGGGGGGGGTGTTGTTGGTGGTAGTGTTGGGGGTGGAGGGATCTGGACGACTCCGGCCTGCGCGGACTGAGCTGCTCTCTCACCGGACCGGAGGCGTAGCCCGACGGAGACTCCGGTTCGGACTGAGACGGCGATTTGGGAGACGACTGAGAGGAAGAAACACAAAGACAGAAAGTCATGAAGCTATGCTGCCGCAGATCACGATGACAGATTCAGGGTTTGGGCTTCGATCCAAGTGACACTTGGTGCAATGGAAGGCGAGGATGTAAATCTTCTTGTAAAAGTTTCTTGGAAGCAAATGACATCAAGTTGAATTATTGCAACACTGCAGCAAAAATATGAGACCTTGAATTGTGACTTTTATATTTCTGATCGAGTGTTTTAAACTAATAAAACACATCAGAATAAACAGATTTTAGACGGAGGAAGGTGGCTCCATACTCATATACTTTATATATATGTCGATCTTTTCATTTAACAATGGGAGAGAAAGTGAATAAGCACATTTCCCTTAAAAACAAAGTGCCACTGAAAGGTGAAGAATATCTACACCTCAGCTTTTTGTTTGTTCTCTGCAGGGACACGTTTACAAAATTATCCTTTTCAGCATTTTCATTTATTGCTTATTTTCGGTTTCCTTTTTAAACCTTGTTTTCCGAGCTGCCACCAACACAAGAGGAAAGAAACAAGGATCATGAACAACTGATTTAAATGAATATTGATATTTTGAACACATGACTAATAAGCGAGGTCCCACTCACACGTCCGGTCGCAGTCGGCAGCGAGTACACCTCCTCCGTGGGGCTGACCTCCTGCCTCATCACCCAGATCGGCTCCACCGGCTGGTCGGGGGTGTAGGGGGAGCGCACGGTCTTCGTCTTCACCTCCTCGATCGCCTCCTTGATGTCTTTGATGGCCGAGGCTGATGGCGTCTCCCGAGCCCCTGGAACCTCCCTCCCCCGGGGGCCCCCCCACACTCAGCTGCTCCAGGGCCTCGGCGGAGCTGCTGTGCCCGGACGAGGGGCTCTTCTCCCGGGCTTCAGTTTGTCTGGGTGCACGTCGGTGACTTTTGGAAATGGGGCTTTGACGTCCGCTGTCCCCCTCGCCGTCGGACTGTCCGTCATAGTGGTGCAGCCGGCAGCCGACGGAGCGGTCCAGAGGGGAGTGGTGGGCTCGGCGGTCCCTGACCTGCCTCGGAACATGATGGGAGCCCTTGGTGGGAGAGGCTGGGGAAACCCTCTCCTCTCTATGGCTGGTGAACGGCTCCTGGCTCGACTCCTGCTGGGCCTCGTGGCGCTCAGTCCTCCGGTTGGACGCCCTGCAAGGTTCTCTGGGTAACTCGGGGTAGGAGGTCATGAGAGGTTCGGGAAAAGAGTTGGGATGGGATTGCTGCTCCGAGTAGGACTCGGGCTCCGGGTAAGACTTCTGATGGGACTCGGAATAAAAGTCTGCATAGGTTTTTGGGTAAGACTCTGAGCAGGAAGTAGAGTGGGACAGCGAGCAGGACTCGGAGCAATCCTCGTCCTCGTCCTCGGGGAGGTCATTGTCAGGGACGGGGCTCATGCTGGCGTCCTCACTGAAGTGGTCCATTTGGGGAAAAGCAGGAACGTCAGGGGAGGAGGGAGGAGTCGGGGACTGGAGCGGCGGCGGGCTGTGGAGGGGGCCGTCCATGCTGAGCGAAGCCGCGCTCTCCGTGTCCGAGCAGAGATCTGTGATTTCACTTCCCTGAGCAGCAATGTCCTCCGCCACGTCATCCATCACCTCCTCCTGGTCCTCTTCCACCCTCGCTGCACTCTCCTCCGCTCCCCCGTCGGCCGCCTGCACGTCGTCACGGCCGCAGCCGGAGTTTCCTGTTGCCGGGCAGCAGTCTCCATCATCCTCCGCCTGTTCCTGTTCCTCTTCCTTCTCCTTCACTTCCTCCACTTCCTCCTCGCACGCTGCTTTCTGGTCCTCCTCCGCCTCGGCGTGCGGAGTGTGTTGGGGGTGAGGTTGCACGTTGTGGGCGGCAGGCGCAGGTGAGAGGTGGGTGGGGGTTACCACAGCAACAGGAGTGTGGTGAGGAGATGCTCTGTCCTGTGATTGGTCGGTTACGGCATCATCTGCAGAGCGCTGCTGCAGCTGCACCTCCGCTGGACCTTCCCTCTCATCCTCCACATGTGACGAGTCCTGCAGCTCTCTGATTGGCTGCTTCTGTGTTTGACCTCTGAGCCTGGGGTTAGGGTCGCCATGACGACGATAGCGAGCGACAGCAGGTCGTAGCGGCGGCGCAGGAAGTGGATCGGCTTCACGACTCTCTCCTGCTTCTGGCCTGGAAGACGCGACCTCTGGAACCTGGTCAGGACTTTGAGCCTGCCCCGACGCAGGGCGCCGGCGGTGGCGAGCAGGTCCGCGACCCGCCGCCGGCTGATGGTGCTGTGGGTTGTGATGCTCATGGTGGTGGTGATGATGGAGGGGATTCGGCTCCCCGTCCTGGTTGAGCATCTGACACGGCCTCCAGGAGCGACGCACCGGGGGTTCCCCGCGCGTCGTCCCGTTGGGCGTCCTGTTCCTCGACGGCGCCTTGTGCTCCTCGCCTGGTTCCTCCGTCACCTCTCCCTGATACATGTGGCTCATGGCTGCGGCGTGATGCGACTCTGCGTCTCAGAACATTCTGTCTCCAACGAAACGCCGCTCACAGCTCAGCCTGGGGAGACAGAGACAGGACGTCACAGCAATGATCAGATTTCAAATTAAAAGGTAAAAGAGAAGAGATATTAGATATTATACATTATACAGGGATTCAACCAGTTATTGAAATAGATTATTTTGAGCTTTGGGACTCTGGGTCTCACGGAACAAAGAGGTTTCCTGCGACGGGCTTGTTGCGCTTGTTTCTCATATTTCACCAAACACAGCAGCGGAGCACGACTTCCTCCGTGTCTCTGTTTGTTCCACCGACTGAATGAACTGGAACAAGAAGAATCCTCTCGACTAAACGCCCGGGAGGTGTTGAGACGCAGCCAGAGAGTGGTTATGGAAAACAGCTTCAGCTAACTCAGAAAAAATCTATATCTTAATCACGCGTGTGTTTCTGGAAGCAGCTGAATGACTGTAACTGAAAAATCACTCTCATCGAGGTTTTGATTTCCTTCATGTTGAACGTTTACGTAGCTTTTACAGATAATTAACCCGACACCTCAACACAAACACTCAGAGGACAACACCACCGAGTGGAAACACTGTGACGTCACCCACTGATCACACCTGAGATTTACAAAATGAACATCGTGCTGTACAGAAGAAGACCAGAGATCGAGATGAGTCATTTTGGCCTTAATTCTCCCCGAACCTCCATTTTTATTTACAGTCTCCGGTTACTACAGTGATGTAGTATCAGGCCGGGGACTCCCTGTTTCCCTGCCGAGGGCGAAAACCTAAATCCTCTGGGATTCATCTGGGTGTGCACTGCACTTTAATCTGCGCCGCACTCATCCGTCCTCCAGCAGCTGGCAGATGGCACAGACGGAGGAGGAGGAGGAGGAGGAGGACGAGGAGGAGGTGGGGCAGGAGAGGAGGAGGACGAGGAGGAGGAGGAGGAGGAGGACGAGGAGGACGAGGAGGAGGTGGGGCAGGAGGACGAGGAGGGACGTGTCTCTTGGATCTGATGAGAGCTGGTTCAGACGAGTGGATGGGGGCAGCGACATGAATAATAAATGTGAGTGAGAAAGGCAGTTTTGATACTTATTGGATATGACAAGGCAATCAGTGTTTACATCAGTTATCTCATCACCACAGGCCTCAGCGTGGCGCAGGTCGACATCAGGGAAGGGACTTGAAATGTTTCTGGAATTAAGTTATTCTAGAAAAGGTGACAAATGGAGACTGTTTGGTTTTAGTTACTTAATGAAAACAAAACGTACGCAGGGAATCGACAGTTCAGGTTAATACAGATCACAATATCACGATGGGAAACTGATTTAAGGGGATTTCTCACATCTTAAGAGACATTAGTTTCAGACCGATAGTTAGAGTTTGAGGTTCGAAACTCGCCCACTCTGTTTAAATAGTAAGTAGGTTTCTGCCCTTCTGAGCACCGTGGGTGTGTCGGCCTCACAAAGAGGTTTTATCAGACGGTTCTTGGCACATTCGCTGTCATGAGAACGACAAATAAACCGGTCAGAAGTCCGACGTGTAGAATTTCACCTGTTAAATCCACCAGGGTGCGACAGCGGCTGGTTTTTAAAGCGAATGGGAGATGATTGAATTCTATATTCTCCTAAAAACACACTCCAGTGTTTGGACTTTGGATTAAGGTGCAACAGAACAGTGTGTTTGTCATCTCATGTAAAGTCCAGACGTTGAGAATCAAACATGGTCGATGGAGAGGAGGCGCAGAGGGCAAAGGTTGATTCTGATTCTGTAATCTGAGCACAAACCACAACTGCTGTGTGTGGGGGTGGGGGGGCTCCCAGGGAGGCTCCTGTCCCTCCCTGCCGGGGGTTAAGGGCTCTGGGGCCGGGTCACTTGGAAGGGGACAGTTTGGAAGGAGGGGTGGCCCCCGGGTCACAGATGGCCCTGGCAGCGGCAGCGAGTCGGACCAGGCCTGCGGAGCCGTGAGCCGCTGCACCTCCATCTGCTCGGCTGCAGTGGAAGCCGCCGGGTCACGGACTTACCGGCCATTAACTTGCTGATCTTATATACGGACAGAAAAACACACACACTGACAACAACACACGTGTCCTGTACGCACTTAGGCCTTCGCCGAGAGCAACTGCTCACTGGACTCTCTCCTGCAGACACACACCGAGATAACAAACAACAGATACACGAGAGCTCAGGGGAACGTCTATAACATATTTACTAGATTACTGTTTCTCTTTAGGAGGTAAATAAATAATCAATATTGATAATTATTGATCTTATGACCAAAAATCAGCTTCAAATATCTAAATAAACTCAGATTCAGATTCAATTTACTTCTTTGTGTCCCCTTTGTAACAAGGCGATTTACATCATAGTGGGACTAATAGAGGATTATCTTATCTTATCTTATCTTACCTTCTTACCTTATCTTATCTTATCTTATCTTACCTTATCTGATAGCGAGGATGCAGACAAGGTAAAATGGCAAAAAGACAAATATCCATCACGGCCAATTGAGGGGATTAAACAACGTATTTAGAATTAAAAGTTTTAAAACGATCCTTTACAAAAACAAGCAGATGAAGCGGTGAAGACTCTGATGCAGCTTCCAGGACCAGGTGAGATCTAAGGTCCGTTACACGTGTCTCACCTCATGTCGTCTCCACAACCGTCCTTAAATACATCATTAGTTTAACGGCTGATTGACAGATTTCAGTATTTCGAGCAGAAATGAGGAAACATGAATTATGTAACTGGAGGAAAAACCTGAAACTCTGGAGATTTGGGATTTGTGAAATCTGGAGATGTCACCTTGGGCCCCCCCCCCCCCCCCGAGGAATTCAAGTCTACTCCAATTTCTTTTTTATAAAACTGAAGGATTCATAATGATAATAAATAACTGTCAGCTGAATGGAGGACGATGGGGTTTTTTTCCAGCTGCAGCTTCAGGGTTTCTCCTCCATCTGCGCTGGAGCTCGTGATCCGTCCTCAGCTCCATGTTTGGATCGATACCCTGACATTGTGTTTACATGCACACTGACATCAATCCACGAGCAGGATCCAGACCGCTGCGGGTTCGAATCCCCTCCTCCCGTGGCCTTGCAGGGTGTTATCGTGGCATCACGATGACTTTTGGACCGAGAGCAGGTTGTGGTTGTGGCTGCAGCTCTTTGGAAAAGGCGTCTGCAGGCCCGAGGTGCCGAGTTCTGCATGTGATGGACGGCTCGTCATGGGATCTGGACCCGGGAGGCGCCTGACGTGAGATTTTAAATATAAATAAAATGCTCCCTGACGTTAAACCTCCACGGGTGTGTGCGCCACGAGAGAACCCCCCCCACCCCCCCACACCACCGACCCGAGCACGGTCCCGTCCCGC
Organism: Reinhardtius hippoglossoides; assembly: GCA_006182925.3. NCBI lineage: Eukaryota > Metazoa > Chordata > Actinopteri > Pleuronectiformes > Pleuronectidae > Reinhardtius > Reinhardtius hippoglossoides. The sequence goes on from CM031687.1 coordinate 2,154,525, forward strand.
ACTACACCCACCGGCGGCCGGACGGTTACCTGCGTGTCCGCGGAGGAGAGGCCCGGCTCCGGCTCCGGCTGCTGCAGAACACGGCATCGCTCCCTGTCCGGTTCCCTCCCCCGGTGCCTGCGCGCCTGGCTCGGCTCGGCTCGGCTCGGCTCGCCCTGGCTCCGCCGGTGCCTCCACACAACTCGGTGGGATTAACGCGCTCAGCCCCTCCTGCACCGTGACATCACCGCGGATTAACGGTGCACAAAGCGCCTTTGCTGATGCGGGTCGTTCAGACACAAACAGTTCCGTGTGGAGCCTCGTCCCTCCCACTCCCACTCCTCCTCCTCCTCTTCCTCCTCCTCCTCCTCTTCCTCCTCCTCCTCCTCCTCCATCAGCCTGCAGAGCTGCTGCAGCGCCGGTGGCTGCGGTGCTCCCACAGTCTGCCGGCGGGGGGCGCTGTGAGCTACCTGTTCAACGCAGCAGAGGATCAGTGGCACACACACACGCACACACACACCCACGCGCACACACACGCACGACACACACACACACACACACACACACACACACACACACAGCACACACACACCTGAGAGAAGAAGAGAGGTAGCAATTAAACGTGTTTTCCAAAAACAACAGCAGCAGAATTCAATAAACCATAAACATAACGTGCAAAGGAAATGAAATTAATAATGCACACAGTAATTTCAACACCTGTTTGGGGTTCAGTCGAAATATGCATTTCTACGGTGGTAGAGAAAGTTCAACGCACTGCAAATTATGTATATATATATGTATATAATAGATATGCTATATGTATTGTATGTATCTGTATGGCCTTTAGGGCTTGGTGAAATGACCTAAACCAATATCAAGATACAAATCTTCATATCAGCTGATCAATAATTATCAGGTTATTATACACATCTGAATAATACAACTACACTCTGTTCCTGCTCAATGCAATAAGCATTACATCAATATACATTAAACCTTTGTTATATACTAACTTGTTATATGATGATATTAGATATTGTTTTATTGCCCAGACCACATTCATATATATATGTTGTGTGTCAGTCATTTATTCATTTGTTTACACATGTTAATTTTCTGGTGAAACACTCTGACGCAGCAAAATGATCTAATGCTCAAACTGTAAGAATAATTTAGCTCTGATGATCCTGAGCTTATTAATATCTCACGATATTCAGCAGTGATGCTCATGAAGCAGCTAAAGCAGTTATTAACCCAGCACTGAATATTAATAAGGTGTGTGTGTGTGGGGGGGGGGGGGGGGTCTCTATGTTGTGGTGTCACTCGAAGGCCGAGCAGATCGATAACACCCTCGTCTACACATCGTCGAGCTCCTGTGACACATCCACACCGACGTCACGTGTGCACCCCCCCCCCCCCCCCCCCTTCTGCCGGAGCAGCCGTTACCGTGACAACAGCACGTGACGGAGGATGGAGACGGTGTGCAGGTTGCCATGGCAGCCGGTCTGTTAGTGCCCCCCTGTCGGTATCACACACACAGTCTGCAGAGAGCAGGACGTTTGGCTGGATGTGGAGGCGTGTGTGGCACGTGTCTACGGCCCTGGAGCCAATCAGGAAGCTCGGAGAGACAGTGTGTAGCCCTATGTGTGTAGCGTGCAGAATCAGGAGATGAGCGTGAGTCTGAGGCGAGATCCTCCCTCTGCTGCTGGAGCTGGAGTCCACTCGTGTCACACAACCCATACTTCATACAGGCGGGTTCTCTGCTGTTCTATTTCCGGACAGGACATCAATAATTTGCGGTCCTTCCCTGTGTCTCCGTGCAGACGAGGATCTACTGTACATGCTCTGACAGTCGTGTTGCATGCTGGGAGTCCATCAGTGGAATTAACACACATAAATGTTTCATCATTTTCCATCATCGCACGTCTATCTCTTATCACGCAAATACAAAAACCCAGTGGCCTCGATTAAATGCACAGCCTGCACGTTCCAACATGCACATGAGACACCAGGGCCTGTAGGGGGCGCTCTGCAGCAGGATGGGGGGGGGGGGGGGGGGGACCAGGTCCCTTTAACACTGTGTTTGCACAATTTAGATTTTACTTCTCTTCTAGTTAATTTGAGCTATTTTTCAGTAACACACGACTTTTGTTCTGTCCTGATGAAAAACTGTTGTTGAAAACTGATATCGCAAAAATAACAAATGACATAAAAGAGAAGGATGGGTTGAGTTTTACAAACGTTTTGAATTACATCACGATTTCATGTTTATATTACAATTTAATTCTATTTGTTAAATATTTTTGGGGGTTTTCACAGTAAATTACTCAACACGTGAAACATTATTCTGCAAAAACAGATTTCGGTCCATGTCGACCCTTATCGTGAAATGGCATTAGTCAATATGAATAATGATAATGTTGCTCCATCCCATTAGAACAGAGCGTCCGCCCAGTGTTTGATGATTAATCTTTTTAAAATCAGACATTTTCATACAGAAACAGTATAATATTTATAATATTGTTGGGCTGCTCCCAGAGAAAAGGGTGGAGGCCCCGAGGGGACGTGACCTGCTGAGCTAACTGTAGCATCATGCAAAACAATAACCTCTGCATGCTCTGCACATGGACCCCCCCCCCCCCCCCCCCCCCCCCCCCCCACACTCTCAGTATTTATTAAAGCTCTGACACAGATATGACAACCAGGAAAATAAACACATGACGTCAAAAATTCTCTTTGGAACTGATTAAAAAACCGAAATCCTTTGAACAGAATCTCTCTTTCTTCTCTTCCCCACACTGTGACACTTGAATATGATTATCTTATGAGTCATTTCCAGTCTGACTGAGTTCCTTGTTGTTTTCTCAAGAACCATCATTAACAGCTGTGATCTTAACTTGTGTAGGGATTCATCTTCCATCTGTTTTCGAGCCGAACACAGTTTCCAACAAACCGCTGATAACACGGAGGAGTCGGAGGAACGAGTGCGAACAAGGCGGCTGCAGAAGCCGAGACGGAGACAGAGAGTCTGACAGATGGATCACAAATGTGGATGAGAGAGCTCCATCGGAAATAAAAAAAAAAAAAAAGTTACTGCAAAGTTTAATCTCCTGTTTCCAACATGGCACATTCTGTTCTCCTCTACCTCTCTGAGCCGTTCCCTTCTGCAATTTCCCTCCAGTGAGGGTGTCACCAGAGAAGTCCCCGAGACCCACGTTGGACTCATATTTCTGAATAATCTCTTTTATGCGTCTTTGAAGATCCGGCTTCTCTTTCAATTTCCCCCGAGTGGCTCACGTGCATTGAAGAAACAACTGCTGCAGACTTACAGTAAATTGATGAATGCACAAAATGCTTGAAAGCTGTTGAAGACTAAAGCCAAGACAAATATTTGAGACGATTGCAAAGTGTTTTCGATTCTCTGTTGGTTTGGAGAACACGGTTTGGATCATCTGTTTGTTCAGGCCTGTCCTTACTCTTAAAGAATCGTTTTTGTGCAATGTGATAATACAACGTACAAAACAGTTGTATGTTCTTCACACTTATTGTCCAAAAGCAACTATAGTCAGAGCATGTGATGAGATTATTGAACATATTAATAAGTTAAAGACAGAAACCAGTGGGCTCAGTTGTCAAAGACCAAACCAACCTCCATCGCAGGAACTCGTTGTGACCACATCACGACGTCCTGCTCCTTCCACCCTTTGTCTTCTTTAATGAGAACAATGACTTTCATGTGGTTAATGGAGTCAAATGATATAAAGATGGACAACGTGGGATGAAGTCTAAAATATCTCGGATGTGGGCGCTGCCATCTTCAACCAATCGTGAGTCAGTCTCAGCTGCTTCACGCTGTTCTTATATCATCAATTAGCTAATTGAAAACAAACTTATCAGAAACGTAAAACATCAGTGTGATGAGAACGACCGAAACTGAAATATTTGAGAAGAAGGCAAACGGCCAACACACCAGATTGTCACCGGGAACCTCCTGTTGGCTTGAATTAATCAGAAATATTGTATATTGTAATATTGTACAAGTTCACTATCTTACTTTAAATGTTTCTACCATTTAATTCTGAAAAAATTGTTTTTGTTTTCAGACAGGCATCAGTCATTTCCCTCTCAGCCAGAAGAGGACGCTACGGGAAAAATTAAATAAACATAAATTTGCCTTTGAGCCAAAATCGTCAGGTTGTTTTTCTCATGATGACACTTCAAGATTATCTTCTCCACTTCATTAGTTTATTTCTTTCTCAACCTTCTCCCCCTTCTTTCTCTCACTCCTCCTTCCCCCACCACCTCATCACTCACCTTCCTCCTCCTCCTCCTCCTCCTCCTCCTCCTCCTCCTCCTCCTCCTCCTCCTCCTCCTCTCCGTCCCCCCCCCCTCTGTTATTCCCCTCCTCCCTGCGCTGTCGTCCAGACGCACACTTTTCCCCGTGGAGCGTCTGCAGTGTGCTGCCAGTGTGAGAGCTGGAGAGACACTCAGGCAACACACAGACACGGCGGGGAGGAAACTTCACAAACAAAAACTTTTTTTACTGCAACTTCTTGTTGTTTCTCCAACTTTGGATGCAAGACTACTTCTGCTTCTCCTGGTTTCCTCCGAGAGCTGAGTTATTTCCCACAGAAAGCTGCGATGCTTCCACTGTACCTCCTGACTTTTGCTGGTGAGTTTTGTTTTAATGGTGCATGAGGGCACGGTGCTGTTAATGCCAGTTGCCGTGATTCATACTTACCATTCCCTCTCTCTCTCTCTCTCTCTCTCTCTAATTGTCCCCTTTCTCTCCTTTCCCCCCGTCTGCGGTCGCAGCCGCCGTCCAAGCCCACAACCAACTGCTGCCAGGCTCCTGCAACTTTGAATCCAGCACCTGCGAATACACGTCGGACGCAGACTTCACGAGCTGGAGCCTGCACGAAGATGGTACTGCACCTCCACAGACCTCACACTGTATCTTCACCCCTCGGTTCAGAACCTCCTCAGTTTAGATGCTTGTCTTCTGGCTCTCACCAGTAGCAGGAACAGGTTTTCCGCTGTGATGCTGAGTTTGGCCGTACCACCACATCTGGTGTGCATTTGATTCCAGCATCTCAGTCTGCACATCTGGAGTCAGTGAAGGAACACATTTAGGCATTCTGCTCGAGCTGGTACTCCGGCTGATGCAGACGAGCGCTGCACACGCCCCAAATCGACGTAATGCAACAGTGATCAAAGAAAACAGACACAGATGAGATGCTTTTTACGATTTTTTAAGTGTCTTTAACGTCTCTAACATTTGCTGCATCTGCACACATGTGGATTCTTGTGTGGAGGTTTAAGTCCTTGCAGAAGAGGGGCCTGAGTGCGGGGCCCCAGCTGCGGGGCCCCAGCTGCAGGGCCCCGTCACATGAGATGGGGCCAGGTTTTAAGAGGTGGAGGTCATGTTGACGTTACTGGAAAGTCTCTCAGATCTTTAACTCAGCTTCAATCATACAAAACCCGTCCATGAACCTAACCGCCTACATTGGAAAAGGCACGTCAGCAGAATCGGTTCAGGTGCTGGTCGGATTCCAGAGGCCGACACCGGCCCGAGCCCGGCAGGTTGCTGCTGACACATCAGACGGACGGGATTGGGCAAGAGTCAGAATACATCTGTGCAAGTGCAGCGTCAGAACATATTCAAGATAAACGTCCATCTATCAAAACAAAACTGATAATTATGTTTCACCCTGTGATTAGCTTCCTTTGCAGAGATGGTGTCAGGACGCTTTCAGCAGAAAGACATTTGCTTTGTGCACAAACAACATTTATATAAACTATGGACCCACACACACTCAGTGGCATAACCACAAACAACAAAAACAAAGTCATTATCAATCAACTTATTGTCTGTTTGTCTTATGAATCATATTAACTAGGTTCAGGAATGTGGGAAACAATCCAAAAAATGTCAGTTTCCATTTAATCATATATTCAAACTGTTTATTTTTGTTTGAGCAACAATCATTAAAACTAGTAGTGTCGACGAACTGATATTGATATGTTAGATAAATGAGACGAACGTGGATCAATCACATCCTGATGAATCTGCCTCAGAAGGATTGAGTCACTTCCTCCATTTCTCCGCAGCCCGTCTCGCTGTCTCTCTTTCCTCCGGGATACGTCAGCCACTTTCTCTTTTCCTGTTTCCATCCCCGCTGCTGCCGCCGGCTCGTTAAAAAGGTCAGGCTACTTGGAGCGTTAATGATGTGCTCATGCAGTTCTTGCTCATTTATTCTCTCCGTCCACTTCTCTTGTGCTCTGCGCTGCACAGTTTGAGCTCCAACCGAAAACAAGTCATCTCGTAAAGGCTTTGTCCTCCTTCTGCACTTTCTGCATATTGAGACAACATGTCTTTCGTGTGAGGCGACGTTACGTAAATACAAACAGTCATCTTGAATTGACTGGACTGGAAGTGTGGAGAAATGAGCTCAGCCCTGGTGTGTGTCTGTGTGTGTGTCAGTTGAATACACATGTGTTCGTCAGGATGCAGCAGCCCGGAGGCAGCGAAGGCTTTCTACAGGGAAAAGTAATAAATGACAGACGAGTGAAGGGATCTCCGAGCGCCCTGCAGCACAGAAGAAGCTCAGGGTCGATGTTGCTGTAAGAGCTGAGCTGGATTTCACGTTGCACCGGGTCACAGAGCAGTTTGTCTTTGGACATCCTTGAGCAAAACGTCGACTTCCGTCCAAACACACATGCAACTCAACTTAGACCCTAACCCTGTCTCATCTAACTCCTCACACCTTCTGGTTCCAGGTCACTTTGTGGCAGTGGACACGGTCGCTGAGGAAGATGCACGTGAGAAACCCCAGGGCGGGATCACAGGGGTTCTGCTGAGTCCGGTTCTGGAGCAGAGCGAGTGGAGCTGCCTGAGGCTCGTGTACCAGATCACGGGCTCTGGAAGCCTGGAGGTCCTGCGGCGCTCCGAGGGACGGAGCTTCGACAGGCCTCTGTGGAGCAGCCAGGCTCCCTCCGACAGCTGGGTCATCTCCAGCATGGACCTGCAGAACAACACGGAGCCTTACAGGGTAAAACACAGACATCCGATGTTTGAAACGTTCCAGCGTCAAAGATAAACACGTCTGAAGCTTCTCTAACGGTCTCTGAAGGCTGTTCAGGGGTTATTCCATCGTATGGAAACATTAATATACAGACTGATGGAGCGAAAGAAAAGCCTCACTTCTCCAAATGGAAAGGGTTCATCCTCTGAGGAGTTTGAATGTTTGTCATGTTTTTCGATTCGATTCTAATAATTTGACATTTGACATTTTGGAGTGGTGTCATGAAAAGGGCAGAAAGATTAAAAACCATTCATCATCTGGGGACAATGAACACAAGTGAGTTTTATATAAATCCAGCTTTTAGTGTTTGGGGCATCGTAGATTAAAGTTATGCATAACTATAAATCTAGTTTTATACATGATGGAGTTCAAGGACGCTTTTAAAAAGTATTAAAACTATTAATTTAGAGCAGAGTATATAGAGAAAGAGACCAAATGTTATGATAGTAAATTTGTAGTAATTGTACTTTTCAAGCGAAAGAGTCTCAACATCTCTAGTAAATAATAATATTTGACAGTATTTTGAAATGAAGTTGTAATTTTGAAAGCAGAACAGATGCACGGGGGGGGGGGGGGGGGGGGGGAATCAAGCTGAAATTAGGTCATGAGCAACGTAGCTGTCGATTCCTCTGAAGCTGCTAATTTAGATAAACGACTGTGGTGATTGCAAACAACATAATGTTGTAATAACTAATAACTACAGCTGCTGATTTTACAGAGCTGCAGAAAACAAGTTTTTCCTGCAGCTGTTGAAAGAGGAGACGGATATAGGTTGAGATTAAACACAATGTGAAGCGTGTAACACACACACACCTCCAGGGACACACACTATCCAAACACTGGGGGACGAGTACAGCACTTGTTTATATTACGTGCAGAGGCAGAGTCGACTCTGACGGGGTCGTGACCTCGGCAATGCCAGGCCCGTGCTGGGGGGGGGGGGGGCCCTCCGCGCATAAACACGTTCCAGTCCAGACCAAGGTGGAAAAATGATAATTGTATATCACAGGTTTAAATTTAGCACTAAAAGGTCCATGTTTACTTTTCTCTCCACACAAAAGCCACCAAACTGTTGTTGAGTCGCCAAAAATGACCTCAGTCACTGTAAAGCATGTTTTTAACTCATCGCCACAGAAATGAATCAAAACTGCATTAATGTAGAATCGTTAGTTATGATGGAATGTGCAGATTGAAAGCAGGAGGGAAACAGCTGGTCATGGTTACATCACGTCACTTCCTCTAAAGGGAGGGAATGTTTTTAATTGCATGGATTCAACAATCCATCATGGTCTCTAAAGAAAGAGCTTTATTAGACGTATGTATCTAAATACTAAATATGAGAGATATCGATCTTCTCATCGAGGCCTAAATGTTGGAAATTAGGATAATTCCCTAAATGCCAAACTGTAAAAGAAAGGTCTCGTCAAGTCGATTTCCTGTTCACTCCGTTCTACTTGTTAATAGTTCTTCTTCTCAGGAGTTGGTGGAGACAAAATCAAGTTAAAAGGAAGTGAATGTTGGTTAAAGTCTCCTTTAAGGTTTATGGATTTAAGTATTTGCTGTTCGTTGCTTCAATGTTTGACTCGTACAATATTATCTAATTAAGTTAAATGTGGGGTTTGACTCGACCCCCCCCCCCCCCCCCCCACACACACACACACTGACCTCATGTTACAATCAGGGTGTTTCTCTTCTTCTCTGAGTCATGTTACATTAAACCTGCTGCTCACGCGAGCTCGGAAACTAAATTGGATTTCTCTGTTTCTCGTGCGTGACCTCCCTCCGACCCTCCGCACCGTAGCTCACTGTCGATGATGTCATCCGTGTGGCACGCCGTGTGTCTCTGGGTAATGTTACTGAGCACGTGTTGTTGATTAGGTCGTCATCGAGGGTAAACCCGGAGGGAGCCCGGGGAGCAGCGTGGCCATCTTCGAGATCCACATCAGCCCCGGATTCTGCCTGGGTCGGTGACTTCACACACGTCCACACAGAGTGTGCACATCTGGACTCAGAACATCTGGGGCCAGATACAGTTACAGCAGCACGATTGTTGACGATTGTGTTCTCTGCCTCCAGAGTGCGACTTCGAGGAGTCTCATCTGTGTGGATACAGCAACCAGTGGAACGCCAATGTGAACTGGTACGTGGGAGGTGGGGGGAACCAGCTCCTCGGCAACGGCGTGCTCGACGACCACACGTTCAAAAACAGGACAGGTGAGTGACACGTGAACCACATGTACACAGAGGTGAGTCAGAGCCCTGCAGGTTCTCACGTTGGATGAAATTAGTTATGTTTTTACAGTAAAGTTATTATTTGGCTCTGGAATAATTTACCTTACTTAAACAAGATTTTCCTTTTCACTGTCCTTTTGATCATTTGAACTATTACCTTTCAAATCTGGGGATTTGATGTTCTCGTCACTCAGGTCACTTGATGTACGTGGACTCCATCTACGCCAAGACCTTCAAGGAAGTGGCCAAGCTGGTGTCTCCCATGACGACGGTGCCGATGTCCGGCTGCCTGAGTTTCCAGTACCAGCGGAGCACGGAGAGAGGGAACCAGTTCTCCGTCTTCACCCGCGACCGCCTGGGCCAGTACCAGGAGCTGTGGAAGCCGGAGTCGGAGGAGCAGAACGAGTGGAGCGGGACGCTGGGCAAGTGGATCCCTGTGCAGGTGGACCTGAAGGCCCCGTACTCTGTGCAGGTCAGCGCGGTGCCACCCATCAGCTGCACGTCACATGAACAGATACTAAGACTTCTGAAATGAGTAGATTCACGTAAAAGTTCTGTCGTGGCTGCTGGCTCCAGAAAAACCATCCTCAAAGCAACATCTGTGCATTTCTGTGTGTGTGTTTACGAGCGTCTGTCTCCGTACGTCCGTCTGCCCGCTCAGGTGGTGTTTGAAGTGGCGTTCAACAGTCCAAGAGGCGGACGAGTGGCCGTTGATGACATTTCCTTTTCCTCAGAGTTCTGCAGCTCGGACACCGGTGAGCTGCTCTCACGTCGTTTTAATGTCCCCGTTAAAAGAGTCGTGTTTATCTCAGATTGAAGGAGGTGGACAAAGGGAGGACAGAGGGGGGGGGGGGGGGGGGGGGGGGATGAGGACGGACAAGAACTAAAAGACCATTAACCATAAAAGGAACAACATTTTGTCCTGTGGGTGGTGAAAAGAAAATCATTTGCAAAACGTGTCATCCTCCAGCACCTTCAAATTTAATAAAGGCCTGAACACGATACGAATTATTATCAAGCCACGAAAGCGCTGATTCCTTCCACGTGTCTCCACAGAGCCGACCTTTGACCCCTCCGTCGCCAACTGCGACTTTGAGTCCGGCTTCTGCAGCTACACCCAGGACCAGGTGACGGGGTTGTCGTGGAGGAGAGTGTCCGTGAAGCCCAACATCTTCAGGAACGGGGACCACACCTCAGGAGCAGGTGGGGAAACAGAGAACTCATCCTGTGGTTTTGGACTTTAACAGAAATGATGCAACCGGCTTTAAAACAGTGGAAACCATTGAATGAAAACGGTCTGAAACAAAGAAAGCTGTGAAACTAAGATCTGCACCAGGTGTCGGTGGCGATCGGAACGTCCCCGACGAGCAGATTCCTCCAGATAATAAACGCTGCCTTCTTCCTGCAGGATCCTTCCTGTTGGCTCACTCTCGGCTGAGCCCACGCTCCGGCTACGTCAGTCGCCTGACGGGTCCGACTCTGGCCGGGAACATGAAGTACTGCCTGAGATTTTACTTCTCTCTGAGGGGTGAGCGCCACCACACAGCCCCTCTCACTGAAGGATATTAGATTTGCTTTGGGCCCGTGTGTGTGATTCATTGGCTGCGATTGATTTCACTGACTCACTGAGCAGAAATAACTCCGGCAACTGCAGGTTTCAACCAGACGGACCAGGCGCTGGCTGTTTATCTGCAGCAGCAGCAGAGCGGCAGCAGCCAGGAGAAGATCTGGAGCCAGGGCGAGAAGTCCAGAGGAATCTGGATCGCTGCGGACGTCACCTTCCATACGTCACAGCCCGCCAAGGTCAGAGGACGGAGGAGAGAGTGAATGAGGAAAGGAAAGGAGGAGGAGGAGGAATGAAGGATTAAAGAAAGGGAAGGGAAGGCGGAGGGAGGAAAGGAAAGGAGGAGGAGGAAACTAAAGGAAAGGAGAGGATTGAAGGAGGAAAGGAAAGGAAAGGAAAGGAAAGGAAAGGAAAGGAAAGGATGAGGAAACTGAAGGAAAGGAAAGGAGAGGAGAGGAATGAAGGAGGAAAGAAAGGGAAGGGAAGGAGGAGGGAGGAAAGGAAAGGAGAGGAAAGGAGGAGGAGGAGGAAACTAAAGGAAAGGAGAGGATTGAAGGAGGAAAGGAAAGGAAACTAAAGGAAAGGAGAGGATTGAAGGAGGAAAGAAAGGATGAGGAAACTGAAGGAAAGGAAAGGAAGCAAGGTGCATAGAAGAAAGAAAAACAATATTTAAGGGATAAAAACTTGTATATATATAAATTATTGTTCTCAGACGACACAGCCTCATCCTCACGTGTCCTTCGTGATGAAGATCAAATCCCTCTGATGCCAAAGTTCTGACTTTTCTTTCTCTTTGGTTTTTAAAACACGATGAATCTCTTTCCTTCCTCACGTGACATTTCACAGTCTCACACAAACCATGTGAGCAGGAAGCACCAACCACAACAAAGTGTCTGTGGCTTCGGGTTTCAATCAGAAAACCCATTAGTGGATCCAGTTCCTCCGGTTCTGTTCGTCTCACTTCCTGTTCCCTGCTCTGCTCTTCAGGTGGTGTTCGTCAGCACCTGCAGGAGCTTCTGGGACTGTGGCTCCGTGGCTCTGGACGACATCAGCTTGAAGCTCGGAGACTGTGAGCTGCCGGCAACAGGTAACAAGTACAGAGTCACTCAGTAGAATCAGTGCCTGACTGTTATTATAAAGATGGAGGAATTATTCCCTGGAAAATGTCACAAAAAACAAGATGAGCTCGTAGTGCTGAAGAAACTGTTGCTAACAAGCGCTCTATATTTAATCAGAAACTCAATACACTTGTTTATGCTTTAAAACTTTAATGATCACATTAAGATGCAAGACTGGAAAATGCAGCCAAAAGTTACTCATCGTTAAACTCAGGGGTCTTAATAGATCTTCGTACAATTTCCTGAAAGATGCATTTCAGTTTTTCCAGCTTTGAGCTTTGAGCTCTGAGCCTCAGCAAGACGACCCTGAAGGAAACAATATAAAACACGTGTCGTGCTACAGTCAGAATAACATCCTCCTCCACTCCACTCCCTCGCCCCCCCCCCCCGCTGCAGGCACGCTGTCGTCCCCGCTGCCCGGTCACTGTGACTTCGAGGCCGGGCTGTGCGGCTACACTCAGGACAAACACACTGATGCTGCCGACTGGGAGCGGAGGAGAGGACCCACCCCCACCTCCTACACGGGGCCCAGAGGAGACCACACCGCGGGCCTGGGTGAGCGGCTCCTTCCCTTCGGCCTCCTTCACTGCCAGAACCAGGAACGTCTGCATGTCCACAGCTGTGATGACACCAACCTGTTGACTTGTGATTGACAGGACACTACCTGTACCTGGAGGCCTCGCCCATGCTGTCCGGCCAGAGTGTCCGGCTGCTCTCTCGCCCTCTGAGGGGCTCCAGGGGGTCCCAGTGTCTCAGCTTCTACTACCACATGTACGGCTCCGGCACCGGCCAGCTCAGCGTCCACCTGGACCAGGGCGGCGACGACGTGTTGCTGTGGCAACTGAGCGGCGAGCAGAGCGTGCCTGGCTGAGGGCCCGAGTGGAATATCAAAGCGACAGCCTGCATCAGGCAAGAGAGGAGCGAAGTCTCTCCGAGCTGTTTTATTACGTTTTAAAGTTAAGAACCAGACGTGGCTGAATTTGACTTCTCAGTCTTTGATTTAGATTAGTCTACACACGTCTCTTAAATGTGTTTTCTTGCACTTCAGATGGAACCATAGCTTGACGTGAGAAATTCAAGATAGAGGAGCTGATGGGTTGTTTTCCGTTAATCAACGTACAAATACACAGTGAGGAGAAAGAAAAACACTTTGAATAAACAGAATAGAATCTACACTGAGATAAACTGTAGTTATATTTGGATCAGAGTGGACTTTACAGGATGAATTACAACTTTGCTGCCGTTTCGGAAAAATGTTTGGACCAAATCTTTCTGGATGAGACGAGATAAAGCTGGAGCCAAAGCTATTCTAAAAATAACAGGAAACCTTCCATGATGAAAGCTTCAAAATATTTTTAAAGATTTATGAATAGTTTACAAACTAGGTTTTCATGTTGAATAACTATGAAGTTGATGTTAATCTTGTTCCATAGTTATCTGACTGCTCCATTTACTGTCTCACTAAACAGCTTCTGTGTTCCAGCTAAACGTCTGCACAGGATACACCTGTGGCCTCATCCTGCAGAGACACGCAGCGATGGCAGAACTTCATCAGTTTCTCATGAGGGAGGAAGAGCGAGCGCAGGAGGAGGGTTTAGCAGAAAGGAACTTAGCCTCGACTGCGGGTTCAAATAAGACGCTGCCAAAACAAGAGCTGCTTCGCTTGTTAGACGGTTTGATCAGAGGAACCTGCGGCAGCTTTAAAGGAGACACACGAGCAGATTATGTCCCTGAGAAGTGAATGTTCGTTCAGACTAACAGAGGGAACCAGTCTCCACCAGCGTTAGGTCACTTTCCCCTTAAACGTGCCAACAGAAAGAAGTTTTGTTGAAGTCACGGTCTTGCCACCGACAGGCCTTTGCAGAGGTTGTGTTTTCCACTGCTCTCTTCTTAAAGGAAACCGAGGAGACATTAAAAACCTCAAACAGCTTCTAAAATAATCTCAACTCTCACTGTTTCCCTTTGTCTCGCCCCAGCTCGTGTTTGAAGCGACCAGGGGTCCATCAGTAAGGAGCGACATCGCCATTGATGACATCATCTTGGAAAGTGGACCTTGCCCAGGTAAACAAAACAACTAGTTACTCAACCTGTTCCTCAGGATTAAACATCCTAGAAAGAAAGAAAATGAACCAATGTTTATTTCAAGATATTAAGCAGCTTCCTCGCTTTTTTTTTATTTCCCTGCAGAAATGGAGATTCAAGCCACGGTGGGAACCTCCAACGAGATCGAGTAGAACACCGCTCGGTCGGATGCATGAACCCTGGTATTACATATAGTTTTTGCACATTACAACAACTTAGCCTGTTGTCCACCCCCCGGAAAACATGTCGGTCAGAACCTGTAGGAATAAATTCGGGTGAAACTCATCACGTAGTTCTGTTTTCATGGAGCCAAACATATCAGTTGTGTCATAGTCGACATTTCTTTCTGCTCCGTATCAACAGAGAGTTTGTTAAACTGTGTTTGTCTTCACATGTATATGCATTAGATTAATGCTCAGCGCTCAAATAAAGTGAGACGGTTCTTCCACATGACTCTTGTTTGTCTTTTCATCGGTAGCTGCTGAGGCCAAGACACAGTTATAGTACCCTCTGCTGGTTGTTTGAGAGAATACAGGTTTCAGGCGCCTCAGCGTTGGCATAAAATATAAATAAAAAGTGTTTTGAGAAGCCACCGTGACCTTTGACCTTGGGTGTGGTGAAAAACACAAATCCAAATAAAAAATGAATGCGCAATGATAAAACCAATATATTCAGATTTATTCAAACCACATACTTACACTGTACATTTCAGAGGAAAGGAATCACTAAAAGTTTAATTTGGTCCCGAGGTACGGACGTCACATGATGCACGTCCCGTCTTTCAGGTATTTCATGGACTCCATCTGCTGCGTCATGGCCAGAACTTCGTGGAATCCGGTGCTGAGTCCGGACATGTGCTGAAAGTACGCCTCCTTCTCCACCTGCACCGACAGATTATTCACTCCGGCGTCTTTCAGAATGGCCGTCACCTGTGAACGAGGGGAAATAAAACGGAGGAATCAGAAAACCGTCCTCTCGGTTCTAATGTTGAGGTAACGTGCAGGAAAGGTTTTATTGTGAGACGGTAAAAAGTAAGAAGAGGAAGCGACCTGCTGCACGATTCTCTGCTCGACCACGTCGGCCATGATCTGGAGGTGGACGGTTCCTGCGACGACGTTGGCCGAGTGTCTCCAGAAATGAGCGTCTCTGTACGACAGAACTCCTTCGATCTTCTCCAGCTGGAAAAACACAGGGAAATAAACATCAGGACATTTAAATATCTATAAAACATCATGTTTCTACTATGCATCACTTCACACTAAATGTGACAAAGAGACGTAGAGTAACATTGTTCTCACAGCGTGTGACCTCTCACCTTCTCCAGAGCAATGTTCAGGTCCTTCTCGTTCTCCTGGGGAGCACGTAAAAGAAGAACCTCGCAGGCGTCCTTGATCAGAGGGATGACGCTGAGGAAAATGAGCGTGGCGATGAAGAGCGAGCAGATGGGGTCGGCGATCAGCCAGCCGAACTGGCGGATGAGGATGGTGGAGATGATCACGCCAACGCTGCCCAGAGTGTCAGCGAGGACGTGAAGGTAAACGCCTGGAATCAAATAAAAAAGAAAACATGAGAACTCAAATCTGGCAACGCCTCCTTTCTTTTGGGTTTATTTCTGTGGAACACACACCTCTCATGTTGGCGTTCATGCCTCCGCCGCCACCGCCGCCACCGCCGCGCCCCCCGAGCCATGGGAGTTCCCGTGTCCGCCATGGCCGTGTCCACTGTGCCCTCCGTGGGAGTGGCCGTGACTTCGTGGGAGTGGCCGTGACTTCCGTGGCCGTGCTCGCTGTGGGAGTGGCCATGGTGTGAGTTGCCGTGGTCATTCGATGAGCAGCTTTTGCCGCCGTGGCTGTGGGCGTGACTGAACGCGCAGATGCCCACCAGGTTGACCAGCAGCCCCCCGACTGACACCGGCTACAGGAAACAGGAAAACCAGAAAACATTCAAACAATAGTAATGTCAAATTCGTTTAAACTTGGTTTTTGGAAGAAGTGAGGAGCCAAGTGTACATTCGGTCACACGCCTTTTTACTCACCGTCAGCATGTCTGTGTTGATATTGGGAGGATCCAACAAACGACTGACTGACTCCATGAACACAAAGAAAGCGATGACCATCAGGAACAGGCCGTTGATGAATCCAGAAAGGATTTCAACACGACCATACCTGCAGGACATTTTCAAAAAAACAGCAGCATTTTAAATACTAATGATTCCAATATGTCCAATCGAAGCCGTTTCACGTGTTCTCAATGGACTTTTACCCGTAAGAGAAAATCCTGGTGGCTTTCCAGCGAGTCATGAGGGCAGCAAACAGACCCAGGACCAGAGCGGAGCAGTCGAACAGCATGTGGAAGCCGTCAGAGATCAGCCCCAGACTGTTGGTCCAAACACCATAGAACAGCTCCACAAAGGTAAAAGCCTGAAACGCACAGAGCAACATATCTTAGATAATAACGAGTCTAATCCAAACTTTCCAAGTCAAAAGAGAGAGATCTAAACACTTCTCTACACAACAGGGTTCAGTTGTGAGTCTTTGTGACGCTGCACGTACCAGGTTGAGACAGAGGAAGTAGAAGATCTGTCTGGAGTCGTATTCCTCCAGGATCTGTTTCAGTGAGTCTTTGATGAACCGTGGGAGGGACTGCGACGTGTGCTGCAGGGCGTCGCCCATGAAGTTGTACAGAGGGGTCCCTTCGGGCGAGTAACCCACCAGGGTGCCCTTCTGACCTTTCTTTGAAGGAGACGAGAGAATGCTGGTCGCTGTAGAGAGAGAGATGATGGCGGAGGAGAGAAAGTGAGGAGAAATCAAGGCTGATATCGGCAGCTATAGAACACAGAAGATGCAGATTCCCTTCTACTTACACATGATGAAGAAGATGGCGCTGACCAGCACTCCCCCGGAGAGCACGTGCTCCGTGCTGACCTGCTGCGGCGGTTTGCTCATGGAGCGCAGCTGGTCCGTCAGCGGGTGGGTCCAGAAGTTGGCGAGCAGCAGGGCGCTGAGGAAGAGGGCGATGGTGCCGTAGCGGGCACATCTGGGCGTCTCCATCTTCGCGCTGCAGACGGACTCGACGTAGAACTCCAGGGTCATCACAGAGAAGATGATCATCCCGAAAGGAAGGATGAGGGACGACCACGAATCTACTTTACTCTGGAGTTGAGACAGAGTGAAAACACAAAGAAGAAAATTAATCACAATTTAAAAAGGGAATTAAGGACATTGTGATTGTCACAATTTTTGTCTTTGCACATACTTCTGTGGTCACTGAGAGCACGATGACCCAGGGCAGCAGAACCATGGCAGAAACCAGGTTGTCGAGGGCGTAGAGGCGTTTAGCTCCACCTAATTCCACTGATAACTTCCTGGAGACTGTGTGAAAGCCCACCTTCAGACACAGGGAGGCCACCAGCAGCACCACTCCTCCCTGACAGGATGAAAACGGACACAATTAACACAAAATAAAACTAATGTAGGATGTGTAAAATTCAATTTCCCTCATTTTCATGTGTGGAGTGAGCCTCGCTTACTTTGTGATCTGCAACCCCTAAAAACGCGATGGCGGTGTAGAGGAAATGAGTGAGCGCGCTGTCGTGATGACCCTCAGCTGTAAGAGAACGAGTCAAGGTAAACTCAACACAATCAGTGACGTACGATAATGCACAACACAATCCAGGCAGGTCGATAAACAGTGAAAACACAAAGGATACGGTGCTCGGCCATCTTTGCCATGAGATCATCGTTGTCAAAGAGGAAGAGGCAGATCACTGCGATGATGAAGAGGGCAGCACCTCTGGTCTGTGCAGAGTAAAGGACATGATATAAGGTAAGAAGATATACCTGAGAGGGACGTACATTCAGGGATCATAGTGTGTGTGTCCTCCTACCTTAGAGGGTCCCCCCCCCGAGCTGGTGAACAGGACGCCCAGAAGAGCAATGACCACCACGTCACTATGCTCAAAAAGCAACAGCGTCCTGTGGAAGCCAGGATTTAATTATTAACACGTTCTGCACAAACACTCAGTAAACACACAGACAGTTAAATGAACTGACTGTGCTCAGACCCACAGAGTTGATGTCTTAGACAGGTTTATGTTATAAAGAAAACTATTCACCTGAGAGGTCCACAGAGAGTCAGACCGAAGAATCCCAGGAGAGAGACGACACAGCTGAAAACAGCATGTTTCAGTAGCTTTATCCACTAGAAAGAGAAACGTCACAGAGGCATTAATACAAGGATCAGTGTTAACATGTATTAAAACACTACCGACTACACATGCATGTCCAGGTTATGTTGCGTGATGGAGAAGTGGTGGGTAGAAGTTGAAATCCAACGCACCTGTCTTTTGGAGATGACTTTACCAGAAGAGAAAGGCTTTTGAAAGAAAAGCAGAATAACAGCGCTCCTGTAAAAGAGAAAACGCTCTGTCAGCATCTTGTTATCATATTAGAAAAATACAGAGAAATACTACATAACAACAAGTACGTGTTCAAAACAACCTTTAAATTAAAAGTCAGCGCGTAACGAGCTCTGGATTACTCACCCTAGTTTCAATATGAAGATGAACTGGACGATGTGAACAACTTTGAGGATATCGTACGATTCAAAGATCCCAAGAGCCTTGAGCACCTTGGAGACGACCAGTAGAACAATGTACCTGGTTAACCTGAGGAGGAAATGAAGAGGATGTATTAGGATATATGTATCTACAGTCTCCTAAACCCTAATTATTAAATATAACAATATTATGATGGATTATAATAGTTCTAGTTGATTTTAAATAAATCATGTTATAGTGAATAACGTCATCAAGACCTCCATAGAGTTCTGTGGTTGGAGGTACCATTGTTTATCTGCAGTAATTCCTGACAGTGTTGTGGAACAGCAGTGATCAGTGCATGATGAAGAACATGCAAAACATCAATGATGCTGTGTGTGTGTGTGTGTGTGTGTGTGTGTGTGTGTGTGTGTGTGTGTGTGTGTGTGTGTGTGTGTGTGTGTGTGTGTGTGTGTGTGTTCAAAGATAAGATAAAATAAGATGAGATAATCTTTAAAATGTATTGGTTCCACAATGGGGGGAATTTTCAACATTACAGCAGCAAGAAGTAAGTTATAATAAGTAACATGCAATACTCAGATGTAAGAATACTCAGGTGTATGAATACTCGGGTGTAAGAATACTCAGATGTAAGAATACTCGGGTGTAAGAATACTTTGGTGTAAGAATACTCAGGTGTAAGAATATTCAGATGTAAGAATACTGAGGTGTAAGAATACTTTGGTGTAAGAATACTCAGGTGTAAGAATACTCAGATGTAAGAATACTGAGGTGTAAGAATACTTTGGTGTAAGAATACTCAGGTGTAAGAATACTCAGGTGTAAGAATATTCAGGTGTAAGAATATTCAGATGTAAGAATACTCAGATGTAAGAATACTCAGGTGTAAGAATACTCAGGTGTAAGAATATTCAGATGTAAGAATACTCATGTGTAAGAGTACTCAGGTGTAAGAGTACTCAGGTGTAAGAATACTCAGGTGTAAGAATATTCAGGTGTAAGGATACTCGGGTGTAAGGATACTTGCCACACCATTCACCTGACCTGTCTGACTTCACGTCACATATTCTATAATAAACACTAACTATGATGAGGTTATAACTGAGACCCACCTGGAGTTGGGCACCTCGACCATCCCCAGCTTCCCCCCCGAGAGCACGTTGCTGCTGTACTTATCCTCCATGTTCGAGCCTCCAGCCTCGAGCTGTACGGAACCGGTTCTGTCCCTGTTAGCTGATCATGTCCGCGGCCCGGAAGCTGAAAGAGAACCTGGTTACAGCCGGAGAACAGACACGTGCTCCTCCGGGCTCTCACGCATCCTCCCGTCGGAACCGAGTCCGTTTGAACGACGTGTAAACACACAGCGAGCAGCAGCTAGCCGGTTAGCCTGCTAGCTCAGCCCTCTGGGAAGCTAGTTGGGCTTTTAACCAGAGTTTCCCGCTACGTCACGTCCGCTGTGAGAACTTCAAAAAACACAATCGTAAAAACGATAAATGTTTTTATATAAAAGTCTGATTTGAGGATAATAAGCGACGAAGAGCGGAAAGTAGAAAGAAAACAAGGAGCTCCACAGCACTTCCGGGACACGTCACGTCAGTGCGTCGCTCGTGCGCAGTACAGGCTCTGCGCAGAACCGGAAGTTGACTGATGGTTTCTTCTTTTTATTGATTGAATTCAAAACTTGAAAACATCAAGAAAGTGAAGTCATAACAAATAAGAACAAATAACAAGGCACATTATGTAAGAATTATATTATATCAAATAATAGTGAAAAATATCAAATAAATGAATATAAAATCATCATGATCCCTGAAGCGACTTAAGAATAAAAACATTGATAAAAACAAATAGCTGATAATTCCCCTCAAATGCATTAAAAGAAAAGTAACGAGCCTGTTTTTAAAATGTAGTCGAAAGTACAGATATTTGTGTTAATGTTTAGGAGTAAAAGTTAGAGATTGTCAGAAAAACAAATACAGATACCTGAAAAATCTACTTAAGAACTCTGACAAAGTATTTTTTACTTCGTTACTCGTGTTTTCTAAATCTTTTCACCACAAACATTTAAAAACCTGTCCCCGTAATTGAATCCTTAAAGAAAAGAAAACATTTTATTGATATTATAAATGTGTTTTATTCGTCAGAAAGAGAACACAAGACAGTTATAGTTTATTCATCTTCAGACATTTCTGTTTCCTCCCGAGGACACGACAGCCTTGATCTCCAGAGCAGACCAGTTCAGTGAGGTCCACACAGTCCCAGCAGAACCTTCTGGTAATGTCCCTTTGTGTCATTCTGTAAAACAGACAAAGTGTGGTGAGCTCACAACAAACTGAAAATTACATTTCTTACTTTAATTAGATTATATCTTCCTACCAGTATGTGCTCCTGAAGGCTGACGTCGAACATGGACCCTGTATTCCTCCACAATCTTCTTCAGGTCGATCTCGGAGCGACTGACCAGCACCCGGATCAGCGTGTCCTCGCACGTGCCGTGGCCCTGAGACGACAGAGCAGAACCTCCACATGTGAACACGCTTACTACACATGTATGTTGGTCATGACATAATGATGAGTGGGTGAAGCAGAGGGGAGTTCACACACACCTCCATGGCCTTGTGGAGCTTCTCGGCGAAGAACGCAGATTTGTTCCAGGCTATTTTCACTGAACGACAGAGACACAAATATGAAAACACGCAGTGATCAGACACACACGACACAGTGGACCAGTGGGAAGTCTCCGCTCGAGTCCTCCAGGGACACATGATGGGGTCGTTCTTACCGATGTCCACAAGACAGTCCTCGATGTCTCCTTTCAGCTCCATGAACAGGGCCTTGGGGAGCGAGAGGTCACTGACGGAGGCGTACTCCTCGAACGCTGACGGGTAAATAACACAAACAACATGTATTTATGTGTAAATGCTGCAGATGTGAGGCAGAAACCAGACGTGTCTCCAAACAAGTGGTTTAAAAACAGTCTTCAGCTGATTTGAAGGGATCTTTAGACGTGAACGTGGAGACGTCTCAAATACAGAAGAGGACAAACAACAGATTTACAGTTAGAAGTTGGTTGTTGTTGAAATTGTTGAAGAGCAACAACAACAGGTCTAAACAGAGGAGAAGATGTGAAGCTGGGTTCTGGACATCCAGCTCATTGCCTTGATTCATATACTTTTATGTTTGCTTTATTCAGCTTGACATGTTCAACTCATAATACTTTAAACTAGAATGTCTCTCAGGGGACATGCGCTCTGAGTTCTGCTTACGCTGCTGGGTGTGTTCCACCTGAGACGCGGAGGAGTGTGGTTCCACCAGTTTGTCCAGATGTGCGTGTGTGTGTGTGTGTGCGTGTGTGTGTGTGTATTCACTTTAAAAATGACAGTTTTAAATGTCTCAGCCTCTGAGGCGTGAAACCAGCTGCAGCGTTCGCAGGTTTCAAACACTCACTCTTGGAGAGCTGCGGCCCGTTCCTCGAGGTCAGGATGTCGATGAAGGTCGACACGTTGATTCCTTTGGTGTTTTCACCGGCCTCAAACAGCGTCTGCAGAGAAACAGTCACAGTCCAGTCAGTCACAGTTTGTCTTTTCAGGGGATTTGTTGACCACAGAAACAAAAGAACAACACTGGTCAGTAGATTGTCCTGACTTCACCTCTGCGTCCTCTTCGGCCAGCCCCTTGTTGATTTCATTACTCTCGTCTCTGTTTGCTCTCAACATGGCCAGAAGAGCCTGGGTGAAGTCGCCGCTGGTCTCTTTCTCGATGACCTCTTCCAGCTCCTCTCCGTACTCTGAGGGAACAGCAGAGTTTCAGCACAAACAACAACAAACTCCGCAGGAGAATAATGACACAACTACGGTGGCTGTTTGCAGTAACAACAACCAGGTGATTACAGCGCAGCACAGTCTGGGAATCCAGTCTTATTACACTGCCCCACTGGAGACACTGACGTCTGAGTGTCGGCAGCATGTTAGATAATATGTGAAAACCTTTCAGGACCAACTGAACTGAAACAAGCATCAAACCTTGTTTAAAACCGCCTTGAGCTCTCGAATCTCTTCGTTCGACCTCGTCGCCAGAACCTCGACCAGGACGTCCTCATCTGTCCCGAAGCCCTGAGGGAGGCCAGAAGGAGGAGAGGAACATTTTTAAAAAAGCAATTTGAGGGAGAGAAATCGCTGCACGTACGACAGAAAGGTTTAAAGACATGTAGGAATATCCTCGTGCACCCTGATCTTTACCTTTGTGGCCTTCCTGATCAGGTAGGCGTCAAACTGAGCCGGCGTCATGAGCAGAGCCAGAGAGACGTCCTCCAAATCTGAGCGAAGAGCCGACTTCAGATCTTTATCCAGCTTCTGCAACGCGACAGATGAAGACACGAGGGGACGACTGATCAGTGAAATGTGAAAGAGTTTATCTCCGATACTTTAAATTATCAATTCAGTCCGTAGCAAACAAACTGATGTTGTAGCAGAGCATATTTAACTGTTAACTGTTTTGTTATTTATGAATTCAAATATTCATTTATAAGAGGAAGTCTTTTTCTTATCTCCATCAAAACCAATAGAGTCATGCTTAAAATTGAAATAAAATAGTGAAAGAATAATGGAACTTGTTGATGTTTGAGTTGCAAATCTGTAAATGCAAATCACGCGACACAGCGACGTCAGGTTTTAGTGTCGTTTGTTTCTCGTGTCTCAGTGTAATGAATTAAATGTCTCACATTCCCAGTGGACGCTTCGTAAACGGTCTTGATCTTCTGCCTCTGCTCGTTGTTTCTTCTCACCAGGACGGCGATGATCACGTCCTCGTCCACTCCTGCAACGGACACATGCGTTTGTATAGTTCATTGTCACACACACAGAGGTCATTCAGTTGCTTTACAGGAATATAAGAAGCATAAAAGTACAGAAACAGAACATTAAAAACACATTTTTAAAAAGTAAACCAACAGGTGATGTCTGGAAATAAATTAAACAACCACACACCCACCTTTACTCTCAATGGCACTGTTGAGGACTGAGGCGTCGCTGCTGGCGCTGAAGTTGGGATGGGGGGTGACTGTCCCATAATACTTAGGCTTGGGTTTACCCTTCACCTAAAACCACAGGCAGACACGGCGCAGAAACAAAGTTTCATCACGAGTCAGAGACAGTGACAAGAAAGATGAGGAGAAGGAGGAGGAGGTGTCAGCCAATCAAAACTATTAAATCTATAAGAAATCCAAATACTCAAGCACAAGGAGAATCATTAAAAATGAAATGGATCTAAAACTGGAATTACACGGTGTTCAGTAAACCATCGGGCATGTCCTTGTTCCGACAGGTGATATCTACTCACTGTGACGGTGTCATTGTCAGGGTGTCTTTTACGGATGATGTCTTTGAAGAATTTCTTGAAGACCGACATCTTTACTCAACTGGAAGAGTTTTAAAAAACAAAGATCATGAAAAAGACAAACAGCAGGTTTACGGTGATTTAAAACATCGTATTTAAGAATCTGAAAGCCTCACCCTGCTGCTGGAGACCTGTCCTCACAGATCACTCCTCAACTCGCTCTGCAGCGTCTCCGCCCAATTAGGTGCAGACGATTCTCAGGCCGGTTTATTTTGCACCTGCAGACGTGAAGCAGCCAATCGTCTGCCTCCTCTCAGAGGCAACATTCCTGCAGGTTGACGGTCGGAGGCTTGGACACAACTGACTGGTTGGGTGACATGTGATTCACCCTGGAGCCGAACAACTTATTATTAACACAGCAAACAGTGTCGAGATGAGATAAAGGGCGACTGTGGCTCATGATTTAAAAGCTGTGGTGAAGTAAACTCACATAAATACGACTTGACTTGACACATTATCGGTTTTGCACAATCACATGACTGAGCCTGATGCTCCACATTGTTCTCCCTGAAGATTTAAACACTTTACTGTCGACTTTATGTTTGGAATAAAACGATTTATGAAGCTTTTCATGGGTCGAACATGTCTGATAAATATCAGACATGAGGTGCATCTGAAGACGAGAGAGGAAGTAAAGATTTGTGCGGTGGATTTAGTAAGAACCATAGACTGGAAAGAACCAACTTTTTGAATCTCTCTCCGTGCTCCGCCCCCTTCCACCAACTTTCATGAAAATCTGTTCAGAAGTTTTTGCAAACAAAACCAACACACACACACACACAGGAGTGAAAAGATTTAAAACTTTACTGCAAAGTCAGAATCTTAAATCACGTGACCAAACTGTGTTTACATACAATACAGGAACCAACCGAGAGGCCGGTGAGATAATGAGGCCGAATCATCACAAGAGAACAGGATGAAAATATGCTGAGATTGAACATTTCCTTTTGGTTTAGTGAGTGAAGACACTGACACTCATTGTTTCCTGCGTCTGATGAGCTCAAAGCTAAATGAGACAAGCTGTGTCTCTGCCGTCCGTCACACAACGACGTTTGGGGTTTTCCTGATTTCAGAAACAGAAACTCGCAAAAACAGAAATTGTTCGTGAACACATCCTGCAGAGGCCGTGGATTTTCCCAGCTTGTTATCTCGGAGGGGCCCCTCTGCCGCGGCCCCGGCCTGGACCCGGCATCGGCCCCGCTCCTCTGGGCCCCGGGGGCCGACTCACTGGCCTCTGGGCGTTGGGGTTGGGTGATGCCAGAGTCACGTCCTTCTGCAGGTTGACTCCTTTACCGGGCTTCGTCCTGGTCGGCCTGGCTTCCTGCTCCGGTGGTTTTTCTGTTGAGACGCAGAACCACATGTTAGTGTTTTCCGAACACAGAGGGGAACAAGCCTGGATTCTTTATGTCCCCGGTTTCTGACCGGGCTGTGGTGGAGGAGCCGGGGGGGCGAGGGAGCCGTTGGGCAGCAGGTCCTCCAGGTCTTTCATGACCTGATTGGTGCTGTCTGTGTTGTTCCTCCGGTTCTTCTCCTCGTCCCGAGCCTGGACGGAGAGAAGAGAGAGAGAGGGAGGGAGACAGAAGAGGAAGACAAACATGTTAAATGTATATTAAGGGTATGTTAAGAGATGCTCGACTGGTGATGGTCATAGATTACATCAGAAGACAAACCAACACAGTATTCATAGGATGACGCAGACTCTTTCATGTAGCAAGTCTGGTTTATCGATGTGATTCCATAGACTCTGGACACACAAACACAAATCCTACTCTCCATGTGTCAACATTGTGTGTTTACCATCTGCATCTTCTTCTTCAGCTCGTTGTTGGAGTTCATGTAGGCCTCAGACACGGAGTTCAGGTAGTAGATGCCAAGAGAACGGCACACTAGAGAGATAGAGATCTGACAGCTCCGCAGATGGACAGGAAGGAGTGTGTTAGGTGTGTGGTGTGTGTGTGTGTGTGTGTGTGTGTGTGTGTGTGTGTGTGTGTGTGTGTGTGTGTGTGTGTGTGGTGTGTGTGTGTGGTCTCCTCCACACTCACACCATGAGTAGCACAGCTGGGATGATGAGGCCCGGGTTGGCTGCGTAGCTGAAGAGCGTCCCCAGGAAGGCGGGCAGGTCCAGGTCGATCGTCTCCATGATCACGTCGAACATCTTTGGCTTCCCGCTGAAGGGTCCACAGTCGAACGAGGGCGGCAGGGTCATGATGGTGAAGACCACCGGCAGCAGACTGAGGAAGAGGATGAGGAGCAGCAGACCCATGTAGAAGTTGTTGGACTTGGAGGCCTTGAAGACTCTCGTGGGGGACGTTGGTGGCCATCACGGCCCAGCACTGGTAGTACATGGAGCTGAGGAGGCGGAGCACGTTGATGCCGACCAGCCCGGGAGCGTAAAAGGCCCCCATCCTAAAAGCATGGACTCATGTTTTAAATTGAGGCGAATGAAGAGTATTAAATATCAGTGTGCTCCTGATGAAAATCGATCATGTGATATAACAATACGCTGGAACACTGTAATAATGTAGTGATTAGTTAATGGATGCTTTGTCCGTTTTTTCTTTCCTCTAGTCTAGTGTGTCATGTAGGTTTGTAAATATTCATAACACACATAACAAGTTCAAGGTGAAATGATGTAACACAACTTCATGTTACATATAATTGGTGATACTCGGTCTTATTCAAAATGCTGTTCATAATGCAGAGCGGCTCCATGGCACCGGAGTCCTCCACTGGATATCATCTATTCACTCAGTGATACCAGATACAGGCAGCGACACACACCCATACATGTCGACTCACACTGACACACACACACACACACACACACACACACACACACACACCACACACACACACACACACACACACTGGACCCCCGATCACACTGGTGAGCTTGCTGGTTATAGAAATAAAGTTTGTACCAGATCATCCCTTGATTGAAAACTAATCCGAGAACATTTCCACTGATGTCGAACTCTCCATACGACGGCTGAAAGAGAAACAGTGAATTAAATAAAACTTTACGGACAACAAGGATAAGGTTTTGCATTTATATATTATTATTATTATTATAACAGTTAAATAACCTGTCCCTGTGGGAGACAGTGTTCGGTGATGTTATTCTTAAATGCAAACTTTACTATATTAAAAATAAGGGGAAAGGGGAAGAGAAAACAAAAGATAAGATGGAAAATAAAAGATATTTCACTGAGCTGTTGACCATAATTTAAGAAACTCACGAATCCGGCCTCCAGGTCCCAGCACCAGCAGTAGTTCAGGAAGCGGACGATGACGGCTCTGGCGAAGTCCCCGATCAGAATCGTCAGGTAGGTCACCTGGATGTCCGACACCGTCAGCTTCACAAACTCCTGGAACACACCGACAGCAGACACATGAGTTATGGATTCATTCATATCTTACATCATCTTTAATAACAAGTCTCCTCACTAACCGTAACAGGAATTTCTGTTTTTACAATCGGCAAATTAAACTTTATTTTTCCAGACTTTTTTATTTTCATTACAATGCCGACGGCAGTTTCCCAGCAGGGTCCTCGGATGATGTCGGACGGATCCATGGGAGGAGGAGTGACCTCGGAGTCGTTGATGAAACGGGTGAAGTTGGCGTAGTATTCCTTCACGGCCCAGAGGGAGGCGTTCCGTTATGGAGTCCTCTTGTTCCAGCTGCAGAGGCACAAAGAAGCCAAACGTTTATGGGATCATCCCTTCAAAGGTGAACTTAAATATTACGAAATCATCAGTGGGAGGATCTCCTGAGAACATCCAGGGCAAATTTAAGGAATCTGAGAAACGGCAAGCGACAAGACAGAACGTCCGGTGCTTACATTCAATATCACGCTTCAACTCAACCAAACAGCCGATACACTCGTTAATCAACCGAGGACCGGTCCAATCAACACGACACCGACTGCCCGAGGAGTTCCGCTGGCGATTTGATCTCACACAGTGGAATCAGACCTTGTTGTTGACCTCGTCGAACAGAGCGAACAGGAAGGTGTAGAGGTTTCCCAGGAAGAGGGCGAAGATGCGTCCCAGCTGCCACTTGAGGGCGATTCGAGGGTGGTAGTCCTCCAGCTCAGCGATGGTCTCAAACAGAGGAGGACACACCAGACCCAGCAGAGACATGATGAGCTCCAACTGGACCACAACAGGAACACACTCAAATAAGGATTTCTCTGCATTTATTTATTTTCAAGCAGCAGCTAATAGTTATAGGTTCATTCTGAGTCATCATCAGCAGTTCCCCTGTCACCGTCATTACCTCGTTCTTCTCGTACCAGCTGAGGTCGGTCCTGGTGCGAACTCCTGAGACCTCTTCACCACAAAGTAGATGAGGTAGCCGCTGCCGCCGAGGCTGCAGAGGATCATGAGGTTCGCCAGGACCCTGAGGAACCTCCGCAGGTGGATGTTCTCGTCCTTCTGGTTCTCCTGCTCGTCCACTATCGACTCCTGTTCTTGGCAGAACGGGAACAGGGAGGATTCAAAATCAGCGGGGAAATTAAAAATCTGTCATCACACGGAACTTCTGTATTGTTGCATATATTTGTGTGTAGTTAACCGGTTGCCGTGGTTACCTTGAAGCTGGTGGTGATGGAGGCGTACTTGTTGTCGGCGGTCTCTGAGTTGCCGATGAGGTAATCCCAGCTGGTGAACATCTTCCAGGCAAATGTGAACTCTCCTTCCTCCCCGTCTCCACCCCGACGTCAGCGTTCTTCGCCATTCTGGAAAATAAATATACAGAACGTCCCCATATGGACACGTGGACGGACAGAGATCCAAACACACATCAACAGTTTATATATCTTTAAGTTCTTTTAATCCTGTGTTTTCAAGAACTATATGAAATTATTAATAACACAGCTCAGGGACAGCTGAAGGAGGCGGTTTGAGTTTAAGTTAAGTTTCTTTTGCAGACTCACGTGCGAATCACGACCATCAGGCTGTAGCCGAAGCTGCCGATCCCGACCATGAGATAGGACAGAGGCAGCCGGAACTTCAACAAGCCGATGGTCCTCTGGTCGTTGTAAAATCCGTAGAACAGGACGGAGTATTTGCAGTAGCCCTGAGAAAAGAAGAGAAGGTTTTTCTGTCTCATCAGAGTTGGTTTGTGAAACGTAGATGTGCTGCCATGTGGGGGTTTTGATAACAGGGAACATTCTGGGCAAATACAAAGTGCCAAGTAATTTAAATCTCACTTATCTAAAGGTGGAAATCTCCTGGTGCACCGATGTTTAAAAATTTGAAAGGGTTGAATTCAAGTGTGACTTATTCGTCTTGCTAATTAAATGTATTCTCGTCATCTTCCACATTTATCAAACCCACTTGGAAGTCCATGAGGATGGAGTAGTCCTGAGCGGTGGGCTGCTCGGCTCTGGGGACAGTTTTCCTGGGAATCGAACCGTAGGGAAGTCCCATCAGAACCTGGGAAAGAAAAATATATAAATATGTAAAGTTATTTGTCTCATATTTCAACTTCTTCTCTGTACAATCCTGTTTATACTGTATGCATTTCGTTATATCGTATTTTTATATTTCCCAATATTCATATTGAACATTTACTTCTTCATTACTTTTTTTAATAAAAGCTTTTAGAACACGTCACACCTCGGGGATGACCACCAGGCCGAAGGTGAAGCCGAACAGGACGAGGTTCATGCCGTACATCCAGCGCAGGAAGATGAAGTAAGACGCCACCGAGGACCCAAAGTGACCTGAGGACATTGAGAGGACAGTGTTGGACTCGGCGTGCGTCCCCGAGCTGTCACCGTCCCTCTGGTTAACAATCTGCTGCTCTTACTTTCCACCTCCTTGATCTTCCTCTCCCACGGGATACAGGCCGACCGGAAATTCTCAAAATCCCTTTGAAACTTGATCCATTTCTGAGATTTAAAAAGACAAGAAAGTGGTGAATTTGAACAAACGAAGACAGAAACGGAGAGAAAAAAGGGCAGCTTGTTCTTCACCTTCGCCATCATCACTTTGTAGGCGTACCACTTCCTCCCTTTTCCTTTCCCCAGAGCGCCTTCGAACTTATCCACAACTGCTGAGCCTCCCTGCGAAGAGACACAGTCACAGGAAGAGTATCTGCTTTCCTGTTGGCTGATACACCCGACGGGAACATTTTTATTTAAAGAATAAATAATGCAAAGACAGATGTGCATTTCGTAGGAAAATGTATTAATTCAAGTTTATATAGTTGGTTGTGTTTGTGTTTTCTTTGTATTCAGTGT
Source organism: Reinhardtius hippoglossoides (assembly GCA_006182925.3). Classification (NCBI taxonomy): domain Eukaryota; kingdom Metazoa; phylum Chordata; class Actinopteri; order Pleuronectiformes; family Pleuronectidae; genus Reinhardtius; species Reinhardtius hippoglossoides. The sequence goes on from CM031687.1 coordinate 2,184,787, forward strand.
TATTTTTGAATGAAGTTTAATCTGTAAAAGAATCAAACTGTATTTTTTACTCTCTAGTGTCGGCATCAACCCTCAAACGTCCATATCGCCCGGGCTCTGACGAGAAGTGTGACTCGGACGTTTCCCACGTGAAGCTCAGAGAAGAAGCTGCGTCACGTCTTCCTCATGTAAAATTCAGAGCAGCAGATTACCTGAGGTGCGTGAGGCGCCGCTTCATCCTCCACGGCTTGTTCCTGATCGTGGCGATCAGTTTCTTTTTCTCCTCCACCTCCTCCTTCAGTCGGCCCATCTCGCCCTCTGACATGGACTCCTCCTCGTCGGAGTTGGAGCTGGAGTCGGATGAACTGGAGGAGGAGAGATGGAGGGGATGGATGGAGGGAGGGAGAAGTTTAGGAGGAGGAGGACGTTGACGTATGTTAAATGATTATTAGCAATAATACATTGTTGATTAAACTGATTGGATCCTGATTGAAAGAGAAATCTTCTTACAGGTCATTTTCCTTTCTGTCTCCTACCTGTCGTCCTTTTTCTTCTTCTTCTTCTTCTTGTCCTTGTCGTCCTCCTTGTCCTTCCCCTTCCCCTTGTCCTTCCCTTTGGCGTCCCCCTTCTTACCCTTACTCTCCTCCTCCTTCCCTCCTTTCCTCCCTCCTCCCTTCTTTCCCTTCTTTCCTTTCCCATCATCACTATCCTCTCATCGCTGTCCTGAGCTTTGCCTCCTCTTCTCTTATTGGCTGCTGCTCCTCGTTTCCTCTTGGGCGCTTCGTCCTCGCTCTCGTCTTCATCATCGTCGTCCTTGCCGCCACGTTTCTTGGCGGGCTTCTTCTTGTTTGCACCTCTGCGTCCCCTGGGAGCTTCATCTTCCTCCTCGTCTTCTTCATCCTCGCTGGCTGGTTTCTTGCCTCGGCCTCGGCCTCGGCCTCTTCCCTTTGAACCTCCTCTTCCAGCCGCCGGCCTTCTGTTCCCTCTCTTCTGGGTGGCGCCATCTGCTTCAAGACAGAATCAAACACACAAAGCACAACATTGTAATCCGATGACTTAAGTCAGGTCCGTGAAAATGTTCACGATTGATCGACTCACCGTCACTGTCACTCAAATCTCCATCGACGTCGATCCCGACTGCAGGAACACGAACAAAACAAGAAAATCAAACACTGAACAGAATCTGAACGTTTCCAACAGTAATTATTATATTATACAATGAATTTTAAACTCAGAAGGTGATTATCTCATGATTGTAGCTTATTGTTCATAATCATAGACGCCGCTGTAACAAGTAATTGGGCATCGTATCATCAATGCCAACTTCCAGTGGCATTGATAACAAGTTATCCAACTTGAGTTTCAGGAACTCAACAGCAGACGGAACCCGTGACAAAGGCTTCACAACATTCAATCCTCCATTTAGCTCCTGCTGGTGGAAATGTTTTATTTATAAATAAATTGCAACACCAAATAAACCAAACTTTTGACGTTCAACTCACCGTCGTCCAGTTGAAGCACCTCACTTTTTCTTGGCATGATGTCGTGAGGATGATAAAAGAGCCCGTGTCCTCTGCAGTGTTGGGTCCGTCTGCCTCTGGTCCTCCTCTGGCTCGGCCGCTCGCCAGCGTCCAACTCAGGTATCTGACGGAGCCGTCACCATGACGACAGCTGCTGCATGTGACCCACTCTCCACAGGGGCTGTTTGCAAGGTGCACTAAGTTAAACTGTGGAGAGCAGAGGGGATTCCACAGGGGGTGATCGGGCAGAGTCAGTGGAATCCTGCAGGAGATGGGAGGTCTTATTAGGACACTGATGATCTGGAGCTCACCAGTGGTTCATGTCAGGATCCGACTGAGTCTCCAGTGAGGCGCTGCTGCTTTGTTTTTCCTAAATGAGCAAAGAACCACTTTATCTCCAACGCTGAAACACTCTCACTGGTCTGGTTATTGGAGACGACACACACACACACACACACACACACACACACGCAGGAGAAGACCAGACGGCCTTAAGATTTAATGAAGGTTTAGGTTTCTGTGTGCAGGCCTCATTAGGCGAGCAGTAAATACCCTGCGATGACCTTGAAGCTGCAGAATTTAATGGGATCTTTTATGTTTTGTTGGTTTTGGAGGTGAACAGTAGAATTATTGCCAGTAGGTGAGTCAAGCGGCCCCGAAGCGCAGAGTGACAGCTGCTCCCTGTGTGTGTGTGTGTGTGTGTGTGTGTGTGTGCAGAGCTGGAACCTGTGCAGAGAAGCTTCTCATTAAATAATGAGAGTACAGCTCATTTTTCACGGCCAAAATGATTCTATTACACGCTTGTCGGTTCCTGCAGGTGAGATGTGGATCACATCCATTCAGGCGGTGGACACACTCCCCCTCTTTTCATATTGTGGAATGAGTGGTTGCTCCGTGGGGGGGGGGGGGATATCTATACACACGTTCATAGATATCAGTCCTATAAATATGTTTCATCGAGATCCATGAATTATTCTCAGAGAAAACTGTGAATATTTCTAAAAAAAACCTTCTCATCTCACAATATTAAAGAAAGTATGTGGACGTTATGCCCCCTAGTGGTTCTTCTGCAACACAGAAAAATCTTCTGTGTAATAACACATCTACTGCAGCGTGACGTGGTGCTGAGTTAATTAATAACTATTTATGTGAGAATCAGTTTTTTTCTTACAATCACAAAAAGAAATGTGTCTGTTGAACGTGTGCCATCAATATGGATTTTGGAGGCTTATACCAAATAATAAATAAGACATTGATGTCGTTACCGAACCGTGATGACAGACAGATTTTATTCAGGTTTGCACATCTTCTCTACAATGTTTGTGTGAGGTCACATTCTGGAGAAGTTCACACCATCTCTCTCCTGCTCTGACGTTGCAGTCAGATGATCACAGGGTCTCGTGTCAACACTCAAACACTTAGTTCAGACCAATAGATCAGATAGAGATAAGATAGTGTTCATCAGCCTCTGTGTAACACACTGAACCGTCTTTAGTGTCACACATTCATGGTCCCCAGAGGGTGAATCCTACTTCACCGATCCCCTGACTCAACCTTAAGGGATGAAATATATCTTTAGATTCTCAGTTATCCTCTCACACACCTACAGATATGTTTTACGGCACATGTTGCGATCCAGGATGCATCAGACCCCGAAGGAAACAGTCGTTCTCTTAGCCACCATGTGGGATGAGGGAGAACCGGCCCGGGGCAGAAGATCAGAGTCCTCAGAGCATCTTCAGAGCTCTAATGGAGTCCAACTTCTACAAATCTTCATGGAGGGGCTGAAAGCTGCGTTCCTGACACCGTGTGCTTCTCGAGCTGATCAATGAGTTCACTCTATGTGTGTGTGTGTGTGTGTGTGACAGTTTAAACGTACACCCCTCATGTGGCAGGGTATCATGGTGTCATAACGCTGCAGATCCTGTTTCCCCTCCAGATGCACGAGTCACATGGAGTCTGACTGACAGCAGCAGGTACGTGTCGACTTCTAGGAAAACACAGTTTATGCATAATTTTAATAAACTGAAGTCGAATCACACTTTTCCTGAGAGACGGTGTTTAGTAGCTGCACACGAGCAGAAACTTCAAATCAAGAGTCCGGATCGTACACTTTTCAACATAATTTATTTACATCATACAATTTATTCTGTACTAATGGAAGATTATGCGCACTGCAGTATATAAATAAAGATGTTTGTACAAACTTGCATAACTAAAGGATCAAAATAAAAAAAACAACACACACGAAGCAGCCAGACCAAAAAAAATCATCAGAAACGGTAAATTATTAATAACCTACGTCCACAGGTCGTTCACAAGTCACCGCGACACACAACCACTCGGCTTCATACGATACTCACACACCAGCCGACGACATCTACTCCCACAAACACACACTTCTTGTGTTTGACACACGGCACACAACACTCCAACACTCCCCATGTGGTGAATCTGTCAGCTCACATTAAAAACTGATAAACATTCAATAGTGAAGTAAATTAAAAAAAAGAAAATATTAGTGGAGCTAAACATTTCCAAAAGGCAAAAATTAATACAAGTGTAGGCTACTTGTCAGACAACAACACACGGCATACAAATCACTTTTCTGGAAAACAACCACAAAACAAAAAGGAGAAGAAAAAAATAAAACGTTTGACACGTTCGGTTATGTGACTTCAGTGGATGGTTTTTTAAAAAGCAGAAAATCTGAGTGTCCGAACCTCCCCGAGCAAATCACAGCATTCAGTCCAGTAACGACGGGAGAGGAAGGAGTTCACTGCCAAACTACGTCATGATCCTGCAGAAGGGAAGAAGATGAGCACGAGCCACAGAGTCTCGCTTTGTTGGTTTTTCTTAAGTCACAGGCGAGTCGGACAGGGACGGGAGTCCGGCAGCACAGAGAAGCGTTTTTTTCACTTTGATAATAACTTACCAGGACGCAAAGTCCCACCAAGTCCGGAGCGTTTAACTCTGACCTCAAGTGGAGGCTCCAAAAAAAAAAAAAAAAAAACACAACCAGAAAGAAAGAGGCAAATGTCCATTTTGCTACTCAAGCCAGCAGAGAGCAAGCGCGGCGGCTGAGCTGGTCCAATCAGCCCACAGCAGTAACAGTCAAGAGGCCAAACGAAAGCCTGAATGTGTCCGGACGCTTCCCGGGCAGAGTTCAAGTGATCGCAGCCGGATCACGACCGACCGGACCACAACGGACGGACCACAGCGGACCGGACACACATCAACAGCGCTTTTCTAAAGGGAAACAACGGTTTTCTTCAGCGGTCTCGCTCAGTTCACTTCTCAAAAAAATATCGAACTCCCACCCACACTGGATCCTCACACACACAATATCTGTTTGTTCAATACAACTCTTCAAAACTGTTAGACTCACACACCCTGACAAGAAAAAAAGCAGAAAATATACGTGAACTTCCATGCACGGGGGGGGGGGGGGGGGGGAAAAAGAAAAAACAAACCAGAAAAGAAAAAAGAACGGATCCTTCGGTGAGAAGGTTTGGGCTCAAGTCTTTTTTTTTTATCCGATCGCTCCCAGTATTCAAAGTCAAACTGAGACGCGTCCTCATATTCTCTGGATCTTGTCAGCGACGCACACGGGGTTCTCTTTGCGAATCTTGGCGGCAGCTTCGGCTTTGTAGTCGTACGGGCAGTTGTGCTTGTCGGAGTAACGGTGAATTCCACAAAACAGATTCCCACAGCGGCAATCGAAACCTGAAACGCCACAAGAGTCCGATCAATAACAAGGACCACAACACACACACACACACGACTGCCAAACAATCACTAGACCCAGACACGCTGAAGCTGGGGTTAGTGTCGGACTGTCGTCTCCTAATGACGATAAATCATTTATCGGTGTCTCACCTGTGAGGCCGATCTTTTTACGGCACAAAAAGCAGCGATTCTTCTTGGGTTTCGCGGGCTCTGGGGTTTCGGACTCGTCACTGCCAGCAGTGGACGGGTGGGAGGATGAGACCGTGGGTTGACTCACCACTGGAGACACACAGGAAACACAAGAGACTCAGGAGATCAGTCTGATAGGAAGGTGTTGTAAACAGAAAAGCCTCCTTGTGTATGTGAGTAAAACAGCAGATGAAGCAGTTATAGATTGTAATACTGGAAGACAGAGGTTCTTCAAAGTTATAGATGAAATAAATCGGACAGAAATGTTTGGTTTCGGTCACATGTGTGAAAACAATATCTGTCCAGGTGCTTTAAATGCAATATTTCCAAGAAGTTGTCCTACTCACATTTACAACTTTGTGTCCACTGGCCAAGTCACAGTCAGCGATATATAAGTAAAAGGTGTCTCAGTATACATTTTTATTGACAGTGAAAACAGACGCTAAACAGGAGTGTTTTATTTTCCTGTTTGACACAGTTCTCAATTAAATTTCACATTAATGTACGTCATCAATATTTGGCACCAACCTGGCTCAGCGAGCTCGGTTCTGCTCCCTGATGCTCCTCTCTCCTCACAGGAGAGACTCATCTCCGTCATCTGCTGGGTCATAGAACAGGCCGAGGAAACCCCACTGTGAAGGATAAAGGGAATTAAACTCAAAATATCTATAAAAAGAGGAAATAAATTAATTTGATGGCAATAATCATCATGTATCCAGCTCTCTCCTCACCTGAGCGCCTCGGCGGCGGCAGCCTCAGCAGGCGGCAGCAGCCTTGGCTGCCTCCTCTGCTCTAGCGACCGCGGCGGCTGCAGCATTGTTCAACGTGGCCTCTAACCTCTGGATGGCCGACGCCTCCGCTGAGCCACTGTGGCTGCCTGAGGGAGGAGATTTCACCGCATGTTACAGTCAGACACGGGGACGGAGGCAGTGCAGCTGCAGACAGAGGTCACGATTTTTCTCCTACGTGGCCATGGAAACTAGAAAACAACCTGACAGACACAGCAGGTCTTACCCACAGAACTCAAAGAACTGAGTCCTCCATTGTTCTGTCTGGACAGGTGTTCCTTGTGGCACACAGAGCACATGCCATTTGTCCTAGGGTTGCCATAGAAACCACAGCCAGTGGCACAGAGCATAGGAACTGGGCTCTGATTGGTCTCCTGGGCCATAGTGATGTGTGCCGCCTAGTGAGCCGACCTGGAGACACAAACAAACATGCACGCTGCAATGATGAGTGTTTGTGTTGACACAACCACAGGAAGTAAATCAGACTTTAACTTTGCAGCAAGAGACCCTGCTGAAATATGCATTATCATCAAAAGACCAGTGGGGGGGGAAAGAAGACAATTCAGTTATTCAAATGATGGTCTAGGTGGTCAAAGGGATAGTTCACCAAAAACTGAAAAATTCACCCATTATTACGTCACCCACCCCCCTCCATCGGCAGTGGTAGATCATTTGTAAATTTTCATTCATTCATTTTTCGGTGAACTATCCCTTTAAACTGCATTGATAAAGTTACTGTACATCATCTGGAATCATCAGTACTGTGAGAGTAATTCAGCTAAACTCAGCTCACAGCTCAGATCATAATCAATACGTCTTAAAAAGAGTTTAAATGTTAGTTGAGCATTGGTTGAAATGATTTTATATCATCGCTGGGTCCTGCAGCAAGTGTCACTCCGTGCCGTCACGACACAGAAGTGTAATTTCACCCGTGGCTGTAATATTTCTGCTCAATCAAAGCCTCCACTGGTCCGACTCCACTCAACACGCCGACGTCACACTATTCATCAGCAGGTCGTCACATTAACAGCTTTAGCGACAACTCATAATCACTGAGCCGTTGACAAATGTTCACATCTCTCACTTTGGCTTGTACGGCTGCTTCACACAACATTAGAGCGCGGCCGACCTATCGGTTAGCAAACAACGCCGGCCGATATATATCGCCCTTTAACAGACTCATTGGTCGTTGAGCCTCCCTGTGAAGAGACAAAGTCACGTGAGAGACAAACCCTCATTCAATGGAGCATGAAAGGGAACGAAACTACTAAAGATATTCAAGTATTATTGCATTTAAGTTTACTTGGTTGTATTCGTGTTTTGAAAGATAAAATAATGACCCATCGGTCTGGGACAAGCTGTATTTAAGACTGAAGTTGTGCAGATATCATGCACGGGGACAGATGTTGTTTACAATAACTTTTGGGGGAAGTATTCACATTCATTTCATGTATTTGTTTGTTTGACTGGGACAATGCTCATTAATCAACAGCAAAATGAGCCAGAGTCAGGTCAACGGGTTCATTTTCATCTGATGTCCCCGGCCTAAAACTAAAATAAAACACACAATGCACAACAATAAGAAACAACACAATCTGCACTGGCACCAGGTTCCAGGTCTCGAGATGCTGTCACATGAGTTGCTGCTCCAGTGAAGCTGCAGAGGTTCCTTCCACGGGCGGCAGCTTCACGTGGATGTGTGCGTGGTGGCTGTGTGCGTGGTGGCTTTGCTCTGTCACGGGGGGGGGCAATGTGACACTGATCTCACGAGTTACCTCAACACAGCCCGGCTATAAACACATCTATTTATAGGAGGAGCCGCAGGGGTCGTGCACATGTTCGTCTCCTCGTCGTGGCGAAGGCTGCGACGTCAACGTCCCCCCTTGTACGTGGGGCGAGCGGATTGTGAGACACAAAGTCAACACAACACCTGTAGATCTGCTGCCTGTTGCCAACACGTCGTGTGGACCTGTAGCATGCTAACACCCCCCCCACCCCCCCACCGAGGCCACATAAACACCCACTTCCCTCCCAGTCCAGATCTGTAAAGTCCCCAGAAAAGAAAACCCAGTAAATCTCCTGCATCTCCGCCGCTGCGGTGATAATCTGCAGCTTCCTGGAAAACACTGGGCCACAGCCGTGTCACTCCCACAAATCCACTGAGTCATGCTAGCAGGCTAATGGCGACGGCTAGCGACGCTTCCTCAAAGGAACTACAACACGACCCCGGGCAGCGCGGACATTAAACCCCCTCCCACCCCCACCCCCATAATCAAGTTATTAATGTGTTTTCAACCAAACAGACAAAACATCGTAACTTTCAATTCAACGGGTGGTTCGGACCAGTAGCTCGCGTGCTAACGCCTGTTAGCCCCCCACAACAAGCCGTGCGAGCAGATTCTCGTGATCCCGGCTAACGCTAGCATGCTAGCAAGGTGTTAGCTTCTGCTAGGAAAACCCGTCGCCTCCTGCTTTGTCTGCGCTTTGTTTTTCTCCTTCCATCGCGATCGCATCACTCAAGTTGACGTTAACTTACGACAAAACCACTTTCACGACGATTAAACCCGGAGATAAGACGCGTTTATCGCAGCGACTACGTGCTAATAGCTGCTGATGCTAACGTGTGGATTTAGCCACAGATGTGGGAACAACACGAGCTTGTTGACAGATGTTGGTGTCTGAGGATCAAAGGAGTAAAGTGCTGGTCGTCCTTTTAACTCACTTTCTCGCGTTGGACGGAACCTAAGTTAGGAAGCTAACTTGGCTAGCTGTTGTGCTTCTTGGTTTACAGCCTCGCAGATGGTCGAGAAAAGTTTTCAGCGACACGTGTTGGCTACACGGATCATGTCGTGGGATTCGGGGAGGTTCTGTAGTAAATCATTAAACTAAAAAAGCGACTTAAAGGTCGTTGCGGGTTTCACTTTTCACTTCGGAAACTTGTGCTAGCTGCCGATGTGTCCGTGGAGCCAGGGAACTCACCTTTCTGCGTCAGAGAAACGAGCTGTGTTCCTCCTAGCTCGGTGTTCCGAGGAGGTTTCCGTGTGGACCGGGCGGATCGGACTCGCTAGGGCCGTCTAGGTGGGTTGGTTCTGCCTCTTCAGGCCACACGGGCTCCGCTGGATGTTTTCACAAACGTCCTCTGACGAGGAGCTGGAGACTGTTGAGGAAACATCCTCCACATCCGGAGAGACCACACGCGACCCACTGCGCATGCTCCCGGCCCACGGGCGCTGTGCGCACGCGCGGGGGAAAACCAGGAGAACCGAGCGGTACCGCAGGAAGGACGAACCCACAGCGTGGCAGCGGCAGGTCCTGGAGGCAGCTCGGGACGACAACAACAACAGAAACTGATGTGTAATGGCAGCTGCCCCTGTTGCCACACTGTTGAAAGTCAGCTGCCTCTGTTGCCACACTGCCACCACTGAGAGCAACATCTATTCAATGAGATGTATATATATATATACTGGTTTATGAAAGTTTACTAGTTAGTTTGTTAGCTCTCGAGGGGGGGGGGGGGGGGGGTTGGACTCAAATTAATCAAGAAAAGCTCCACCTGTATCAGATCCATATGCGTGACCTTGGACTGTACTCCCAGTATCAGTTACAGTGGGCCTGATACTGGGCCTGAGTGAACTGTGATAAACAAAAGGAAACTATCTACATTGTTATCCTTGTTATCCTTACTCTACATAAGATGGTGAATAACTCTCCATGATAGCATTGATGCACAGAGAGACCACGGCTCATGTCGCAATTTATTGACGACAACTGTAGTAGATGGAAATATCTCAGAAGAACAAAGTTTCAGTAACTCTCCATTTATATTTATGTTCTCTCTAGGCTGAATACATGTGTTCAGTGTTTTTGTGTTACAAGACAGCAAAGAGAGACTCACACAATTTTACTTTCCAATTGCATATAAACCGTTTACAGTTTTATTGACTCTCATAAGTTGACTTTGGACCCAAATGTTTTCCTTATGACTGGATCTCATAGGACTCTTAGTTAAATACACTAACATCCATAAGAACATATAAAATAGACGTATTGTTACTCCTTCAACTTCAAAATATTTTTTACGAGTTATGAACTTCTATAAACAGTGCATATACAAGACAAATGACAAACGCAGCTGTAAACAACACACAGATACTGGGCTACTACTTTTTAAAGTTTTATTCTCCTGTCTTCAGTATTTATGTGAACACCATGGACAGCACTATGGATACATATTTTAAATATATATATATAAAATGTCCTTTAATAAAAATAATAATAATAATACACTTTTTATTTGTATAGCACCTTTCATACAATCAACGCAGCTCAAAGTACTTTACATACAATATTTATACAAATAAAAACAAGTTAATAAATATAAAAACATGTTTATAAGAGAACATAGTTTAAGCAACATAAGAACGTGTTAAAATGTCATTTACAAGAGAAATAAATAAAAATAAAAATAAATGAAATTAAATATGCCGCCAGAATCATTCTTATTATTATCAGTATTATTTTTTTTATTATTTATTTTATTTTTATTATTATTAGAGTTTAAAAAAAAACTTAATCGTCAAAACCGGAAAAGGAAGTGAGACGGTCCCACGCCAGTGGTTGTCCGAGGAACGCATTTGAAGTAGATGCGCTGGACCAATCAGACGCCGGCAGTAATCTGGGCTCAGCCAATCAGCGTCCAGAGAGCGAGGATTTAAACCGGGGCTGTGCATCTCGAAAGGAAACCGCATCAGTCCCCAGAACAAGTCTCCATCTTTGGTCGAACGCACACACATCGTGAAAAATGGCTCTCCGTGTTACCAGAGTAAGTTCTTTACATGTTTTTAATAATGTTTATTCTCTGTGTTGCTTCCTCCTGAACTTCGCAGAACCATTCAGCGGAAACGTGGGTTTATTGTTCTGTATATTCGAGTTTAACTCGTCTCGTGCGTCTCGCGATAAAACTTTTATAACCTTTAATCCTCTAACGTGTTCGTTCACATCTAACCCGTCTCTCCGGTGTCTCCGTGCAGAACCGTTTGGCCTCCGCCAGGACCGAGCTCCCCGGGAAGACGTGCTCGGTGACCGGGCCCACACTCAAGCCCCGGGCGGCTCTCGGTGAGATCGGGAACGTCGCCGTGAAAGAGGTGCAGCGGAAGGTGAGCACGTGATTTCCAGTTTCTACATCATTTATATAATATCTCATGTGTGTGGGTTCATATAATCAGTGAAATGAAGCAGCTGCAGTGTTTCTAATGCAAAGTCTTAACTTCAATCTACAGCAGAACAATGCAAATGCCCTAAAACTTATATCTAATGTATATTCATGTGTTTCTAAGTGCTCTTCAAGCTGTTGCATGTTAAGCAGTAGTGTTGTGTTTGAGGCCGGCAGCTTCACTCACCACCTAAAATGGTGGAACAAAAGGAATCTGACTGCAGACAGTGTCACCAGCTTTTTCAAAAAATGCATTCACTTTCATTTCAGCTAATAATGAGTCAATTCTATTCATGTCTCTAACAATAGGAAATTGTCTATTTTAACACTTGCGCTCGTTCCACTGAAAACAAGCCAATATCTGTTTTCAGGGTGAATGACTGTTAACGAGAACCAGTTAATCTCTCAAGGCCCAACAGTGCCTGTGCAACCTATTGGTTTTACATTTCATCACTATCTATGTGGAAGAGTAAACAAACCTTTAGCCCAGAAGTTTAATGTTTGTTTAATTTGCTGTGGTAGAGTTTACGGTGCCACGTTTCTGCTTTGACACACAAAAAAAATGATCTGTCATTTCTAGACCGTGAAGACCGAAGCGGTCAAGAAGACCAAAGTGACTAAAGTGGAAAAAGCTGCACCAGTGGTTGAAAAACCAAAGCGCCAAAAAATGTTGTTCCCGTTAAACCTGTGCTGGATGTGCTGGAAGTGTCGGAGGTGCCAGATGTGCTGGAGGTGCCAGATGTGCTGGAGGTGCAGGTGAGTGCCTCTTTCCCATTAAGACCCAAACGGCTGCTGGGCGTGGTGTGTGATCTCCTGTTTCCCCCGTGCAGGTTCTCCCTGAACCAGTATCCCCCACTCCCATGGAGACTTCTGGCTGTGAGCCTCGTGACCTCATCCAGGCGTTCTCAGACGTCATGCTTGAGACGGCCGTCAGGGACGTGGACGCAGACGACTACGAAAACCCGATGCTCTGCAGCGAATACGTCAAAGACATCTACAAGTACCTGCGGCAGCTGGAGGCAAGAAGCGTTCGGTTCTCAGATCAAACTTCATGTTGCAGCTCTGCTTTGTTTTTTAACCCAGAGTCTTGTCTCCTCAGGTTGAGCAGGACGTCAGGCTCCATTACCTGCAGGGCCACGAGGTCACCGGTAACATGCGAGCCATTCTCATCGACTGGCTGGTGCAGGTCAGCCTGAAGTTCCGTCTGCTGCAGGAAACCATGTACATGACTGTGGGAATCATTGATCGCTTTCTTCAGGTGAGGAGTGAACCTTCAGCCTGCGTCACTCGGTACAGCAGGTAACCTGCCCATGTTTTACTAAACCTGTAATCCCGTCTCCTGCAGGACCACCCAGTCCCCAAGAAGCAGCTGCAGCTGGTCGGTGTGACCTCCATGTTCCTCGCTTCCAAATACGAGGAGATGTATCCCCCAGAGATCTCCGACTTTGCCTACGTGACTGACCGGGCCTACACCACGCTCCAGATCCGAGACATGGAGATGACCATCCTGCGGCAGCTCAAGTTCCAGCTCGGCCGCCCTCTTCCCCTGCAGTTCCTCAGGAGGGCCTCAAAGATTTATGAGGTACCTGCATCTCGGTCCCAAAGAAACAAAATCCAACAGATTAGTGGTTTTTCTGTGACCACTAACATGTCTGTCCTCCCTCAGGTGACCGCTGAGCAGCACACGCTGGCTAAATACCTCCTGGAGCTCACCATGGTCGACTATGAGATGGCTCACTTCCCACCTTCCCTGTTGGCCAGTGCTGCTTTCGCTCTCACCCTCCAGATCCTGGATGTTGGCGAATGGGTGAGCGTCGATTTCTAAACCAGTGTAGAAATAAGGACATTTTTATGAAAAGCATTAAATCTAAAGCCTTTCTGGACCTTGTACTAAAGGAAGCAGTACTAGGTCAACTTAAACACTAACTAATCAAAGTAAAACGCATTAAGCTAAGTTTGGCATCCCTGGAAAATTGCCAAACGACAATGGAAATGTTTCCTGGTGACAAACGGTGAACCAGGCTGTAGTTCAACGTTTTGTAAAGTTAACTTTTTGGGTCCACTACAAACATTTCCATTCTTTATTTGCGGTGTTGAGCTCTCCGTACTTTAGAGTCTTAACTTCTGGATGAAACTTTCCTGACTATTGACATGTGTGTCTCCTCAGGATGTGACGCTGCAGCACTACATGGACTACACAGCAGAGAGTTTGATTCCTGTGATGGCGCACATTGCCAAGAATGTTACGAAGTTGAATGACGGGCAGACCAAGCACCTGGTGAGTGACTCTTCCAGCCGCACGTGTACTCGGCACATGTTTGACTCTTGCTTTTACATTTCTGACCCTCGCTCTCTGTTTTCCTTCAGGCCATCAAGAGCAAATACTCCACTTCGAAGCAGATGAGGATCGCCAACATCCCGCAGCTCAAGTCTTCTGTCGTCAAAGATTTCGCCAAGCGCATCTCGGAGTGAGACGGCTTCTTCTGGCACCTTGTGGTGACTTGTACATTTGTAACTTAAGTATTTTTTTCTTTTTTAACGTGTCTGAAGGATCAGCACGCAGAGGACCATGTCTGTGGTTTGCATGTTTAACAATCGGATTTCGCGTAATCTCCGGCCGACTCTTACGACGCACGCCACACGTTTTTTGCATTCACGCTTTACGCCCCGTGAGCGTCAGTCAACCCGTGACCAATGTAATGCTACAATTCACTATTTTCACCATGTCTGTTCAAGACGTGGCTCATTAATGCACTACTCTGTTTGCTGACATCTCTAATGTGGCGTTAACACAATACTGACACATCTGCACTCAGACTGTCACTTGGCTCCAACTCGAGCAGTCTTATTCCACCGTGTCACTTCCTGTTGCATCTGAAACATGTGGCGTGCTGTCAGAAAGGTCGGCCATGGAAAGGATCCCGTGGGCCAGTCCCAATCTTTTTTTAATGTTATGTTCTTAATGTGTGACAGTATGTAAAATGTACAGCAATACTTTTTAAATGATTTTACTTAAATGTCTTTTTCTTAAAAGCATCTATTAAATGGCTCTGACCAGACTCTTGCTGCCTTGTCATGTGTATTGTTCACCACTAGGGGGGGGTGCTCCACCAGAGTTGATGGTCAGTGTGTGAACTTTAGCTTCAGAGGTTCAGGTTGAACTGGGACAAACGTTTAGGTGGAGCTCTTCGGGGCATCATGACTCAACTGAGTCAACAAGCAGCTTCTGTCCCTTAACTCTGGTGTATTTACAAATAAATTGACTTTAATAACTCATCAAAATGTTTTTCAGAACTTTTTATAGCCCCCACAGGGTTGGAGTTTTGGACTCTAGTCAATACGTTAAACTATTAGGTCTTAAATGTGCTTCAGTGGCTCTTATCTTAATGTTCTGTCAAATATTTTGAGCATATTTTGTAGTCTCATCGTGCATCATATTGAAACTACCAGCAATAGTCATTTCCCACTAGATGCCAGTCCATGGCAAGATAATGAATTCTCTCGACTATTTCACGTTTAATTATGGACTCCTCCTTCAAAACTCCTCTTTTACTAATCTTAAACTTTAATCATTCTTAAATGGAACTTGCTGAAACCTGCAGATGGTACTTACAAGTGCTGGCCACCAGAGGGCACTGACGACTCGACTTTCATTATTTGAAATTCACCAGCGAGGAGCTATAGTCTTAAATATCCTATTTATGGGACTTATTGAATCCTGCAATGCATGATGGTATATTTAGCTCTGTTGACCATTTAAAGAGAATTCAACACTTTATGTATAAATCTAAACATTTGCGTTTTATTCAGGGTTTTCTGCCAAATTTATCATGGAATAGAGGGAAGACTAAATTAGTGAGGGGGGTAGTGAATTCTTTCAATTCTTAGTGTCTGTGTATAGTCTCTCCATGCTGCCTATTAAGTGTACTTGCCTTTATGTTTGCATATATAGCTGGTAAACGCACATCCCTTCTGCTGTGTATGGTCTGAATGATGAAGTTCACTTTGACTGACACACGAGGAGAATAGGTTCTATTGAAGAGCACAATAACAGATTGTCCGACCTGCAGAAGCTAAATGGAATTCAGCCTTGTTGCTCCGGCCTGCGAGCGAGATCACGTTACGCTGAGTTTAAGGGTTTTCGTTCTTTTGATTTCCTTTCAGGTCAATTAAATTCCATCTACGTCGACTACATCCGGAGACAATGTGGGATAATGCGTCGCCCCCCCCCCCCTTCTATTGAGTCATGGTCTTTAATACTTGTTAGGACACATGGAGATCTCATGTAAGCTGCAGGCTCCTCGCAGATTCAATTACATCACATCAAGCCACAAGTATTTAAAGCTAATGGACAAAGCAGAGTGGGAGCTATTATCACTTTAACCCCTTCACAGCTGAGACCCCGGGGGGAGGCAGACCCCCTCTATCCCAGCCTCACACCCCCCAGGGGGGGACGACCACCTGCCATCTGCATGATGTGAGTGTGTCCATCACCGGGGTCGTGAGGCCGAGATCACTTGGTTCAGACGAGGCCACAAATCATCTGCTGCTGAAGGGGAGCAAAACAACATGCTGGGAGTTTACTGAGAATTCATGCAGTGAAATGTGTGACCTGAAAGATCAGTGGAGCTTCAGAGTCTGAGGCAGAGACGCAGCCAAACGAGGCTCAACACAGCCCTGGCATCTGAGAGCACCTCCCTTCCATCCATCAGGCCCTCGCTCTGTCTTCCACTGGGGACACACGACGATCAGTCTTAGTTATCGTGGAGCGCCGAGCTTTCAAACGCACAGATCAGACTGGGAGTTCATACTTGGAGGCTGAGGTCATGACTGGCCAGCCGGGTCGGTTTACAGGAGAGATTCCTCCTGCGTGGGGCGCCGGGCCGAAACACTCGCAGCTGCCTGGAACGCAATCCGGCCTTTTTTTGACAGCGATTCAGACGAGTGACATTTATTATGATGGAAAATTGAACGTAGTGGTGGAGGAGCTCGAGAGAACTCTGACACACTGAAGCTCCACATCCTGTGATGCTTAATTTCCCCTGGATTACAAAAAGAGATGGTGTGGAGCCATGAAAATAGATTTGGGATTTCGTCAGTGACAGAACTGCGTCAGAGAGTTGAATGAACGTTAAGTTGGAGGTACTTGGAGGTATACAGCACATACCACAATTAAATTCCCTAGATCTAGATTTTTATTTGAATTTAGCACCAAATTGCACAAACTCTCAACTTTCAGTCCTCTAAACATTTCTGTTTGTTTTCATCCACAACGTAAATGTGGAAAATGTTAAATAAGGTGAAAACAGATCCTGCATCCGCCCCCTGATCTGGATCTGCACCATAATCCTTCTACCGGGTTTCGGTGGAAATCCGTCCAGTAGTTTTTGCAGGACGCTTCTCAATAACAGACAAACAACAATGTGACCCCCCCCCCCCCCCCCCCCCCCAGTGCAGGTGATTACCACACCGACGTGCCGTAACACCAGAAGCCGAGAATAAAAAGAGCCGTGGTGCTTGTCATCTTTCCCACAGCTCATATTTGACCCGTCTGCCCGGAAAAAACGTTTCCCCTGCGATGAGAAGAACAGACGCGGTGCTCGGAGCTGATAGAGACGCTGCTGGAATCCACTCCGGCTTCTGAACATCTGCAGACAACAGAGCCACTGCTGCAGAGCCGGGCCTGACCTGACCCGACCGAGCCGAGTGAAACGGCTGAGGCTGACTCGCTATTGGTTCTGCCAATCGCTCCAAATGAGCAAGATGGTGGCGTTCGTATCCGGGATATATTGGCTTCATTTCCTGACAGTGGGAGGAGGTGGAGATGCAACGTCCAGGATCCTAACCCCTGTTTCAATCTCCTGCAAGTGAAATCAGCTTTAAGAAAGAACAACACTAAATCTTTTTAATCTTGTAACTGCAGCAAAAGTGATAAATGAGGTTTGAGGATTATTCAGAATATCTAGAAGTGTATCAGCTTCATCTATCTGCTGGGTTAGATGCTGCTGAAAGAGAAAGATAGAATCTGCTGGGCTGAACCGAGCTGAACCGAGCTCTTACATGAGAGCACTGAACCACGGTGAGAACTGGATGTTGCCTCTTCTTGCACATTTCACTGTCCTCAAAGCCCAAAAGCTTCTGTCCTCTTCCATGTTTATCCAAGCTCTCTCCCCATTAAGTGAATTTGCGAGTCAGCACTGAGGTCCAGAAAGAATGCAGAGCTTGGCCTCAGACCGCTCCATATTCCAGCAACACAGATCTCACCCGCAGGCGGATCATCCAAGACCGGAGTCTGAAGTTTGGAACTCTCCAGTCTAAACATCGTCCAAGATGGACGGAGATTTAACAAGTGCACCCTTCAAAAAGTGAGTCAGCGCCCGTCCCCGCCTCCCGTCCACCGAGTCTGCACGTCTCAATTCAATAATGGCAAAGTCAAACAAACAGGCGGCCCGCGGCGGCACTGTTCGGGTTTCTGTGGGGTGCTAATAGGTCGGCAGCTGGCACGCAGAACCGGCCTCTGGGTCTGAGAGCGGAGTCGAGCACAAATAAACACACGGGCAGTCGTTTTCACAATTTATGGATTCTTAAGTAAAAATCATGTGCTTCCTGAACTTCGCTGACCTCTGACGCTCAATGTCACACGCAGGAAATACAAGCCGCCATCATGGTGTGAACAGTGGAGCGTCGGAACCGCACCGTGCACGGTTTGAGTGGCGAGCAGGAAGTCGTCGTCTCCTCGTGACCAAGGCGACGCTCACATTTTAGAACATATGTGAAAGATGTGAATTGAGTTTTGAAAGTTAATAAATGACATTTAAACAGTAGAATAGATTCATTCACTGTGAGGACTCAACGTTTGGGCTTCATCAGCAGTTTCAAAGATATTATATTAAAGTTCTTCATTAAAATGCCTAAAAACAACTAAACCTATGTTTTATATTTTTATTGACTTGTGTTCTCACATTATCCAAAACCTCAGACCACGTATGATGAAGGAAAAACCCTCCGGCTGTTGTTTTGTCCTTGATGAGGTAATATCATGATCATGTAATATGTAAAAGTTCAGAACGGCTTCCTGCAACGACAAGAAAGTTGTCTGATGACGTTGATTATTAATTTGTCATACAACATAGTTAAAGAAAGTGAAAACCTGCCTCTCCATCCACATCCAAACCTTAATTCACCAGATTCTTCAGAGACACACAGGTGAAAACACAACCTCTGAGGTAAACCAGGTCCATGCTCTGATGAACTAATCATCTCCTCCTCCTCCATGTTACAAACAGCGTGATGTCACAAACCACAGACGCACAGTCGAGCAACGCAAAACGAAGCCACTGCACAAATCCCACATTTTATTACGTGCATGTTTTGGCAGGACCCGTTGTTATGGGGATACAAAGCGAAGGTTATTATCTTGTTTCGGCTCTCAGAGGTTATTTTTGGCGTCCGAGCGGCTCGACTGGACCCGCTCAGAGCACGATGTGGTCGCAGAGAGACGATGACTCTCGGTTTTTCTGTTCTCCAACGGATTTTTTCCGCTGGCCTTCTCCGCGCTGGTTCTGGGGATTAATAGGTCTGGTCCAACTAATTTTAAAGTGCCAGTGCGATGCTGGTGTGTGTGGGGGGGGGGGGGGTTCTTAAAGGCTGCAGCAGTTTGGTGTTGGAACCGAGACAAAGAGGAAGCTGACTTATTAAAGTCAAATCTCTTTTTGAAGGAGACACATGGTTGTATTGGTTTATTTGTGAATGTTAAAGTTAAAGAGCTCGTAGTCTGTGTTAAACGCAGCTTCTCTCCTCCACGGTGAAAACACAGAAGCTCCTGAAACATCTGGATTGATAGAAAGGTGGCGATAGGCCGCACTTTTTAGGGGAGGGGCCTAAAGAGACAGTGGCGAGTGTTGGAGACAGAGGCTGAAAAGAGGAGCTGCAGCAGTGGACATTAGAGCATGAAAACCTTTTCCTGTAATAACACTAATTCAAATGATCAACCCGAACCTTTAACGAGGCATCACACAGCTGGAAGATGCTGCTGCAACATCAAGTGGCAGCGAATGACGTGAATGTAACTTTGAGAATAAAAAAAACTTCTTCCGTTCCTTTCTCATCTGGCTCAGAAACCGTAGCTCACCAACTTTCTCACCAACGGTCACGTACACGACTTCTTGATGTCGACCTGACATCACAGCGGCTGGTTGTTCCGAGCCAATCGGAGGTCGCATTAGGTCTGATTCCCTCACAGGGAGCCGGGCCAGTGTTTGTGTTGTGATTTACGAGATCGGTCCAAATGAGAACCAGGACTGCCCATGACTCCTGCTCTCCGCGCTGCGATTACACTTTCCACGGTGGATTATTCCTCTTTACGTGATGACAAGTGCAACAGGCTGATTTATGAGCCGTGTAATGCGGTGCTGTACTTTTTTATACGGTTTGATTTGCTCAGACGTTTATGTCATAAAGTTCCAAAAAAGAAAACGCGCTCGACTATAGTTACAAGCAGCATCACAGAGTTGTTGACCCCGTTATGTTGCCTCAGATCCCCCCCCCCCCCAGTGTCAGTGACGTATTTTAAATCACTTCTTAAAAACCCATTTTTATAGACTTGCTTTCATGTGATGTCGTGTTTTTACTTTTATTTTACTAGTTCACTTATTTTTATTTTCATATTACTGCTTTTCATGCGACACAGCTCTATATTCATTTATTTAATTTGAACTCTACCTCGGGACCTAAACGTGGTTGTCTCCTGATGTTTTTTTATTTCTCTTATATTTATTTTTACCTTCTTTGCTGGAGTTTCTCAAACTAAAAAGTTTATTTTCATTATTATCATTGTTACTCGCTGATTATTTGCATTCACAGACTCACAGCGTTCACAGGTAAAAGAAAAAAGTACTTTTATTGATGTTCAGTTATCTTTGTTTAGCACTAATATAAACACCCGGTCTTCAGAGACGTCTCCTGCTCTGTCCACCTGGAATCCGTCCCCTCTGCACTGTGATAAATCCTCAGTGTGTCGGGATGGAGGGGGGGGGGGGGACACACTGCTGCTGCTGACATGTTGTAAATCAACCTCTGGGGTCACTTGGTCGTCTCCTCCTCTTGTGTGTGCATGTTGCACAGAGATTGACAGAGAACGTCCAACCACTGGACCTTGGCCCCTCCGCTCCACGTCCAAAGAAATCTGAGCAAAAATCATTAATTGGACATTTCAGTGTTTGGTTCTGACACTACAGCGGCAGAAATGAGCCCATATGTGAATACAGCAGGACAACATGAGGGTGTGTTGATTTCAGGTTGTTGTGAACGTGTCTTGAATTCTAAGTTATTCCAGTTGAGGAGTCTGGCGTGGGAAAGACTCCAGAGAAGATCCAGAGCAACTGGCGGACGTTGCTTCCTCTCTTAACGGCCCCTCCAGATATTTTCCTGAAATTATCCGGAGTTCAGTTCATGTCTGAAAGCAGCTGTGACGTCATCGTGTTGTTAAAAAAGAGCCAAGAACACAAAGGCGAAAACGATATCAATATAAACCATATTAACATAAATTGAAGTGAATCTCTTCCATAAGAAGCTGCACAGTTGGATCTCGGCTGTCAACACATCTGATTCCTAATAGAGTTAATAACAGCTTCATCTCTAAGCTGCTGAATAAGCACTTTGTTAAATTAGAACGGAGTCATTTATTTCCCCTCAGCTTTCAGCTGCATGAAGGTGAGCTCCTCCTCCTCCTCCTCCTCCTCCTCCTCCTCCTCCCTCCTCCTCCTCCTCCTCCTCCTCCTCCTCCTCCTCTCAGTCAATACTCCCTCATCTTCATCAAGAAGCCGGAGATAATTCCACCATTCGTCACGTCGCTCTCCTCCGGAGGATGACGCCGGATTTCTTCGATCGCAGAGCGTTTTCCTTCCGGTCCACCTCAGACGGATAATCCTCGTCGTCTCTCGTGTTTTCTGGTAGTTATCATCCCCCCCCCCCCCCCCCCACACACACACACAGAGGAACCTCCAGGGAGCAAACAGGCAACAGAAGCACAGTTATTGATTATATTAGTCAATAAAGGCGAGTTTCCTCCCCGACTATTATACTAATGCACTTAGGGTGAATGTCCCGGCCAGCCTCGCAGCCCAGGTTATAAAGTGCACCAGAGCTCCTAAATTATTCACAAGGCCCCTCCGCCAGCTCCGGGCCTCCATTAGAGACAGCAGGGGAGGGGGGGGGGGGGTGATGACGGTGATGTCACCCGGCCCCATGGAGCCAGACAAGGGCCCCCGGGACCAAGTGATGGAGTCAGCTGTGGACCAGCACAGCTCGGCCGGAAAAGGGCCGACGGAGGAGGAGACGAGCGCTGAGCCTCCGCAGGTCATTTCCCCAGCAGACCCTGGTGGACGTGAGGGAGCGCTGAGGATGCATTGTGTGTGTCTGTCAGTACGAGCTTATGTAACCGATGCTCCTAATGGCTGACGACTGCTGAGGGAGAAGAGACGTCGCTGAGTAATGGAGGGATCTGTCTCTGACAGAGTAACAGAGGCCCAGTTCACTTCTGTACAGTAAAGCTTTCAAAGTACAGATGGGCGATGAAGAAGAGGAAACACAGAGGTGCCTTTGTGAAGTGCTTGGCGAAAAAACAGCAGCTAGAAGCATCACCATCATCACGACCATCTGCATCAGACGCTGCACCAGTTACTGCTTTATGACTTCAGATGTGTGAACTCTGCTCTCATACGTGTGACACTGGGAACTCAGGGGCCTTTTTTGACAGGAAATGAAAACAAAGGCACAAAAATGACAATAAATGAGACAGAATGCTAAACTCAAGTCTTCAGAACGGCAGATTTGACATCACAGTGCTTTGCCCCTTGACTCAGACTGTAGCTGCCAGAAGCATCACCATCATCACCCCATCTGACATCAGACGCTTAATGCGATGGCAGTTCCAGGAAGAAGTCGTGTTATCGTTCTGAACCGATGACTTGCATCAATAAGTCACTGCTTTTAACAACCTCCACATGAACCACTTGAGTTCTGATGTTTGCCAGCCGCTCGCCTCCCTGTGATATTGTGAACTCTCGTGAGAGGCCGTGAAAACAACGACAATGAAAACACACACACAACTGTCGCTGATAAAAATGTTAAAAAGCACGTGCAACTGGCCGTGCACGTCTCCGGCGTAGTGTGAGGTATTTCCTGCTCGGCCGCTGGGCTGCTTCTGTCTCATTTCTGGGAAGATCGGCTCAGTGTGCGCAGCAAAAACACTAAAACAGTGGAAAATCCACACAGTCAGCAGCAGAGTCAAGAAAGAAGAAAGTAACTCAGCTGCCAAGAGTCGTCTTTCTCTCCCCCGCCCCACCCCCCCCCCCTCTCTCTCTCTCTCTCTCTCTCTCCCCCTCTGTCTCCCTGTCAGTCTCTCGCCCTCTGGGAAGGGGGCTTCTTCTGAGGTGGAGGAATCAGACGTGAAGAGGACATCTGTGCGGTGGAGGACCGTGCTCGTCCCGTTCCGTCTCAACGTCGAGACGTTGGCTCAGGACGCAGTTGTGCCCTGAAGTCGAATAAAAGCTGTTTGGGAATCGAACCCTCTGACCCACAAGTGAGTCGAGCCTTCTGAGGGTCTGAGGAGAAAGTACCGACCAGTGGTGCTTCTACAGCTGCAGAAGGAAAACGTACAAAGTGGAGAGTTTACAGACAATAATCTAAAGTCTTAAAACTGCGGATATTTGAAAACGCAACTTCGCTGACTCCCACCTGAGGATGAGTGAACACCTCTGATTAAAGGGTCTTAACATTCAACATTTAAATACATCATCAGACTCAACAGTCAACAAGCCAAGGAGACGCAGCCCACGTAATGCCGACAGGACACGTGTCAAACGAAATGCTCCCTCACTTACCACGTGAAACCAAAACTAACCGGATCAAATGGAAACAATGGAACCAACATGCCCGAAAATTCAAATATATACCCTAATAAGTAAAGTATGAGCTGTAGAAGCACAGGCCGTTTAAAAAACATGAATAACTTCCTGACGATTTGAGGGATTAAAGCAATTCCCTGAACCTGATGTCAGAGCTGCGTCCAGCAGTTTATCTGCCGCCTGAATCTCCGGTGACTGTTCGGGTCTGAACATGTCGAGCTGTTACACTGATTATTGAAGTGGCCGGGACCTTCGGCGCCAGATGCCGTGTAACCGTTGACCAATCTATTAGACTGATCGCATCAGGAAAGAAGAATCGAGCTGTCTAATTAGATTTCGATCTCAGGTTTCATTCACACGGAGCGACGGCCCCGGTCCGAGCAGTGAATCAGGTGATAGATGGGTCGTTTGTGGCTGGAGGCAGATGGAAGAGCAGATGTTCACTTTAAGATCAAATAGATACGACAACTCTTCTTAATAATCACATCTTATCTCCCAGGAAAAACAAATCAAACGGTGTGAAATCAAAACTTAGTATGAACATATTCTAATATGTTATTTGCAAAATAAAAGACAAAATAAAAGTAGAGATGAACTGGTCGTTTAATCGACTGATCTATGATTTAGATTCGAACCAGTACAAACTGGCAGATATAGATAATGATGCTACATCATGATATAAACTAGACTGTTTGTCTGGAACCAGACTTCGAGTGGAGACCTGAGAAAAATCCATGAATCACTTCCTGCCGGCTGCAGTCGTCGGGCTAACGGCCGAGCGTCTGTGGTCGTGCGTGACCTCGGGCCTCCGTGCGCTCACCTTCCACGGAGGGAGGAAGTGGATTTCCTCCTCGGGGATCAATAAAGTGCAGCAGAGGAGAACTCTGCGATGACCTCAGTTTTTCCAACATGTCTTCAGGGCGATTATCCAGGTTTAACTACGGCCGGGTCAAGATTTGACCCCAATCAAGCAGCACTTGGTTCCTCGTACGTAATCGTTAAGTCTTAAATATTTTTTAAGAAGTCTAAAGATATCGTTCAATAACAAAACGTTTGAACTCGTGTTTAACTTTTCTTGGCAGCAGCCTTCCTCCATCGAAGTGAGAAACTCCTGCAGTTGTTTTCCTGTTTCATCCCCCAGGAGTGAAGTGATGATTGTTGTTGTCCAAAATGTTGAAATATTCTGTGTCAACATGAAAAAGGAATTGTCTGGTCATATGGGTATAATATAAAACGGCCTCCTCGAAGCTGCAGTAGCTGGGATCCCCAGAAATATATCATATCACAACTACTCACCATTACTTTTTGTTTTATCAGTATCTTCTTGCACATCATCTTGTGCAACAAACACAATTACATGACAAAAACTGCACAAACACACTTTTAGATCCTGAACGTGATCAGAACTTGTCGGTGGGAACTGAACCCCTGCTCCAGTGAGAGATCCCGCCCCATTCAGCCTCACACGTAAATCAATCAAAAAATACTGCTGCTGCAATTTAGTCCAAAAATAATGTCCCGATTTTTATCTTTTCGACCCAGACGGGATAAACTCTTTGCCCAAAAAATAGGTTCCAGATGTTGGTGAATGAGGTACCCCATCGAGGGTGAAGGCCATTTATTATTAGACTGTGCAAAGTGAACACTCTTCAAACAGCGATGTGGAGAAACCACACACACACACACACACACACACACACACACACACACACACACACACACACACACACACACACACACACACACACACACACACACACACAGATGACCGTCTCCGGCTATAATTAGCCGTTCGCCTCCTTTCACTGTGTCAGCTGTTTCAGACGCCTCAGACAGTCGCGGGCCTCCGTCAGTTCTCCCTCTGTCCAGTCCGGTATGAACATGTTTCAAACCCGATCCCTCTGTTTACATTCTGTGGTGCCGCTGCATTAACGACACACGTAAAGACCGTTTCCTGTGTCGCGGCCGCTCCACGTGCGTCTGTGTCACGCTCGTTAAATCCCCCATTCAACGGTTTATTTCTCCGGAGCCTTATCGTGCACAGTGGAATGGCTCCAGGAACAGAGGGACGGGGGGGGGGGGGGACGACAGTCGAGGTTTGATAATGAAGTCCGAGACGGTTTCGGTGGACGCTCACCTTTGTCCTGCTGTTCCTCGGCTATTAATAGACGTGGAGCGAGTCTTTCAGTGTCTCCCTGAAGTGTTGTACGGGAAAAAATCCTTAATGGTTTTTAGTTTGGTTATGTGCAGCAATAACTAGAGGTTTGATTCAACATTTAACAATGGCAGCTCCGTGTCTCCACCATGTTGGAAGATGGGTTTTAATTAGTTAATTGATGCATGATTGACAGCTGAGACCGGCTCATGATTGGCCGAGCTGGTGTATCTGGTATTTGAAAAAAAGCAGACTTTGAAGTTTAGCCTCTTATTATTTCTCTTTATTACTTACAGCCGGTTTAGCGTCGCTCTGACTCCGAGTCTTTGTTATTGTGGATAAATGCTTTCAGCACGTGGACTGATGGACCTCAAATATTCACCAATGAGTCATAAAGTCGGGACGTTTATAGTAATGTTGTGTAACTTATGCTAAATAAAGTGTTTCCAGGAGAGAGACGTACCTACCGCTGTGTGTTTGTTCCTGTTTGACGTACCGTTGAAAAGTAAAAAGCCCTTTTTTAAAGTTATGACAAATTACACTGGGAGCCTTTTGGCTTTCACCAACCTCGTAATGTTACGCAATCCAGATAAAGGTTTTATGGGGAAGGTGTTTTTGTTTTTGCAGATAAATGTGGGGAGCAACATCTGGAAACGGTTAAACCAGAGGCTGTGTAACTCCATATTGAATGAGTAGTTGGTTTTAATGCGGTTTTTAATCTAATTTAACATGAATGTCAGTCTGAGAAATCGTGAATATTTCACTGGGACGCTTCTTAAAACGTATTTTGTTCTGCTTTATAATGTAGAATAAATCTCTTGGCCGACATGAGGAAATATTACATTTTGATCAGTGAACGACGGATGAAACCCTTCGGGAGGATTCTGGGTATAAATATCTGTAGTATTGCATTTTGAAACGAAGGCGGAGGACAAGAACGGTTCAAGATGTTTTTCCTGTTTGTCCCAAAGAGAAGAGAAGGTACATCAAAGTATTTATAGGATATTAATATGAGTAAATAACATTTTGTACTAATTAAAGTAAAGATAAGCACTGTAGTACTTTGAGAATCTGTAGGGTTATGGTTGGTTTTACAATATAATATATTGTAGATAAAGCTTCCTTGATGGAGGTACAAATGTTCATTCAGAATTTTAAAAAATGAAAGGATCTACTTTGCCATAACTGTTTGTCTCCGGTGATTTACAAAGCACCGGAGTTTACCACAGAGTCGTCTGGTCAGAGTTTACATTCTTCACATGCTGCAGATCTGCTGATGTCTTCAGCCCGGAGTGTTTTTCCAACCAGAAGCTTTCTCCTTTAAAAAAAGGTGCAGACATTCCCAGAAGCACGTCGTCCGTTTCTGCTGACTCACCGCTCGCACTCTGTACTTTGTCAGGAATGTTGTGCAGTTGTTGGCTGAGTCACTTTAACGAGACCCACAACAATCAACCATCACAGGCTTTGCTTTCAACCCCCCCCCGTCCTCCATCTTTCACTCTTAACCTGCGTTTCCTGGTAGAACATAATTCACAAATCATCCCCTGGCCTCATTCACGGGGAGAACAAACACACACCAATCACATCTAGATATCTGTCTTCATCATATTTAAAGCTGGAGTAAATGTTTTCTATTTTAAACTCTACTCGATCTGGACTTTCATCAGGATCTGCACCAAACTCCACGTACTCAGGCCGTCGGGATCTGACCGGACGTTCTCCCCACACGTCGGCGCCTCACCTCCCGTCTCTGACACGTCAACGAGTCGATGCCACAGACAAACACTTCAGGAATCATCTCCTCCTTCTCATTGTGCACTAATCCGAAGCCAAATTACAACAATAGGTCAACATCACAGCTCCCGTCAGAGAGCGTCCTGCAGCACAAAGAGCTTCACGGGGGGGGGGTAATCCGTCCTCGTTGTTTTACCAGGAAGCCATTTTGGACGAGTGCTTTTCTTGGTGTCACCTGTTGAAAGAATTCCCACTGTTCCAGCATCATGGGTCTAATATCAGTCTCCACACTGAGGACGATTTTAATTAACTTTACGGCAAAACAACGCACTCGAACGCTGCAGGAGATCCACCCGACCACCTTCTGATGCTCGTGGCTAATTCCCTCAACACAACGGGATGAAAAACAATTCAACGTGGCCAAATCCTGCGCGTGTGAAATGGTATAAAAGACCTCGATGGGATCCCGGAGTCAGAACAGCGACACAAGCTCTCTGGAGGGAAACAAATCCACGAAGCCAACAACACCTCACACCACCTGGAAGATCTTCACCATGAGGCAGTCGTTTATCTCCATCGTCTTCGCCACAGCGCTGATATTCAAGTGCTACGTGCTGTCGGGGGCGTTACCCATGGCCAAGACTGAAGATGGCTCCTTGGAGCAGGAGACGTTCGCCTCGCTGCTGAGCGACAAGGCGACGGACAACAGCTTCAGCGACGCAGACCTGGGCGCAGAGGAGAAACTGAGCGGGCCCAGGGTAATCGTCGTGGCCGATCCGGGCCTGTGGAGGGACCTGCGGGTGCTGCACAACGGCCTTTCCCTGTACAAGCGGAGAGCGGACCACAGCGAGCAGGTGACCCAGCACAAGGACGCCAGCCAGGGCGTGAACATCCCCATCCTGAGGAGGGACAACATGAGGTGCATGGTGGGACGGGTGTACCGGCCGTGCTGGGAAGTCTAGGACACTTGACAACTCGCTCCGAGATGTAACATAACCCAAGATTCTGTGTATCTATATTTAAATTATTGCAGATAAATAAAAAAACGTTGAATTCTGCCTCAGATCTCGTGCGTGGTTTGATATCTCTTTTCAGATTCTTGTCAGATCTGTTCCTACACGATGGCACAGAGGTACAGAGCCTTGCTGAGCTATAGATGTGTTGGTAGCTTCTTGTTGAACTTTAGACGGAACCAGACTTGTTGTTTCTCTGCCTCTGATCTTCACACCTCCCGGTTTCAGCTGCTTACGGTTTCTTCTCCTCTGAATCAAAGAAGCTTCTTTTTTAAACATTCAAAACCAGACACGCCGGTAGACTGAGGAAAGGAATGTGCAAAACAACAGCATGAAATCATGAAGCGAAAAAAGGGCAAAAGGCAGGAAATGCACAAGGTTTTATTGAAAATGCTTCTGAACGTCTCTCTCTCCTGCAGCATCTCTGCAGAAAGGCTGCTTTGATGAAGCCCGTGATTTCCAGCAGCTCCTCTTTCCTCGTAAATCTGAGGCATTTTCAGTTTAGATCTTGCAGAGTGAGTTCATCCTCCACAGGAAAGACGAGCTGCAGACGACTAATAATACCCGAGTGTTAAGCAAAGTGATTTCCTCAACTTTCAATCACGATAAGAATCGAGCTCCTTCTCTGGAGTCTTGTCTTAAAATGCTCAAAAGCCATTAACTCTGTGTGACGTTAGAGAAAACAAGTTACTCCAGGAGGCGAACGTGCCGAGCGACGGTCCGATCGGCCGCAACGTTAATAACAGCTGTTGTATGCGTCAATGAAATAATCGTTTTTCACACATTCCTGGAAAGCGGAGAAGCGGCGGTAGGAAATATTTAGCATGTTTGCCTTCAGGTGTGAAGAAGCAGGCGTCTGCAGAGGGTGTTTGTGCCCGAGACGCAGCTACACCTCGGCCAGAAGAAGAAGAAGAAGGAAAACAAGAGGCCGAGCCAACCACAACACGCAGGTTCGTCCCAGGAGTTCAGAAGGAGCGTGAAAAGGCCCGAGTGTTGCTGAAGGGAGACGGCGGTTCTCACATAGCAGCAGCTCCTCTGGCACAGCGGCACGTCTCTTTGTTACGATAGTGAGCTACACGGCGCAGGCTCGAGTGTTATTCCAGCTAGGTAAACACAGGACGCACATCTAACAGCGGTGAATGTATTAACAGGCACAAATTGAATTATGCCGCTGAGATTCCAACACAGCGCGTTCCGCCAGCCCGTTTCTGAGGTCTCGCCGGAATCTGTTTTCATTCACTTACAGACAGGTTAAGGATTCCTGGACCGCAACATGCACGGAGGACTTCCTGTACAGGGCCGCACACGAGACGCTTGCCTCCGAGGCTTCCTGCGGGGGAAAAGCTTTTCTGGCGGGAAAAGCAACCGAACCGAGGAGTTTTGTTGCTTAAAACTAACCAAACAAATAAAAAACCGATGAAGACTCCTGAGTGAAAGTCCTGTGTTTGACCTCTGTGTGCAGACTTCATCACCTCACCTCAAATTTAACTGAACAAAATCGTCTTTGGCCCTGAACGCCTCGCCGGGCGAAACTGCAGCCGTTGATTGATCCACTGGCAAACAAAATCAAATCCTCAGCCAGAAACCTCCGTATCAAAGTCAATAACTTTATTAAATCTTGCTTAAATCAGTTTTGTGTTTTCAGACAAACGTAGATTAAAACTTTACTTCATTGCTGCCGGTCCTTATTGTATTTCACTTCACTTCTGCTGTAGCTGCAGGTAAAGACTTTACTCTGACACTCGTTTATGGCGCCGGAGCTATGAGCTGACTCCAGAACACGACTTTCAGGTACTTGGAGCTCATGCTGATAATGGTGGCGGCGGGCGTGGGTTGGTGCGGGGGCTGGGATGTGACTTCAGGAGAAGATGAAGGTGAAAAGATGAAAAGATAGATTCCCACAGAAAGTGTCGCCGCCGCAGGACACGAACCAGCCCGACGCGTTCACATCTCATCAGTGCATCTGCAGGGATGCTGGTCGTCATGGAGACGGTCGGTCAACATGTTAGCACAATGCATTTTAAAAATAGCCACCTCGACGCTCTGTTGTGCTACGAGACGGAGACGGTGGAGAAATCCTCTCAGCATCAGGTGTGTGCGCGGCGTGATGGTGTCACGAACGGCGTGGAAGGGTTTCGTGGAATCTGATCCTCGTCCAGCTCGCACTCACTCGCCTCAGTGACCACACGCGAGCCGCAGTGGGAACGCTGGACGAGGGAACGCTTCCCCCCCGAGGTTCAGGGATTTGAGATCTGAGACTTTCACTTGAAAAGCTCCTCACACACGTTTGCACTTGGAATATATTTTGAGTTATTCTTGGAGAAGAGCTTGTAAATATCACTGAGACCTAAAAACCTAATTTCTTAATCAGCGTCTGATTCTGGAATCCGTCGCCAACACATCGTTATTTTGTCGTATAGCAGCTTTAGGTTTTTGTCTGTGCTGCTCAGGAGCGGTTTCTCTTGGTAAAAGATGATGTCAGCTATTTCCATGCGCCACTCAGAATTTAATGATGTAAGAATAAAGACCAGCCTGTGTCTGAAGTCATTTCATATTTCATATGCACTTCACTATACGATCGAATGTTTCGGACGCCGTCTCAGAATCTGATGACAGCTGCTGGTTTGTGACATGATTTTTAACGTCAGTAAACATTTTCCTCAGGAGTTCATGTCTCAATCTCTAGTTGGGGGGCGTGGATACTGTGTGATTGACAGCTAGAACTGTGCAATGGGTGCAGGTCGTACGTGCAGGTGGGCGTACATGCAGTGTCCTCAGGCTCCACCCCCTGCTCCTCCAAATATGGTAACTTCTGGTTTCAATAAACCAAGATAGACGAAATGTAAAACTTCAAAACGGCCGCTCACAAACCAATGGGTTGGTTCAGCTCATTTTAAAATACATAAAGAGTTTTTAGAAGAAGAGACTTAGAAGATGACACTGACTCTTAATCTGAAATCCTAATTTCCTCGGATGATTCGTTCCTGGAGTTTCGGGCCCTGACGGCAAAGAATCTGTCCCCTTAAGTTTTCTACCTCGTCTCTGGAGCCGCGAAATAACCTCTTCTTGGGTCCATGAGAAGCTTTAACATGTACAACAGAAAGTTATGCTATAGTTTTACAGTCTCAGCCCACCACTGACAGAACATCACATCACATGCTGCAGAACCTGGAGCATTTACAGCCAACACATGGACGGGGGAACAGTTTGAAAGTCCATAAAACATTGATTGGATTCCTGACGCTGCTCCATGCCGAGGTGCTGGACTGCTGCAGACGCTCTGACGGTGAAGACTCCTCCGCTGTTCCTCGGCAACAGACTCTGCGGTTTGTTTCTGTGTCTCGTATCCACGGCAACGAGCACGGTGGTGTGCGTTCGGCAGGGTTTGCATTGATACAGAGAAACGGTGTGTGTGCGATTCTCCGTGAACGAGTCGGTCAACGAGGGTTTACTGAGCAAATAAATACTTTTCCCGAAATGATGATGTTGTTCTTTGGAGTGAAAGCCAGAAATGTGAGGTGATGAGGTGCAGACTTTGCAGATTGTGTCGATGGGGGAAAAAGAAAAATCCCCCAAAGCTGCGAATATGTCAAACAAGTTTATCTCCCCTCGTAAATCACTTTTCACCGTATGATCAAGATGGTCTCATGATTTCAAAAGCCAGGGATTAAGGTCTAATCGCTAAATTGGGGCTCAGTGTAAAAGTAGAAGGCTTGAATTTCTTATAACTGTATTTATGATTATTGATCAGTGTTAATATAACTTTACAATTAAGAATTAAAAAAACTCAAAGTTTTCTTTCAAGCCTTATTGGTGCTTTCAACTGTTTTCTAAGAGTTGTCATCGGTGAATAAGTCTCTTAACAATATGAAATATAAATATTAAGTTTACCTAAATGATTTTTACCCCAACGCGTTGTCTGTAATTTGTGTTTATGGATGTTTTACTGTTCATATTTACACTTTTTTTTCATTTCTCCTTATAATAATTGGAAGCAGATTATACAAATAAGGTAAATACTTTATATTCACTTTGTTATAATTCATATTCCTTTGAGCCAATAGCCTGACTTCTTTGTTTTTAACTTCTCTCTCTTTTATTTTTCTCAGTTTCTTTTATTTCACTGGATCTAACTTTATTTTTTAATTGATCTTTTAATATTTCATGTCTGTGTTGTTTGTGAGTGCTGCAGTCAAAGTCTTTGTTCACTTTGCTAATGTCAATAAAGTTGATTTTAAAAGTTCATTTCTATCCCGGAAAGAAGCTGCCGTTGTCATGGCGACACTTCCGTCATCAGAGCCCCGTTGCCAGGTGACACCTGTTAGCTCCGCGCTGCTAGCCGTTAGCTTAGCGCTGCTACAATGAGGCGACAGGGACACACAAGGGGAAATGAAATTGGAAAACTGTTGTCGCAGATGTGGGAGGAAGAGGAGGAAGAGGAGGAGAAGGTGAGGATTGTTTACTTTTATATGCACGTGACAAGACAAACAGTTTGTAAACACAAGTTAACTTTAGCATTAACCCTTTGATGCACGAGCTATGCGAACCCGTCCTTTGATGACTTGGAAGCTTCCATCTCATCAAAGGAGTTGGATTCAGTGGTGACAAAGTTCAGACTCAGAATCCAGACCAAGAATTGGTCTTCCTCATCTTCCTCATCCTGCTCTTCATCTTCATCACCATGTCAACCGTGAGACCGGCCAGACGAAGCACATTTTAAAAATACATATCAATCAGTTTAATAAGAATAAACTGTTCTATTAAGAGTTTTATTTTGTTGGTCTAGCCATGGTTAGCTAGCCAGAAAAGAAGCTAGCTAGCTAACAGCTAGTTAGTATTGTACATATTTCTCTTTCTAATAATGGATTGTAAAATAAAACTTACATGCAGTTTATTTACTAAAGATATATATGATAAGATTAGATAAAATAAGATTCCACTATTGTTCCCATCAGGTAAATCAGGGTATTAAAGTACAGAATAAATACAGGTCTTCAATAAATAATATAATATAATCAGAATCAGAATTCTTTTTATTGCCAAGTATATTTACACATACAGGAATTGCCTTGGTGGGGTTGGTGCATTTGGACATAAAAACAACAATCGGACATAAAACAACAATATATACAGAAAGAACAATAAGTTATGTTATGGGCACATGCTATACAAGAAGAATTAAACCACTGCAATGAGATTGAAATGTAAAGTAGTGCAAACACAATACACACTGTATTATACAGAGTATAAGAAAGTCTTAGCAGAGGTCGTATTATTCGCGTTGCTTTCGATCGTAACTCTTTTGAGTCTCTTCCTGTTAATCCAGCAGAACCGCGCAGCTCTGGACGACGAGGACAAACGGTCTCAGACCCAGAGACGTGGACACGTCGGGATCATCACGATGGATCAGGACTCTGAGCTGGAGACGCTCACCACAGTGAGGGCAACGTACGTGGCCACGAAGAGTCACGACGTGAGGCTGAAAGGTGTGTGTGTCTCCATTGTCTATTTCATCTCATGCCATTATAACCTCATTTTAGAGACTAGAAATATGTTTCACAAGAGAATATACCAAATCACAGTATCCACATGGACACTGATGGCTATTACAGCCTCGTTCTCATTCTGACACTCAGTAAATCTCATCCTCTGTATTTCTGTGGTTCAGGCATCAGAGGCGAGCTCATGGAAAAACACTTGGCCCAGAGGATAAGGTAAGTCCACGCTGCCGTGACCGACCCGGTCCTGTCGGGAACACGTTGGAGCGAGGTGATGTAATGTTTACTCGTCTGGGTTTGTTTTACTGTTCGATCGCAGCTGTAATACCTTGAAATCCGGTTTTATGATGTTATTCTACATGGAGGCCTGTTGTCCTGATGGGATTTATAGAGTGGATCCCCACAGATGTGGTCATTAACATCCTGTAACAAGTGAACTGCTCATAAAGAACACAAACCTCCGTGTCTCAGATGAAACCGGATCGTCCGGCGTCTCGTCGCTGAAGTCTCACACACAAAATTTCCTGGAATTTTATAAATTCACACCGATGCTGCTGGGTTCCTTCTGGGTTCCCGTCCAGCAAAGAGACCAGGAGGGGGTTTTCCAGGCACATCGGTTGTTTTGTTAAAACCCAATTTCATTTTTGAACAAATGAATAAACAGAGTCAAACGGATGAGAGATGTTTTATATCACATCAGTCTTCTGACTCCAGTTTACATGATGACCTCTGATCCACCGAGCGACTTTAAACCTTAATCACTGGTTCAAGATGTCACAGCAGCCGAGGCCCAGCTTCCCCTTAAATTTAAAAAAGAATTTGAGATAACAAGTCCTGGATCTGCCCCCAAAATAATCTGAGTTCTTTCTTCGCCCATTTCTCATCCTTTCAACGGATTCTGTGGAAATTTGTTGAGTAGTTTTTTTTTGCGTCATCCTGCTGAAAAACCAACAAACAGATTCACGGGGGCAGAGGATAAGAAACAGAGATAGGTTACTAATAATTCTGTGGGATCTTTTCAAAGCTGTTACCGGGCAGACAAAACAGGAACTTCAGTTCCAAGGACAAGTATAAATAAATGTAGACGAGCAGATCTATTCATCTATTCATCTGTTCATCTGAGCTTTTTATTCATTTATTTCTACCTTTTATTTATTTAATCTTGTCATATTTTGTCCTCCGAACCTCAGACCATGGAAATGCAGATCCTAATAATACTGTATCGTCAGAAACAGTTATGAGCTCTGGCAAATTTGACATTTTCCTTTTAAATGTTGGCACAAAGTTTGATTATAGATTGTCATACATCTCATATATTTGCCCCTTTTGGGAACTTTCCACTCTCTGGCTTTGGTCTGATTGTGCATTCAGAAATGAGCAGAACAACCCATTAAATAAAATAATTAAATAATCAGCATAAACATAATTACCTTCCTATATCTCCAGGTTAGAGGCTCTTACATCCCTGGTTCACCCACTCAGTCCTGATGAGACCTCTCCTCAGGACTGTGTTCCCACTCAGTCCTGATGAGACCTCTCCTCAGGACTGTGTGGGAACACATTTGCATGACGAGTGTTCTCTGCCTCCCGATCGAGTTCTTCTACCTGTCGGCCCGAGATAATGTCCATGTTTACCATTTCTGTGGATTCAAGCCTGTTCACGTAGCCGTCACTTTGTTTTCCACGTCCCCCTCATGTGTGAATGTATATTTATTTACTGGATCATTCGTCACACATGAAGGAAAACAATGAAATGCACCGAGCATTGACCGTAAATGAAGATGGACGACGCATGTTCCATTTTGTTAAGTGCCCCTGTCCCATCTGCTAACATGGAGGAGGCCGGGTCCTGGGACCTTTACTGCAGCTGTCACGTCGTCCATCTTTAAACACAGCCAGTGGTGCTGCAGCGTGCGGAGGCAGTCGGAGCGTCTCGGCTGTAAACACTGACAGAAGCTGATTTCCTCTCGTTTTTCCCAGAGAAAAGATTCGAGCTGAACAGAATCCACCGACTCCCAAAACGGACTTCAGCACCACGACCCAGAGGGACTTCAGTGTGGAGGGATTCGTTCCTCTCAGCCCGGAAACAACACAAGTAGGTGGTGAACACGAGTTTACACGTTAGCTAATAGTGGGGAAATCAAATCGTCAGATGTTTAGGATCAAATATGAACTAAAAGACTTATTATTAGTGGCAGATAGTTGGGGAAAGAAAACGCTGATTAACACTTATAACTAGAAACAGAATAACATCAGATCCTTGACGTTTTCTTCTTCTTGTGTTTCCAGGGTCGTGATTATAAAACGGACGAGGCGATTACATTCTGGAGTGAGAACCAGCAGCGAGTTGAGGTTCGTCACGTTGTTTGTGTCACATCTAAAATCATATTGGACAGTTTTAGTTCTTGTCAAAGAGATAATATAAAACGATTCTTCATCCCGAGGCCCAGATTAAACCTGGTCTAACATTTGATCCGCTGTGGTTCTGTCTCTCAGGGTGTGACCGCCGTCGAGACCCCGGAGTCACCTTTCAGGAAGTCGGCGTTTTTCAGCAAACCAATCAGCGAGCGGCTGGATGAAACAAGCCCCCCCCCGACAACTGAGATAGTACGTCACATTACATCACTGCTTTACCAGTTATCAATAAGGTGGGGAAAACACTTTGAAAGGTTGATGATGATCTCAGCTGCCTTTGTCAAACTTGAACAACAAGCACATGAGCCTGAGATGTCTACACCACATATATATATATATATGTTAAATAAAATACGTGACTGTTAGTGACAATGTGCATGAATCAATATTAGCAGATGTCATGTTGACAGACCACAGACAGAAGAAACTCTGACACGTGAACTTTAAACCTGCAGAACAAACTGTCGCTGATACTTTGATACGAAACACAGAAAGTTTGTGTTTGTGTGGATTTGCTGAGAAACATTTGCCTCTAGTTTATTTACTCTATCAGTATCAGCACTGTGTGTTGTATTTGGTCAGTGCTGATAGCAAAGAATGTTCTGAGTGGATTTCTGTTTTGTGGTTTATAATTTGTTTAGGTTCTTTATTACGTTAACCTTTTATTTAGTGCAACTTTTTCCATTGTGCTTTATTCATTTTTAAGAGATATATTTGGGCCACGTGCGTAGTTTGTAATGTCTCAGTTTGTTGTAGTTCTCTCTCAGTGATGCAGATATTAGCTCATTGTAATAAAACTTCCAACAAGACCAACGTGGAAATGAAAACTGACAAACACTCAGATCTGATCTCAGTTCACTCGTAACCAACTTGTCTCTGTCGATAGTTTGAGAGATAACGTGACGCAGGGTCGCTCTCTGCTTGGCTACTTCACCTCATCTTCACCTCGACTCTTTCTTCATATCTGTCGTACGTGATCTTCAAATCTCATTCATTATGGTCTCAAAAAGAAACCTGCAGAAACTCTAAATTAACTATTCGCAGCCTCAAATTCCTTCTTTTCTATTTTCTCTCTTCTCTTCGCCGCACTGTTTCCAGGCTCCATTCGTCTTCCTATCATTTCACTTTCTCCTCTAATTGTTGCCATCGAGTGGCGCATCAACGAGCTGCACCTCCTCCCTCCTACACCGGACGAGCATCTCGCTGGGAGAAGCTACCAGGGGGTTTCTCCTCCTTCACGGAGACGTGTTGTCACCGGCCCTCAGTATGCAGATGTGCAACACAATGCGTTGTCGGGGATCCCGCAGTGTAACGCTGCAGCTGCACGCGTGGTGTGTTCTGTCAGTCACAGGACACTTTCAGGAGCTGCTGATCCTCTCCGAGCTCTCAGCAGGGCTTAGTGGACGGTAGCTATGGCGACAAGTCACTTTAGCTTATGTTTATGCAGCTTCTTCTCTCTACAAACATTTCGTTATCTCAGGGGATGATACAGTACAAACCAATTTGCCTCTCAAACGCGAGGCCTTGGAGCGACTTCGTACTTCACATCGCAGATGAAATGCTTTTTTTCAGCAGTTTTTAATTTTTTCCGTGTGCCCACTTGTGTGTCTTTGTCTCTGAATCAGCGTCGAACAACTCTCACGGCTCCGGCTCAATTCTCTCTCTGTGTGAATCCAAACAAGATGACGGACAGAACTGACATCCACAGTGTTGCTGCTCAGTTTGAACTAAATCAAATGGTCATGTTGATATTTCATATTGTATATTTATCTTCTGTCGTAAACAATTAGCAAAGAAGGATTTCATTAATGTTTAGAAATGGAGTCGGAGCTTTGCCAACGAGCGGGAGATGCTTTGACGAGTCGCAGGATTCTGGAAACACACATCAGTGATTAGTGACCTTGGTTTTGCAAGAGATTCGTCTTCCAGGAAAACAGATGCTTGGCTCGGTGACTTGGATGAAACGCTGAGACACTTGATCTTGGTCCTATTACAACATCTGTGTAGAGTTAAGTGGAGTTATGGTGTAAGTAAGTATTAAGTATAAGTAGTTTCCTTATTAAACCACATTTAGATTCACTAGATCCACATTTTTATCTGGATCTGCACCAAATTGCACACACTCATAAATATCCGTCCCTCACATCTGTCATAATGTCTGCAGTCTCCCAAGTTTAAAAAAAAATCTGTTGATTTGAAAACTTTCTACTGTGCAGCAGTTATGAAAGAACCTCATAATTAGAGCGTTGAAAGATTTTCTGATCTCTTTAACCTCATTTACTGTTCAATAAAGATCAAAACAATCCACCTTTTATTCATCTTCCTACGACACGAGCCATGAAATCATCGAACGGTTCAATCGATCTGAGTTACTCCACGTGAATCCTGTCTCGTGTCTGCAGTTGTCAGTGTGTTGGATGTCTCTGTGCTCGGAGGTCGTGGCTCAGTGAAAGGGCGGGAGCCAGCACGCGGCGTGCAGACGGGCAGCCCGGTCAGCAGGTCGGCGTGGAGCTCAGCAGAGACCTCCACGCCGCTCGCTGCACATCCAGTGGGCGCCGGGCCGCGTGTCACTGGGAGAAAGTGGGCGGTAATTACAGCTGTGCAGGAGGGAAACATGTTCTCCCGCAGAGATGAAACACCACAGACACCAGCACAGACAGATACACACTGCGCCCCCACACGCCCCCCCCTCTGCCACACACTGATAATGAGCATCTAATGATCAGTGATGTCATTACAAGGAACACACAGCTGCCTGCTACCGGCTGGATTTCCTCCTCTTCTGCCCTTATCTGTCCACGAGTGGCAGCAGCTAATGAGGCTGCAGATCCTCGACGCTCTGCTCCTCCGATGCACACGTCTGAATAACGAGGATCAGACTATGTAACGTGTGTCTTCACGTGTAAAAGCAATAAGGCTGATTGTGTGCGTGGGACAAACAACAAACCTTACTAACAAGGGGTAAAAGCACAGGTTGTATATTCGGGTTGATCATTTTAATTAGTGCTACTCATCACTGGGGGGGGGAGCAACACAAGGT
This sequence comes from Reinhardtius hippoglossoides, assembly GCA_006182925.3. Taxonomy (NCBI): domain Eukaryota; kingdom Metazoa; phylum Chordata; class Actinopteri; order Pleuronectiformes; family Pleuronectidae; genus Reinhardtius; species Reinhardtius hippoglossoides. The sequence goes on from CM031687.1 coordinate 2,223,965, forward strand.
CATGTATTTATTCTTTCTGGGTTAAACTCGGATGAAAACATGTGAGTGAGTATTGTCAGGAGGATCTGGCCCAGATACACAGAGCGAGCAGGAGCGGTGGTGAAGTTCAAATTGATTTGTATAAATCCTGACGATAATCAGCTTCTCTAAACAAGTATAAAAACAGCGTCTGGTCTATACATGAAAAACAAAAAGGAGTATTTTACTCAGTTTATTGAACAAAATATCTTACAGTATCTTGGATATACATATATACATCATATTTTGTACTGTGTAACACGGCTGAAGAACCCCTGCAGTGACATTGATCTGAAACGCTCCAAATTCCACTGGATGCTCCGAGGAAATATTAATACATCATTGACTTCCAAACACATTATACAAATCTTAATATAGAAAGCACAAAAAATAAGAATTTATCAGTGAGAAATTTTTCACTCTCAGGACAGAAAGGTTCTTCATTAAAAAACAGATTGACTTTTTTTTTTGATATTTCTTCTTTTTTTTTTTTTTGCAGTTACGATATGCAGGTAATAAATATACCTGGAATTCCCTTTGGAGTTTTTTGTTTTTCTATGGAGATTTTTCCTCTACGTGGAAATCCCCAATAAGGACTTATTCTAGAACAAATAAAGTAGTGGCTCGGCCGCCGCAGCTCCCGCTGGCGTCTCGGCGGCGGCGGCGGCGGCGGCGGCGGCGGCTGCTGCTGCGGGTGATCGTCAGGCCTCTCAGATAACGTACACGTCCTTCTTCTCCCCCATGAGCCAGTACGTTCTCATTTTGCCTTTGCCCTGGAAGAACACACAGAAATCAATATGTTCATCAATATGTCCATCGATGGAGATGAAGTGTGGGCGGCGGGTGGGAGGTGGTGACCTCCACCTCCACCTCCACCTCCACCTCCACCTCCACCACACACACACACATCACACACAAGCAGAACAAAATCATATCTCATCCTTATATAGTGGAAACCTTATTCCTCTCGATTCTATCTTCTAACCCTGATTGTTTGAGGTATTTACAGTACAGCAGAGTATTAGGGCTATGTTGACTGAAATATTCTGATTTAAAAAGTCGTATATTACAAGATTTGTATTTATACGATTTTACGAGAATTAAGTCGTAATTTTAGGCTAATTACTAATTGTTATTTATGAACATTGTTATCATTCCTCAGATTAATGAAAATGAATTGTTCATTCAGATTTCTTTGCAGTGTTTATCTTTAAAAAAACAACGAAACGCTTCTCACCTTCATTTCCACGTCTCCTCGTAACTGGAGATCAAAGTAGCCGAACTCATCCAGAACTTCTTTGGTGGCCGAGGACAAGTGGATCTTCAAGGCTGTGAAGCACAAAAACAGAGCGGACTGAACATTTCCCCCCCAGTTGACGACACGTGACATGTTATTTAGCCCCCGGGCCTCAGGACGGAGGAGGAGGAGGAGGAGGAGGAGGAGGAAGATGAGGAGGAGGAGGAGGAGGAGGAGGAGGAGGAGGAGGAGGAGGAGGAGGAGGAGCAGTGGGACGAGCCGCTGTGTTCGCCCCCATCGGCAGCGGTGATGAAGATCTGTATTGTTTTTGTCCAATTACTGCAGAGATGTGAGCTGTGAGTCCGGCCTGCAGAGCGTCAGGCTGGTTTATCGCCGGCTAAGGGCCCTTTGCTGTAAGTGCTATCAATTATTTACCAGCGGAGGCACGATACAGGAAGCGACTCGGTAGTTAATCAATACATCTGATGATCCGCTTCGCAAAGACCCACAGTGTCATAGCACTGGTTCCTGTCGGTGCCAGTGAGGAGGCAGACTCAGGAGGACAACGGTTTTATATTTAGCTTAGAAATAATATTTTTAACCAGCAAACGTATAATAAAGAACAATGAGACCCATTAGCTCTTATTACTAAACGTCTATATTGACAAAATACAGATATATATATATGTAATACACAGGCAGGCCATGTATTTGGTAAAGCACTTTGTAACCTTGTTTAGATATGTGCTGTATAAATAAATGTATTATTATTATAATATACAGTATATAATACGGTTCAATCCATGAAAACTATATAACTACTTCACTAAAATACAATAAAACAACACATGAGGAGTAAAACATGTGTCTCCATTGTTGTCCAAAACAAATCAATGAGAAACTCTTGCACTGATTGAAACGACCCCCCCCCCCCCCCCCCCCACACACACACACACACACACACACACACACACCCCACACACACACACATGCGCCCTGATGTGTTAGAAAATGACTTCTTCTAAAATAACTGAAGAAGAAGAAGAACATTAAATCAGCAGCTACACGCAGGTTCTTTTTAAAACATTGGTAAACACAGAAAACAGGTGATTGACAGATATTTGCGGAACCACTCACCCTCCCCGTTGGACTCCATCCGGGACGCCGTGTTGACCGTATCTCCAAACAAACAGTATCTGGGCATTTTCAACCCGACCACTCCGGCACAGACCGGACCTGTAAAACACAAGACAAACACAGGCACACGTTACAATGGAACATATCATATCCAGTAATCTCTGGGTGGCTCGGCGCGGCTGCCAGCGAACATGTATTTAAATAGGACGAGCGACGTGTGAGTGATTTGTCTGACAGCGCTAATAAGCCGGCCCACGCACCGCCGGGCGATCCCCGCCGCTCGTCAAGTGTCTGAATCAGAACATAAACAGTTCCACCCGTCGTCTAAACACTGTGTCAGACCCGATGATGCAGACGAGATGAAACAACCTGAGATGTTGGTTCCACAGACTGTAAATGAAGATGTGAGGGCGGTGAGGTCATCCTGGTTAAACCCCACCTCCTCCATGTTAGCATCTGGGACACGGACCAAACGAATAAACTCACAGAACACGTTTATGTTGTTTTGGGTTAGTTCTCATCACACTTGATGTTTGGTCAGTGGCGCAAGATGGCAGCGTTTGTCTCGGGAGTGTTTTTGGCCTCGTTGTGGTTCGTGGGAGGAATGTGTGGTAGTTGGGTTTTCCAGCTTCATTCACGGCCCGTGTTTGCCAAGGCAACAGCGAACTGACGCAGCGAGGAGTCAGAGACGATCGTTAACTTTACTACTGCTCACAGTTTATTATAATAAGTGAAGAGCACCAGTGTAACCAGTGTAACAGTTGGTCTGGAGCCATTGAGGATGAGAGATTCCTCCTCTGCAGGAAGACGGGGACTTGTTGTTGTCAGTGGACGAGTGCACACCTATCGTTTATCAGGCTGCTCACTCAGCAAGTACTTCTGTGCATCTAATGGGAAATGAATCTGTCTGTGCTTGGGTCAAGGACGTCTCCGCAGCTCGGGGACTTCGTGGCCCCAGGTCTCGTTGCAGCCGGGCCCAGTTCCAGGTCCGGCTCGGGGGGTGTCGCACTCACCTGTGTGGATTCCTATCCTGAGTCTCAGCTGGTCGTTGGGTCGGTGGCGAATCTTGAACGTTTTGACCTGCTCCAGCAGCGCCAGCGACATCCCGGCGATCTCTCTGGCGTGGAGCTTCCCGTTCCGCACCGGCAGCCCGGACACCACCATGTAGGCGTCGCCGATGGTCTCCACCTGAGGAGCCAATCACAGGCTAATTGTAATGCTGTTGTATTCCCCCCGGGCGTCAGTTACAGTTCTGTGACGAGTCCGAACTCACCTTATACACATCGAAATTATCGATGATGGCGTCGAAGCAGGTGTACAGGTCGTTGAGCAGCGTGACAACCTGCACGGAGAAACAGATTTTACTGTAATAAAACAACAGAAGTGCGAGAGGAACAGGAAGTGAACGTCCGCTGAGAGCAACGTGACTCCAATGATCGTAAATCCAACATTGGACCCGTTGTTTTCGTTTGTTTAGCGGCTGCCAGACCGGGGGGGCCGAGGCTTCTGCAAAACCTCAGTCTCTCACTTTATCTCCCGTCGGCCGCTGGACGGTCGCCCACTGACAAACACATGCTCATAAATCAAATCCACAGATGGAATATTACAAACAATCTGCACAGCATTTACAAAAGTGTGTTGGCCGTAATAATAAATGTTGTAATATATAAGTCGGCTGTTTATCCCAAGAGCCGTTATTTATTTAGTCGTTGTCTTTAATGTTGATTTACTTTTAATTGTATCTGAGTCTCAAATAAAACCCGGGTTCTTCTCCGTCGAGCCAGGTTCTGGCAGCACATACCGGTTATAGGGTTTCTGGCTTCATCAAGAAGCACGTGGTGGTGGAGGCGAGGAACAGGTTTATTTCCTCTACATGTGAAAGTGTGAGATAAGTCCAGCAACGCGTCAGAGCCTCTGCCTACATGAGACAGCATCAGAACGTCTTTGGGCTCTGAACCTCGAGCAGGAGCGAGAGATGAGACGGCACAAAGTGACTCAACCCTGCGTCAGCGCACTCTCCATCCAACGACTGCACTATTCTGAGTCGTGGCCGATGTGTGGGAACAGCAACACTGTGGGAACTATGAGACACACTGTAGGAAGAGACCTGCCGCTGCTGGTGAGCGCCTCTATGCAGGAACACGTGAAGAGAACTCAGTGCAACTCTGATCACGACTTTTTAGAAAAACGCTCAGGGGAAGGAGAATGCACATTTCAGGAAGCAGGAATCTGTGTACCTCTAGCGGCGTGCTCTCTGCAGACATGGACGTGAAGCCCACGATGTCGCTGAAGTAAATCGTGACGCTGTCGAACGCCTCCGCCTGCACCGTCTCCCCCCGCTTCAGCTGCTCTGCTACCGAACTGTGGGCCGGGAGAGAAACATGAGGTCAAAGCGTTTCGTAAAGACAACAGATCAATCAGCAGAGAATTACAAAGATCAGGAAGGTGATGAGATGTTTGTTTTGTTAAAAAAAGGGAGTTTATCTCTTAATTCTAAATCAAATAACAGCTCGAGCAAAAACTCTGCGGCAGACGTCAGCGCCTGTAATTCACCGGCGCTGTGAGAAGCTATATCTGTGCTTTCTTTCCAGCTCCCCTCGGTCGGGCTGCCGCTGCCGCTGCCTTTGAAGGAGGGAAGATTGTTCAGCAGGAAAAAAGACGATGGAGAGAGAGAGAGAGAGAGGAGAGAGAGAGAGAGAGAGAGAGAGAGAGAGACGGGGATTTGCTGCCGCGGCGCCGAAACTCTTAAAGTCACTATCGTGTCACCTCGTCTGTCTCGGCCTTAATGAGCAGTTCGCCTGACAGCTAACTTTTCCTCCTCGTCTCGCAGTGAGATCACGCCGCGGGGGGGAAACGTGCATCTGTTAACAGAATGTGGGGTTCGGAAAGATTTTCCGAGTTCCTAATTAATGCCGGGATTTCTCACAAGCGACAGAGTGTCGTTGAGCCAGGCTCGGTAATCCGCTCCATGTTTGCTGGGCTCAAGTTAATTGGACTTTTAAGCTCTTGGCTTCAAGGACAAAAGTGCAAATTGTGTTTTGGTTTTTTTTCTTACTGTGGTAAAATTTGATAGAGGAGGTTTTCAGCTTTTCTCTTCTCCTCTAGATAAGCTTGCGTCCGCTCCTCCACCAGGTTCTCCAGGTTGTTGGCGTACTGCTCCATCCTGGACAGCAGGTTGTTCAGAATGCTGGTGCTGCCCTCCCTGTGGAAAACACAAACACAGTGGAATCAGGCGTTCGTCGCGTGAGTCACGGATCGAGACGACGGCAGGATCTTCTACAAAGCTGCAACCAGTAATGCTAGAGGAAGAAAGCGCTGCACTGGATCCTGATGATCTGAAATATCAGCTGAACGGTCGGATCTCCAGTTTCACTCTCAGCTGCGAACCCAATTTTGACCGAGCTCGTTCTCCATTGATATGTGAGCAGTTTGCAATACAGGTAAAAACATTTCCCGTTTAAATGACAATGGCCTCGAGAGGAGTTTGAGTCGCTGTCTCTCCCACGACACGACCACCTGTCACCATTAGCAACCACTTTCAGAAGAGAGGGAGTAAAACAGGTAAAACACCAACTCGCTGTTTTCTCTGCAGCTGTTTGTACTTTGGAGGAAAACAGACAAAGACAAACATCTATTTTCATCCTCACCGTCGTAGCCTTTCCCATATATCGACAGAATTACATAACACATGTATTGTATAATGTGTGTGTCTCGGGATATTTCCACATTCACACGCATTTCCTGCGACGGAGCAAGAAGGTGATTCATCCTCACCACCGCGGCGGCTAAAAGCATCAATGCCTGGCCTCCTGCCACGTTTCCTCTGGGTCACGGCTCCTACACACGCCCACGTGTTGTTTAAGTTTAAAGAACGAAACATCAGAGGGACGACACTGATGAGTATCAGCGTCACATCACAGACGCCACCCGGATCTTCCCATTGACGGCGAGCGTGGAGCATTTCACTTCATCCTGCGGCTCGTCTTCAAAACTCCTTTCCTCTTAACGCAGGCTGGGAAGAGGAATCAGATAAATGGATCCGATCGCTGATTGGTTAGCTCTTCCATTCGTGTGTCTGGTGACGGAGCATCAGTCAATCAATCAATCAATCAATCAATCAATCAATCAATCAAGCATCGCGGGGAAACGTTTGGCCGCGGACGAGGGAAACGCTGATGCTTGTTATGGTCGGTTTCGCCAGAATATTACGAGAATTAAGTCGTAATTGAGACGGAAGTTGTTTATTTTTTTTAAAGATGTGACGTTAAGTCGGGAATTAAGTTGTAAATAAATGAAAATAAATCATAATATTACGGAAATAAAGTCATAAATTAAAGAGGAAAAAATACAACATAATACTCGTAATACCATTCATGAATCAGCCACTATTTATTTTCCGATGTAAAACCCAACAGCCGTGTCACTGAGGTCGTCAGAGGACAACTCGAGTTCTCCTGAATGGACCAAACTATAAACCGCAGTTTATTCAACTTTTTCAATATGCTGCCGACCTTAGTTTGTAACCATAGCAACCACAGACACCACAAAACATCTAGACTCTAACAGCGATGATACAAAAAACTTTAAATTATCTTTTCACCACCAACAAACACCACTTAAATAATGTATTAGATATATTTTCTAGGCCAACGAACAACGTTTATGATATTAATTGGCAAAACTTATTATATATCAACCATCTTATATCTGCCCCATTAATCGACATAATGACTTTTGTGTAAACAGTATCTATGATGGATGGCAGCATTCTGTGTTTTCATAAAATCCTCCAGACAACGAACACTCGTGTGGATGAGCCCGAAAACAAAAGTTATTACCTTATTTATTTATATTCAATGCATTTAGCTTTTTTTATAAGCTTTATCATAATAATTAATTAATATAATTTATCATTTCCAAGAAAAGGAGCTGACATGCAACTGCAAATTATTGAATTAATGAAAAGCTTGTAATATAGGTTCTAATAACAAACAGTTTCCAATATTAGAATAGAATAAAAAAGCCTATATTGTCTTTTGAGTGCGGCTCCAAGTTGGTTTATGAGAGTTAAATAAAAGTTGGACACTTTTACAGCCACCGCACTTCAGGCCAAACACACAGACGCTCGTCAGAATCACACAAGTCAGAGGTTAGAGGGAAGATGTCAGCGCTGAACCGGCGGCGAAGGGAATTTCTCCTGCCGTATGAGTAGTGACGGCAAACAGGGAGACACGTGATGTGCCTGGTGACAGGTCGGCTATTCATGGCCAGTGAAGTGTCCGCTCCCTGCGCGGGGGTCAAACCGACCCGCTCGCCGCTGAACACCCCCTCTTGTTACCGCGCCCTTCAAGCCGCAGCCTGCGCGGACACCAAGAATAACAGCCCCATCCATCACATCATGTCAACAACACACATTTACCTAATGAAAATAACCGGCAAACGGTGCATTAACGCACGGGGCCTGCGGGGGGGGGGGGGGGGAACACACACACACGAGCAGGGGCCTCGCACGCGGCCGCCAGGAGCATCCTCGAGTGCTGCTGAGGATATAAATCACGCGGAGCTCTCTACTCCACGACAAATGGACGGCTGTACATCACCGGGCTCATCCCGCGTTGACCTCGCAACGCAAACAGAGGATGAGGTCAAGCTGAGAGAGACACACACAGATCTGTTTATAGATTCTCGTCCAAACCACCGGCTTTTCAGACGCTGCCGCGCCGAAGCAACGCAAGTTCATTTATAGTTTTTTAGTTGCAGCTGTCAAACCGCTCCTGTCCTCCTGAAAAAGATGTTTTAAAGCCGCCACACATGCCGCGGCTTCCCATCACACGCCGCAGCTTCCATCAAATCCAATTTGGGTAAAAGATGGTCTGACATCCGCCCGCTTGCGTTTCAAATGAGAGCAGCGAGCTTTTAGTGGAAAGTATGAAACCGTATCCTCCTCGTCAACATCGCTGCTCGGCTTGTTGTCTGTACTCAAGGTTCAAGGTTCAAGGCTCAGTCGTCTCTGTAGAAGATCGGAGAGTAGAGATGCACAAAGGCCTCGTATGGAGCCGCTGTTAGTCATGAATGTACCAGTGTGCAACTCTCCCAACACGTGACGGCCTTGGATTCACCGACAAACACATTCCTGCTGTTCCTGACGGTCGTGTGCTTTCAAAAGGTTTCTAAGATGATCTATATATCGTGTTTGAGCGACTTTTGTCAGTTTAGTTCTGATTAATCGGCCGGAAAAAAACCCCACAACATCAATGATATGCAGCAGAAATTAAATATATTATCTAGTTGTTGTCCACGAATCGACATCCGCTCCCTGACTCTGCAGTGGACGAGGGTTTTAATGGGAAACAAGCTCCTACAACCTCTGGTGATGGGAACGGAGTCAATCTACTCGTTTTAATTAACCTGCGGATTCTCTGAAATGTAAAAGAGTGTTTTCTGTCCCGGTAGTTTAGTCTGGTAGTCTAATAACTTGTTTATATGTTATGAAGAATGCTAGGTTCCAGCAGGTGTTGCCGACGGACTGGAAGCATCACAGCTGTCAGACAGTCGGTGCTCTTTCAGGGTCAAAGCTGGATTCATCCAGTTGAATACAGCAGCGGCGCGGGGGGAGCTCACATCGCCTCCACGGCCGTTGTGTAACTGCTCAAGTAAAAGGGAACGGAACATTTAGTTCCAGAGTGAATCACCGCAATTTTTTGGAAATATTTTGACATCTGAAATAAAGCGAGTGAGCAAAATTGACATCTTTTATATAAAGAGCATCTTTCAAAACCAGGGTTTGCTTCAAAGTTATAAAAGGATCATTAGTGTATTTGAATAAATACTGAAAAACAAACACAAGGACATAAAGTGTAAGAAATAAGAACAAATCAAATGTGGGAGTATAAATAAAATACAAAAGTAAACAAGTTAGAGAGATGAGATTAGAGCCCTCGACAGAACTTGCTGATCCTCTAATAGATCGTTTAGAATCCAGGATTGAAAAATATGACCTAAGAGGAATCAGCACTTATCAGCTGATTCGATTGAGTCCAGAATCGATTGATTTCGTTTTAGTTCCTGATGATTCAGTTACGTCCGATAAATCCCGATGCTGCGTTGTCACGTTTCCTCCTGCACATTATGAGATAAACTGTAAAAGCTCTAGAACTGTGGATCAGACAATAACTTTCTTCAGTGAACGTGATGGAGTCACTTTGTATCAGCTGTGTCTGACACAGAGACGCTCCACTCGGGGGGGGGGGGAGATGTGTGCCTCTGTTCCTGTGTCGACTCGGAGCCAAGATATGCATATGAATGATTCATGGAATCTTTGAAAACCAAACCAAAGACATGGACTCAGACACTCGTCTTACTCACACACACACACACACACACACACACACACACACACACACACACACACACACACACGCACACACGCACACACACACAGTCGGGGATGGAAAGGCAACAATGAGAACTTCCTGTCGAGAGCAGCCTGTCGGGAATCACCAGCAGCCTTTTATCTGAACTTGTCTCTTTGATTTCCGGAACATGCTTTGTTTTTCCCCCGTTTGCCCTTTTAAACGTCTTCAGAAATATCAACTTACACAACAGGGATGATACTGAGTGTGTGTGTGTGTGTGTGTGTGTGTGTGTGTGTGTGTGTGTGTGTGGTGGGCGGGGGGGGGGGAGACAAACTGTGGATTTCAATTTGTCAAATTATCTCCGCTCCGACAGAAGCGTAGAAAATGTTAAATGAATCACGTCCAGCTCCTCGTGTTCTGGTTTAATTGAATTAACTGAAAACCTCACACGTTGACACTGGGGTCGGGGGGGGGGGGGGGAACAGAGTGAATTGTGGGTACTCACTTGTTGAGTTTGGCCATGTAGATCTTGATGTGGCCGTAGTCGGGCCTCTCCGCCGGGTCCTCGGCCCAGCAGCCGTCCATCAGGATGGTCAGCTCCTCCGAGTGGCACTTGGTGTCCGTGGTGGGCCGGAAGTACGGCTTCTGACCGTTCCTCACCTTCTGCACGATCTCTGTGGTGGAGAGGACACAGACACACACAGACACACACAGACAGACATGGAGTGATTGTGTTGATTGTGTGTTGATAAGTGAGTCAGGGGAAGTAAAAACAAACTGTTGAGATTGAGACTTTTAAAGGAGTAGTTTAACATTTTCTTTCTTGCTGAGAGTCGGATATGAAGATAGATATTCTCTCTTATTCCCGATGCAGATATAAAGGCTCATTCTGCGGTAACATTTATTTTTATTTAACTAATGATATTAACACTAATAACATATTTCTCTTAAGGGGTTTCAGCAGCACCTGTGAATTCCCCTTAAGTGCCGGCGAAGCTGCTGAACTGAGTGAACTTCTATTTCCAGGAATATCGACTTTCTTCTGATGGCTTTGTGTTTCTGGTGATGAGCTATTTCTGTTGGATGAGCCCCCCCCCCCCCCCCCCCACATGATTAGCATCCTCATCTCAGACTCCACAGACTGACAGTTAGCTCTGGAGAACAGGTGACAGCTTTTCGCCGCTCGCTGCCAGTTAATGGATCAGGATGAAGCACTTGTTCAATCAGCAGCGAGCATGACGCTGCCTGAAAGGCTAATGGAAGTCAGCAGGAAGCACCCCCCCCCCCCCCCCCCCCCCCCCCGCAGGGTTTCTCACATCCACCGCGGAAGTGAGGAAGTGTGGAAATCAAGATCTTGAACTGCTGCTTGGAAGCTTCTCTCCATTGTCAGCATGCAGAGGAAGCAATGGACGTACAAGTGGTGCAATTAAGAGATCTTAGGAATTATTAGCATTTCTTTTATTCTTTATTATTGCAGATTCATATGATCTGTGGTGGAGACACGGTGCCGAAAACTTTATACTGCTGAATCGGCTTTTATCGACCAAACCCTGAGTCTCCGTCCTTTTAGACGTTCTTATTTCACTCCGCATTCCTTTAGAATTAATAAAGAAATCTATGTTTACTCTATTTATTTCACCCTGTTTATTTCCCTGGGCTTGTTTCTTAGCGATGAGCACATCTCCGTGCCTCAGATACGAAGATGTGCTCGTCTCTGTGACTCCACCTGCCGCTGACATCTGGCCTGCACGTGTCTTCTTCTGCCCTCGTCCTTCGGAAACGCAGTTTCTCCTCGGACTAGTTTCTTTGTGACACAAAACTCGTGCATGTACTTTCTGATTTAAAGGATCCGGATCATTTGATGGCTCAGGGGTCAGCGGACGGTTTACCTTTGGGGCTGAGGTCCATGCCCTCCACGTAGAAAGGCCCGTTCCTCAGGGCGATCTCCTGCAGTATGATGCCAAAACTGTACACGTCGCCCTTCTGCGTCCCCTGTGGAGGATGCCGGTCGTAGATGAGGAGCTCGGGAGCCGTCCACAGCTTCTCTGAAAAACACGGGTCACAAGTCAAACCCCCCCGAAACGTGACGGCGGAAGATGCTTTTGTGCACAAACACCCCCGACTGCACTTACTGGCGTAGAGTGCGTAGGACTCGTCGTTCTCGGAGGACGAGCGGAAGCTGGCCAAGCCGTAATCCGTGATCTTCAAAACGAATCGACTGTCCACCACGCAATTAGATGACTTCAGATTTCCATGGCAGCCGATGTAGCTGTTGTGGAGATAGTTCATTCCCTGGTGGAGAAGAGACGTTAGGTCAAGCATTAAGGGGGGGGGGGGGGGTCTCTCTCTCTCTCTCTCTCTCTCTCTCTCTCTCTCTCTCTCTCTCTCTCTCTCTCTCTCTCTCTCTCTCTCTCTCAGCGGCTGCTACTCGATGTACTCATGTTAAATATCTCGTATTGGACAGAGTGAGTCAATCGTCCCCTCTAAGCTCCACCAGCGCCTCTTGTCTGAAGGAGGAACCCGTGCGGAGCTCTCCGGCCGCAGGGCGCCGTCACGGAGGGGGTTCGATACCCGAGTCCGACCGAGACACTGACCTCCAGACAAAAAGACTCTTTATTGGGGCGGATTAAAAATGATCCTCCGAAGTACGTCCCCCCCTTGATTAGTTTTGATTGAGCTGGAAAGAAACGGCAGCTCGCTGCGTTTACGCTTCTGTCCCACGTTGCACAGGATAATGGAGATGTTTACTGTAGCTTCATCCGCTGCACCGAGCCAAAAATACATCTCTGAGCACGTCTCTGCCTCACCCGCACTTTCCCTGTCCATGTGAAACCATGGCAACCTAGACGTTTGTGTGTGTGCGTGTGTGTGTGTGTGTGTCTCTAAAGCAACACAATCAACTTATTTCACATTTCACAAGTAGCTGCTTTGCCAACATCTCTATGAAAACAGCAGATAAACCGATGGCCCTGTGCCGCCGCTCTGTTGACACGCACCTTCACGATGTCATTGATCAGCGAGTAGCGGAACATCCAGTCCAGGTTGATGCTCTCGTTCTCCAAAATGTCCTGGAGAAACCACAACAACATGAAAACAGACACGACGACGACTTTTTGTACAGACAGTTAAAAAGATGTTTTCCCGGCACACACTTGTGCTTGAAAGGTTTATTCTGGGACCAGATACAGATCCACTTGCATGCCGTGTGTATTCTTTGTCGCTAAAGATTTAGCAGCACAGTTAATTAATAACCCTCGAAGGCCCCCGGCAGCTGCCAGCGGCTGGAGCCTGGGTCCAGTCACATCAGCTGCAGCTATTTGTCTTTCACGCAGAACTCGTTCTCTGCGAGTGTGAGTGATGAAGTCCGGGGTCGAGGCTCCCGGTGTTTCCAGCTCGTACATTTTAACCCTTCGGAGTTCTGGGGCTTGTTTTGCTTGTTTTTCAATGCCTCGGATTTGGAGTTTGAATACCAAGTTAAAATCACGTTACCGTGTAAACGTTTGCTATCTTTTCTTTTTGCCTTCAGGACCCGAAAATGACTTTTTCCACAGATTTGACCCCAGAACACAGATTCCACATCCCGTGATTTGATAGTGAGAGCACGATTCCAGACTCTAGAGGGTTAAGCAGCCGCTGGCATATTGAAAACACTGAGCTCAGACCTCGAACAAGTTTACATGGAGCATGTATATAGATTTTATGCACATGGTGTGTGTGTGCTCTCTGTGGACTGATGATGATGTCAGTCTGTCCTGTACGAAGCTCAGAGGGTAGAGCTCGGTGCAGAACCCTGCCAGGAACAGACCGCCCACGCTGAAGCCGTTTAATCTTCGACTGTTAGTGTAACGTCTGATTGGTTGTTTAAAGTCTTCAACATTCGGGTGAAATTTCTTTGGAACATTTGGCAAAATTCACCAGCGAAATAATCAAGGGATCTGTGTGCTTTTCTTTTATGTTGTGGATCCAGGATTTTGCTAAAAGGATTAAGGCGTCATGAAGTTCCATCAAAAGAGACATTCGTACTTTTATTTTTGTCATGAACTATAAAATATGTCCCGTGCAAAGGGCTCCAGCCAACAGTTATTCTCTGGGAGGGGCCGGTAGGTGGATTTTACACGTTTCAGACTGAATCTCGCTGTTCCGTCTTCTTCCACGTTAACTCGCTGCTGGTTTTATTGAGACGGACACGAGAGAATTTATGTTTCTGTTAAATGATCGACGTGGAGAGATTTTTACAGCCTCGGCCGAGGAATTGGTCTCTCGAGGCTTTTTTTATTTGCTCGTAACATCTTTAAGATAAGATAAGATCGGACTAATAAGACGCATTAGATTAGTCCCACAAGAGCGACCAATAGCAAAGGGGATATTAAAATAAAATGCATCATGGAAAATGTAATAAACAAGTAAACGTGCGATATGAACATAAGGAAATAGAAAAATAACATGTACAATGTGAACAGGGTTTCACATAGATATTGAAGGATTGCTCTGTTTAAATGAATCGGCCGCAGTTGTTTGTCAGAATTAATGTTTGAATTTTAAGTATTGGCTGAAAATATTCTGCTTGGAATAATATTTTGTGTTTTCCACAAGAAGTTACCTTATTAAAAAACCTAAACCCCCCCCCCACGTCTTCTCCGTTCTCTATGAATCCATGAATATTGGACCTTAATTGGCTTCCGAGCTAATGTTGACGTTACAGAACTCTCATGTACGAGCTCGTTAGACCTCACAGCAGAACTTTCTACCCTCAGCAGAGGAAGACGAGCAGAAGGAACACGATAGAAATCAGTTTGAGGTTATGAGCACTCTGTGTTTGCAGGAGCAGGAGACTTCACCTGCAGGCTTCCTCGGGGACAGTACTCCGTGACGATGCAGATGTTGGGGGGGTCAATGCAGGCCCCGATGAACCTGGTTAGATGGTTGAACTGAACGTCTCTCATCTGAAAATAACCACACAAACACGCTGCAACTGTGAGCGTAGCTCTTTCCAAACATCACATTCCCAAACCCCGTGGAAACAGACGACTGACGGTTCATTTATAAACAAAGTTTTCAGGATCGCGCTGCCAGCAGTTCATCAGAATGGTCTATTTGCAGTTGGCGAGCTGGCACGGTGTCTTTTTCTACGTGTTGAGACACATTCCGACTCGGGGCACCCAGTCGAAACATGTGCATGTGCATAAATTGGCCTTGGAGGTTTATGAATGAGCCAGTGTGCTGCGGGTGATGAAGGGGAAAAAAAATGTTCGAGGTGTTGAGAGGATGTACGAGCAGGGATATGAGAGCGCAGGCGGCAAAACGGGAAATAAAGTCACGCTGGTTGTTCTATATTTACGTCTTCCCCGACATAAATCAATAGGAATAATAAAACAATCTGCAAACAGGGATGTTTGAGGGCGAGTGAGGGATTCTGACAGATTCCTTTCACAGAAACAAGCGACCCGGACGTTCCGACCCGTGTGAGCGCCGACAGAAGCAGACCAAAAAAACAACAAAGAAAGAAAATGTTTCTGCGGCGTGAAAACTTCAATAACAGTCTCCAGGAATCTCAACAGTGCACTTTTGTCCTTTGAGCAAAGTGAGTGACGGCCGCTCTCGCACCAGAACCCGGGGAGTTGGTGGTTTCTGTTTCACGGCTCTGGAGATGTTAGCCTACCCTTTGGCCTACATAATTCCCCCCGCTGCACACTGGGGAGGAGAGAGGAGGAGGAGGAGGAGAGAGCTGGGACACAAGTGGTTAAGTTTCCACTGGCAGATCTGTCTCTTCACCCCCCCCCCCCCCCACCCCATCTGGTTGCCGTTTTCGTGAGCTGAGGTTTGACAGCTGATCAGGCCCCCGGGGCGTCTGAGGAGCCGCCAGCACAGACAGCGGCCTCGCTCCCATGTGGGGCCGACTGACCGAGGGGCCGCAGCCGCATCCAGGAGCCCGGACTCTGATCCTTCACCCCCTGGGGTTTCCTTGTGCCACACTGAGTAGAGAGGGGTTGGGGGTTCCATTCCCAGCTCCTCTAGTCTGTGTGCGTCAAAAGCCACATTTCCACCAAATTCCCCTGGAACTTTTTAATCCTGGGAACTTTTCTCAACAAGCAACGAGCAGCAGTAAACATGGAGGAAACTGATTTCATGAGCTAGTGTCGTGATTGACCGGTTGAATTAAAAGTTGGAATACTCAACCAATTAGGCATCTTCAGAGCTTCTGGTTCCTGTATTCTTTCAAAGTACGACCCCCTGATTAGTAAAGATTTCCCCTAGAATTTATCCTCGACCCTGAACCTCGAAGGGGAAACACACAGAGTTCCTGCAAAGGTTCCTGGGAAAGTTCCTGCAGTGGAAACGCAGCTGAAGAGTCCTTGGGCAAGACGCTGAAGCCCAGATTGCCCCTGACGGCTGTGCCTGCAGCCTGTGAGCAACGTGTGACAGTAAAGTGCTCCGAGTGGTCGTTAAGCCTCGAGCGGGGAGATATATAAATGCAGGCGATGCCGTCACACCATGTTTCCATCGCCTAACCACATGAATTGTGTGGAGTTGTTTGAGTCCCTCAGCTTCCTTATCGCTCGCTCGTAAATACTTTCCAGCCGGAGGAACCTCTTCATCCGCAGCTGCTGCCGCTGACGTTGAAGAGACAGTTTGAGGACGTTAATTCATCCGGCGGCGGATGTCTCTCGTTACTGTCTCTCTTGATGTCTCTCGTTACTGTCTCTCTTGATGTCTCTTGTGCTAACAAGACGACAGGCTCCGGAATCTTGAGAACAGTTCTCAGAAAGTACAGAATAAAGCTTTTACTGTTGCAGTGAGTCAGAGGAAAATACTCAAAGCCAATTTGGTGAAACTGTGCAGGAGTCAGTTCTGTGAAGCAGGTGGAGCGACTGAACCGCGTTCGAAGGTCTTCCCCCTGCGGCGGTAACGTGTTTCACTTTAGTGAGAGGATAGATGATTGGATGAATACATCTCGTTCAGGCGCCTGGCTCCGTTCGAACTGAGGCCAAACGCAAGAAGTTTGGATTGATTGCATTAAAAAGGAAAGTCAATTAAAACTGCAAAATACAAACGTGCTGGAACAAAGAAGACGTTAAAGTCTTTTTAAAGTCTAACAGGAACAGAGCTGATAATATGTCATGTTCACGAAGTAGAACTAATTAAATACGTTAATCTAAACTTCTGTGTAGTGTCTCAAAGTTGTCAAAAACAAGTGTTTATCTTCTGTCGACCATGAACCATCTCATCAGATTAATAAAAATCAATACAAAAAACAATCAAATCAATCCCGTAAAACACTGAAAGCTTTGAGTGAACACTCACATGTTTGAGTTCCAGCAGAACTTGTCTGGTCAGCTCGATCCTCTTCTTGTTGACGTGCTTGATGGCCACCAGGTTTCCCTGCGTGCAGCACGACAAGAGACACAACCTTTAATATGCGAGGAGATAAAACGAGAACAGCGACGTGCAAAAGTCTAGAAAGAGGAGAAACAAGGGTCTTGAAGATGGAGAGAGAGAGAGAGAGAGAGAGAGAGAGAGAGAGAGAGAGAGAGAGCAGCATCGTGCGGTTCGGCCTGCAGGTGAATTCTGGGCCTGACGCAGGAGGAGAATCTTTGAAATGTGAGGATCAGATCAACAAGGGACACAAGGTGAATTCCTCCGAGCTGCAGACGTGACGGACGGACAGGAAACAGAACAACGCTGTCGTAGCAGCTGAGGAGCGTAGAGTGTATTTTCCAGATTTTGCAGGTTTCCTTGGCTCGTGCGTCTCCGTTTGTGCTTTGGCGTCAGATTTAATCGGCACGGGCCTGTATTGAATTTGAGAAATGAATCCGTGCTCGTCTGTTTCAAGCTGTACCGTGACATCAGCGTTTCTGTGAAAACCCAGATCGTGCAGCTTCACGCCGAGACACTCGTCTCGTTAGTCAGCCGGATCTTTGTGTCACATTTCCTTGCTCCTCCTCCATCGTACAAAACAACAGCAGCAGCAGCCACTTGTGTCCAGACCGAGGCCGGAGTGACGGAGGAGGGAAAGAAATGGAAGAAAATCTAAAAAACGTTCTGCAGCTCGCATTAAAAACCCGGCGAAATTCGCCCACACTCTCTCTCGGTCTCTCTCTCCTCTCCGGCTTGTTTCCTCGCCGAGTGTGCACATGTGTGGGAGGGAGAGGAGTGCGCAGGAGTTGAAAATGTCAGAACTCACTAAGCCTTACCTTAAAATAGCCCGTTTTGCAAATAGCTGATATTTTCCATGGGCAGTTATCAAGGAGCCGTAGCTGGAGCCTCTCTGCGAAGATGGAGAAAGAGGAAGAGGAGAAAGAAATGTGTAGATTAGAGAAAGGAGGATTCGATCTTCCTCTTCACTGCGACGCAGATCTTCTAAGGGTTTTTTCACCCACTGACATTCATACACAAAACACTTTCCTCCGTGCAACGTGAAATTGCCTTTCACTTATATTTGAGGGAATAAAAGCGATTTCAGTTTTTTTGCACAACGCCAACTCGAGTCCTTGGGCGAATGTCTGCAGTCCACACAAAGTGAATAACAACCAGTGGGCGCGCGGCACACAAACTGCCAGCGCAGTCAACTGCACATTTGTATAGAATGCAAATATTGGCAACACATTGCACATTGGAAAATACATTGGTCTGGAAAAATAACTGTGTTTTCCACACACGCACACACGTGATCCCAGGAAACTGGACGGGAAGCCAGTAATGAAAAAGGTGTGTGCATGTGCTTCTCGTGAACGCTTGCATGTGTAGGATGAAACACGACCCAGAGGAGGTGCATTAGCCCTCAGACAACAGAACCCGATACTTTGACAAACCGTGATGAGGTATCACACACGCAGGGCGAGAGCTTATTTGAACAATCATTTAATATGCGTCTGCCACCGCAGAGCCCGGCCACCTTCAGTAACCCACAGGCAGAGCTCCCAGGAATGTGTGAACCAACAATGGATTTGGATTCTCTCCGGGCTGGAGCTTGGGCCCGTTCGGAGAAAAACCACAAACTGCATTTTAATACACAGCTCGCAGTGTGTAAACAGGGCGAGGCACTAAACTCCAAACGCCTCCAATTAGCTTCTTCCTCGGTTCCTGGTGGGTCCAATTTTTTTTTTTACGGCAGCATCTCGAGGCTGATAATCAGTCGTGTGTGAGTGAGCGCCGCCGACCCACCGGCCCACCGGCACACACGTGGCAGTTCATCCTGCCAGAGGAGCAGCGACAGCATGAAGCTCGGGATCATCAGAGATCATCGAGAGTCTTATTCAACGTGTTCGAATTCAGAATACAGTCCAGCAGCGCGTCGTGCTGTCGGAGGTGCTTTCCCTCGTGATGCAGCAGAGGGCGCTCACTATCAGCCTGACCTATCGTAAAGCAAGGTCACGATGATTTGCTACGACAATTGCGAGTCGTGTCCGGCCAACGATTGAAGGTCCCGTAGTTTCCCGTGCAGCATTTTCTGGATTACATCGTGTGGATGTGTCGTTTAGTCTTTGCACTGTGCACATGTGTTGTGTTTCACCTAGCGACAGTAAAGAACATAGTTTTATGGTTTCGATCATCTACCTGCGACAGGGTGAGTCGACTGCCGGCTCGCTTGTGGTATTTATTGGGGCTCTCGAACTGAAGGTCCTCCCAGCGAATCCTCCACAACATTCCAGCCAGCTCCTTCTCCAGCTTCAGTTTCCTGCAAGAAGAAAAACAACCAGGTTCGGGGGGAAATCAGTTTATAGACGACAGAAGCACAAAGAACAAGAAGCACAAGATCCTATTCAGGTGATTGAAGGACGGTGTGGAAAAGGTGTATTCAATTATGAATTAACCAAACTCCTTCAGAGTCAAGGTGGTTTGTTGAGTCACAGTTTTACTTTGAAAACAACTCAGGTTTAACCTGAAGCAGATAATTGCTCCATTTTCCAGTTGGAGGTATTTCCTGAGATGCTGGTCTCAGATCTGATCGCAGAATTCTTCACCTCCAGCGTTTGGCAAAACAGTTACGGTATGTTGATGTGTTGACGCGCGCAGGTTCGGGAGTTTGTGTTCTATTCGATTTTTAACTTTTAACTCCACTCCCTAATTACACTCTGCTTATTGAACTTTGGTGAAGAGTAAAACAAACTTTTCTTTAGGACAAAGGCGTCTTTCTCCCAGAAAACACAACGTACCCACAGTGAAGCGCCGCCGGCCTCTCGTGGAACCGTCGTCAAAACAACGTAAAAACAACAATTTACCTTTTTAAAAACTATATTTGTGGCTTCATGTCCATTTGACAGTTTATTTGTTATGTGTCGTTGAACCGTTATCTTTGGGGGTCACAGACTTTAGTAAGATCTCAATAATAATATTGTTTTTACTCGTGTTATAGACAGAGTCTGTTCCGCCGTCTTAAACAAACTGGAGTAAATAATGAATCTAGTCATTTACATGTCAGCGATATACTCAACATCGGTCTGAGTGGAAAACACCAGGAGCCGTGAGGCCCGGGGGCGTTCCAGTGACATGTGGGGCAAGTTGATGTTGATGTTGTTTCTCTGAACGTTCAGACCTGACCCGTGTGTTTATCATACTTACTTTCACACTTTCAAGAGTAGAACTACTTATCCACAACAGTTGTGGAAAACCATTATTTTTCTCTCGAGGAAAATTTCGTCTTCTGTTTTGAAAAACGCTCAGAAATGAAAAAGGAGCCGGG
This sequence comes from Reinhardtius hippoglossoides, assembly GCA_006182925.3. Taxonomy (NCBI): domain Eukaryota; kingdom Metazoa; phylum Chordata; class Actinopteri; order Pleuronectiformes; family Pleuronectidae; genus Reinhardtius; species Reinhardtius hippoglossoides. The sequence goes on from CM031687.1 coordinate 2,244,393, forward strand.
GCCCACACATTCCAGTCCAATCTGAAAAGGTGTAAAACGCTTCCAGATGGCAGCAGGGAAATTATTGCAGCGTTTGCACATCACCGCGTTTTAGCCTTTTCCCGAACCCCCCCACCCACCCCCCGAAAAAAGAATCACCTCTTTCTTTATTGTTTCACCTGGACAGACGCTGTTGGTGGACCCGGGAACTTAAAGGGGGGGATTCTGATGCTTGTTTGTGTCTACAAATACTCCAGACCGTGCCTCTGCACATTTTCAGAACAGGAAACACCATTAAACCTGCAGCCCCGACAGAAAAAAGGTATTTTTCTATTTGGAGCGCCTCGTTTCAGAGACCTCTGGCAGCCAGAGGGGGCAAAGTGTGGGGCTTCACACTGGGCCTATTGTTTCATGAGTCCCACATGTGAATACCTCTGCTGGACCAACCCTTCCATTAAAACAACAGAGCCGCTGCTGCCTTGCTCAACACCCCCCCGCCCCCCGCCCGCCCCCTTCACCCTGCTGCTGCTGCTGCACCAGAATCAAACGGGAGCCGACCACCGTCCACCAGCGTCAGGGACGTGTCCAATACGGCTTGATAACATGTAAACGTGATTAATAACGAGAGGAAATCTTCTGCTGTTTCACAATACTGTTCCATCGTATTTATTATTATTTCCTACATTTTAAACAGGAAATTGTGTGTTTAATTTTTGTGTTAGTTTGCAGGATTATATTTATATTTGGTGCAGATCCAAATCTGAATCTGGATCTCGTGACTTTAAACGTGGTTTCATAACGGGACCGTTCAAAACAACACAACACAAACAAACAGATTCAATACACAGGTTGCTTTTTATTTATTATTATTAAATTGTATACTCACACACATTTTACCATTGTGTGCATCGGACACAGGCGACAATTAAGACTTGTGTTATTTCATAGGACAAATGTGTTACAAAAATATAGTTCACAGTATAGAGCTTCATCACTTCATAAATCCCATTTCTTCCCCTAAGAGTTTGTTAATCTGAGTATAAAATAAAATGTATTAAAAAAACATAAGCAGCAGCAAATATATAATAATTAAAAAAAACGACAACGTATTTTCTATTTAATTTCTTTCTCATTTAAAAAATAAATATATATCTGTCTTGTAAATTGCAACCCTCATAGTGTATCAAGCGCCCCCCCCCCCCCCCCAGACTTACTGACAGTCGGATCTGAGATATAACGACAGAATAACAGTGACACAACTGAAACGCATTAGTGGTGTTTTTCGTAGGTCAAGTAGTGAACGTGGATTCCGTTCAGCAGCCGGCTCCGCTGCCGTCTGCATCTCCGTCCATCGGCGAAGTTCCTCTGGTGTCTGCGGAAACAGGAAGCAGTTTGTTAGCGTTGGTATCAAACCAGAGCTGTCACGGGAAAAAACGTGGCGGGGGTTCTGAAGACGCTGGACGTTATTTCCCCCTCCAGCGTTTACGGGTTTAATGGCCTCGGGGCTCCGGGTCCAAGAAAGACAACATGCTCAGGTGTGTGGGAAACGCTTTTTCCACGTATATAAAACTGTCACTGATGCAGATGATGGATCTAAACATAGTCGGAGTCGGGCGGAGAGAGTAAGCTGTGGGTCAGGACCAGTCTATGGTCAGGACCCAGAGAAAACGCATCACAGAGTTCCCCTGTTGGGACAGAAATAGATTCTTGTCACCGAGTTTTACACTTGGAGCCCAGATTTTAAAAATAAGACCAGGAAGAGAAAAAGCGTACTTCATAAAATAAAAAACTTACCGGCCACGAGTGGAGGAAGAGGAGCTAGCTGGTCAGCAGGCCGTGCTGCGCCCGCTGCACACGGAGCTGCGGAGAACCCAGGAAGGAAACATTAACCTTTTCAGAATCAAGTTATCTGCAAGTTATTTGATATGAAACATGATGAAGTCAGATTTGAGGTTTATGGGGATTTACCTCAGGTGGACAGCTGCTCCTCCGTCGTTCTTCCACCATTCCTCGGATCAAAATCCACTGCGAGTGGCTGGTGATCAACACGCGATCGTGTTAATAGTCAGTATTTGGGAAAGTGTTCAGATTACCGCTGTGATCTGTTAGCGAGCTGCGGAGCTCGTGTGGCGTGACGTTAAACCGTCGCTGCGTTTATTGGCAACGGAATTAAATGCCCCGTGAAGAAGAAGACAATTTTGAAGAGTTGATTGAAAAAGGCTGGGGGGGTGGGGGGGTAGAAACATTTCATAACATGCAGATTCATTTTTGTACCCATGACAATAACCAGAATTGAGTTTATCCTCCAGTAGCTTGATTGCATGATTCATTTGATGCTGTGATTAAATGAGATTGATTTGAACGACCCGGACGCTGGGCGCAAAGTTATGATCAGAAATAATGAATTGCAGGTAATTATTTTTTGCACGGGGGTGGAAATAAAAAAAAAAGTTAAACATCATAATTGATTTAAAAACTGAATTACACAACAATCAGGTTTATTTTTAACTTCTCAAACCAGAATCTGAGTCTGTTGCAGATCCTCCCTCGTGCTTCACTTCTGCTCTGTTCTCACACTCACGTCCAACAAGCTCCACGAGTTCTGCAGATTCGGCCAAATATCTGAACAATTCTAGATCCAGCTGATAAAAAAAACCCACCTCCCATCACCATTAAATCATATTATCTTCAAGAATCTGCCGGAGCAGTGAGTTTTGAATATTTGGATTCAGGAACACCGAGGTCACGGGTTCAGATTCCTCCAGCTCGACCCCGACACCCTGACTAAACTTATCTCATTGAGTTTATCAGCTATTTTCAAAATGTACAAATTGTAGAACATATGATTAAGAATTCCCAGAGACAATAACAAGATCATAGCCTCCACAGTCCACAGCCACGTTCAAGCAAGTTAAAGGTATTAGATCTTCTTTCCTTTAATGCTGATTTCAGGTCAGGTGATGTAAACACGATCACATGATCTCCACAGCGGCGTTAACACATCACTTCCTGTCTCCGTCTGCAGCAGCCGGCTGCTAGAACCTCCCGCTGTGTCGCGCATGTGTGAAAGACGAACTACGAGTGAACTCCGGAGCCAATTCTCCAGATTCTTTTGTGAATGTAAAAGTTAAAAAAAAAACTCTGTGGCCAATCAGAGCCGACTTAAATAAAACAGGAGCGGAAACCAGTGTTTGAGACAGAGGCTGAAGAGAGGAGCTGCAGCAGGTAAAGCACGTAAACCTTATTAAGAAGTAACACAAACTTAACTCTGTTCAACAACATCTACAACAACAGATGCTTTTCACCGACTCGTCTGGAAACAACAGAATAAGTCAGATTGCGTCTCGCTGTGATACAGGAAGAGAATCAAGCAGAAAGTGAATTTGCTTTGAAGCCTCGTGAAAAATGATTCTTGATGTTTTCAATGTTAATAATCTGAAGTAAAAAAAAAGAGCAGATTTCTCTGTTTGCAGCGTAACGGGTGGAAACCTGGCGTCCTGGTGCTTTTAGAACAACAAACAAACACGTCGAGAGACGTCGAACAAATCACCTCGACTGATGTTTTTCCACTTGACATCAGCAGAGAGAGAATCATTAAAAAAAATCGGTGGCGTTTAGCTTCAATCCAGAGCAAAGGAAACAAACCGAATGCACACACTAATGATCACTGAAGGAGAATAGCACTGAGGGTTGTCTGGGGCCAGTGCATGAGCTCACTTGGCGTCTGAAACACACTTCGCCGCTGCTTTAACGCCGTCACCTGCTGAGCTGTTTCTGTGGCAACAATCGTGTAAATACCAAACTGGCACCTAAAGCAGCACGACCCATAAATCCTTCTCCAAACACGTCTCTGCCTCCAGCTCTCGCTCTCTCGCTCTCTCGCTCTCTCTCTCTCGCTTTCACTCGCTTTCACTCTTTGCAAGAAATACCCCAAAAACAAGTGTTTGCAGTTGGAGCTAAAAGCAGCACAGACGGGAAAGCCTCAGCTCGACGGGAACAACTCACCTGTAAATGAGGAAACTGGAGATTCCGAAGATGATGAGCGCTAAGCCGGAGCCCACGGCGACGATGCCCAGAACCGGCAGATGACCTGGAAACAGGAGATTGGAATTCCACACTCAGTCGTCTCTCTCTCACATGCTCAACACATGTCCACATGTCTTTTTTAAAAGGAGAATAGAAAAAAGTGTGCGAGTCTGTTGAAAAAAAACACGCAGCTGTGACTTCCTGGATCGCAGCTGCTGCTCCTTAGCGATCTGACAACTGCAAAACAACGATGTCACACACTGACCCCGGGCTCCGAGGCTCCGGGGGTTTTATTTGAACTGTGTTGATGTTTCAATCACAAGATGAGATGAAAGTTAAACGAGGAAGAGACTCAGAGACTCAGAGACTCAGAGACTCACTTCCACTGAGGCTGATTGGACACTTGATCGACAGATTGCTTATACGTGAATTGAGATCAGAGACATAAAACATTTACACTAAAGTTTCTGCAAGTTACTCACAACTTCACCTGTTTATAGATATCAGAACTCTGCATATGCCTGTTTTTTCCACCAGTATCTGTTGAGAGATTCCCAGAAAGTCCCTTTAATCAAAAGTCAATAAGTTCTTTGTTTGTTCGTACCCTGGCAAACTGCAAACGTACTTGGCAGCGAGCGGAACTCTGCTCTCGTAAATCGATAAAAACTACAAATCATATTGATTGCCCCCTGGTGGCTGGCTGCAGTATCGGTCATGAACCCCACCGCCTCCAAGTGACAACAGAAGCACAAAATGGCAGCACCTGTATCCAGGATATTTGGGCTTTAGTTCTGTGCCACACGGGGAAGTGAAGATGCGTCGTCCATCTTTATATTCACAGTCACTGGTTCACACACGAGCTGAAGCTCCTCCACGTTTCTCCAGGTCCAGGCTCTGGACTCTGGAAATGATTTGCAAATGGCTTCAGATTGTTTGGGACGGCGTCAGATTTACTGCTCCTCCGCTCGTTATCCCTCCTTCGTTCCAAAAGACATTTATAATTGCTGTGGTTTTCCTCCACAGTTCATCATCGGTGACATTTCGCTCTGAACCTGTCACTCGCTTCATAAACCAGAGACCGTTTCCAGCTCTTATCTCTCACGCGGCTTCTTATTCGGGCAAATATTACACTTCTTTGACCTCATTGAGGCAAAGAGTTGAAGGAAAACAACACGTGTATCATCACCGTGAAGCTTATCACAGGACCTGAGCAGGTTGACTCATCGTGGAACATACCATCGTTGCAGGAGGGGTCGTCCTTGGAGAACACACAGGGCGGGTTGTCCAGCGGTGGGCCCCCACTGGGCCAGTGGATCTTCTCTGACTGGGACCAGATGATCTCTTGGTGGACCCATTGTAGAACGCGACGAGCTGCAGACACAGATACACTCATTTCAACACAGGGAAATAAGGACATTACAGAAATCTGTCACTTTGTGTTTCCATCATTCTGGTTCTGGAAAACATCAGGAAGTTGTTATCGTCGTTGGGAGCGTGAGAGAAAAGTTGTCGTGGCGTTTAGCTCAATACTCTGCTCAGCTCTTCGTCTTATATATATTATAAATAAAATATATACTGTTGTGTTACCTCCAGCAGAGAGGTTATGGTTTCTTCGTTTGATTACAGATTTCCTTAAATGTGGATCTGGACAAACAGGCAGGAATCAATTATATCTTTCTTTAACACTGAGGGATTAATTCATCTTTATCTAGATTTGAAAAGATCTGGCATATTCAAGGGAGTGAAATCAGGTGCAGATCCGACCAGAGAATAGTATTTACAATTCTATCCAAATGAAAAAGTTACACCTCTGATTAAAACACATCTACGTGAGCAGAGTGTGACCCGCGTCCTGCAGCTCGTACGTGTGAGCTCTGCTTTGACAGTGGAGCTTTGTGAGCAGCATCTGTTGTCCTGCTGTGAAACACGACTCTTGTGTTTCTAACCAGCCGGAGGGGTTTCCACATTTCCCAGCCCCGGTCCCAGCATGTTCTGTCCTCTCCGCTGAAAGCTGGCAGGCCGTCACCCCGATAGAGGGTCGTCCAAACAATGCAGAACGTGACGGTGAAGGGAGCCGAGGCTGCTCAGGCTCAAATAGCTCCAGAGCTTCACTTCAGGGCCTGAGTTTACCGCTCGCTGCCACCAGGGGAATCTCCAGCTCATCGTGGAAACGCTTTTAGACTGAAGACGGCACAACCTGAGCTCACGTTCAGCCACAGGAGGTGAAAATGCATAGATGTGAGAGTGAATATAAGGTGGAGACAGTGGATTTCCAGGCCAAGACAACGAATACAGTCCAAAAGGTTTCTGTTATCACACAATCAACCGGTCGATAGCCGGTGCATTTCAGTCAATGAGTTCCACTTGTGTCGTTCTCCACACGGGCTGCGGGCCGAGGGCAGATGAGTCCTGAGATATTATATCTTAATCGATGTCTAATCCCTTAATCTACCTTAGAAATTATCCCTTAATGTGTCACATTTGCCAGATAACACCAAGTAGCTGTACAGGCCGGTGCTGATTATCGGTCAAACCAGAAACAGAAACCCCCGAAGCTTCTTGCCCCAAAATCATATTGTGCATATTCACAGACAGAATCTGTTTAATCGAGATCCCAGCGTGAACGAGTGGAATCAAACGGACGATACATCCGATTCTGTTGCATCCCATAATTCAGCAGAGAAACAGAACCACAACAATAAGGTCTCTGGTGTTGAAGCCTCGAAAATAAAGATTTGTAGACAGATTTTAATCTCATCATAATGTGTAAAGCTATAAAAAACACAACCCTCCAGACGAGAAGCACTTATTGCAATATGGAGAATACACTGCATCCTGAATATGATAATGATTTTTACATTGAAAATAACAATCAATACAGGTTATGATCCATGGAGTCGGCCCCGAGTTCATCTGATGGATATTATTCTATTTTGAAAGAAACGTCCATATGTCCTCCGCAGCTGGATTCCTCTCGAACCATCTGGCGTCTCCGGTTTCATATATCGTCAAATACACAACGCACTCAGCCGCCTGACGTCCTGAAAGCCGACACCGCCCTGTGATGTTTTCAGCCGGGGGCCCGGCGGCTCCTCGGGTCAATCGGCCGAATACGGATCGACCAATTAAAGGCCCGGGGATAAATGAGAGCAGGAAGTCCCGCCGGCGGCCTCCGAGGACCGCCGTGAAATCCCAACTGAAGTGAACAGCTCCTAAAACCACTTCTTCTGCCCCTCACGGTAAAAAAAAAAAAAAAAAACCCCAGAGGCAAAATAAATACAAACACTGGAGCTCGCACACTCGCAGCAGTGTCTGCAGAGCACGACATGCACACATACTTCATCGGACTGAGAGGGAAATTTGAGGTTTTTATGCATCTTATCATTAGAGGAGAGCAGAATATCTCCGGTAACAACCAGTTCGCTGCATCGACACCAGAACAGAAGGAAAAGCTGAGGTTTTAAAACTAATTGCGCTGAAAACAATCACAATAAAGTTCTAATGACGACGATTAGAGAGAAGCCCGGAGTGAAGACGTCCATTTGTAGCTCCGCACGCTGAGGAGCGGTCGACGGCGTTTCGTTTGCTTTACACAATAACGTGACGTGTTATTCACTCTTATGTAATCATCACCACAACCAGGGGCACCACATGCTTTCTGTTTCAGGGACTTACCACAGACAAGGAACGCTTGGAACTGTTTTTTGAAGGATGAGCAACATTGAAGAGCTTCTAGAAATAAAAACAGCCTGATATGCACTAACAAAGCAAATTACTTCATATATAATACTGATCATCAGTAATAACACCAGCATTTCTGAATGCATCAATAGAAACGTATGTCGAAATGAAGAGAAGAGACACAACCAGACGTTCTCCATCGTGGCATCAAATCTAAATCTACATTTCCATGAAAATGTCCACAACGCTGTTGTGTTTCTTATCCTTGCTCCTGAATCCCATCCCATAATGTCAGTTATCCCTCAACCCCCCCACATCGGTGCAAACACTCACCCCGAACTCCCCGCTCTCCTGGTCCGTCATGGCCCACAGGTTGACGTCGATTTCTCTGGCGTTCTTGTGGTCGGTGTTAACGAGTCCCGTCACTCCTGAAAACAACAGACACACACGTCACACTTCAGTTCATCTGCTCTCCACTCGTTGTCTTTGTATTAATACAAAACGAGTTTCTACAACATCCAGAGTTGTAGAACACCACGAGATTCACGTCGAACTTGGAAAGAAATCAGAAATCGTAAAGGTTACGAGGAAAAATACATCTAATGAGCCTGATATTTAAGAAAAGCTGTTGCTATAAAAGCAGGTGTCATTAAAAACATGATCAACAGTCCATTTTTTTTTGTGTTTTTCAACCCAAGCTCTGTTTCCCTCGTCACTCGACCCTCGTCCTCCCTCTTTCAGCTGAAGCCACACACTCCCGTCGCTCTGCCTCGTCCACGATGACATGAACGGAGACGTGTGTGGCAGTGAAATCACCGAGCAAGGGCCCGAGCACCCACATCAAGCATCAGAGGGACTATTAACTGAAGCGTGGCACGTTAACTGTTCAATAACACGGCAATTACCGTGTTGGAGAGGAGCATGTTAATCACATTTTGGGTTAAATGGTGCTTTTCAGCCACTTGTTTACTGAAGAGCTGCACTTTGAACGTCACTGAAAGGTTCTCGTGCGACGAAAAGCGCGCTCACCCCAGAATCGGCGGTTCTGCGTCCTCATGGTGATGTTGATGCCGTCGTTCTGAGCCCCGCCCTCCGCCAGCGTCTCCTCCAAGGCCATAGCGTAGAGCACGAATCCGTCGTAGAAGCTCCCGGCGATGTAGTCCATCTGCGGGAGGAGCGAGGTTTGAACAAGCAGCCGGAGTTTCATGCCACACACACGGTTTTTGATTGATGGAAAAGTTGGTTAACATCATAACACCCGTCCTCCGCCAGGTTTCAGGAGCCGGCCTCCGTGAAAAGACCTCATTTGGACCAGTGGAGTCGCCAAATACCAACAAGCGCCCGCATTTATGATGATCTTTAAAAAAACTTGCTCTTTAATTTACTGCTGTGAAACGGCTAATGGCCGTGTTGAAAGCAGCCATAAAAGTATTAATTGCAAACATTATTGTAAACAGCAACAGCCCAGTGGGTATTTCCTCTGCTCAGAAGCTCCCGTCAAAGAGTAAAGAGGTCACGAGTCTGGAAGCTCTGCAGAACTCACCAGCGATGGTTCCAGATCCACGCCGAAGTCCTTCTTGGCTCTGGCGTGGAGCCTCTTCTGGAAGTCCTTGTACTCCGGGTTATCGGGCGGCCGGTACGTGATGACGAACACCGACTGGAGGAGACACGGAGCACAGCGTGAGAAATGAGCTAAACTCGTAGAGCCGTACGCACTCGTGCAACCTGAGGTTATTCAAACTTTCTTGAGCTATTTGCATTTTGTGGAGTGACTTTAGCACATTTCTGCAAACATATGAATAAGAAACATACATATACTGGATAATAACTAATAAATGATCACTTATTCAACGAAGGTAGTTCTAGCGAAGTAGATCAGCCATTTGGAGACGTAACACAAACCTCTGTTTGCAGTGCAAGCGTCGGTAGAACATGAAATATAGCACAAATCAAATCTGACATTTTACAAAATACATACCTTTCTTAAGACATCGTGTTGAGGAGTCGATGAAAGTCTTTCTGTCGATGTCCTCGCTGCCGTCACAAAAATAAGCTTCAGACGTTTCTGTGGAACCTCTCAGCTTCTCTTCCTCCGAACCGGAGAAGCTCCCGGGTCGTTTTTCACGCCACGACAGTTATTGGAACCCGAACCACAGACTTCCACAAGCGATTATCCCACCGAAGGAAGCATGTTGCCATAACGAGCCCTGTTATAACGGCCTGCAGACAAATGAGCTGCGCTTTGCAACATCAGCGAACTGGAAGCCAACGGTTTGTTCTCCAGTCAAGGTTCAGCTCAAGCAGCAGTATGATTAAAAACAGATCCAGGGATAATGCAGAAGCTGTTTAATAGTCATTAGTGGTTTCAACACAGCGAATCCCTTCACTCCGTCCATTAATCTCTTCTCTTGAAATTGTTTTAATGCCTGAAACGAATCCAACGCAAAGATGTCACGACACAAACAACGAGGTTCGATTCGCTGTTTGAGGAACTATCACCGGCAGCTGTCTTCTCGTCTTTGACAGGACAAATTAAATTAACTATAATTAAACTTGACTTTTGCAATGAAATTAGAGAATAAGAGATAAGAGGGTATTTTTCAAACGTGCGAAGACACAAGGTGGAGATATACGTTCAGGCACAACACTGATTTAAAATAAAACGTAAATGCATTTTGAACACTTTAAGCAAACATACGTTAAGTGCACTTGGAGCCGCTCTCCCTCAGAACCTTGTGCACGGTGAACTTAGAGAAGCCAACGTGACAAATTAGACGAGCGACACGTCTGCGCCCACGCCGCTCGGGCTCTGTGCACTAATTTGTGGCTTCCTGCGAAAACACATCCCTCTAATTCATTAATGTCAAGCAGGAATTTCACTCTGTGGTGGAGCGACTGGGGGGGGGCCATGTCCAGCGCAATTAGCTCATCGGAAAATATGATTTGTTTACATATACATGGCGGTCATTAGCATAAAAGATTCCCCTGATTCAACTTTCCAACGCCGGCCTCGGACTAATTGTCGTTGGACATGTTAACCGAAGCTCTCGGAGGTTTTTGCTCCTTTTCAAATGCCAGACGACTTCATGCTGTGGGATTGTGTGTGTTGTGTGTGGTGCTTTGCAAAATGTGTGTAGTGGAAACAGTGATTACCGACGAGCCACAGCCTGAGAGGCACTGACAGGGCCGTGTCAGTCGGGGGGGACGAGGCCTGGAACATTGAGTCCCTGCCCACATTTCTGATATCTGCATTGATTAGAACGGCCCGCGTCCACGTCCGGGGAAATAACCTCAAATCACAGCTGCTTAAAACATCGAGTGTGTGTGAACAGCTCAGACACAGAAAGAGCTTTCTGGTCTTTTAGAGTTTATATATATACACAAGATATAAACCCTTGTTTTTATCACATTTTTGAACAGAATGTCTGTTGGAAAACGTTGAAACCGTCTCACTACACATGGCAGCTTTTTTTATTTTTAATGCCTATTAGAAACTACAGCTCCTAATACTCCATGTAATACTCCGATCTTGAAAACCGTGACACGCTTGGCTCCGAGGTTTTGAAAAACGACTCCAGAAACTTCCTGGAAACGAGGGAAACGTCTTCCAAAAAACCATCGGGGGAGAAACGTGTCTCTGCGTCAAACTGTTGGGTTTTCGTCAGGATTCAAACGTCTGCAGCGTCCTGTGTAACCCGGTGAGCGCAGGCTGATGAAGATTGTTGGACGCTGGGAGGAAATGAGCAGAAACAGACGTCCGCCTCCTCCTCCGGAGCCACATGGCGGTTTGGGTCGGCTGTTGTTTCCTGCCTTCGATTAGAAAGCTGCTCAAACAGTGACAGTTCACATCCAATAAATCTACTGTGCAAGGAATCTGAACACAACCTCAACTTATCTGGAGTAATGACCCGGACGTTTTACAGCCCGTGTGTGTGTGTGTGTGTGTGTGTGTGTGTGTGTGTGTGTGTGTGTGTGTGTGTGTGTGTGTGTGTGTGTGTGTGTGTGTGTGTGTGTGTGTGTGTGTGTGTGTGTGTGTGTGTGTGTGTGCGGTGCCTCCCTTGTACCTTAAAGACGTTGAGGGGATCAGCCCAGTCAAAGTCCGGGCTCTGCCACGGTTTGCGATCCGTCAGGCTCTCGGCGAAGACGTCCAGATAGAAGATGGCGTAGTTCTCCGGGTCCTGGATCTCGCTCTGGAACAGCTTCATGATGTTCAGGAACGTCTCCAGGGGGCCGCAGATGTACACGACTGCAGACAGGAGAAGTTTTCATAAAACAAATGAATAAATGTGTCATTGCAGCAACATTTCTGTTTATTTCCAATAATAATAGCCGACGACGAAGAAGAGAAACGAGTTAATTGGAATTGGAACGCAGCCTAAAATGATCATACAACTGTGACCGGGACTTTTGAAGTGAAACACGTGTAAAAACATAAACAAGCTGGTGGATACATTTCATTTCCTGTCGATGTAAAGCGGAAGGCCGCGGTCACGTGACGGGACGTGTTGCCTGCGCTCGATTCCCTGCACTCAAAACAAGAGGTGAATAAACACCAGATGTAAAACAGAGCCACATCTGCAACGAGCCAGTCAGGCAGAGAGCGTGTGGAGAGCAGGAGTCAGGCTGAGGGCTTGGAAACCTGCTGGTCGGGGGCCGGGGGGTCGACCATACCAGCCAGGGGCCTCTATCGAGGGGCGGGGGGGGGTTAACGGCCCACTCTCTCTGAGATATCCTCATGTTTCCTTTTCGGCATAAACCCTCTGTTGAAGACTTAACTCCCTGTGTTGGGTTTCACAGCATCAGTGAGCTGGGAGGAAATCTGGCCAAGATATTGAAGATAATCGTCATCTGCTTTCAAAGCAAAGACTCGAGTACGTTTTTGGAAACAGTGACGTCACGTGCGAGGTGGTGATGAGCACGACGTTTCACATCTGTCGAGTCGTCTCGTTGATTAAACATCCGCGCGCTTCCTTTGAGTCTGATTGATCCGGCTCGCTGTCGCTCTGCAGCTGGCAGAACCAATGAGGTCCGTCAGAGGCCGAGCGGTGTGCGACACATTTTCCATCACGGTTTCACATCATGAAACAAGCAGCGTAACGTGAGCAGCGCGACTCAACTGGTGCACATTCAAACTGGTGCAGTGTCTGCTTCTAATAAAAGTCTTTGACGTGTGTCACCGGGCTGCGGCAGATGTGCCGAAGAAAAACAGAAGGGAAGACGTGGAGACAGAAATCAGTCTGAGACGACGGGGACACGGGTCGAATTTAGTTTTTGGAAATGTTAAATGTGAACACAAGCAATCAGTCAAGAACCGAAAATAAAATACCATCTATGTGTCTGAGTCAACAAACATTTCTGTGCTTTAAACACGAAGGGAAAGAAATTATAGCTTTAAAGTTAAGTAGCTTGAGACCTGGAATAAAGGTCGACCACTTAGCGAAGGGGCTGCATCAGGATCAGAGAGAGGAGCCACACATGTAGAAGACGGAAGAGGTCAACTTTAAAGACAATGGGATTTGGGAGCTTGTGGTGATAAGGGCCGACGCCGCCCCTTCGCCTGAACGCTCTCCTCGTCGCGGTGAACGAGGAACCGGACCCGGAACCTTCTCCTGCTGCTTCCTCACACGTGAAAGACAAACTCCATAAACAGACGTTTCCAAGATCACGTCTGAAAACATTCACCATCTACTCAAACAGCCTCGAACCCGAGTGGAGACCTCTGTTCTGTCACAGCCTCGTTACGCGGCACCTTCACCCTGCCACCTACACCCCCCCCCCCCCCCCCCCCCCCCCCCCCCCCACCCCCTGTTGAGTCACATACAAGAAAAACCTGCAGCTTTATTTCCATCTGTAGCGTATGTGGAGCGTCTGCCGCCAGCTCCGAGGCAGCGCTCCCAGTTAGCAGACATTTCCTCATGTGTTAGACCAAAGCCGGCTGCTGCTTGGACCCCGGCTCTCGTCTCCTCCGGCGTGGAGCGCCATGCCAAGTCGTCCTGCTGTCTCCTGGACCGCTCCCAAAGTAAATGCTCCACACGGCCGGTTGGAAAATGTCCTCCCGTGTTGTAGCAGTCGCACGGCGCGAGGAACCTGCGCGGGCTTCTACACAACAGCACATGAAATTGTTTGGTACAAGTTGTTCCACTTCACAGACTCTGCTCCTCTCACTACGCTACAGAACAAGATCCTTCTCGGATGAGTCATTAGGTCCGAAAGTCACATTCTCATCTGAGCGAGGTTGTAACGAGGCTTTCACCTGAAGCAGGAGCTGGGATCTGCTGCCTGACAGTTGAGAGAAACCTGTGGAGCCTTTGGACGGAGAGTTGGGCCCAAGAACAAGTCCATTTTTTGTTTACCCCAAAACAAGCAGCTTGAAAACGAGCCTGATGGTTCAGTGACGGTCGCAGCTTCAACCGGCAGAATCACGTCCAGCAAAGTTAAGAGTAAAGCTGAACTGTAGATCCAGCGTTTATCTCCAATGTTCAGCGAGGAAAGACACAAACACACTCAATGACAGACATGTGGAATAGGTCTATAACCATCGCAGCCTTTGTCCCTATTTGGACGTCTGTCTCCTGACCATGAGAATTCAGACGAGATGGAGACAGTGCCGCCAGAAACCGTGATCCAAATGTGGAGAGACACTTCTAAACACGAGTTATATACAAACAGCAAACACGCACTCAGGAACAGGACAGACGTGTACGAGCTCTTTGTGTTTTCTCCTCCATCGAAGACATTAGAAGATGATCCCACTGATTTGAGAAGAAACGGCTTAAAACCACGAAAAGGAAACAGGGACAAAGTGACGAAGCACAAAGGGATTTCAGCTCATTAGAGAAATAAACCCTGAGAGACGACTCACGCACCCGAGGACTTTGTTAGGAGGCGTTTTTGTCTTTTCCGTGTGGATAAACAACGAGTTGGGATCAAACTCCTCTTTCATGAGGCCGTAATGTGTTTTCATCGGTGGACATTCACGGCACTGTGGCGTTCGTGGTCGCCCCGCGGCCTGTGTTGAACGCGGTTCAAACTCCGTGCCGACTCGTGATTCGGGGATTTCAGAGAAAAACAACACGTGCACTGGATGTGATGGAGCAACTGTTCCTCATGAAAACAGCAGGAAGCCGCACAGTGGGTTTGGATCTGCTGCAAACACATTCAGCCATCGCTCGGATTCTGTTGCTTCTCTGTCACAGAAGCCCCGAACAGCGTGTGTGCCCCCCCCCCATATTCATATCCTCTAATAATTCAGGACTGTTATGTTATAATATATCATTGATATGAGAACACCTCTCTCGTCCTTAGTCCGACAGTTTAATCACAGTGTCCCACGCTCAACCACGAAGGCCCCAAACTTCACTTTATGTTTTAATCTACTCTCATTGATATACATGGAGTTGACAAATTATTAGGAACACCTCCAACACAATGCAGCAGCCTCCAACTGGAATGGCACCTTTCCCACCAAGTCAGTGTTGCTGGGAAATCAGAGACGTGAACAGTGACGTCTCTGTCGATCAGGCAAAAACTACTGAACACATTTCCACACAACTCGGAGCAAGAACTAGACACAGGCCAAGTTTTCGGGATATTTCTTTTGACATTTTCTCCGAGAGTGATTCATGGAACTGGATGAGAAACATCAAACAAGTTCAGAGGACAGATATCTGAGTGAGTCTGTGTAATTTGGTTCCAGCTTGATTGAATTTAAAGGAACCGTTGGACCTCGACTTATCACACTGAGTTTAGTTTGTGAGTTAGGACATGTCAGTGTGTTGGACGGCTCCGTGGATGATCACATCCCGGAGCCGGTCGATTACCGAGCTCCGCTTGTGTGTTTTTTGTCACTTTCTCAATTGGATTACGCCGGATTCTTCTGCGATGACACATGTTTGTGTCGTGTTCGTCTCTTTAAGGGCGGATTATCCTCCAGCTCGCGGTTTTCTTCAGCATCTAATCTGTCCGAGGGGCTTTGGTGCTGTTAGATAGACGACTTGTAGCTTCGCCTCCTCTGAAACCCGCTGCTGCTGCATCCTGGGAGTCTTTTCACAGGAGACGCGATCTCTGTAATTACGCCGAGCCGCTACCTGAGCTCCATTGTGAAGGGACTCTCTTTTCATCACGAGCCACTGGCGTAGTCTGTACTCCACAAAGAGAAAAACATGCAGCGCTGCCGGATGTATTATTCCACTCACTCCGCTCTCGTGTGTCACTAATGGAGTGAAGAGCGTCGGGGAGAGTGTCGCTGGGCGGTGGTTCCACACAGTGATGTGCTCTCGTCTCTCAGCACCGCAGAGCAGGACGAGGGCTCGAACCTTCGCTTTAGAAAAGAGCAGCAGGTCTAGTCCTAGGATTACCCGTCCAGGTTGTGGTGCACATTTTTATTTTAGAATTCAAAAGGTAACACGTCCGTACACTGCCAACACTTTTAAACTACGAACTATCAAGAATTGATCGTAAACAAAGATGGACGACACGACAGGCCACAAAAGTGAAGCCAAATCATCTCGATGGCCCCCTGGTGGCTGGCTGCAGTACAGGTCATTAAACCTACTTCCTCCATGTTAGCAGATGGGACATGGATCAAATGATTTTTTTTCTCAAAGATGGTTTCCGCCATTTTAGGTCGTTCTTATCACACCGTGTTTATTTAAAGTGTCGTCAAATGTTTCTGGGAAGTTTGGTTTTTTTCGTCAGTTATTTGATGATGTAAATAATTTGGTCAAAAGCACAAGATGGCGGCAAACGTTTGGGTTATATTTCATCCTCGTTGTTTTACAAAGTGAGGAAGTGAGGACACATTTGTTTACAGTCGATCGTATGAAATATAGCTTCACGTAAAATCTGCACGTTGAAGAGTTTTAAGACTTTTAAAAAATCCCTAAATGGAGACGAACAAACTAACGAGCTTTCCAGGATCAGATAATTGTTTTTAAAATATCACAACTAATTATTCATAAAAGCACATTGCTACAACTTTTTTACATCGGCAAACACAAACTGAGATATTGATATTGTCTGTGAAAGACTCACGTTGGCTGATATTATCAACAGAGGCCTCAGGTTTACGGTTATATGGTGATTCAAATAAAAGGAATTTTGGGATTTAGAAGTGTTGGTGTTTCACGTGGTAACAAGCCCCAGTCTCCCCCCCCCCCCCCCCCCCCCCCCCCCGGTGTCTTGCCAGCAGTCGGGGGTCTTGACAGAGCCGATGGGCCGGAGGTTATCTGCTCCGAGCTGAACGCCGAGCCTGGACAAGCCCTGACAAAACCATTAGCTCCCGTGACCTCCAGCTCACCGTGGCAGCACCATAATTCATCCCCGGCCCGAGGAGGGGGGGGGGGGGGGGGGGGGGGGTCGGCAGCTTGCACCTTTCACCCCCTTCCCTTCGCTGCTTTACCACCATTTAATTACCTGTGTTTATTCCACTTTGTTTGTTGACGCCGTTACTGTAACAACAGGTTCAAATGTTTAAAACCCGGAGTTGTGTTAACGCCGCCAGAAACATCACGACCCAAACACTTATTAGTTGGAAGCAGATTTCGCTCTCAGATGTTGAGCCGGTTCCAAAAAAGGATTCTCTTCCAACGGAGTGAAGGCAGAGGAGTGTTTGTAAACGCACACACACACACATGTACTGTCAGGATCCACCGGGCATTTCTAAAGACTCCAAACATTTAAAAAAAAACATTTGACTCATATAATTGTGCGTCAGGTTTGAAGGTGCCAGGCGCATGTTTGTGGGAGTGTGTTTTTAAACTACCGGACAGAAACACGTCGCTCTCAAACAATCTGTGTGAGCGGTTCCTTCCAGGCGGGAGGACGGTGTTTGTCTCCGTCTCACAAACACACCACAAATCAGCTTTATGAAAACATGAAGACATTTATATATTTATATTCATAAGTGTTTGCTGATCTGCTGCTGCTGCTGTTAACGTTTAGTTTGGCACGAGACTGATCTCCTCCTCTCCTCCTCTCCTCCCTCTCCTCCTCTCCTCCTCTCCTCTCCTCCTCTCCTCCTCTCTCCTCTCCTCCTCCTCTCCTCTCCTCCTCTCCTCCTCTCCTCCTCTCCTCCTCCTCCCCTCCTCTCCTCCTCTCCTCCTCCTCCTCTCCTCCTCTCCTCCTCTCCTCCTCCTCTCCTCTCTCTCCTCTCCTCCTCCTCCTCTCCTCCTCTCTCCTCTCCTCCTCTCCTCCTCTCCTCTCCTCTCCTCCTCTCCTCCTCTCTCCTCTCCTCCCTCTCCCTCCTCTCTCCTCCTCTCCTCCTCTCCTCCTCTCCTCCTCTCCTCCTCTCTCTCCTCTCCTCCTCTCCTCCTCTCCTCCTCTCCTCTCCTCCTCTCTCCTCTCCTCTCCTCTCTCCTCCTCTCCTCCTCCTCCTCCTCCCCTCTCCTCTCTCTCTTCTCGCTTTTCTCCTCTCTCCTCCTCCTTCTCCTCTCTCCTCTCCTCCTTCTCTCCGTCTCCTCCCCCTCCTCTCCTCCTTCTGCCTCCTCTCTACCTCCCTCTCCTCCCTCCTCTCCTCCTCTCCTCCTCCCTCCTCTCCTCCTCCTCTCCTCCTCCTTCCTCTCCTCCTCCCTCCTCTCCTCTCCTCCTCTCCTCCTCTCTCCTCCTCCTCTCCTCTCCTCCTTCCTCCTCCCTCTCCTCCTCTCCTCCTCTCCTCCTCCCTTCCTCCCTCCTCCTCTCCTCTTCCTCCTTTCCTCTCCACGTCGTCCAGTCTTTCTCTCTTCACTGTCTCCTCTCTGTCCTCTCTGTCACCTCTGATCCATCTATAACACATCCCCCAAATTTGAGGGTTTTTTTATATAATCATCATCTTCTGCTGTGATTTTTACTTTAACAAGTAATAACTCAATTGATCATGCATTCCCTCATACACAAGTTATGATCTATTCATCTCATGTTTGTCCAACATGGCATTTACACTGTAACTCATAAAACGAGACCTAGAAAACAATGTCTGTGTGTTTGAGGTGAAGTTATAGCAGAGACGGACAAATCCACATAACGTAGATCCAGTTGTTTTGAGACATTTTGACGAAGATTAACATTTATAACCTTTTTTTTTCCATATAAAACGATAAGTCGGGGGGAAATGTTTCACAACCTGGCAACCCAAACGTTCCTGTTAATGTCTTGTGTTATGACAAATTTAAAAGTTTACTATTAATAAAGCAACATGGCTACAACCACAGAGCTTCTGCAGCAGCACGCGCACGCACACACACACACACACACACACACACACACACACACACACACACACACACACACACACACACACACACACACACACACACACACACACACACACACACACACAGTTACCAGCAGTAATGAGTCCACCTCACACTGTTTCCACTTAATTAAACGTAACAGGAGAGTGAGGTTTAACTCTGTGTGGCTTATATGCTTCATTACTTAAATATAGAAACGATTATGTTCGCGTGTTGCTGCTCTGCGACTTGGGAGAGAACTATTTTTAAATTTGAGGGATTTTAATGTCTTTCTGTATCATGTTGTTCCAGATGTTCAAACTCACAAGTTTATTCCCCAGTCACTCCATCAAATAGAAATATTAAAAAATCACTCGAGCGTCATTTTTACGCACATTTACGCACAGGGAAAAACAAGGTTTGGCTGAAGTTTATATTTTCTTTAGGAACTTTGGCATCTGCACTTTGATTTAAAATGAACTTCTGTGCACGTTGTAATAAAG
Organism: Reinhardtius hippoglossoides; assembly: GCA_006182925.3. Lineage (NCBI taxonomy): Eukaryota > Metazoa > Chordata > Actinopteri > Pleuronectiformes > Pleuronectidae > Reinhardtius > Reinhardtius hippoglossoides. Next base: position 2,263,789 of record CM031687.1, read on the forward strand.
TTTGGCTTCACAACGCGAGAGAAGCCGATTCTGGACACCGCACATACAAAAAGCCTGTTTTTGGCTGAGAGGGCACAACCTCAGTGTGTGTGTGATTGTTTGTGTGCGTGTGTGTGTGTGGGGGGGGGGGGGGGGGGGGGGAATGTGTGTGTGGTGGTGTGTGTGTTATAAACGCAGGTGGTGGTCCTCCTCGGGCAATAAACCAGCAGCCTAAACATTCCTCTGCGGAATCACCCGGCTTCTCCCTGCACCTCCAGTACAGCTCGGTCCAGCTCGGCCCAGCTCGGTCCAGCTCTGAGAGTCTCCCACTGCAGCGGTTCAGTCAAACACCTCCAATAAACTCTCCACGTTCATCACAACAGCCTACACACGCAGACACGTGCACTTAAATCCACAGACACACAACTAGAGGCGACCTGGTGACAAATTGACTGAACTGTTCCCCGTGCGCATCATCCACCTCTCCAGCCACTGACAGTGTCTGTACTGCTGCCAGTGTCTGTACTGCTGCCAGATGCTGCTCTGCTTTATTCTAACGAGAATGTCACAATTTTCCAACAACAACAACAAAACCCAGAAACAACAACAAGATGTCTGCGTTTGGTTTGGACAACACCAGATCTCGCTCCGTGACGCACAGGCTTTTAAACTTTAAACGCCACTTTGCTTTCAACCAGCGTGAACTTACTTCTTCCGCGCTCCTTCATGAAGGAGATGAGGTCCCGGTAGTCCTTGTCGTCGTCGTACGGCTGCGCCTCCACCGTGACGTTCATCTCCTCCTTCAGGTTCAGGTAGATCCCCTCCGAGAGGAAGTAGTGCGGCCGGTCGTCCTGCCGCAGGTCGTGGAAGATCACCACGGCGCGGGACGTCCAGTTGAAGTGCGTGTGCAGGACGTTGGCGAACTCCCCCAGCTTGGTGGTGGAGGGCCCGCTGCGCACGATGGTCCGGTACTCCTCCCGCTTGTCGAAGCCGAACGCGGGACCTCCGGCTGTGATCAGCGGGAGCTTCCAGTGGGACGCGAACCGGCCCACGGAGGCGAGCGGGTACACGCACCCGGGGCCGAAGAACGCGTCCGGGCGGATGTAGAGCTTCGCGTCCACGGCCACGACCTGCGCACGGCTCTCTGCACAGGAGCCCGCCACGGGGTCCTCGGTGCTGTAGTTGAGGATGTTGATGAACCGGCCGAGCAGCAGCCCGTGTTTCACGTGCAGGTCTTCGTGCGCCATGAGGATGGCCGGGAAGACGCGCGGCAGAGCCCACGGGTACTTGTGGTGGTTGTCCGGCAGCATCACGGCCACGGTGATGTTACCTGTGCAGCCGGGGGGGAGGCAGCAGGACAGCGCCGCGAGCAGGCAGCATCCCAGCGCGCTTCTGCATCCCATCGCGCGTGCCAGCCGCGTGGAAGTCCCGGAGAGCGAGTACGGCCGCGGAGGGCGCACCGTTAGGAGAGGAGTCACGCGCGGCTGTGGCACGCTCGCACCAAACCATAAGTATCCGTCTCCCGCAGTGTCCCTGCTTCACTCCCTCTTCACAACTCACAGCAAGTCGTGCGTCACGCTGTGGTGCCGGCCCGGCAGCGCCATGCGTAAAGTCCAGGTGGAAAGGAGGTTCCTCCGGCGCAGCGCGGTCCTGGAGCTGCTGGTCTGTCTCAGAGTGATAACATCCATCCAGATGACGGCAACTTAACTCACAGCACCCCCCCTGCTCTGCCCCCGCACGTCACGCACTGCAAGAAGTGTCCACAGCGTCAATAAATCACCGCCGAGTCCCGAAGTCTCACACGCATCTGGGCGCGTTCAGGTGATTTCACTGCACGTTTGGATTTTCCTGCAACTTTTCCCTCAAAGATCAGATTCGTCTGCCTCCGAATTCAAGGACACGCACAGAAAACCACCGCAAAGCGAAGCGAGACAAACCGAATAACAAGTGGAAAGTCAGGACGTGACACTTTTTGCAGTGTGTAAATAAATCCAGTAACGCGGAGGCGAGTCGCCCCCTGGCGGTCGTTCAACACGCGGGGAAGTTTCACAGGATCTGGGCCTGATAAGGTCTTTAGTTCTTCAGAGGTTGGATTAGAATGGAGTTATGGTTCTGGCTGCAGTAAACATGCAGCTGCCTGTTGGTTCATCGACATTATAAGAGAATGTCATTGTCGCTGTGCACAGGTGGAGTTTGTCTTTTCACGTCCCTGCTCGGTTACACGTGTCCCCAGAGAGGTCAGAGGTCAGTGCCTTGCTCAGTGGCAGGAATCTAACCACCTCTTCCTCCAGACCAGCCTGTAGGACCTCTGTTATCTATGAACTTCCAGCGTCTCTCCGCTGTGCTGAGAGGACGAGGAGTGAGGGGGACACATGAGGCCCACGACGCAGCTCCTTGAATCAGACGTTCGTGATTCATCAGTTGTGGTCAAGAGGTTTATATTCTGAAAACATAAACCACCTTTTGCAATGAGTCATTTCACCGGTGACAAAACGGAAAAACACCAGAGAGACTTCGAGTGTCTGTGTACAGAGAAAAGCATCTCTCCCCCCCCCATCAAACAAGATGATAAAAGTTAGAGAGAGACAGATTTTGATATGGTTTAAAGGACCGTTTGTCTCAGCGTCTAACTGCAGAGATGTGATTTGTTAATTGGAGGTTTTTCTGGAGGTCACTCTGTAAGAAGCCGACCACCGTGCAAGACTGAATCTCAACGTTCCCCCTCAGGAATCGAACCCTCAACCCTCACAGACTTTACTGCTGGTCAGTGATTGAGTGTGAGAGGCAGCAGGAGCTGGAAATAGTAAAAAAATAGGAATGAGACATGTTGCATTACCTTGAAGAGATGCCAAGATGCTAACTGATATTTTACAGAACAGACGAGAGGTGATTTTAAAGTCATATATTTAGGCTTTTGTTTGGAAGAGATGCATTATTATGCAAAGATTCAAAAAGCAATAGGAGAAGAAACTCTCCCCACAGATCAGAGAGTTTATACTTTAAACCTTCTTCTCGTCAACACCAGGTTGCTTCATCGCTTCTTGTTTGTTTAACGCTCACGAGGCCGTTTGGTTTGTTTACATCACCGTGAACTGTGGCTTCTTATCGAGAAGGAACTCGAATCATTACACGTTTAACGTTTTCATATTTAGGCTCAAATTCACTTTCCGTCAAACTTTATTTTTCTTTATTATAAGCTTCAAGTCCTTTTTTCAAAACATACTAAAATAACATGTGATTGCAGTGTCGTGTTTACACCAACAACAGTTAGTAAAGTTTACTGTTACTCATCAAATCACATTGTTTGTAATCTCAGGTTAAAACAAACCAACACAACAAATGTTTGCAATAACATTTTCTTCTGCTGTTTTCTTCCACGCAACGTTATTGGTGCGTTGCTGCCCCCTGCAGGCAGTCACAGGTCATGAACACACTCATTCAAACGTTTATTTTAAAGTCAAAACATTTTAATGTACAATTAACTTGTACTTAAATGAGCTAATTCTAGATTTTAATGTTTGCAGCTTGTTTACGCAGATAAATAGTTTTTTTAATCAAAGTGTTGTTCAAGTCTTGTTTTTTCAAGCATCGCATAAATAACACAAAGACACAAGTGTAGCTGGGAATGATATTTATTTATTTATTTATTTCCATAATCAACAGAAGCTTGTTTGGAGAAGTGTCCCACGTTCACACATAAAAGAGAAGTTTGATTTTCATCACATTAGTTCAGGGAGTTGGCTCATGACACAGCGGAGACGCGTCCTGCTGGAAAACAGGAACGAGAACGAGAACGTGGAAACTTCTCAGTGTTTAGCTCATAACCCTAAAAAATATTAAAAGAAATAAAGCCACTGTATCCGACTTAAAAATAAGAATAGTCGAGGCCCGAAGCTGAACAGGCTGCTCGTCTTCATACATTCATTCATGTCCCTTCGTGCTCTTTGTTAACATGTGGTTTGTGGTTTTAAAATGAATCTGTCTTCAGATCCTCGGTCTTCACTGCTTCAGCCAGGTGAGCAGCTGAGGGGTGAAGTAGGAGATGATGATGTCAGCACCTGCAAATGAAGAAGAAAAGTCACATCACGTCTAGAAGGTCTTTTCATTTCCCTGTGTCCCATGTCATCAGGGCGCCTGCACCGAGTCGTGTTTCCTCTACGCACCGCACAGCAACAACACAGTGAGAATTCCTTTAACCACGGTTTCCCTCTCACCTGCCCGGCGGAAGGAGGTCATGGCCTCCATCACCGCGGCCCGCAGGTCGAAGGCTCCGGCCTGCGCTCCGTGCCACATCATGGCGTACTCCCCCGACACGTTGTACACGGCCAGCGGGTGATTGGGGAACTGAAAGGAGACAGAAGAGAGAGAATTCACTTTTCTCGTCGCGTGTTTCACAGAATGAAAGCTGCGGATCTGTTTTGACTGATTTGGTTCCCGACCTTGTCCTTGACTTCTCTCACAATGTCCAGATAAGGCAGACCCGGTTTCACCATCAGCATGTCGGCTCCTTCTCTCACGTCTCGCTCCTGCAGCACAGAACCACAACGTCTCGCACAACCGTGTCAACAGGGACAGCACACGCACAGCGGACTCACAGGCGGACTCACCACGGCTCGGAGGGCGAGTCCTCTCGCTCCGGGAGGCAGCTGATAGCAGCGTCTGTCCCCGGACGCCGGTTTGGACTGAGCAGCGTCTCTGTGGAGAAACACAGCAGGGGGGGGGGCGTCAGCCTGTTCTCAAAGTTCGGTCTCGTGTTGGATTCCAGACTCACTCACCTGAAGGGCCCATAATAACAAGAGGCAAACTTTGCACTGTAGCTCAGCACGGACACCTGCAGGAGAACACACACAAAACATCAATATGATAACATCAGTGACAAAGTCAGAAAACATTGAGTATCGTTGTTTTTTTTTGAGTTTGTCATTTTCAGTCGTTTACCTTGTTTCCCAAACCGTTGGACAGCAGCGCTTGTTTTATAGCTCGGACTCTTCCATCCATCATATCAGACGGGGCGATGATGTGACAGCCTGAAGGAGACACACGGACAATATAATACATAACAATAAGTTCACGTTAAGTCTTGAATTCTGGGTGAGATATTATTTGTGTGGATTAACAAATCCTGAGATGCTGTGTCATCAAAAGGCTTTTAAACGATGTAAACCAGAAAGCAAATACTTCACTTAAAATGGTAATCCGAGAAATGAAAAGAAGAAGAGTGTGGTTCATGTTTGTCACGTGAGAAACTAAAGTTACCAGCGAGGGCGTAAGCCAGGCCACTTCCCCAGGCGCAGGCAGCTGGCGTCGTTGTTCAGAGTGCCGTCGTCATTCAGGATTCCTGGAAAGAAAAAAACACGTGATGCACGTCATCTTCTTCAGGTGAAAGAAACCTGGAGGAGAATGATCTGAGGAGGCACCGACCACAGTGTCCGTGGGACGTGTAGGGACACAGGCAGACGTCACACGCCACCAGTAGCTCCGGGAACAGAGATCGGATTTTCTTCACTGCCAGGACGGCCGGCGTGTCGTCTTGGTCCGCGCCGGAACCTCGCTCGTCCTGACGGGGCCGAGACAAGAGGTCGAGAAAGGGTTTGGCGTTTATCAGAACGTGACAGAACCACGGACACAGCAGAGACAGAGACACGAGTCTGGCTGGAGTGAATAATGGGTTTTACATACCTTTGCTATTTTGGCCGGAACACCAAAAACCAGCACACATTTCAAGCCGTTCTCTATCAGCGGCTGTAACAGCGCCTCCAGCTTGTTCACCCCATACTGTTCATGAGAGCACAGCAAATATTGTATATTGAAAAAGTATCTAAAACTCTCAGGAGCATTTTGTTATACTACTAAACATATTTCAGACTTCAATCTGAAATTCAAAAGCTTGAGTCTAAAGCTTTAAAGGCCAGTTTGCCGTTTGGTTTTGTTTAGTGAGGAAGAAAAAGGTTTGGTGGATTCTCTTCTTATCTGTGTCCAGGTCCAGAGTTGGACCGGCTCCACCCGGGCTGACGGCTGTTATCTCTGGACAACACCCTCAGTGGGGGGAACCTGACAGTTACGACTTGACTATGACGGTGTTCATGGATGTCCCTCTCACCTGGCCTGTCCTGGCAGGCTGCCGATGGGCTCCACTGCGTCCGCACTGTCTCTGTGGGAGAGAGTGAGAACCAGAGGTGAGGGGGGGGAGTCAAAACACACACACACTGTAGTTTACTTCCGGCTGCGGACTGAAACTTGGATTCACACAAACGAAGAATTTTCATTTACGTGACGAAGATTGGGTAGATGAGATTGTCGGGTCTCAGATCCGCGGCGCAGGTCTGCCAGGATCGGAGCGTCGGGTGGAAATACCCGCTGTGGAGGATGGACTCCGCCGGCGTCTGCATCTTTGCCCTGAAGCGAAGAGACGACCGGTGAGGAAACAGAGAAAGAGACGCAGCGAACGGGGGCAGGTCCCTTTTCACCCGGCGGAGGAAAACAACGCTCTCACGCTCCGGTGCTTCGGCTCAGCACCGTTAAAACTGACCAAGCATGCGTGACACCGCTTCTCCAAACAGCACCTGGCTCTGACTCGGCAGAACAAGCATTCGTACTGAATAACAAACTTTTATTTTGGTAGTTTAGGACATTTTCCATTTGACATTTGACTCCACATTTATTTCCACGCAGAAAAAAAGATTATTTTCAGAAACGGCCCAGAAGTTTGGGCTTTAATTCAATATCCTCGTTGACTGACTTTGCAGATTCCACAGATTCCTGTCGTCCAAACTAATCAACACAAATCAAGAGTTTGATCCCGTGACGCAGGATCCAGGTCAACTTGAACTAATGAAACCTGAATATCAGGATCAGGCAATAAAGCGAGAACAATAACTATTCCAATAGACTTTTCATTTGCAAATGTTTTAAACTGTACTCCCTGAAATAAAGAAGATTTTAAAACCACAACCTTCACGTAGTAGCAAATATCCACCTTTACACTTTAATGACATAATAAGATAAAGATAAAATAAGATAATTGTATTAATCCAACAATGGACCATATTACAGCACTAAGAGTCACAAACAGGCTTTAGTAAGTGATAATAAGAAACAAGCAATACTCAAGTGTAAGGATAATAACACTTAAGTGTAAAGAAATATAAAAGATCAGCTAATAACAGTTAATAAAACTAATATTTGCAGTGTATAAACATAAGTGTGAGGATCTGTGCGCGTCATGTAGTCACCTTGGCTCCTGACGAGGCCGCGAAGAAGAGTTTTAAACACAACAACACTGCGGTGGTTTGTTAAATTCGCGGTATTACAGTAAAAAACACGTGAATAAAAACACGAGAACTAGTGAAAACACGCACGTTTACCTTGTTGCGGTGAAAACCTGCGACTTCTCACGCAACTCACTTTGGATTTCTTCTGGGACCGACGGGTTGGTGGCGACGCAGCTACCGCCCACTAGCGGCTGGAGTCTGAACCACTTGGAAAACTGGCGTATTGGTGCGTTGCCGCCCCCTTGTGGCCTGGAGTGTGGAGCAGTAGATCGGCAGCAAACTAAATTAAACTTAAACTTTAATGATTTAATCCTGATTCTCTTGAATTAGAAGATCACGTGTATTCCTTCGTGTCTTTCCCAACACATTTTCTAATGTGATATTTTGCTTTTTCGTCTTTTAATCCTGATAATAACCTATATGTGTTTTTAATTCTGTAGAAATGTCTTCCTGTGTCATTTGAATCCCAGTTTTCTTGCCATGTTTTGTGACCTGTATTCGTAAATGATAGTTTTTATTTCTGATTTGCTTAATCCACAATATACAACAGTCAGTAAGAATTAAAAAGGAGACAGAGACGTGAAGTAGATTAACAACAACAAGACTATTCCTGTTGATGACATCTCCGAGTGTTCAGTAACCATTGTTTTACAGAATTGGAAAATGAGTTCAAAGTTGTGACGTTCTTTAATTCTGTGGGTTCGGGTTCCAGGCACGAGCTGGTTGTTAAAAGGTACTTTTTCTTAATGATATTAATATACATAAGCTTTATTTATGTAGAACTTTTTTAAAGCAGAGTTCACAAAGTGCTTTTGACAACAAGCAAGATAATTAAATAAAAGGTGAAAAGACAACAATAAAAACACAACATCACATGAAAGCAAATCTATAACAATGGGTTTTAAGAAGTGATTTAAAGATATTCTCCAATCTCCTCTGGTGGGAGCTCTTATTCATATTCACAAATAAATAATATAATAAAATAATAAGTAGAAACTATGTTTTGTTGAAAATGAGAGAACATCTTTTTTTTTTAAACTCAATACAATAAATAACATAATTAGAAGACATCCTGGTCCATCCTCCAAACCAGCAGGTGGCGGTAATGCGGAAACTCGTTGTGAAACCCCAAAGAAAGAAAAGAAGAAGAAGTCTTACCCACCTCTACTTCTCGCGACATTTCCCCAGCGCGAGAGAAGAAGAGTCTGTGGAGCTGCGATGCTAACGGGCTGTTAGCTCAGTGTGGTGTTCTCCCTCCGGACACATGGAAGCAGGAGGCGGCTCCCCGCTGTTGAGGTAAACTAACGCGCTGTCACGTGTCCGTCTGTGTGTCCAGATGTTGTGATGAGCACCGCTGCACCATCTGGGGCAGGGGTTAGCTCCCATGCTAACAGAGGCTACACTGTGAACCACTGAGGAACTGGTGTCACACCGGGAATCCGGTTTAAATCCTTTACACCGGATTCAAGTGGGTTTAGTGAAGCTCAACGTGGAACTGACAAGTCACTGAGATGTAAAGATGGAGGCCGGACTTCCTGTCTGTCCCCCCCCCCCCCCCCCCCCCCCCAGGGGGACGTGGTGTGGGCCCTGTCCTCTCTGAGCTGCAGTGTGTGGGTGTCAGCTCGTTTCCTAATGGTGTTGTTTTTGTGTGTTTGTTGTGAGTCAGTCTCCAGAGTGGCCGAGCTGCCGTCACCACCAGCACACAACCTCCTCGGGGCGGGTGTGAAGATGTAGCCACGAGAGAAGAGGGTCGTCTTCACCACTTGTGCTCAGTGACGCCTCATCCCCCCCCCCTGCTGTCCTGGCTCTGGAGCCCGTCGAGCCCCTGAGTCAGACCGCCCCTGGTTGAAGCCCCCCCCCCCGCCGCCCGCCGCCATGCTGTTCTCCCTGAGGGAACTGGTCCAGTGGCTCGGCTTCGCCACCTTCGAACTCTTCCTCCACTTGTTGGCTCTGCTCGTCTTCAGCATGCTGGTGGCCCTGCGAGCCGACATGTTCACGCCCTCGCTGAGCTGGTGGCTGGTCTTCGTCCCGCTGTTTGCCGCCGACGGCCTCAGCACCTACTTCACGGCCATCGTGTCCATCCGGCTGTACCAGGAGAACGAGAAGCGCCTGGCGGTGCTGCGGCTCCTGTGGGTGCTGACCGTGCTCAGCCTGAAGCTGGTGTGCGAGGTGCTGCTGTGCCAGAAGCTGGCCGAGCAGGACCAAGCCAGAGACCTGTGGTTCGGCCTCATCGTCTCTCCGCTGTTCATCCTGCTGCAGCTGCTCATGATCCGAGCGTGCCGCGTCAACTGAGGAGCGGCCGCTCGTGGTCGTGCTGTCCCGTCACCCGTCAGAGAGCAGTCCTCGTCTGCCTTTTGAGATTTAACTAACAGTGGTGTAATTCTTCCTTTGGTTTATCGGCACCTTAAGAACACAGCAACACTTTTATTGTTTTATTTTTCACATACATGTTCCAGGTCACACCAGAATTGTCATCTGTGTTTCCAATAGCAACAAAGTTAATGATGCTTACTGAAGTTTAAATTGTTGTCTTTTTAAAGAAGGAGCAGACGATCTGTTTAGCGTCTTGCTGAATGCACTGTGGCCGGAAGTATGTGGACACGTTGTCTATAAGCATCTGAACCAGGGCGGGTTTCTCTTGTTTGGACCCGTAGTTCCAACGAAAGGAAATCGAAATGCCCCAGCACACTGTGATATTTTGCCCTTCCAGCTTTGTTACTAGAGTTTTGACTTCACAATGGTCCAGTGCACAAAGTCAGGTCCACGTAGAAATCAGTTTTCTGTCCCCTCAACCTCCTCGAATTAGTGAAATCATCCCCTGAGAGCAGAAGAGTGAAGGCTCTCATGTTCTCCCTATGGTTTTAAAATGAGACCATGTAAGAATAATAGAATGACCACATACTTTTGGCCCTGTAGTGCAGACATAAATAAAATGGTGTCCATCTCTACACTGAATGGAAGAAAACTGAAAGTAGACAACATTTATCTCAATCGTTCTGAGGCCCTTTTCCGTCAGGATGGCTTTTGAGTTGAGTTGTTCGAACACAAACATTTGGAGAAGATGTCCGAGCAGTAACGGTGCATTTGGACTGTGGTAGTGCCTAACCGGACTGTGGTGCAGTCAGAGGTGGACAGTGAGCCATGAGTGAAATTTATACCGGATGCACGATTTTATGTAGTAATGCAAATGTGCACAGACCACAAATTCAATAAACAGATGAAACCTCACGGCAGTAATGACACAGGCGTTTAGGCAACTTCTAGTGGGTCGAAGAGCTGCTGCTGCTGCATTCGTGTTTTTTCGTCCCTAGAGGAAACGAGTGACTGAGACTTGTTCTGATTTATCATCTCGCGTCTCGCTCTGTTGCCCGTTACAGGAAGCGTAACCCGTGCTCCCTAATGGCCTCGTTCGTCAGCTCCATCAAGACCAGACCCCGATGTAGAGGAACTGAACGTGATCTCCACGAGCAGTCAACTGTGTGCACACGTCTTCCCTGGATATTGCTGTTTATTTTGTACAATATGTGACGTTTTCACCTCGTGTGTGTGTACCGCTCATATTTTGTATTATATTATGTATTTGTGCCTCGTTTTAAAGGTTCAGTGTGTAGAGTTTAGAGACATCTAGTGGTGAAGTTGCATGTTGCAGCTGAATACCCCTCATCTCACGTCCCCTTCCAAATCATGAAAGAGAACCTGAAAAACTCAAAAGGTTTAGTTTGTCCAGTCTGGGCTACTGTAAAAAAAACATGGTGCCTCCGTAGAGAGGAGCCATAAAGTATTTAAATATAAAGTATTTAAATATAAAAGCCCATTCGAGGGTAAAGAAAACAACAATTTAGATGAATCACTAGTAGAAACATCACTAGTATTATTTTATAGTCAATTTCTACCAATGGATCCTTTCACCTAAATCTTCCACACTGAACCTTAAGATATTTCTAGATGTGAAAATCTGTGTATTATGTATATGTAGATTCTTCTTTTGGAATGAAGTCACCATATCTTTTATTTATGTTATGGCATCGATGTTGTCCAACTGTATATACATGTAAATAAATCATCAACATTTTATCACTGTTGTCTAATTACTGTTCTATCGTCGTGGGCAGTAGTGTCTGTTGCTGCAGCTTCTGCCACAAGGAGGCGCTGCTGGCGTCTTGCATGGGAATGAGAAACAACAATGTAAAGGACCATACTGGTGTTTTTGTTTCCTGTGACTTAGCAGCTTCAAAATGATACGTCTTCTTTCATATTATGATTGTGTTTTACAGTCAGGAGCATGTCAAAGTCAAGAAATCCTGTGTAAACTCTGTGACCTAAAACAGTTTCATTTTGAAATACAATGCATCAATAAATATAAATAAGCATTTCAATTATTGAGAGTATAAATACTTTATGACATTTAAACCTTCCCCTTTAATCCCAGAAATATCCCGATGGGGCCTTGTTTCCTCCAGAAACTCCCAAAACACAGATTATGCTTAAATGTCCATCTCTCGAGTTTGGTTTAAAAATGAAAAGATGCATCTTTGACTGGTTTATTTGTGCATTTGTTGTATTTCTCTTCCTCTGCACTCTCCAGCCAGTGCAGTTCTTAATTATTGCGTGGCGATAAATGTTTGATGAGGAGCAGTAATCTCCTGTAGTACCCAAGAATAGCCCTCTAAGTGCTGATTCATGTGCAGCAGGCTCCTCCTCAGCTCGTGTGTTTGCAGCAGCAGCAGGATTAGCAGCAGGTGGCTTCACCGACAAATGCTGAGTGAGCCGTGGCCAGTCGGTGAGCCCGTCGGTGAGCCCGTCGGTGAGCCTCCACCTGGCACTGAGACTCATCACCTGCCAACCAAACCCATTGTAGGGGTTGCAGTGTCACTGGATGTGGGTCAGGCAGTGATGGGGCACATCTGGCCAGACAAAAATCAACATGAGCCTAAAGTGGCCACTTGTAAAACAGCAAATGTGGCCCAAATATCCCAATTACAAGTGTGGGGCCATTTTGGGCAAACGTGTGGTGGTCTTGGCAAGGTGCAATGTGGATGTGAACCTAAAGTGGCTAATGTGGTAAACGGCACCTTTGGCTGACATGCGGCATTGCTGTGGCTTAGTTGTGGCGCAGGTCTGGCAAACGCTCTACGCAGTGTGTGGGTCGGATGTGGGCCAATTCTGGGCCAAATCTGGGCCAAATCTGGGCCAAATGTGGGCCAAAACAGTTTTGTTATGTGGATGTGAGTTTGAAAAGGAAAACAATGGATTAGAATATATAAATAAATGAGTGTACTTACTACTTATAACAGTAATTAAATCATTTAAACCTCTCACAATGAATAGTTTGATTATTCAGAATGAGAGCGAACAATACTGACGAGAAATCTACATTTAATCATTTGTTAAAAGGTAAATATAAATAATGTGAAATTGGCGGATTGTACTTGAACGCAGCACTTTTGATTGATGGGCCGTCCTCCTCCCAGTCAACAATAGAAACGGGAGTGGCACACAGATAGGAGGCGTGGTCACGAGCCACAGCGACCAATCAGGGACCGCGGGGGGGCGAACCGGGTCGCTCGTGCTGCAGCGGGGAGGCGGAGCCGCGTTCAGGGGCCGTGCGGAGAGAGGCAGCGGAGGCAGAGGAGAGCGACGGCGGGGATGAGTGTGAGGTAGCGGCGCTGCAGGTACAGTCACAGCCGGATTCAGGTTTCACAGCCGCGGCGACACCGCCTCGGAGCCCCGGAGCCCGGAGTCCCCCCCACCCCTCTCCCAGCAACCGTCTGCGATGTCCGGCGGAGGAGACGTTCGCGTCCTCCGCCAAGAGGCCGGGCAAGAGAGCCCGAGGATGCCGGCCTGGAAGCGAGAGATCCTGGAGCGGAGGAAGGCGAAGGGCGGCGGGTCCGGAGGAGCCGGTGCCGCGGAGCCGAGCCCCGGCGGCGGTGCGGGCCCGCAGCGGGTCAACGGAGAGGTGACGGGGAGCGTGAACGGCGGCGGCGGTGCAGCTGGAGGCGAAGGAGCCCAGAGAGACGGGGGACCGAGCGGCGGGTCCGGGCGGAACTACACCATCACCACCGCCAGCCAGCACTTCGCCGCCAACAACAAAGAGACGCGACCGGCGGCCGAGGAGCCGCCGCCCCCGGGAGGAGAGCCTGGTTCTGCAGGAAAGCCTGGGCCCGCTGGAGGAGAACCCGTTCATCAAGCTGGAGAAGGAGCGGAGGAGGCGGCAGGACCGGGACCACGCCGCCCGCCCGGTGCAGCACATCCTGGAGCTGTACGGCAGCGTGCCCGGCATACGGACCATCCGCGCCGACAACATCATCATCATCGAATCGGATCCGGATTATTTCCCGGAAGCTGGGGCGCTGAAGTCCGGGTCCAAGTGGCAGCAGAACGGCGTGAGCAGCTACAGCTCCCTGAACGACCTCCTGGACCAGAGAGGCAGCGCGGTGACCGAGATACGAGCCAAGGAAGTGGTGATCTATGACACCACGTTGAGCCGGAGCGAGGAGAACCTGAGCACCCTGGGCCGGCCCGACCATGTGACCCCGCTGTATGACTCAGGTGAGGGTCCGGGCAGGGTGAGCCGGATGCTGCAGAAGTTCGACAGCAACTACGGGAAGCTGCAGAAGAAGTCCCACAGCACAGAGAACCTGCTGGAGCTGGACTGTGGGCCCAGCTGCAGGCCGAGACTCTGGTGCAAGCCACAGCCAGATCTGGTGCCAAAGCCCAGGCCGGGCAGCCCGGGCAGCAGCCACCCGACCTCGCCCGTCTTCCAGATCCCCTGCTCTTCCAAACCAAAGCCACAGCCACAGCCGGCTGCCTTTGAGCCAGGCAGCCCCCAGCGTCCCACCACGTCCCCCCAGTCGGTGTCCTCCTTCCGTCAGCGGTTCGGGGACACTGGGGGTCGTGGCGTGGCCTCCAGAGATGAGCCAGACAGGGGGGCAACCAAGCTCGCCAGAGATCGAGACTGGGAGGCCACTGAGATGTCCCCCCAACCCAAGGTGCCATGCTCTCCGGAGACCCGCCGTGCCCGTGCCGAGTCCCCCTCAAGCCCCATCTCATCCAAGGTGGCTCGTTCCACGCCTGACTTTGAGATCCGTCCCTCTCCGAAGCCAGACCTCAACCGGATTCCCGACGGGGACACCCAGGCACGGGCCCTGGCGAACCTGCGCCTGCAGTCCCGCAACTCCTTCACAGTGATCCCCAAGCGCCGGCTCGCTGCCTTGTCTGCAACAAGCAGCCCGGTGCCCTCTGGCCCGGTCAGGTCCTCACCCTCTCACAGAATGGCAGAGGTGCCAGTAGTGCCAACCTCCATCGCCATAACACCCAGTCTGACACCCTCAACCAGGAAGGAGGAGAAGGAGCTGGAAGAGGAGCTGGAGAGGGTCGACAGCCCCTCCAAGCCCGAACCACCTCCTGCTGTTGCCACAAGTCCTGCATCTCCTCCACCCTCAGAACCTTTACCTCCATCTCCTGACCCACCCCAGCTCCCTCCTCTCCACCTGCCCTGTCCTCACCCCCCTCCTCTGCGGCTGTCCCATCTTCACCCCCTTTCACCCCACCCCCATCATCTCCCGTCTCATCTCCCGTCCCCTCAGACCCTCTTCCCCCCGCTCTTCTCCCTTCTGCCCCCTCCCCGGCTCCAGAACAACCTCTCGTGGATCAGCTGCCAGTCACAAATATAGATGACATTGAGGTGGAGCCCTCGCAGCGGGTCCCTGAGCCCAGCCCCTTGGTGCAGAGGAGAAAGGGGAACACCTTCACTGTGGTTCCTAAGCACAGGGCGGACGTCCAGGCCCAGCCCAGCTCACCTGAGCCCCCCCAGGAGGGCTCAACCGAGGCCCCGCCGGGCTCCACACCCCCACAGGCCCCATACGCCCAACTGGGCTCCCTACTGAAGAAGCGGTACCCGGCTGTGGAGGAGATTGAGGTCATCGGTGGGTACCAGTCTCTGGCCAGGTCCTGCCTCTCCAAGACCAGCTCCACGGGCAAGAAGGTGAGAAGAAGGTTTTCACTATGAAGCAAAAAGAGATTGTTTCTGCTTCTCAGTTGTGATTACTGATTTCTCTGTCAACTGAATATCTTTGGGTTTCCAGACAAAGCAGTGTGTGTGTGATGGGTACTTTTCAATATTTCTGTCATTTTAAATACCAACAGATCAATCGGGCTTCGAGAGACTGATCAATAGTGAAAATAATAATTATTGGCAGCCCGTATCCCTCAGAGAACCTGCTCATGCTGCAGAACACAGGAAGTAGTAGTATTGTGGTTTCCTGACCGTCTCATGCCGAACACGTGCCAACTCCTCCCTGAGGGATCATTAATGTTTCCTCTGATCTAAATTTAGTCGTCCGGCGTCCGACAGGAAAAGGATCTGTTTATGTTTTCATTTCATCTCCCCCCCCCCCCCCCCCCTTTTGCTTTTTTAGGCAGCGTATCCATCCACCTTATGGTGAATCCACTCAGTTATTCTTCGTGTGTGTGAGTGTCAGCATCAGATCCCCCGTCTCTTGACCTGCTCTCGGGGGTTCGATGCCTAAGTGGATTGAAAATTGTCCGCGCGGCCACTTGGAACGACAAGCAGCAGTTCCCCCCCCCCGTAGATTGTCGTCCCACAAAAGCATGTTATTCGCTGCAGAGCACGTTATTGGGTTAGTGGCCCTCCAAGCCCATTGACCGAGCACTCTTATCAAGGCTGTATTCAGTTCTCAGGATTCGTCTCGGGGATTCAGGCCACGCTCTGACCTGTCACGCTTTTTTATCCCGTCCGTGTTTTTGTACGGAGCTGAGATTTCCTCGGGCCGGGTCCTTAATCATAATTAAATGATAACAAAGTGTGTGTTTGGGCATCGCGGTTATCTCTCAATCATAATCAGGTGTCTGCCGCTTGCTCGGCGAAGGCCTTTCCTTAAATTGCTCCTGTTTCATCTCTATTGGTGATTAATTAGTTATCAGAGAATGTCTCTAATTAATTGTGCGAGTGCTGCAGGCCGGCGCCGCTCTGGATCCGCCCGTGTGTGTGTGTGTTGCCGAGCAGTGTTTTCAACGTGTTGCTGTTTAAGTTGCTGACGAAGAGGAAGCCGGTGATTACAGCCAGAGGCTTTAATTTTTACTTTACGTAACACGCTTTATGGAGCTGGTTTCCATGTTCGGGGTGTGGAGCGTGGAAGCACTGGTTTGCTTGTTGGCTTGTTGTTTTGTTTGTTAACCTGATTTATGCAAAAACTACTGAACGGATTCCCCTGAAACTTGGTGATAGGATCCACCCGGGCTCAGGAAAGAACCCTTTCAAGTTTAATGGTTCCTTCCCTGACCCGCTCTGCATCTTTCCACCAAGTCTTGTGATTCTCCGTCCAGTAGTATTTGTGTAATGCTGCAAACAACAACACTGCTTCAACCCTGCCCTGCTGGATGTGTTGAGCCTTTTGGCAGCTCCCCGGTCCAGGGACTTTCTGGGGATTGACTGATGGCTAAGTGTGTTTTGGCCATCGCGGTGATCTTTGCGATCATACTCAGGTATGTGACACTTGCTTGGCAAAGGTGCTGCTGTGAATTGCTCCTGCTTCTGGCGCTCGGGCCCGTTCCCTTGACCTGGTCCGCTGTAATCCTCTTGGCTCCCCAAGTAAGTCTCACAACCTCTTACACCCAGGGCAGGGAACTTAGCCAACTCGTGATTCCATCAAGTGGAAACTCTGCAGCCAACTAGATTTATAGCATTTAATTCTTTGGCAGCAGAACGGAAACAGAGAATGATATCCCGTTATTTACATTTTGCAAACTGAGGTATGCATAAAGTACAGATTTGGTTTTGGGGCAGAATCTCTGGTATTTTCCAAACCGCATTATCCCCAAATGTCTGCGTGCCGAGTGAAGGAGGATGCCAGTATGTTTTAATCCCTGCAGCATTCCTTTAAAAATGGATATTTGTACATCGTGTGTTGCTTCTTCTCGATGGAAAGTGTGGGATTGTTTTTAAAGAAGATAAAGTTGTCGCTTGTCTGCACATCCTGACTTTGCAATGACGGATGTTCCGGCTGCAGACTCGTCCACATGAACCGGTTGCGGGTGTGCGTGTTTTACCGTGTGCACATGTGCATGTAGATTAGCCGCGAGCGTGGCCGTGAGACGGGAACACATCTCATTTTGTCCTTGATGCTCCCGAACCAAACACTTTCTCCTTTTGTTGTCTGTCTGCTCTTCTTGGTCATCGAGGCCCAGATTTTTTTTTTGTTCCTCCTTTTCTTTTCTGGGCAGGGCTGTGCAAGCAATTACAAAAGCATCGGGGCTTTGGCCCGGCCTGTATAATTTGTGTGGAATTTTTTTGCTCAGTGCCGCTTCTGTGTGAGAGCAGCCTCCGAGAACGGCCTCGGCTCAGGGTTCTGGTCTTGGATCGTTTTGTTTTTTTGTGTGTGTGTTTTTTTTTTTTCAGCGCTCTTTTCTTTTCCCAGCAAAACCAAACCATTTTTTTTTATGAGTAACTTGGCTGGAAGAGAATGTTCCGAATGCACGTCAGGACCTTGAGAACCAAAGCAGATCATCAGCTCTTTTTCCAAATGTATTTTCCCTCTATACCCGCTCTCCGTGATTCCTCAACCCACTCGCTGTGTGAGCACCACATCCAGCACATGTCCTCCCGTACACTCGTCCGTGTCGCTGCACAAGCACCACTCTGCTTTGTGTTGTTTCTCCTCTACCCACAGTGCACTGCTTTATTCCTGTGCGGTGGCGGTTAATAAGGCCTGTCCCCTGGCTTGCAGCTCCCTCTGATCTCCTCCTGCTGTATTGGGGAAGGAACTGTGGAAGAGCATGTGAAGAGCTATGTAGGTCAAGTGCAGCTTCTTGTAACGCATCACTCCGGCATTTGCATAAAATCGACTCCGGCTTCCTAGTGAGACGCACAGACCCGGACTGACTCGGTCTCAATCTGCACTTTGATTGGATCGGGATCTCTTGACTTAGCTCTGGCTGTATTGTCTGATTTATTTATTTATTCATTTCACCCTTGTGGTGGACGCGGCCGCTCTTTGTCGAGGAGAGGTGCAGCTGGCAGCGAGACATGTGGGGGAGTGGTTTGTATTTGAAGTCTCTGCTCCCTCTGACTGGTTATTATGGGAAAAGGGAGACGGATCCATGTGTGAGTGTAACATCCAGAGAGAGAGAGAGATATTTTATGATGCACCCCGCCTTTTCCCAGAGTTCATAGTTTCTGTGTATTTGAGTAACCAGTCATTTTTAAATTGCTGCAGCACATTTATGTGTGATAATTATGCATCTGTCAAGATAATGATGAGGTTTAGTAAAGAGGACGTGCGTTTGTCACTGAAAGTGATGATTATTCAGACATTTATTCTCCTGGTAGTCGGCCTTGGGTTCAATATTGTATTTAGTTCATATTAAATCTTAAATTAACAAAAGCCTGTGATTAAACTGAACTGTTGACCTGTTCGGTGCAGATCAGACAAACTGTGAAAGAGTCAGTTAAACTAAATTTGTGTTTAAGACTCAAATATAAACATAAACATATTTTCTGCCACCAGCACCAGTGACTTTCTCGCTGAACTGAGTTGGTTAGAAAACCTCCACGCTCCGTTTGGTGGATGTGGTTCTTGGAAGGCCGGTTGGTGGTCAAGCAGAAGAGTGGAAACGTTTAGTTGTTGTCGCTCCAAGTGGAAGTTACACAAACACAAACTCAACCAAACATAGAAAACAGTAAAGATCCCCTGAAGGCGGCACAGTGCGAAGCTCCGCCCCCTCAGCTCAGGAGGTTATGTTTTCACCCCTGTGCTTTTTGGTTTGTTTGTCTTTTAGAAGCATGGCGCAAAAAAGTTGCCAAGAAAGTTTTTTGGGGACATTTCAGGCCTTTTTATATTTCGGGGACTGATATCTACATTGTGGGATTACAGGTGACACGGCCTGTGATGCAATAACACGGTGGATCAGGTGAATCTTTACCTTTTAGTGGCTGAACGTCTGTGGAGGAGAAGATCATTATTGTGCTTTATGACAAGGAACAAGGAAATGTTTTATGACTTCTGTCTTTCCTGTAATCTAACCAGTCAGACTCTGTGGCGTCTCACGTGCAGATCCAGATCCACCGAAACCAGTGTTTTCATGCTGTTGACTCTATTGACTCGTTCCATAAAGACCATCCTGTTGATTGAATAGTTACCTGAACACATCTGACAGGTTTGTGGGGGTGTGTAGGGGGAAAATAGCTGTAATGAAATTATGAATAATGACCATGTAAATGCATCATAAGAACATGGACACACTTTGCACGGATTTTCCCTGGTGCATCGGAGAGTGAGCCAAATGGCAGTCTGATCTAATAATGCTCATAATCAGTTATTTCTAAGGGAGATAATCAGTTATTGGCCTTTAATGGTTCGGGTATCACTTATGATTCAATATGGAATCATCAAAACTATCCAATGAATGTGGATAAGAATGTAAAAAGTGCTTCTTAGATAAATTACACGTTTCTCTTCCTCCGCAAAACAGTCGCAGCAAACCGGTGTTTTTATAGCACCGAGCAAACTCGTCCGTCTCCGTGCACGGATGTGAAAGCTGTTTCCTTCACCGTGTAAAGCCACAGTTTTCTGCTTGTGGTTTAGATGTCATCGTACAGCAGGTTAAAAATACCCAAACCTAAATGGTTGAAGGCGCTGAGCGACGCAGGAAGGCCAATGAGAGGGCACACTCCTACATTTACATTGTGCGCGTGGACGTCAGGTGTGAAAGTCCATTGTGTTTAATTATTTACCACCCGCAGACATTCCCCATCTCTCCTCCCTCACACTTCCTGAAATCCACCACTCCACCCCCCCCCCCCCCCCCCTCGCCTTTTCTTTTTTTAATATATAGTTTTCAAACTATCCTGAAAGCTTTGTTTTCCTTTATTGAGGCTGAGCTGAAGCAACAGGACAAAGTATTTGGAAGTTGTGATACCAACTTCCTACGAACCAAGAAAAACTGTTATGAGACGTTTACATTTTAGTTTGTTGCTTTATTATACTTTAAAGATGTGTATTGAGTCTTGTCCCAGTTCGTGAAGCTCATTGTTGTCGCAGTACTTTGTGTTTTTATAATGAAAATACTCAGACCTGCTCCGTAGATAAAACCTAATCCTGACATCTTATCTGCTAAATGCTCCGCTGTGTCCACCGGCTGGTTCTTGGTGCCGGACCAGCAGCGTTGGCAATAATCCCTGAAAATAGCTGAATCAAATCAGTAAAGTTGTGGATCACAGAACTGAAACAATGAGGGTAAAGAGGATTAACGCTGCACAGAAGTGAGCGGAACTCGAAACTTGGGCAACAACGCTTCAGGTTTAGTCTATTTCACTTCACTGGATCTTTCCCACGTGCAACTTTGAGAAGGTAACAATGTCTTTGCGGTGCACAGGTTGTGATCTGTGCTGTTTCCATGATCGACAGGCCGTGCAAACATGGTTTCCTTTTTGAAAGAGCTAAAAATGACTTTGCGCCGGCTGTGTGGCTATAGGTCGCGGACTCAAACGCCCTCTCTCACACACAACCAGAACTAATGTCTGCATTATCGCCCACATGTGGAAACACAGGTTTCCCACACAGCCCTGCAGGCACACGTGCAAAACCTGCAAGGTAATTAGAATTCAGCCGGCAGAGCCCCACTATCATAGTCATGTTTAATTCAGTGTGTGTGTATCTTAAGAGTGCATGTGTGAGAGGAGGGAGCGACCAAGAGCCGAGGACGTTTATAAATGAAAGTTTATAAAAAGAAACACGAGATCCGAGTGAAAGAAGCAGGAAGTGGTCACTTGGCTTTTTAATACGCGCTCTAGTGTTTTTTCCACCCTCTGCTTTGACAAGCACAGAAAGAACACTGTTGTGAACCGGACGCTGTGCGGGAACCTTTTGTGTTGTTCAATTTATTGTCAATTTTATTCAAATACTCGTCACTGAGTCCGTCTTCATGTAAATTAATCATTCCTCTGTTTACATTAATAGCTGCCATGTTGGTTTCGTTTTGCCTCGACTCTCCCGTTTCCCCCCCGTCACATATCCATGGCGCCTGTCGCCAGGGCAACGTCGGGCCGCGGCCATTCTATCCTGTCATTACGACTCCAGGATAAGCAACACACTCCTCTGTCTCCCTCTCACACACACACACACACACACACACACACACACACACACACACACACAGACACACACACTCTGTGATGTCAGGGTTGATGTTGTGGATTCTTACTGGAGGATGAGCAGCTGTTACAAGAAGCAGTTTTACCCCCGACAAGCAAAGAGCAGCGTGAAATTGAAACGTCATCTTAATAAACATGTCTGAATGCGTTTTCCTGGTAAACACGCTCTTTAATCTGCAAACTTAAATCTGTGGGTTGAGACTAAACATCTCTGGAGTTTAGAGGAGGAGGCGCATGTGTTCACGAGGCTCAGTGTGAAGTCACGGTCACTTATGTCGAGGGCCCCTCAGAGAGTAAATGCCTCCGCTAACGCTAACGCCCCCATCTCGCCATATTAAAAGAAAACGACCTGGTTCTGCTCCAGAATTCCTCAGGACTCAGGACTTTCCCCACCCCTGATTAACATGTAAACCCACTCAAGTGGATTTGACTCATTTCACATGCCAGGTGAGAAGTTTGCTTTTTCTGATTTGAGTCATGTTCGTACACAATGGAACAAAAGAAACCACCATGGAAACCAGTGACAACGTTAAGGTGGTTCCTCTTCTAGTCCGTCTTTCAAACCCAACAGTGACTGAGCGATTTCTGAAAGTTCAATGTTCAACGTCACGCAGGAGAAGGTGCCGCCTCCACGTCTCGTTTGACACTTGTCAAACTTTGGAAATGCATCGATGCTGCAAACTTCCTCCTTCCTCATCTCTGACAGTGTTTCTCGTTGCAACATCTTCGAATGAGCACCGTCTCCGTTGTGTTTGCTTTGGGATGAATCACAGACTCATCTTTGACCCGAAGTTCACTGACACAATAACCGTATCACTTCCTGAAATCCATGTGACCGTTGCCCACTATGGACACCGAGACACACCCATCGTCTTTATAGAGATATCCGTAATCCCGATCCAGTGCTCGGGATCCCGAGCCGTCCTTTGTCCTGATTGTTGTCTTCCAGACACGCCCGACCATTCACACTTTGGTACCAGGTGAACCTTTATGTGTTAAACGCCCTGAACTCTCCCACAGCGTCGGGAGGAGATTGCTGATTGCAGGTTGTGATCTCCACCCTGTCGGTCTCACCTTTCATACACAGTGGGCTCGGTTATTTTGGTCTGTGCCAGGTCGCTCTTATCAACAGGAATGTTCTCAGGTGGGAGAGAATATTAAAACGGCTCCTCTGATCTTCGGTAGATATTTAAGGAGTCGTTGTCACTAACAGGTTTGTGAAATGTGTCTCCTCTTTCACCCGTGTCTGATTAATCTGATAATAAAAGCACAGGGAGACTTAAAACACACACACACACACACACACAGCTATGGAGAGCACACAATTACAGCCGTGACTCACACAATCTTGAGACCTCGAAGTGTAAACACACATTTTCCTATTTGGCCCGTGCCACCAGCCCGGGCAGCCGGCGGTACGAGTCCCAACCACCAACACGTGCGAAGCCTTTTCTCTGTTTCATCCACGTTGGGATACTGGCTCCTTAATGGTTGTGTCACTTGAAGAGTTCCCACTCAGTCACTGAACTCGCTCAACTTCGGACTGTGGACCGTACGCGACGAGTGACGAGTGAAACCCGCGTGAGCGTCTGTGCGTTTCTGACCTTTCAGCGTAGATTACATCTGAGGAGGTTTCGAGTGGTGAGCTGTATTTTTAGCTCTGGTGTGAACGGACCTTTCTTTGAAATACTCACAGGTCAAAGGTTTCGTCCTTGCACCGAAGAGGAGACGTTAGTTTATCTCGGTCGTAACAATCAGTGAAGGAATTTTGCTGCTCAGGTTTGTCCCGTTTGCAGCCGGGTGCTGTCGGCACTCGCAGCTTGTAATTACTGTGAAGAATGAGTTCGAACACTACGCTGCACACAAGCTGATGATTACAAATAATTAGGTCGGGTAAAACTTATATAGAGCAGGAGAGACATTTTTTTATTGATACGTGTTTATAGTTTATAATCGGAGAAGCCGGTCTAATCTAATCATGGCCGTTAATAATCAATTAAAACTTCCGATACAGTATCTGTGATGAGCACATTTTATTACCTCCGTCAAAGACGTTGTGTTTTCACCCTCTGTCCGTTAGTGTGTTGGTTTGATGGATCTCCACAGAATTTAGTTGAAAGATGAGACGCGACCCCAAAACAGGACCCAGTCAATTTTTTTGCAGGATCGGGACCAAGATGCTGATCCAAGAATAATTTATCACTTTCTTTAAGATTGGAGCTTTTTCTCTTTTTACATTTTCTATCAATTTCACTGCGAATAATTTATGGATCTTGACGAAAAATAATGCAGCACATTTATGGAACTGATATCTATAACTTTGTGTTGTTTGGTGTAGATCGAAATACAAATCCAGGTCTTTACTGCTCCAGCTGTTGTTCGGTTTCTATGGATGTTTTGAATAAAACAAAAGACAGGGCGTTCTTTTTCTCCATCTGATCTTCAGAGCATCCTTCAGTTCCCTGTATGAGGTCCTCTGGGTCGCACCAGGGTAGATGTACACCCCCCCCCCCCATGCTTTGTTTAGGTACATGTACTTTATGATCCCTCTGTTCAGCAGCTCAACTCCTCAGCCGCTGCATTGTGGTGCTGTTCTAATATTATCTACCTGGCACGAGATTAGCTCTAATCAGGCACATGGTCGGGCTCCTGCGAGCCACCGTGCACCTGTGGTCCGCAACGGGACCTGTGGTCCTCTACGGGACCTGTGGTCCGCTACGGGACCTGTGGTCCGCCACGGGACCTGTGGTCCGCTACGGGATCTGTAACATCCCACATTCAGTGTTTTTTTTTTTACAGAGAACTATATTTAATACACCAGAGGCACCAGGTGCTTTTCTACACATATGTCGATACTGAGATAAATATAGATGTGTGTGTGTGTGTGTGTGTGTGTGTGTGTGTGTGTGTGTGTGTGTGTGTGTGTGTGTGTGTGTGTGTGTGTGTGTGTGTGTGTGTGTGTGTGTGTGTGTGTGTGTGTGTGTGTGTGTGTGTGTGTGTGTGTGTGTGCATTCAGTAGAAACTACCTGTCACCAAACGAGGACAGGCCGTGCTGGGTGGCCTCGGAAAAAATTCCTGGCACTGCCAATTGGCCGAGGAACATTCATGTCGACATAATCGTCTCATCTGCCGACTCTCTTCCTCCTCCCCCCCCCCCCCCCCCCATGTGAACAACAAAATAAGACACAGCTGAAGAAAAGTATGAGAGAGGAACTTGTGGAATCCATTTCTGCATCTGATGCGTCAGTGTGGTCGTGTGAGAGAAGCTCAGACAACCACTGAAAGTAAAGAGGCTAAATATCCACAGTTTCCACAGAGAACAATATTTGCATATCACCATTTTTTATTATGCACCACTTAGCAAGATTCTCAGCGTCTCTAAATCTTGTATATAATTACACACTATGTTACATGTTTTGACCGAGGCAGCTCAAGTCAATAAGTAACTTGTGATTTATGTCAGGAAAGAAATTAACCTTTTGATTTATCAAACTTTCCAAAGCTCTTCTTATCTTATCACACACACACACAGGGTTTCCTGAACTTCCTTTAATAACAATATACACAAATCAAAACATAAGAATGGCTGCATTAAATCACCAGTTTTAAGAATAAGCTGCTAGAACAATGTGATTTCTTTAAAACTTATTCTTTCCTCAATAGAATGTTTCTGTGCTGTTTTCAAAACAAGTTGCATGTTAGAGATTTTTATTTTTCTCCATCATTTAATTCTAACCCAAGCTCTCACACACACACACACACACACACACACACACACACACACACACACACACACACACACACACACACACACACACACACACACTGCAGTACACAGTCGGTCTTTGATGAACACAAAGCAAAACCAAAATAATTAGTCGGTCAATGCCACAACACTGTGTCTGAACAGCCTGTGCTGAGTGAGGAGACAGCAGGCCCGAGCCGGGCCCCTGTCGGCCTGAGCCGGGCCCCTGTCGGCCTGAGCCGGGCCCCTGTCGGCCTGAGCCGGGCCCCCGATGGCCGTCCCGTAGCCTGAGGACAGACGAGCAGCCTTTTTTAATCTCGCGTAGATGAAGAAGACCCACAACACGAGCGCCGGCAGGCTGAGAGAGACACGGTGTAAAGAAAACAGTTGTGTTAACCCCCCCCCCGTCTCTCTCTCTCTCTTTTTCTGTCTTCGTCGATCGTCTCTGAAACGGATCAATGCTGCAGCTAAGCAGTCGGGACGTGAAGTCAGAGAACGGCTAACGACTGAGCCTCGTCTGAAAAGAGTCTCGTGTGAGCAGAGCAGACAGAAAGAAAAGTGAAAGACAGTGAAAGGGGAAGCGAGCCTGATTTATTGATAGACCCGCATTTGGCATCCAGAGACTTCCTCCGAGACAGGAAGCCGGTTTAGCAAGGAAACACTTTCTATGGTGTAAGATTCAACACAGGGACTTTAAAAAAAGGAGGTTTGGCTCTAAAAATAGTGGATGTCTGGGACAGAGGCTGTTTTTAAAGATGGTGTCGGAGCTTGTATCTCTGCACAACATTTGAATTGTGTTGTGTGTTGGGATGTTTTGGCTGAAGAAAGTGGAAAGAAAGACACTGATGCTTTATTTAAAACCCAGAGGCTGAAAAGAAAGAGATCAGTCAGGGTTGAAACAGAATCAGTTTCAGTTTGGTCGTTATTAAAAGCTCGGGGCTCTTAGTCGCCCTCGTCTTTGAGTAGTTAGTAAATCCTTCATTCGTATAGTTTGTGCCTCAGCGTCTCGGCGAGAAACAAAAACACGAGACAAAAACATTTAGGTGCTTAACCTGAACCTCAGGTGAGTGAGTGGCTGAGCAGTGACTCATTGATGAGTTCACAGGGTTCACAGACAGATTAAGGACGAGAGTCTATAACGAGACCAATGATCTATAGATCTAACAAACAAGGGTTTATTCATAGATGGGTCAGGACTCGACTACTCAAAGACACAAGTTTTTAGATCACAGACACTCGATTCAAAATTAGTTTACAGATTAAGATTCTCTAGACTGAGGGTCTATACCCGAAAGAAGCATGTTTACAGAGTCTGCGTCATGATCTATAGAATTTATAGATTTAAAATGGTGGTCTACAGATTAAGGGCAAAGACCTTAAGACCCAGAACAATGATGTTTAGCTTCTGGACGATAGATCTATAGATAAAAGTTCAGACCCATCATCAAATTTGGAACAAAGTTCTGCAGATTTAAGACGAAGGTCTAACGATTCCAGTTCTGCATGTAAATCCATAAATTTGCAGTTAAGAGGTTAAAACCAGCAGGATCTTTACATGGGGGGGGGGGGGGGTCTAGATTCCAGACGAGCGTCTAGAGATTAAGGACAAGGGTCCACAGGAAACATACTAAAGACCCAGCACAGCGACAGCCTGCAGACTGTGAACCCTGTGACAGTCACATCCCCCCCCTGACATGAACAACTGGTGGTGGAGAAGTTTGACTTGAAGGTGGCGTCCTGGAGGCTGTCGTTCTGAATCTGTGGCTCCATGGTTATTGTCTGTAAACTCAAAGATGGTCTCATATTCAAGTTATTAGGTTCTGGAGTAAGATGTCAAATGAAAACGCTCCTCGACGTGCAGGATCACTGACATATTTCACATTTCATGCTGCAAAATAACAACCTGTCCCACATCACAGTGATGGATCACAGAGAAGTCACGAGGGGGATGGAATAAGCATTAATATTTCATATCGGAGTTGACGTTACGAGCGAACCCTGCGGGGTCTCGGGTCAGAGGAGAGACTTTCTGTCTTGGAGCCTTGTGATGGAGATTAGGGCAGATTTAGATCACGGCCTTCAGAGTAGATGGAGCCAGGTACAGTACGTTAAGAGCAGTCAGCTGCCGGCGTGGACAGACCTGTGTTTGTGTCTGAGTGTGTGTGTGTGTGTCTGTGTGTGTGTACATACATGGAGACGTGTGTAATCCATAGTAAGTCATTATAAATCATTCATGGTCTTTCTCTCGTCTTAAAACACCCTGTGAGGTTTGTGGGTGCAGACAGAGAATAGAGGCTGTCCTACAAAATAAAACAATACAGAGACGAGCTGATGGAAAAATAAGTTTTTCTTGTCTGAGTTGATAAGTCAAAGTTTACAGCAATTATTTAAAAAAACTGTACAAGACCACAGCCTGACCATTGGGACGATATGATTCCTAAGAAGTTGTTATCAAACACAAAAGAGATGTAACTGAGGCTTGACATGTTACAGTTAAACCATAAACTTTATAATAAATAACTATAAATAAATATAAAACACTTTATTCTGTGAAATAAAAGTTTTCATACCAGCAAACGCAGATAACAACACGTCTGTGAAAGGCTCATATCGGCTGATTTGTATTGGCTGAGTGGTAAATCGGTCGGTTCTACTTGTAATACACGGAATCAGCTGT
Organism: Reinhardtius hippoglossoides; assembly: GCA_006182925.3. Lineage (NCBI taxonomy): Eukaryota > Metazoa > Chordata > Actinopteri > Pleuronectiformes > Pleuronectidae > Reinhardtius > Reinhardtius hippoglossoides. The sequence continues at coordinate 2,291,631 of CM031687.1, forward strand.
CGTCTCGTGGTTAGTTGGACGTGAAGTTTACAGATGTGAATTTCTCGTATTTGAATCCTACAAATGTTAAGACAGAAAGTCACTCGGCAGTAACTCCTCCGAGGAGCCGTCGCTTCCTCCTGAAGGGACGAGCCGTCTCCTTGGAGAGAACCCGTCAGTCAGTGTGTTCACCGGCAGCTACCACCACCGCCGCTCACGCCGGGGCAGCAAAGTGCACAAGCCCGTCTCACCCCACGGATCCGTGTTCGCAGACCACCGGAGCGACGCCAAACAGCGAGACGCCCTGAGACGATCAATCACAGAGTGCGAGCTCCTGCGAGGCCGCCACCTGCCCCACTTAGAGATCACACTCAGCAGAGGAGACGCAGCCGCTGGAAGCTCTAAACAAACTGCAGCTGGCTCGGCAAGAATCCCCCATTAAGGAGCTCCGATGAATAAGTTATGAGCTGCTTGTTTCATGTTGAGCTACAGCGGCGTTACAGCGGAGAGCTGAGACACGTGACGAGGCTCTGAAGGTGTAATTACAGCAATAAGGAAGTAATAACCTGTTAATGTTTCATGGCTCCTCATCAAGCGGAAGCAGAGGGAAGTCAAATTTCTGATTCTGAACAAGATGTAAGATCCTGTGAAATGTGATCGCTGCAAAGTTTGGACTTTTTAAACAAACGGTGGGGGGGGGGGGCTGTTTTCATAGGAAACTGGCTCCTAAACAAAGAGCTGGACGACACAGACCATGAGTTTTTCATTCATTCTTCTATAATTATGAAATCTAACACTGTTTATATTAAAAAATTAGGGATTCGGTATTTTTTTATTATGGTGACACAAAATCTCAAAACATGAAGATGAGAAGGTGCAGATTCGATTGATTTATTGACCCGTTCTCTTTGGCCCTTCGTCTCTTTCAGCTCCAGATCTCGTTCAACGAGTCGAGTCTCCAGAGCACGTACGAGTACCGTCAGAGAACACTGCGTGGGACAGTGGGGACGAGGACGAGGACGAGAAGGTGGCGGACGAACAGCCGAGCATGGTGGGACGCATCCACATCCCCCGACCCAGTTTCACCAACTCGCCGACGCACTCGACCAACAGCAACGGTGAGATGACGAACATTCATTCATGGTCCCCAGGACATACACCGTTACATTTAGGACTCGTTCACTATTTCTCTGAAGCAACATTTAGCTAAAAAAATCCAACTTGTATCCCGAGAAAATGGAAATAAATACAACTGGAGTTCGGACGGTGATTTTTAGGAACACGTCTATAAATACAAAACACATGACGAGGAAATGAAATTAGAAGCGGGAGAACAAAACAGTAAAGTTTCGACGCAGATCAGACAACAGCGATTATTGAATGTACTGTCCATTTCCCCGATGGAAAGATAACGATGAAATGAATTTACATCTCACAAGTCTTCAGTTGTCTTCAGACTGAAACGTTCTTGGAGGGAACGAGGGAAGTGGAAGTGGAGCTTCAGCACTTCCCCCTGATGGACCCACTGATGACCACGTAAACAGATTAGCGATGCAACACGAGCTGCGTTGGATCCGTCTCGGTGCGACCGGTTTATTTTCAGGCTGGTTCTTCTTGACGAGCTGCTCGTCTGACTGCATCTTATTCTCTAATCTCTTTACAGACTCAGGTCTTGAACAACATCAACCACGTGAACCTTTTAACACAAAGATGATTCACAGAGTCGAGTTCTACCTCCGTCAAGGAAGCTGTGTTTCCATCTGTGTTTTCGTTTTTCAACTAATTTCAATGAAACGTGTAAAGTTTTGGTGCAAATCCAAATAAGAATCAAAATGTCCATTTAGCTGAAAATGAGGAATTGAAAAGAAATGATCAACTTGAAGAAGAGAAAATGATTATTTATTTATAGATATTTATTTGCTTCCTTATAAAATCAGCATCACTTCCCAGTGTGGCCCAGTAGACTGGTGTGAGGAGCGAGACCCCTCCTGGACAAACTCTGAACTGCATTAGAGAAAATTGTGGACTCATGGTTTCACCTCATCAGCTCGTTTACAAATACTCTTTAACAATCAGTGTCGTGTAAATCATTAATATGAGGAAATTCTTTTGTAAGTTGCCGATTTATGTATTTTCTAAACGCATGTCGAAGCCTGAAGGAAAAGAGATGGAGAAGGAATTATAAGCATAACTCTGTGTGTTATTCGTCTCTCTGTTGTTTCAGACCTTTCCAGCTACATTCCCAAGCACTCGGTGGACTTCAGCGCCTGGCAGGAGCACAAGCACGACGACGGCGTTTACCAGGAGGACGCCGCTTCCACTCAGACGCAGATGACGGAGGAAGTTATGGTGAGAGAGAGTCAATGGCAGATCAGTGAAATGATACACTTCCTGTGTAATTTCCAGTTTACTGAGATGGACGTGGATTTAGAATCTTACTGAACGTTGTGTTTCCTCCTCAGCTCACGCCAGCGGACAGCTCCTCCCTCTCTGACTACAGCAGCGAGCCCGCTCTGTACTTCTGACCACACGGACCAATCAGCTGTTCTGTAGCTTCACAGCATCACGCTGGTGGTGGGACCCAACAGCAGCGGGAGACGCAGAGGAAGTCACATCTGGGCCCGACCCGCCTCCAGCTCCACGTCATCTCTAAGCACATCGTCCTGATCAGAAAGGAAACTTTTTTTTGCTGACTTCCTGCCACGGTACCGCCACACGCCACGGTTTCGACTGCGTATCAGCGCAGGACAGCGTTTCGCCAGGTGGCTGGTGTTTGAGCTCCACCTTCTTTTTGACAAAAGCAGCTGGACTGTCTTTCCCCCCTCGACCCTGGGCAGTTGATCTGTCGCCCCCCCCACCCCCCTCATTCTTCGTCCTCTGACAGAATCACATCGAGACAGAACCTGGAGAGACGTCTTCCTCTCCAGACTCCGTCCACTGGCTTCACATCTCTCCTGCTTCCACGTCTGCATCACACCTTCAACGCTCGCCGCAGGGTTTTTTCTGGGAGACGTTAATGGGCAAAGGGACCAAAACCCCTTAAATGAACAGGAAGCCGCCAGTGCCCGTGTGTAGGTATCGCCACGGCGACGGTGAGTTCAGTGTTAGCATGGAAACATGTCATTCTCCAGAAATGTAGGTCCTGGAGGACAAGTCGGCTTTCATATAGCAGCTGGATAGCAGACTCAAACAGTAAAGAACAAAAAAAGGTTAAAGGGTGCCACAAATGTAGTTTTATTGTCTCTCTTTGTTTTTTGTACCTGCATGTTTTGGTTCCGACCAACACCTCCATGGGTTCTCTTACTGTAAAGCTTCTCTATGCCTTTTAGTTTTGTACATTTTGCAGCAGACTATGCTGTATCGGAGCTGCCAGACGTTTGGTAGACGAGTCAAACAGCGAGCAAACTTCAACACGCTTCCTCCTTTGGTGACGGGGGAGGAAACATATGCACCCGGGGGAGATTTCTGTCAACCAGTAGCAACTCTGATCCCCGATCACATGCTTGAAGAAGTGACCTTGGCCAATAAATGTCTGTACGTCCGTAACGCTGGTGACAAAACAAAGCAACATACTGTAGAATGTTTCTGTATATCCTCTCTTTCAAAGTTCTGTGTGTCACGTTCAGAGACTGTATCTAAAGATGGCGTCTCCGCCTCCCGCCACGATCCAGACACTAAGCCAACATATCCCACCGCTGCCATTTTGTGCCGATGATTTGGAGCAAGAGTCTGTGTCCGGATCTGTCGTCTGCACCGGAAGCCCCGAAATATTGGCCTTTGCCCCCAGAGGCTAATTCATCATCAGACGTTAGCCGACGAGCTCTGTGATTGGTGCAGCAGCGATCGGGGGGGGGGGGTCCCACTGATGCACGTGCTTGACCAATCACGAGACGGTCTCAGCTGTCAATCATGACGTTTAATAAGAACTACATAAAATGAGAAAAATGTATTTGACGCATACTTGAGACTTTTTAGTTCAGTCCATATCTCACCCATTAACACGAGAGAGGCAGAGTTTATAACCTTTACTGTAGCCAGCCACCGGGGGGCGATGGAGATGCTTTGGCTTCACTTGAGGGGATCCGTGATGTCGGCCATCTTTAGATACAGTCTGGTCACGTTTATGAAAAGCTGTCAGACGTCCTGACGCTTTTCTTTTGGCTTCTTGTGTATTTATTCCCTGCTTCAAGTTGAAGTTTGCATGTCTGAGACCTGTTCATGTACAAAAAAAAAACCTTTTGTAAAGAAAACTTTGCTGGTATTGGAAAAAAACCGGACGGGTCCAAACAGGCCCACTGGATCTTTTTCTTATCTTTATTTTTATTTCTTTTCTTCCAGTCGGACCTCATGTACTTTAACATTCCACAGAGAAAGACGCCGCTCCATTGAAGTAATGAAGGCAACGATCACTCATGGTGTTTGTGAGAGCGAATGTGAGACCGTGTGTGTTTGTGTGTGTTTGAAAGGATGTGATGATTTTTTTTTTAATTCAGATTTTTTTTATAATATACAGTACAAGAATGCTCCAAGTTTCCAGATGATTTTTTTTTTTAAAAAGAAACTCATAATGCCAACTGATCTAGGTGTTGCTGTGACAGCCTCACACTCATTCTTCACCCCTACGGCCAGTATTGTTGTACAGTTTCCACCTTGTTTTCATAATTATGACTATTTTTTGGGGGGGGGGGTTTGCTGTTAGGAGATGAGATTCTGTCTTTGTCCGATGAATTTAGGAAATGACCTGTTTGGAGTCGTGGATGTTTTAAGTGTCTCTGCACTGTGTTGCTTGTAGCTTTGATTTGCGCCGCGGGAGCGAGGGCGACGGGGGAATGTGCACTAACAGAACGAGAGCCGAGGAGGAGTTCTGTTTCCGAAGACAACAGCCACTATTTGCATCTTGTTATAAAACCACTCGAATCACAATGAATGAATCGGTCTTTGGGACTCAACTCTTCAATCGTACGTGATGAATGCACTGCCGATGATGCCATGTCCATTTTTTTATCGTCTGCCACAGCCTTGCATGGAAAGTCTTATGATTGTCAGCCTTTGCCACTGTGACCACGAACAGTCCACATGGAGGTTTCCACCGTAGACTGTAAGTGAAAATGGACGACGAGTCTCCGAAACATCTTTGAGAAAAATGTATTTGACAGTCTATCTCCCACCTACTACCCTGGAGCCACCAGGGGGCGAACAAGATGATTGGGCTTCACTTTACGGGAGCTGTCATGTCGTCCATCTTTATTTACAATCTATCGTTTCCACACGGGTCCAAATTTCACGTTTGACCTTAAGTTGCCTCGAAAATTGATGGTTGTTTTTAACATGCATGTATTTAACATTAGTGCAAACTATTTGGGAACCATGCTACTGTGTTTTAGAAGGTTGAATGTATTCTTAATATTTCCAAGTGTCCATTAAATTCTGATTCATTTTAGTGGCGTGAAAATCTACGAGAAGACTTTTAATGTGTATTTTAAAGTTCACAGCGAAGATCAAGTTGCTTCGTAATCCAGTCGAGCTGGTTTCAGTAAAACTACTTCAAAGGATGTTTTTCATATCTTTCTCTGACAAGAAATCTATAAAAGTAATAGAAATAAAGTAGATTGATCTGCACCTAAGCACATTACCATGAAGTAAAATCCCCATAATAACTGATACAGACTTATTGTTAAGTTTCAGGAGTCTGTTCATAGATTTCCACACCACGAGTGAGTGGATGGAAACTAATGTTTGCTTGAAACAGTAGAAAAACGAACCTGTGCAGCATGTATTTACAATATTCAGCGACAATGTGAATTCCACTCGATGTGTAGTTCCAGAGCTGAAGCTTCTGAGGTGAACTTGCTCAGTAGAACCTGCTGGAGTCACGTGACGCGCCCGTGGATCCACGTGCGGCAACAACTGCTGCCTTCACCAAACCAAACCCCAGAGAGGACGTGGACTCTGTGGGGATCTGCTTCCTGTCTGTCGTTCTGTGAACTGAGGGACTCGAGAGGCACAATGCATTGTGGGGAACTTCACCGACCATCTTACACCAGCAAGAACTTTTCTGATGACACACACACACATTCTGTCCCTGCAGTGTTTTCTCTTCTGACTCCTTCTGTGTTGGTCACACTGTGGTAGAAGCTCCGTCACGTTCCTTCTTTACCCCCCCCCCCCCCCCCCTCGTCTGTAAATCTACATCGCAGCAGATGTGCTTACTGTAAAGTTATCGTCGATGATTCTGGAAAATTTAAATAAAATACAAAAACAAAGTGATGTCATTACTTGTACAAATGAAAGCTCAATAAATAGATGACTTGAACAAACATATGTATTTTTTGTGTCTTTTTATCCTCGTGAACATTTTAGAGTCGGAAATCTAAGATTAAAAATTGAAAAATATTAAATAACATGGACAAAAACTCTAGAGGCCGACTGATTGGTTGTTTCATTCATTGACCTCTTATACAAACATATCAGCCAATATGTCAGTCAACCAATTTGACCCCCTAATATCAGTGTTGAAAAATTCATGCTAATACAAATATTAAAATCTGCACTGATGAGTGTTGTGTTTAAAACAAGAAGTCATGATAGTAATAAAGACATTTATTGGAATAAAGAATTAACATATCATTCAAACATAAATAGTCCAGCGTGGAGAATAAACTGCATAAAAAGTGCTGTGGTCAGAGGACGTGTGTTGACATCACTGCTCCTTCCTCCGAGGCTCTGCGGCTTTACTCAGGTTTCCTGCCTCCTGCTTCAGGATGCTGAGGAGAGACTGGGAACTCTCCAGGATCTGTGAGAGGAACAGAAGTTACAGACATCATACTCAACATACTGTAAAACTACAAGTTGTACGAGTGGGGTCGGTGACGTACAGCTGAGGTGCTGCACTGTGGAGGTACTTTAAACAGGGTGGAGACTGATGGCTGCCTTGTTGTTCTTTAATAAGAGCAGCTTAGGAGTGTGTTTGCAGTGATTAGTGTGAGCAGGGAGTTCAGCTTCAGAACGTGGGGGGGTACCTGAGTGAGATGAAACTGCTGCAGGAGGAAATGATGGAGAATCCAGTACAGCCCATAAAGTAAAATAACAGTGAACCAGAGGGCAGCAGAGTTACTGCATCAGCCTGAAGTAAATTATGTTTTGAATGAATCAGGTATGCCATCATAAATCTCCTGAGGCCTCTGTCATCACTTCACTAACACGAGTTTCCTGCTGAATATTGGAGATAAACTCTGGTTTTTAATAACTTCTACGTCTTTTGAACTGATCCACAGTTCAGCATCACTCCTCGACTTGCTGGAGCTGGAGCTGATTCTGACAACTGAAGCTGCGACTCAGTCAGTTAAACTGGTCAGAAAACCACTAACACCCACTGACATGGGACTTCTGTCTGAAGTGGGAATGAATACGATCATCATTCACTCTCGGGTCAAATGCCCAGACACGCACCTTGGTGTACGCAGCCTCTGACTCAGCGATGGTGCGGTCGAAGGTGTCGCGGGTGGCGAGTCTTTGCGCCAGGCTCTCGTTGACTCGGCTCAGCTTCTCCGTGAGGACGCGGACGTCGTGCTGCAGTCGGTCCTTCTCCACCTCCTCGTCCTTTATCTGACGGTTCAGCTCGTCGCGCTTGTAGTACAGGTCCTCGATACCTGACGGAGACAGGAAGGGTTTATTGGACCATTTGAAATGCAAGGATTTTATTTATCACTGTAAAATTAGGTCAGACAAAAAAAATAAACATAGTATGAAGATCTCACCGACAGAAATTGTGTCACGTGTTATCAACATAATACATTTATTATTCATATTTTAAGAAAATGATAGTCAGAGCCCAAGCTTTATTTAAAGTAAATATTATGCATTCATTGGTATAAAAAATGCTGATATTTACTATAATAAAAGCAGATCTCTTTTAAAAATATATATATACACTAGAGTTCAGATTGACATGCCCATTAATTAAATTAATTACACATGTATGTAAACGTGTTTCCTCTCAGGTCAGTTTCCTGAGAGTAGATCTCAGCTCGGACCTCAGTGTCATGGGGGTGAATACAGGAAGTGGATGTGGCTCCATTGAGAGAACACCGGGGACAGGAACATCTTCTTCTACAGAATCACCCCGAACCAGCTCCATGACGCTCAGCGGCTGTTGATAAAAGCTCATACGGAGATGAAGTCACTTACATTTGACCAGCTCGTTGTTGTAGGTCTGAAGAGCAGCCGCTTGTTGCGCCATGTTTACGGTGAACCGGTGACCCGGGGCGGGAAGCTCCGATCTCACACGGTTATGACCCAGCTCCTGTCTCTCGGTTACCGGCGGGCTAATGCTAATGCTAACGTGTCCCCGTTACTTACTGGGTGAAACGGTCCGGTTGGTTATCTTGTTCTTACTCGTTGTTTTTGACGGAAGATAAATTACAAGTTCATGTTTAAAGTATTTGTATTCGCGACGTCCTCCTGCACGGCGGTTTCCCGGGCAACTGAACGCAAGCAACCGCCGGATGTGATATTTTTTTTACCCCTAAGACCCGCCTCTACCCGGCCTCCGATTGGCTCAATCTGACATTGTGATGATGTCACAACCAATCATTGGTCTTCATGTCGGAGCCTCAGCCAATCAGAGGCCGTACAGGCGGCTTCGTCGTCTTCTGGATCCTGCTGCTTCATTCCTCTAGCCCCCTCTACTGGCGATGACCAGAAACTACTGGATCAAAATAACATTTACTTATATTCTTACATTATTTACGTATATTATTTATTTGTATATGTGGTATGCCCCAAAATATTTGTTTTAATTACTTTAATAGTAATTTTTGCGATTATTCCTAATAATATACGTGATAGTCACGTGGGTTTATGTTTCATATGCATTATGGAGAGACCAGTAAATGACAGCAGCACGGGAGCAGTTGCACCCCGTACTGTTTCTTTGGGGGTAACTTCCGCCCACATGCCAGATGCAGTCTGGATGATGAACCGTCTTTATTGCTGCTGCATTCATGCTGTATTTTACACACATACTTTGTTGCTGTGGTACCAATCCTGGGACCTGTAACATATTATTTACTCATAATATTTACTTACATTATTTACTGTTACATCACAAACTTCTCTCTCAAAATGTACTTTTACTCAATGGCTATTTATGATTGTTTTTGCTATAACCCATGTTTCTTTCATAATTTCCGTTTGTCTTTACTTTTAAATGATGTTGTATTATTTTATCTGCTGTCTTTATGTTTTGCATTACATCATTTGCTGTCCCACCACATTTAGAAAGGTTATTTCTATTCCACTCAAAATAATTTGGACATGTGAAGTTATCAACAGGATTCGGCCGGTAGATCTTGTTGAGTAGCTCACAAGCCTAAGTGTGGGCCCCCCCACCCCTGCTCCACGTGGTCGCGCGTTTAGATTTCTCCTCTGCTCTCTGTATCGCGCACGGCGGAGTTCCATCCCGGTCCGCGCACGCGCACACACACTGACACGTGCGCGCGCGCACACAGGTGAGCCACCGCCCCGCCCCCCCAAAGCTGTAAACCTAGGGGAAACACTGAATTCCTTTAAACTCCTTTAAACTCCTTTAACCCCCTCTGCTTCAATTCCTTTAAACTCCTTTGCTTCAATTCATTTAACCCCCTTGGCTTCAATTCCTTTAAACTCCTTTGCTTCAACTCCTTTAAACTCCTTTGCTTCAATCCCCTTTCTATTCTTTAAAGATTATCTCAGAGCATAAGAAGTGAAGTCAGTGAGCACTAACCAGCGAATAGGTAGAGCAAAGAAGATAAGAGATTTTTCATGAGAATTTGGAAAACACATCTTGAACAGCAAAAATAACAATTCCTAACACACATTGAAACAAACAACAGTCGCAATGGAGATCACTCAACAAATGGATATAAAGATCGAGGATGTCCGCCCGTACTTCGAGTCCCTTTTTACGGAGATCACTGCAGAGCAGTGGGAGCTGTTGAAGTCGTGCAAACCGGATGCAGCTACAACACTTAAGTTGGCAGATCTTCTGCTGAAGTTAATGGCGACCGTTTCAAATACCATTGCAGAGCGATGTCCCCAGGAACCCTTGTCTGAGGAAGAAGTTCGGTCCATTCTGGGCGACACTATCAACGACAGTCTTTCACCAGGCACAACAAAGTGTAAGAGTTTGGATAAGCTCACAGACTTGGTTGTAGAGGAGGTGACGAAGACTGTCAACTCCACCTTGTCTGCAAGCTCCACCTGTGTGAGCTCTGAGAAGCCTATACCAACCCGCCTCATTAACCCCGCTAAGGTCCAGAAGATGATCTGTTATGCCTGCAAGACGTTAAAGGCAGATGCAAAAATCGAACTCTTGCTCGAGTGTCAATCACGCAGGTCAAGTCGGGCCATTTCCTCAGAGGAAGAGGACGCTTCAGATGATTCCATTCGGATGGGTAGGACCTCTTCAAGCTCCCACTCTTCAGGAGTCAGCTCCAACTCAAGTAGTTCCTCAGAGGGAGGTTCAACAACAAGCAGTATGGACAGTGGGAAGCTGCTTGTCCAGGAAACCATCAACAATAGTTTGACTGACATCACAGACTTCTTCAATGACAGCCTCTTTCATAATTCAGTGTTTTCTCCAGAGATTGATATGGCTTTAGATGAAATAATTGAGTCAATCAATAAGGAAAGCAAGAATGGAAAGGAATCTCCACAGCCAAACCTCTCAATCGGTAAAGGAATGAGGAGGATCAATAGGCTTTTCATAAAGACCTTTGCCACAGCAGGGACACTTCAGATACTGACAGAGGTCGCGAACAAATTCAAGGAGACCAAAGTCAATAGGAGGCTGACGATACAGTCATTGATGGCTAGTATTGACGCTGTGCTTCTGGAGAAGGAGAAGCCGGGAGGTGGAAATGAAAGTTCTTCAACCCAAACACTGAAAAAGCCTCCATCTGAAAAGGTCCGTGTATTCACAAAACAGCTTTCAGATCTCATCTATGCGCACATCGCACCTGGGAGGAATTCAGGCATTAGTTCAGGTCCAGCGAAGAAGGTGGTTGTTCCTGAGGCACACAGGGGCATATATGCAGACATTCAGACCAGGGTGTTTTGTCTTCTGTCCTTGATAAGCTGGTGGCTGCACAACCAAGTTAACCGCCACACAAAAAGAGTGTCAGAGGCTTTAATGGCCTCCATCGACTCACTGGAAACAAACAAGCAGACTTCATCATCAGAGGTCACAGCAGTGAGAATAAAAGATCGAAGAAGTCAACACCAGCAGTGGGCAGCAGCAGTGACGAGAAAGGAACGAAGCAGACTTCATCATCAGAGGTCAGCAGCGGTGAGAATAAAAGATCGAAGAAGTCAACACCAGCAGTGGTCAGCAGCATTGACGAGAAAGGAACGAAGCAGACTTCATCATCAGAGGTCAGCAGCGGTGAGAATAAAAGACCGAAGAAGTCAACACCAGCAGTGGTCCGCAGCAGTGAGGAGAAAAGATCTAAGCAGACTTCATCATCAGTGGTCAGCAGTGGTGAGGAGAAAACATCTAAGCGGTCAACACAGCAGGTCCGCAGCGGTGAGAAAAGATCAGCGGACACACCAGCAAGTTCGCAGCGGTGAGGAGAAAACATCTAAGCGGTCAACACCAGCAGAGTTCCGCAGCGGTGAGGAGAAAACATCTAAGCGGTCAACACCAGCAGAGTTCAGCAGCGGTGAGGAGAAAACATCTAAGCGGTCAACACCAGCAGAGTTCAGCAGCGGTGACGAGAAAAGACGAAGCGGTCAACACCAGCAGAGGTCAGCAAAGAAAAGGAGAACTCGGCATCATCAGACAAGAACTCCAGGGAGGAGATTGAAAAGATGCTGGCAGCAGGGAGACATAAAATGTATGTCACGGTTTTCTTGGACCAGCTCATCACCCGAGTCTATAATAAGGCAAACGTGACCTGGACTGAGGTCAACAGAACAGTCATAAGTCATCAGCTGCTGGAGAGAATATGGGCCGACGTCAAAGACATCGACTCAACTTTCCACCCCAAAAAAATCCTTGACAAGGTCATTTTCAAGGAGCTGTGTAAGAAGTGGCCTTGTCCAAAGACGCTATTGAGGAACTTTATTTCAAGAGATCCAGAACTTGAGATGGAAATTAGCTCCTCTTTGAGAATACACCTGTGGAAAAAGCCTGGCTTCTTCTCCTCTGTCAGAGCAAGGTTCGATCGCTTCTTACATTATTTGACTGAAGAGGCTTATTATTTTCTTGTCGGTGTCCTAACCAACTGTTCCATCAAATCAAGGGACGAAGCAGAGTACCTTTTGGATCCCATTTTTGCGATTATAAGTAGCTTTATCTAAGTCTACAGTTTTGTGATGGGTTTTCTCCGGGTGCTCCTGTTATCCCCACATTTATAACAATAATAAAAGTATAAAATGGAATTATTTGCTCTGAGATTTATTCCACTCAGACGTAAGTCTTGTTGTGGCTTTTCTCCAGGTGCTCCGTTCCCTCCATATTTAAAACAATTATTAAAAGATTCAAAATCGAATAATTTGTTCTCAGGATTTATTCACCATCAGCACCTTCACCTGAACTGAGCTCCAACCAGCTGTATAAGGCAGAGTAGAGTGACCTCATTATGGCTGCTGATCCAGTAGCATAGCAAGCATCTGACTGTCAGATATTTTCAGAATAAGACACAGTTGCTGCTGACTATCACCGTAAATCAAGAGTGTTACTTGATTGTGTTTGTCTTCATTTGGAAGGAAATTTGAGATCTCAACTAATTACATTAGTTAAATTTCCACAGGAAGATGGAAATATTACAACTGCAACATATTTTTTATATCTCACTTGTGTAAAAAGCAGCAAGAGTTTATATGATTTAATATATAGGATAAGATGTAGAATATCCCTTGTACGTCTGAAGGTCTCAAATTACCACAAAAAAAACATGAGATGTTAGCAGGTGTTGGGGCCACCAGCGGATGCTAGGGGCCACCAGCGGATGCTAGGGACAGAACTTCAGTTGTGCACCTTAGCGTCATCAGGTGTTTTGACCTTCTGATCGATGATACCGGCCCGAACTTGAGGGTGCGCTGACGATAAAGGTAAATCTGACTCTGGCAAGAACACTTAGGTTATGACTCTACGCCGACAGATAAGCTATCACTCTTAAGGAACGCGATACGAAAGTCTCGTAAGATACGAAAAGCACATGAGATGTTAGTTTCCTTGTTATTGTCAGAAGTTTTATTTTTCTTAGCCTTTTTCTTTTTGCTGGGTGTAAATGCCCACTTCAGTAGCTTAGGCAGCAACCAGATTATAATTGTTACTACTATTAGGACACCTATACGAGCTGCTACTGCCATCGCTAACTTCCATACTACTCCCACTACGAAATCCTGTGTTTTATTTTCCCACATCATGGGAGCAATGTCCACTTTCAAATACATCTTTATTCGGTATAAGATAACCCGTACCCTTTCCAGTGTTGCTCCAAAGCAGCCTTCTAACACCTAAAACGGATTCTACGAAATACTTCGGCTGTCTACCTCGTTTCTGTAGATCCGCTGCACAGTTGCACACATGGCACCAGTGGGTTGTAATGGGACCTTGCTGTCTCGTAGTATCCATATCGCAATTCTTTCATTTGATTGAGTACTGTAAGGGAGCTTGTCTTGAGAGTATATTCCTAACTTTATACTAATACTTCTCCTGAGGCGGCAACGGTTCCTCCTCCTTTCAGCTTATTGTGAGTTTATTTCCTGTAAGCTGGTGAACGTTACGTTTACGAAATTGTTGGGACAACTTCCCTGTCTTGGCATATACCTGGACATTGCCATTTTGAAGGCTTTGTACCACTTACTCAGTTTTACGAATTTGAGAAGGATGAACCGTTGGATGTAGTAAATAGCAGGTTGAGATGATAGCAGCAGTTGTAGTATGATACAAGTATTTAGAGTAAAAACTTGTGAGATGACTGCAGAGGTGAATGAGCTGTAGGAGCCTGATGTTTCTGCTGGTTCAGTAAAGTTAATTACACATGTATGTAAACGTGTTTTCCTCTCAGGTCAGTTTCCGGAGAGTTTGTGTTTTGGGTAAAAGAAGAAAGTAGATCTCAGCTCGGACCTCAGTGTCATGGGGGTGAATACAGGAAGTGGATGTGGCTCCATTGAGAGAACACCGGGGACAGGAACATCTTCTTCTAGTGGTGAGAATTACCCCAAACCAGCTCCATGATGCTCATCAGGAGATCACTTACATTGGACCAGCTCGTTGGTGGTCTGCAGAGCAGCCGCTTGTTGGGCCTGTCTTCTGGGGTTTAACAACAAGTGGTCCATGGCAAAGTTTATGTTTTTATGTTAACCCTTGTGTTGTTCCTGGGTCTAATTGACCCAGAGTGTGTGTGTGTGTGTGTGTGCGTGCGTGAGTGCGTGCGTGTGATCATACGCAAGCCCTGGCCGGTCAGGGTGACCCAAGGATTGTCATTATCCAATTCTCCTGGGGTAATTGAGACCAATGGATTGTCATGGGAGGGGTCATTTAGACCCCAGCACCGACCCCCAGCACCTGTGGGGCTCTGCGTGGGGTCATTATGACCCACACCTGATTCCAATTGATAATCAGGGGGGTGTACATTAGACCCATATATAAGGCTCAGTGTGCCACTCTCTCACGGACCATGGCAAGATGTCGCGTCAGGAGCGTTTCACCAGAGAACAGGTTCTCCAACAGCTATTCTCCCAGCAACCATCATCTGAACCCGAAGAGGACGCAAAAGAGCCAGACCGAGAAGCGGACAGACAACGAGATGGAGAAGCAGACCGAGAAGCAGACAGAAAAGCAGACAGAGAGGACGGAGACGGAGACGGAGACAACGGCGATAGCGAAGAGACGACGACGGTGAATACGAAGACGACGACCCAGTGGGTGATGCTTCTGCAGATTCCTCATCCTTGGAAGAAGAAGAAGAAGAAGGAGGACAAGACAGCGGCGACACCACCACCACCACCGGACTCGTGGAAAGAGAGACCTTCCCTCAAGAAACAGGGAAATAACATGGTCCTCGAGGGCGTACAGCCGAGAAGAGGGCCACTGCTGCTCCTCCTCCTCCTCCTCCTCCTCCTCCTCCTCCTCCTCTGCTGCGGCTCAAAGCGGGGTCCTCCGGGGCCCCACGATCCACGCGACGTCCCGCACCGGTGACCTTGCCTCGACGTTCCACCTGTTCATCACACCGACGGTAGAGAGTATCATCCTGGAGATGACGAATCGGGAGGGTCGTAGAAAATACGGTGACGAATGGAAAGGGATGGACGAGACCGACCTGCGCGCCTACGTAGGGCTGCTGATCTTAGCGGGCGTGTACAGGTCCCGGGGCGAGGCCGCCGCCAGCCTGTGGGACGCAGAGAGCAGCCGGGCGATATTTCGTGCCACGATGCCCCTAAAACTCTTCCACACGTACTCCAGACTGCTGCGCTTCGACGACCACGAGACAAGACGCACAAGACGAGCCACGGACAAATTGGCGGCCGTGCGAGAGGTCTGGGACACGTGGGTGTCGCGGCTACCGCACCTCTACAACCCGGGGCCCGAAGTGACCGTGGACGAGCAACTGGTTCCGTTCAGAGGTTAGTCTTTTTAAAAATGTATATTATTATTATGTTATATTATGTTATGTTATATTATGTTATGTTATGTTATGTTATGTTATGTAGATAGCGGCTGCTAGTCCTCGTCCTCATCTCATCTCCTCTCATCTCTTCTCCTCCTGTTTTTCTCTCTAGGCCGGTGTCCGTTCCGTCAGTACATGCCCAG
Source organism: Reinhardtius hippoglossoides (assembly GCA_006182925.3). Lineage (NCBI taxonomy): Eukaryota > Metazoa > Chordata > Actinopteri > Pleuronectiformes > Pleuronectidae > Reinhardtius > Reinhardtius hippoglossoides. The sequence continues at coordinate 2,307,409 of CM031687.1, forward strand.
CAAGCCGGCGAAATACGGGATCAAGTCGTGGGTGGCCTGCGATGCGAAATCAAGCTACGCTTGGAAGATGCAAGTGTACACCGGAAAGCTGAGCGGCGGACGGCCAGAACGGAACCAGGGGTTGCGGGTAGTGCTCGATGTAACGGAGGGACTGCACGGTCGTAACGTCACGTGCGACAACTACTTCACCTCCTACCAACTCGCGCGGCAGCTCCTGGAGAGGAAGCTCACCGTGGTCGGCACTGTTCGGAAGAACAAGCCGGAGATCCCGACCGGGCTGCTTGCGGTCAGGGGAAGAGAGGTGTTCTCATCCAAGTTCGCATTCACGCCTACTGCCACTCTTGTGTCCTACATCCCAAAGAAAAACAGGAACGTGGTGCTCCTGAGCACACGACACCCTGAGGCCGACATCAGCGACCGCGATGACGGGAAACCGGTCATCGTCCTGGACTACAACCGCAACAAAGGTGGCGTGGACAACCTAGACAAGGTGATCGGAACGTACAGCTGCAGGAGGATGACCGCGCGCTGGCCCCTGGTCATATTTCACAACATTCTAGATGTCTCTTCCTACAACGCCTTTGTGATATGGAGAGAGATCAACCCAGACTGGATGCTGGGCAAGCGGAACAAGCGTAGGGTGTTCCTGGAGCAGCTGGGAAAGGCTCTGGTCACTCCGTTCATCGCACGAAGGGAGCGCTTCCCCCGCACGGACGCGTCTGCCGCGGTGGTGAAGGCTATTAAAGCTGCTGCTGCCGCACAGAGAGCTGTTGACTACGACCCAAGTGTCCGGCCTCCTCCATACCCCTAGCAGCAGCCCCGCTCGGGGCGAGTAAGAAGAAGAGGTGTCAGATATGCCCCAGGAAGAAGGACTGTAAAACTCACACCATGTGCCGTGGGTGTAACAAATACATCTGCATGGGCTGCTCACATGTCTATTGCGCTACGTGTGCGCCATAATATGGGGGGGGGGGGGGGGGGGGGGGGGGCTATATGAGGGAGCCAACAGCCGGGAGAAGCAGGGACAACACAAGGGTTATTAAGTATTTTTATTTGCGACGTACACGGCGGTTTCCCGGGCAACTGAACCTAAGCAACCGCCGGATGTGATGTTTTTTACCCCTAAGACCCGCCTGAACCTCAGCCAATCAGAGGCCGTACAGGCGGCTTTCGTCGTCTTCTGGATCCTGCTGCTTCATTCTTCTAGCCCCCTCTACTGGCGATGTCCTGAAACTACTGGGTCAAAATAACATTTACTTATATTTTTTACTAACATTATTTTCTTACATTATTTACGTACATTATTTATTTGTAATATTTACTTACATTATTTACTGTTACATCACACACTTCTCTCTCAAACTGTACTTTTACTCAATGGCTATTTATGATTGTTTTTGCTATAACCCATGTTTCTTTCATAATTTCCGTTTGTCTTTACTTTTAAATGATATTGTATTATTTTATCTGCTGTCTTTATGTTTTGCATTACATCATTTGCTGTCCCACCACATTTAGAAAGGTTATTTCTATTCCACTCAAAATAATTTGGACATGTGAAGTTATATCACAGCTGCATATGTATTTGTATATGTGTAATGAACACATGTATTTAAAGTATGTCTTTTATTAAACAAACAAAATGCCCTTATGTTATTTATCTTATTTACACGACGGCATGTCATTTCTGTCTCTGCATCAGGGGCGGGGCGGGGGGGCGTGGCGGCGGTGGATACCAACAGTATTCGGCCGGTAGATCTTGTTGAGCTGCTCATTTCAAGAGTAGCTCACAAGCCTAAGTGTGGGCCCCCCCACCCCTGCTCCACATGGGCGCGCGTTTAGATTTCTCCTCTGCTCTCTGTATCGCGCACGGCGGAGTTCCATCCCGGTCCGCGCACGCGCACACACACTGACACGTGCGCGCGCGCTCACACTGACACGTGCACGCGCGCGCACACACACAGGTGAGCCACCGCCCCGCCCCCCCAAAGCTGTAAACCTAGGGGAAACACTGAATTCCTTTAAACTCCTTTAACCTCCTTTGCTTCAATTCATTTAACCCCCTTTGCTTCAATTCTTCAATTCCTTTAAACTCCTTTAAACTCCTTTGCTTCAATCCCTTTAAACTCCTTTGCTTCAATCCCCTTTCTATTCTTTAAAGATTATCTCAGAGCATAAGAAGTGAAGTCAGTGTGCACTAACCAGCGAATAGGTAGAGCAAAGAAGATAAGAGATTTTTCATGAGAATTTGGAAAACACATCTTGAACAGCGAAAATAACAATTCCTAACACACATTGAAACAAACAACAGCCGCAATGGAGATCACTCAACTAATGGATATAAAGATCGAGGATGTCCGCCCGTACTTCGAGTCCTTCTTTACGGAGATCACTGCAGAGCAGTGGGAGCTGTTGAAGTCGTGCAAACCGGATGCAGCTACAACACTTAAGTTGGCAGATCTTCTGCTGAAGTTAATGGCGACCGTTTCAAATACCATTGCAGAGCGATGTCCCCAGGAAACCTTGTCTGAGGAAGAAGTTCGGTCCATTCTGGGCGACACTCTCAACGACAGTCTTTCACCAGGCACAACCAAGTGTAAGAGTTTGGATAAGCTCACAGACTTGGTTGTAGAGGAGGTGACGAAGACTGTCAACTCCACCTTGTCTGCAAGCTCCACCTGTGTGAGCTCTGAGAAGCCTATACCAACCCGCCTCATTAACCCCGCTAAGGTCCAGAAGATGATCTGTTATGCCTGCAAGACGTTAAAGGCAGATGCAAAAATCGAACTCTTGCTCGAGTGTCAATCACGCAGGTCAAGTCGGGCCATTTCCTCAGAGGAAGAGGACGCTTCAGATGATTCCATTCGGATGGGTAGGACCTCTTCAAGCTCCCACTCTTCAGGAGTCAGCTCCAACTCAAGTAGTTCCTCAGAGGGAGGTTCAACAACAAGCAGTATGGACAGTGGGAAGCTGCTTGTCCAGGAAACCATCAACAATAGTTTGACTGACATCACAGACTTCTTCAATGACAGCCTCTTTCATAATTCAGTGTTTTCTCCAGAGATTGATATGGCTTTAGATGAAATAATTGAGTCAATCAATAAGGAAAGCAAGAATGGAAAGGAATCTCCACAGCCAAACCTCTCAATCGGTAAAGGAATGAGGAGGATCAATAGGCTTTTCATAAAGACTTTTGCCACAGCAGGGACGCTTCAGATACTGACAGAGGTCGCGAACAAATTCAAGGAGACCAAAGTCAATAGGAGGCTGACAATACAGTCATTGATGGCTAGTATTGACACTGTGCTTCTGGAGAAGGAGAAGCCGGGAGGTGGAAATGAAAGTTCTTCAACCCAAACACTGAAAAAGCCTCCATCTGAAAAGGTCCGTGTATTCACAAAACAGCTTTCGGATCTCATCTATGCGCACATCGCACCTGGGAGGAATTCAGGCATTAGTTCAGGTCCAGCGAAGAAGGTGGTTGTTCCTGAGGCACACAGGGGCATATATGCAGACATTCAGACCAGGGTGTTTTGTCTTCTGTCCTTGATAAGCTGGTGGCTGCACAACCAAGTTAACCGCCACACAAAAAGAGTGTCAGAGGCTTTAATGGCCTCAATCGACTCACTGGAAACAAGCAAGCAGACTTCATCATCAGAGGTCAGCAGCAGTGAGAATAAAAGATCGAAGAAGTCAACACCAGCAGTGGGCAGCAGCAGTGACGAGAAAGGAACGAAGCAGACTTCATCATCAGAGGTCAGCAGCGGAGGGAAGAAAAGACCGAAGAAGTCAACACCAGCCGTGGTCAGCAGCGGAGGGAAGAAAAGACCGAAGAAGTCAACACCAGCAGAGGTCAGCAGCATTGACGAGAAAGGAACGAAGCAGACTTCATCATCAGAGGTCAGCAGCGGAGGGAAGAAAAGACCGAAGAAGTCAACACCAGCAGAGTTCAGCAGCGGTGAGGAGAAAACATCTAAGCGGTCAACACCAGCAGAGGTCAGCAGCGGTGAGGAGAAAGGATCTAAGCGGTCAACACCAGCAGAGGTCAGCAGCGGTGAGGAGAAAACATCTAAGCGGTCAACACCAGCAGTGGTCAGCAGCGGTGAGGAGAAAACATCTAAGCGGTCAACACCAGCAGAGTTCAGCAGCGGTGACGAGAAAAGATCGAAGCGGTCAACACCAGCAGAGTTCAGCAGCGGTGACGAGAAAAGATCGAAGCGGTCAACACCAGCAGAGTTCAGCAAAGAAAAGGAGAACTCGGCATCATCAGACAAGAACTCCAGGGAGGAGATTGAAAAGATGCTGGCAGCAGGGAGACATAAAATGTATGTCACGGTTTTCTTGGACCAGCTCATCACCCGAGTCTATAATAAGGCAAAGGTGACCTGGACTGAGGTCAACAGAACAGTCATAAGTCATCAGCTGCTGGAGAGAATATGGGCCGACGTCAAAGACATTGACTCAACTTTCCACCCCAAAAAAATCCTTGACAAGGTCATTTTCAAGGAGCTGTGTAAGAAGTGGCCTTGTCCAAAGACGCTATTGAGGAACTTTATTTCAAGAGATCCAGAACTTGAGATGGAAATTAGCTCCTCTTTGAGAATACACCTGTGGAAAAAGCCTGGCTTCTTCTCCTCTGTCAGAGCAAGGTTCGATCGCTTCTTACATTATTTGACTGAAGAGGCTTATTATTTTCTTGTCGGTGTCCTAACCAACTGTTCCATCAAATCAAGGGACGAAGCAGAGTACCTTTTGGATCCCATTTTTGCGATTATAAGTAGCTTTATCTAAGTCTACAGTTTTGTGATGGGTTTTCTCCGGGTGCTCCTGTTATCCCCACATTTATAACAATTAATAAAAAGTATAAAATGGAATTATTTGCTCTGAGTATTTATTCCACTCAGACGTAAGTCTTGTTGTGGCTTTTCTCCAGGTGCTCCTGTTCCCTCCCATATTTAAAACAATTATTAAAAGATTCAAAATCGAATAATTTGTTCTCAGGATTTATTCACCATCAGCACCTTCACCTGAACTGAGCTCCAACCAGCTGTATAAGGCAGAGTAGAGTGACCTCATTATGGCTGCTGATCCAGTAGCATAGCAAGCATCTGACTGTCAGATATTTTCAGAATAAGACACAGTTGCTGCAGACTATCACCGTAAATCGAGAGTGTTACTTGATTGTGTTTGTCTTCATTTGGAAGGAAATTTGAGATCTCAACTAATTACATTAGTTAAATTTCCACAGGAAGATGGAAATATTACAACTGCAACATATTTTTTATATCTCACTTGTGTAAAAAGCAGCAAGAGTTTATATGATTTAATATATAGGATAAGATGTAGAATATCCCTTGTACGTCTGAAGGTCTTCTGCACAAATTACCACAAAAAGACCATGAGATGTTAGCAGGTGTTGGGGCCACCAGCGGATGCTAGGGGCCACCAGCGGATGCTAGGGGCCACCAGCGGGTGTTAGGGGCCACCAGCGGGTGTTAGGGGCCACCAGCGGGTGTTAGGGGCCACCAGCGGATGCTAGGGGCATGACGTCAGTTGTGCACCTTAGCGTCATCAGGTGGTTTGACCTTCTGATCGATGATACAGGCCGAACTTGAGGGTGCGCTGACGATAAAGGTAAATCTGACTCTGGCAAGAACACTTAGGTTATGACTCTACGCCGACAGATAAGCTATCACTCTTAAGGAACGCGATACGAAAGTCTCGTAAGATACGAAAAGCACATGAGATGTTAGTTTCCTTGTTATTGTCAGAAGTTTTATTTTTCTTAGCCTTTTTCTTTTTGCTGGGTGTAAATGCCCACTTCAGTAGCTTAGGCAGCAACCAGATTATAATTGTTACTACTATTAGGACACCTATACGAGCTGCTACTGCCATCGCTAACTTCCATACTACTCCCACTACGAAATCCTGTTTTATTTTTCCACATCATGGGAGCAATGTCCACTTTCAAATACATCTTTATTCGGTATAAGATAACCGGTACCATTTCCAGTGTTGCTCCAAAGCAGCCTTCTAACACCTAAAACTGATTCTACGAAATACTTCGGCTGTCTACCTCGTTTCTGTAGATCCGCTGCACAGTTGCACATATGGTACCAATGGGTTGTAATGGGACCTTGCTGTCTCATAGTATCCATATCGCAATTCTTTCATTTGATTAGTACTGTAAGGGAGCTTGTCTTGAGTATATTCCTAACTTTATACTAATACTTCTCCTGAGGCGGCAACGGTTCCTCCTCCTTTCAGCTTATTGTGAGTTTATTTCCTGTAAACTGGTGAACGTTACGTTTACGAAATTGTTGGGACAACTTCCCTGTCTTGGCATATACCTGGACATTGCCATCTTGAAGGCTTTGTACCACTTACTCAGTTTTACGAATTTGAGAAGGATGAACAGTTGGATGTAGTAAATAGCAGTTGAGATGACAGCAGCAGTTGTAGTATGATACAAGTATTTAGAGTAAAAACTTGTGAAATGACTGCAGAGGTGAATGAGCTGTAGGAGCCTGGTGTTTCTGCTGGTTCAGTAAAGTTAATTACACATGTATTTAAACGTGTTTTCTCTCAGGTCAGTTTCCTGAGAGTTGATTGTGTGTTTTGGGTAAAAGAAGAAAGTAGATCTCAGCTCGGACCTCAGTGTCATGGGGGTGAATACAGGAAGTGGATGTGGCTCCATTGAGAGAACACCGGGGACAGGAACATCTTCTTCTACAGAATTACCCCAAACCAGCTCCATGATGCTCATCAGGAGATGAAGTCACTTACATTGGACCAGCTCGTTGGTGGTCTGCAGAGCAGCCGCTTGTTGGGCCTGTCTTCTGGGGTTTAACAACAAGTGGTCCATGGCAAAGTTTATGTTTTTATGTTAATAACTATTTTTATTTGCGACGTACACGGCGGTTTCCCGGGCAACTGAACCTAAGCAACCGCCGGATGTGATGTTTGTTACCCCCTAAGACCCGCCTGAACCTCAGCCAATCAGAGGCCGTACAGGAGGCTTCGTCGTCTTCTGGATCCTGCTGCTTCATTCCTCTAGCCCCCTCTACTGGCGATGTCCCGAAACTACTGGGTCAAAATAACATTTACACACACTTCTCTCTCAAAAAGTACTTTTACTCAATGGCTATTTATGATTGTTTTTGCTATAACCCATGTTTCTTTCATAATTTCCGTTTGTATTTACTTTTAAATGATGTTGTATTGTTTTATCTGCTGTCTTTATGTTTTGCATTACATCATTTGCTGTCCCACCACATTTAGAAAGGTTAATTCTATTCCACTCAAAGTAATTTGGACACTGGAAGTTATATCACAGCTGCATATGTATTTTGTATATGTGTAATGAACACATGTATTTAAAGTATGTCTGTGTGTATCGTATGTACAGCTTATACCATCACTGTACTTAATATGATAAGGAAGTTGGTGTTTGTGCTATATTTCAATTGGAATTACAATACCGTCATTATTACCATAATTATTGTAAACGTTTCAGGTTGTACAGATAACATTAGATAATCATTTATTAGTTCCACAGTGGAATTGTATTGAAAGATCTGTCTGTAAATTTGACATAATAATAACAACAATAATAATTCATAACGTTACATTTGCCATTTAAATCTATAAACTCTGTTTGTGGAACCCATCACTCCAAGCTGGGGACCAGAGGTGACGTTTCTGTCATGGTTCCCACTCTTTGGAACAATCTCCCTGAGAAGATGGCAAACTATACTTCTCTTTTAAATCTCTCTTAAAGGCACACCTCTTTTCATAGGTGAGCTTTCCCCAGTTCTGATCTCACCGTCTTTTTTATCATGTTTATTTGATCTTCTTTTTAACATTTTTCATGTATCTGTGCTTAATTGCTCCATGATCTTCATATTGCTTTCTTATTGTTTGCTTTTTAATGGTTTCCTTTGGTTTGCCTTCAATTTTTTATTTTTTTTAACTTGTAAAGCAACATGTCACTGTGTTTTGAAAGGAGCTATATAAATAAAGTTAATACTAGTATTATCTAGTGTAGTTTCCAGTATGATTGATGCATTATATAAGTTTTATTTGTTATGTTATTGTCATTTTCTGTTATTACACAGTTCCGTGTGTTTCAGAATCTGAGGATTATTATGACTTTTATTGTTATTATAATTGTTGCTGTTATTATTATTATGGTTATGATTATTGATTATTGATGTTCGTCCCTCCAGGTATGACACCCTCAGTAAATGAATAAGTGTGACGTAGTGTCGGGTGGGCGGGGTTAGTGTGCAGCACCATGGCTTCGGTCGGGACGGAGGTGAGTGTGTGAGCCGGACCCGCGGCCACCTTCTTTTACTTTCACACCGTGTTCCGGGCCCCGGGGACCGCGTCTCTCCCCGGCTGCCCGAGCCCCCTCTTACACACCGGCGAGTGTTCGGTGTCGAGCCGGCGGAGGGTCGTGAATTCCCCGCTGGCCGCCACCGGAGCCTCCTGCTTTTGTGTCGGACCGGGAGGGCAGGAAGATGCTGCGCCCCGGAACATGAATGCTCCGTGCGGGCGCGTTGGCGGCTCCTCTCCGGGGCTCCGTCACACACGTTCCCGGCTCACGTCCCCGTCCCCGCTTCTGCTTTAGCGGATAATAAACCCCAACACACACATGCACGCGTTGTCCTTTTACCCGCGTTTGCTCATCGTTTCTGCCGCGTTGTGTGCCAACCGCTCACCGATGGCTAATCTGCACATCGCTGCTTAGCTAGCAGCTAGCTGCCGCGCTAGCTAGCAGGCTGTGCACACTTTCCCCCCAAAACATCGCCCCAAAAAGCGGATGTTTTGGTTGATGGTTGTGTTTAAACGACGGGGGCTGGTGTGTGCGTGTGATGCGGGACAACACGGCGTCATGCCCGGGTCTCTGTGTTGTCCTCTCCGGGCTGTGCAGCGTGTTAGCTCCGTGATAAATTATGCAGTCAAATGCAGGCAGCGCTGCTCACAAGCTCCCACTGTAAACATATGGCGCCACTTCTCACACCGGCTCTTCTGCTCCGGACACTGTCATTTCTCCCCCGCGAACCCCTCCAGCAGTGAGGGTCTGTCCTCCTGCTGCAGGCCCGGCTTTGTTAGCCCGTTCGTGGGGTATTGCTGCGGCTCCGAGTCGCTGCAAACCAGCCTGTGACATGTTGCACTGTTTTGCAGGTTTGCACCAGTGCAGACAGACAGATGTGACTTTCGTTGCTCGGGCACAGCAACACAGAGATGTGCAAATGTGTCCCAGCTTCAGTCTGTCCTTGTTTGTTTCTTATGGAGAGATCCGATGCATGCTTGTTCTGCAGGGGTCGCTCTAACATAGTTGTGGGAGTCAAGTGGATCACAACTGTGAAGCTCTGCTGCCACAACTTTGTCCTGTTGATGCATTTGAGACAGACGCGATGAGCTGGGGCTGGAGCATGAAGCCAGAAATGACTGGGAAGGTATTGATATGTGTCAATCACATTTTTTGTTTGTATAGCCCGTGTTCACAAATCACAATTTGTGTCATAGGGTCTAACAAGATGTGTTATCCTCTGCCCCCGTAACCTTCGACAAGCGAGAGGAAAAACTACCCAAAAAAGCACATCAACAAAATGTACAATAGTGACGAGAGAGGACAGCGTCTGACATAAATGAAGAAGTTTCAAGTTTGAAAAAGTTTGACAGAGCTGAAGGGAACAGCAGGGACCGTTGTAAAGATGTATTGTTGTATTAGGTGTTGTATATCTAAACAATCTAGTTGTAATCATAATCCACGCTGACAAATTGGAAACACGGATTGAAGACTCGAGGCTGATAAACACTTGATAAACAAGGAAACCTTTTACAAACCTGAGGTGGATTAATCATGTGTTACACCTCCTCACTGTGCTTACACGATGCAAACGTTATTTTGACATATACTGATCCTTTTGTTATATTGCGAAAATTACTGATATTGTTTTATTGCCCAGCCCCTCAGTGTCGTCTGGATGTGCTGATCATTTTGGTTTTTCATCATTTTCAAATAAGTTTAAAATCTCAGTGCGACGCTGTTGTCTTGTGTTTGTGTGTATATTTATTGTCTGTAGGTTTTTCACTCTTGTTATGAATGAATGGATTAATCTGAATGATGAATCTAGAGCTGAATCTGAATATTTGATGGAAAAGAAAATTAACCAGTAATTATCTTGATCGTGGTTCAATTGTTTCAGGCTTCTTTCTTCCAAGCAAATAAACCAAACAATCGGTAGTTGTGAGGATAAAATAAACACCTGTCACATTTTACATTAGGCTCCGGGGAATTACAATCACATCTTCTGTATTTTTCGGTTCATACAATCATGCATACTTGCAATGTTCCCTCATCTTTGAGCGACATGCTTCACTGTGTCGCTGCATCTTGCTGACCAGAGCTTCTACACCTGGGGCTCAACAATGTGTTAATCGGGGATGTGTGCCAACCATCATCTTTATCGATCTCACTCTTTAAAATTAATAAGAAGGTGGGAAACAAATTACCTCACGCCTTAGTCTGAACAGAATTCATGTCCAGACTGGTAGCAACTGGCACATTAACAGCCCAATCCCAGAAAACGTGCTGTGTGAACTGTTAAACGCCGATTACATAATTAACCATACCGATAATCATTGTGTTGGGTATATTTTCAGCTTGACGTGAGGTAATAGGATCCGCAGGGCCGCTGCTTTGTATTATGACGTACAGGTGTTTTTTTATTTCCTGATGTTGAACATTCATTTCAACTGATACCTCAGCCTCCGCTCTTTCTCCGATGTCTCATGCAACAGAACAGTGACGTCATTCGTGCTCTTTAACTTTTTACATAGACATTGATTAAGGTCGGTGACACGTCCGCTGCTGGTGTGAAGGCAGAACATCAAGGCTCGCCATTCTGCCTTCACACCTTTTAACAGAGAAGGCGGAATAAAGGTGCGACATATCCGCATTGAACAAAGATATTTTTGACAATGGGGTTGTCTGTGAATCCCCTCGGGAGGGAGGATTGTTGGCTTTTTTTCTGCTTAGCTGAAAATAATAAATTGAGTGTTGGATTTTGGGAAATCTTGGCCTGATGGTGGCGCTAGAGGAAAGGTTATCCGGTTGACTATTCAAAGACACTTTTCATGGAGAACTGGTCATCTATAAAGTTGTACACGTACAAAATGGCGCTCGGAGCATGTGAATACGACTTCCCAAGGAAGCGTTGGGCTGGAATCGAACCTGGGCTGTAAGCACTCAGGCTTGACGTGTGGTACGTGTTTTTCTAGGTGAACTGACGAGTGGCATGACATGTTCTTTTTTGCCTTTTGAGGAAGCTTTTGGAAAAGATATAGTTTTTTTTTTTTAATCATTGACCAAAGTGGTTTTGACCTGGTTATGCTTCTAGAGAAGAAGACGCCAAAACGATTGCGTAATATTGTGAGGACTGCGAGGGAGATATTGCTTCACTTCGTTGAGACAGTTGTTGATATCTCCTCAAACAAAATGTGTGATGGATTGTTACGTGATGTGAAGTTTCAGGTGTTCCTTTCAGTTCTGTGAGGGAAAGTCCCGTTCACACAGAAATGTGTTTAATAGTGTTTCAGCCTCTTAAACTACTGTCAGACGAGCACTGACGTCCAGATATTTTCCTGAAATGTTCTGGAACCTTCCCTGCCACTCTCCTAGTAAAATGTCAGTGTGAGCCCATGTGACGATACAGCAGGAACATTTCTGGAAAATTCACAGCAAGCTAGTGGGGATGTTGATTACGTGTCTGACATGCGATGGACACGAAACTGTATATTCACCGATTTTGCAGATACGTCCAATTGCTTATAGTACATTCATGCTACATCTAGAAAAACTGACTAAAGGATCGAGCTATCTATCGTAGATGAGATTGGACGGAAGTTTAAATTGACGTACAGACTTAATTCTGCACATTTCTTTGATCAGTTGGAAAAGACCACTACCGCAGCTCCTGGGCACAGGCTGACTTTTGTTTCTTAGCCTGTTTTCAGACGTAACCTCTTGGTCAAATTCGAGAGAATCGGCTCGAGACTAAATGTCTGGAAGCAGCTTTACTTTGCCGTCTACGTCCACGGTGTAAAACCCAAAACACTTCCACACTCTGCTTCTCAGAGTCTTTGGTGTCCGCTCCGGACGGCGTTGCTTGCTAGCTTCCTCCATAGCAAATCATTACTGTCTTACTTTACCACGAAATATGCCGATAATGCACCCCCCCCCCCCCTCTGCTGGATGAGGAGTCAAACTGCTTCAGAGGGTTTTATGCCATTTCAAGAATGCCTCATTAAAGTTCGAATATGAACTTGACCCCCCCCCCCCCCCACACACACACACACGTTCGAATGAATGATCGCATTTCAAATAGAAAGTAAAACTAAAATAATTGAAATATTTTTTAAAAACGAGTTTCAGATTAAAGCGCTTCAGACTCGCCACCACAAGCTTTTGTTGTGTACAGGTCGAAGCTTTCTCATTAGTTTGATTATTCTTAGCTCATGGGCGGTGTCTCTTTGTGCCTTGTGGTTTTTGCATAGACAATAATCTGTTCCTGTTAAACTGCACCATGAGTATTTCTTTCCCCGCCCTGTTGGCCTTTAGCTCTGACAAATTCTCCATGTTTTTATTATCTTAAACGATAACATTTTTTGGAGGTAAGAAACTCATTCCGTTCTGCTTCTTTTTTTTTATGCATTGGTGCCTGAAAGTTGATAAACCTCAGCTCAGGTTGTTCATCGTTGTTAAATTGTGAAACAGGATAAGCCACGACATCTGTACTCTGCAGATATTGCTGCTCCTGCTCCTCAAATGTCAAATGTGAGGATTTGCTTCTTCTATTTCATGATATTCTTTTGACTAAACAAGTCATGAAAAGTAACAAACAGATTAATATAATTAGACTAATCTGTAGTTGTAAGGCCCTAATTAAGAATCGGCATGAAAATGAACTTGATCACAGACCAAATGAGAACAGGACAGACCAATGAAGAACAAAGGCTTTTCCTCTAGTGGCAGCTCGGTCTCTTACTTCATTTCTGTGACTTATGAGTTGCATGGCCTGGCAGCGTTGCGTTTTGCTGACTTCAGTGCCCTCAGGCTCGGCAGAGACAAAAGACTCTCCTGTTGAGAGGTTTGGATGAGGCCCGACGTCTGCAACGGACAACGTTCGACTTGTCAGGACGCTGACAGACATCTGATATGCTTCTAGGGCTGTTATCTCTTTTTACTTTGACCTTTATTATTATTTTTGTACCTTCCCGAGGTGCTCGTCACTGGGCCAGCCACGGGCTTAGAGGCCTTATCACAAAGGAGTAGAGAAGAAGCAGCAGAAGCGATCTTTACAATCTGGAGAAACAGGATGACAGAAATTAGCGAGGGATTCTGTTTGAGATAAAAAAACATTGGGTTGGACGGATGTGCAGCATGTGGTGCCTCTACTCCAGTGGATCTCTTCGTTGGCAACGAGGTCTTCCATTTTGCAGACATGGTGTAGCCGTTTGAAGTGACTGAGCATGCTCTGTGGAGACCCTCTGAAGAAGAGGGCCGACAGAGGGAGCCACCAGGTCACGTGACCGGCGAGGTGAATGTGCATGCGGGGGAAAGAAAAAGAAAAAAGAGGAACAATCTGTTCGGCACGTTCTCTCTCTCTCGCTCTACCTCTCTCTACCTCTCCCTGTCTGCCCCCCTTTCCTCCCCCCCCCCCTCTCTCTCTCTCGAACTCACTTAAACTCTCTCTCTCTCTCTCTAACACCCACTCCCTCTGACGCCTTCTTCTTCTCAATGGAGGCCTTGAGAAGAAAGCAGGTATGATGCTTCCTGGAGGCAAACGAGGGAAACGACATGTTGGCTGTATACTCTTCACCCTTGGTTGGGTTTGATGGTCTGAGGAGATGCATGGTCTCGTTTCCCAGGTCCTTTTTACAATTGGTCTGAGCTACTTCTTAATGAGAGGATTTCTCAGTGTGTAAGATTTGCTTCTCAGTTGCTGCAGCTTTGTCTGCAACAGGGACGGCTCTGGATTCCTGAAACCGAGGACTTGAGGAAGGGGAGTGGTAGCAGTGCTGCTGCGAGTGAGATGTCAGGGAATAGCACAACTGGTGTATATACAGCACAGGAAATGTGATGCCCTTCTCGATATGAGGTCTATATGAGGAAGATCTGGAAGCTACCTTGTCAGTAGATCTTCTTCTGCCTTATCTTTTCTTCTATCCCTCCACCTCTTTGCTCATGTATTCCTCATGCTTGTGTTATATTGACGCTCCCGGGGCTTGTGCAGCCTTGGCTGTGAGATCAAGAATATACTGAAACACAAGACTCTTGTGAGTGCTAATCAATCTAAAGGACGATAGTTCGGCTGCTGTTTACCAGCGGCCGCTCTCTGACTCAGGGTCATACAATCCTTCTCATTATCTGTTAGTTTACAGTTGCAGGTAAATCATTGGCATATTCCTGGGGATTATTTAAAGGGGCTTATATATTGGCCACTTTTTCTCTTTATTTGGAGATTGGACAGCAGAGAAGTGACAGGAAACGAGGGGGAAGAGGAAGGTTGGTATCCTGGTAGAAGAGCTGTTTCTGTTTGGACTGAGGTTGATAATATTTGAGGTGAGATAATCGCCCCGTCATGACGCACTCTTAAACTCATGGTTTTTAAAAATTAACATCTAATTACTTAGAGTACTAGATAGGACAACAAACTAAAACCAAACCTCCTGCTGCACAAAAGCAGATATTTTGCTTTGTTCTTGTGAGATCCTGGATAGTGTCACCTCTTCAGGCCTTGTGGAAACATTCACAGCCCGTAGGTGAGGCCCCATGACCAGATGCTGCCTCACTATACAGGGGTCAGAGATGGAAAAAAATGTGCGATAGAAATCCATCCTTTGTTTTCTTAGGCTGCGTGAAATGCATTTGTGTACTTAATCATCGGGGTGTCAGCTCGTTGCTAGCAGCGTGCGCAGCTGATTGTGCAATGTGTTTTTGCTTTGTGTTTAGGTGGCTCTGAAGTGCTCTTCAGCCCTCTCGCAATAAATCTAAAGATAGGACACATTAGAACGGATGTCGGGCCTTGTCACACACCAGGTCCAGATTATGTTGGTTAGGACAGTGAATGATTGAACCATGAACATTTTATAGCTTTAGAATTTTTTTTAAAAATTTCTATTTGCAGTTTCATAAAAAGGTCCGATCTGACATTTGAACCATCAGAGTTTTACTTTTGCAGTCCCGGCTGAAGCTCGGGTCTCTTCTAACATCTTTATTTAAATAGAGGCTCTTCTCATTGCCTTGGCTTCATGTTGGAGCCTCGTTCAGCTGCACCCAAATCCCCATCCACCAGGCTCCAAATCCCTACCTTCCCCATCTAGTGGAAAACTGCTGCAATGGCCACGTCGTGTCTGTAAACAATCTGGTTGCGAAATGGCGGAGATCTGCAGACAGCCTTCTCTGTCTCCCTTCCCCCCCTCTCCCTTCTGTCTCCAATGTGCATGTTCCACTTTCCACCACTAGGGGGAGGGATGGTGCTTATGTGTGTGTGTTTTTTTTGTATGCAACTGGCTTTTCTCAATCCATGGAAACAAGGAACTGAAGGATTGTTCTCTTCACCTTCACACGTGCTCACTAGATTCCTTGAGATCACCACAGGATTGTCCTCATAGATGTTCTTTGCAAGACACCCTCAGATATTCAGCTCTCAGGCCGATTCTCGGCCTGACCTTGTTGCTGTTTGACGAGGTGCAGGTTGGTGTTCGATTCCGGGAGCACGTGCACGTCTGTCCTCATGGCTCTTTCAGTTGGGGCCTCGTTGTTTGCAGGTTTCAGGACAGATGCTCTCTGTTAGGTTAGAGGATTCGACTGTGAGCGTCCTCGGAGGAGAGCATTTAGCGGGCTGATCCGGTTTTCTCTGTGACTTGTAGGTGTTGTGATTGGACTCGTTGTAGGAAATTGTGTTTCCTCTGCTTTCAGACAATCGAGATATGTGACCGTACATTCACCTTTATTCTGCCGGGTACGAGACTCGCACTCGGCTGAGGAGAGTGGAGTGGTTGTGCTGCTCTTTCGGGACAAACTGGCCTGGGTCCATTTCCTTTGACATTACACTGGTCCCTGAGTGTTTAGGGACAAAGACGTATTTTTTACGTTAAGTTGCACCGAAAAGAAAACAAAAGCGGCTTCATGAAGTTTTTCTCTCGGGGCTCCTTTGTTTCCTTTGGGCACATTGTTTCCAGTGTGAGCATGAGGTCGATGGCCTGCTCTGAATAAAGACCCATTTCCTGGTGTTGCCTCTTCAGCTGCTCCCTCCCGCGTAAGAACAGTCCGTGGGTGGTTGAAATTTCTTTTGAGGTTGCAGCAGACATCTCCTGCTCCTCCGATTGGCTGGAGGTTCGCCCTCGTTCTCTTGGCCTACTCTTTAATCTTGTGACACGTTACCAAAACGCACAAACACAGAAGATTAGCCTGACAGGAATAAAAGTAAGATCACGGTCGGTTTGGAAGTAATCGGGAAAAGGAACCAAACATACATTTTGTTAAAACGTTCGTTCTTTTTCAAGCAGAAATCCGAAATGTTTTCTGGTCTCAGCTTCTCAAATGGGTCCTTCTCAGGAAACCTTGGTTTCAAACGTGGTGATTTTAAATAGGCATAAACAAGGTCATTTTCTTTTGAACATAAAAAAAAGAAAGTCATAGGTAAATAGGACGATTGATCTCAAAATATATTTTGACACTAAATCCTAATTTTAATCACAGTTCACCAAACAAGTCCTTGAAAAATCATTTATAGAACAATCAAAAACACCAAAAACCTTGAAAATGAATTATTAAAAGGAGTTACATGTTTTATTTATCATACGACTGCAAACTAAAACCCCAAAACACTCAGTTTACAGCGAAATCAACCTGAGAAAAGCATCAAATCGTCACATCGGAGAAGCTAAGACTAGAAAGTGTTATTTGATAAATGACCTCAGGACTTAATTGGCTATTAAAATTGATTAATTGTTTCAGCACTGGAATTGTAAATGGCATATCTTTAGGTTTTAGATTGTTGGGCAAATAAACCAGGCACTTTACAGAGACTACCCTCGACTTAGGAAACCTATGAAGACCTGTGCTTTACATACAAAGCAACTAACTGTAGAAAACAGTCATCAACACAATAATTAATAATGAAAATAAAACACACACTTGTTTTGTTTTTCCTCAGCCGGCTGGTCTAGCCAAGAGCAGCGTGGACAAAGGTGCGTCTGCAAAGAAAGAGGGACTCGATCCAGCAAGTAACGGAGAGGAGAAGTCAGGTATTGTACAACCTAAACCTGAAACCAATTTATTTCTGGGGTGAATTCACATTGTAATTATAATGTCTTTGATTGTCTTGGTCCACAGACGGAGACAAAGAGGTAGCAGCCAGACTGGCTTCCTCCCCTGCAGCAGAGGCGATGCTCAACGGCATCGAATGTGACGACACGAGGCACAAGAGCCCGACACACGGCTCCGCGACAGGCAGCAGCAAGACTTTACTGTTGATAAATGAAAATGGGATGATGGACCTGGAGCCACCGCACGCTTCTGTTACTGGAAGCAATGGATTCATTCTCACTAAGCAGCAGCAGCAGCAGGATGGCAGCTCTGCAGCGATGCCAGGTTTGGGAGCGTCCCCCCACAGGACTAGCTGGTTGCCCTCGGGCACATCAGCAGGGGGACACGCGGCTAAACCTGCCTCGGCATCAGGGAGTGCACAGACTTCGGGTGCATTACGGACTGACCCCAGTACAGGGACTACGTCGGGACAGGGTATATCGGACACTAAAAATGGCACAGCGCCGTCTCCTACACCCGTCACAATACACAGAGCACGCAAGACCATGTCCCGGCCTGCTGTCAGCCCGGCACAAAAGGTAAACGTTATGAACACGGTGGAATATTTAGCTTTGCACCACACCGACCTGGTTCCTAGTTGGTCACATGAGAAACGTATGGAACCAGAATTGTATTAATTGTTAAAGTTTGAACTTTCTGTGGGGGACACTGATTTGACTTGTTATAGCTCCTTTAATATAGGTCATAGAGAAATGTTTTCATTTATAATCTCATCGAGGCCACAGGAAGTTTGGTCCTTGGGTTTTTCAGTCGTTGCAGAAATATCGTGACGGATCTGAAGTGACGTCACATCACTAATTCTTTACAATGTTGTAGAACAGCAGTTAGTGATCAGTGCATATTTAGTCACATGCAAAATATCAATGCACTACTTTGTCATGAGCTGCCAGAATCAACCATTTATTAAATTGATCATAAAACTACGTTTGAATGTGGATGAGTAGACACAGAGTGACCACAGTGTTTTCTACAGCCCGACAGTTATGGACTTTTGAGAATCAACCCTGTTGTTGTTGAGTCATCAAACCCTTGTGACTGAAAACTGTAACTGAGACTTGATATTGTGATCTGCTTTTTGAAAATAGTCTGGGTAGTTTGTGTCTAATCCCAAAACCGTCATCCTAAGGGTTTTTGCTTCTTCTCACTTGCAGCTTCTGAACAGGGAATTAAGAGAAGCGAAAAGTGCCACAGTCGAGAAAATGGAGACTAACGTTGCACCTGATGTGCAGAAACCGTCGCAGCAGCCCTCTCAGAACCATCTACCTCAGAGTCCACCAGAAACACCAGCTTCTGCACAAACCACGTCATCCTCCTCACCAGCACCTCCACCAACTCCAGCTGCTCCGGCCCCCGCCAAGCTCCAACTAGGTCAGACAGGGTCCAGTCGAAAACTGATCTGCTGTAGAAATCCTGACTTCACCCACAGTGTAAATGTGTTGTGTTCTCCTCACACGACAGGCTCGTTCTCAGGAGGGCTGTCATCCCGGAAGAAAAAGAGGAGGATGGGAACGTACAGCCTGGTTCCCAAGAAGAAAACCAAAGTGCTTAAGCAGAGAACTGTGCTAGAAATGTTTAAGGACCTACAACAATCGGCGAAGATCCCACAGGTCTGTTCTCCTAAAAACACCCAAACATTCATTTACCGGTTGTCAGGTCCATGCCAAGATTTCACTGAGTTCTGTCCAATCCTTCCACCGAGTTTCGTAGAGATTCATTCAGTATTTTATTGTAATCCTGACAGAGGTCAAAACATGCACTTTGTGGTGGAGGTAAAAAAATGTGTTTTGTTCCAGAGCCACATTTTCTTTGGCTTAGTGAAAGTAAATAAAAGTGTGTTTGCGGTGACCATTTAAAATCCTTTCTTGTCGCACAGACTAAAGAGGCAGTTAACATAAATGGGGAGAAGGTAGAAAACGCAGTCTGAGGAGGAAGAGTCGGAGGAGGTGGAGTCTGAGGAAGAGGAGGGACCGCAGATGTCAGGAGGCCCCGTCGGTGTTGTTCAGGAAACATCTGGACCCATCTCCCAGGTTGGAACATCAGACACTTGAGACTTCTGAGTGGATATGTGGGCAACGGCAGTGTCTTCAAATAGATGTGTAATTCATGCATTTTAACCTGCAAGCGTTTCTCAGTCATGTTTTGAATGCTGGTGGTTTTTGTTTTTGGGGTGGAGGTTGGAGATGAGCAGGAGTCTGAAGAGTCTGGAGAGGAAGAGGGAGAGGAGGAGGGCACAGAGTCCGACATGGTGAGAGCCACTCGCCATCATTACTCCACCTTTAACCACATCAGAGCATTGGCTCCATCTCATTCCACCTCTTTGAGAGAAAACGAAATGAGTGCAGCTGAAATGTTCTGCTCTTGTTATTGAATTACTTTCTCTGTGCCGCTGAAATCATCGCTGTGAATTGACCGCGTCTTTCTGCCTCAGAGCACCGAGTCGGGTCTGAAGAAGAAGTTGAAAAAGAAAACGAAAGGAGACAGCGCGTGGCTCCGGCCGTCCAGGAAACGGAAGAGGAGGTTAAAGGTCAAAGGTGAACCGTCCGTCCCGTCACAACAACAACAACAAAGGCTATTTGTATTCCCTATTTCATATTGCACTTAAATTTAAGAACTAAATATAAAAAAACCTGGTGCCAAAGGTCCATGTTATAATTGTTCTTTAATAAACTTGACACGGTGGATTCTTAAGTTCTCTACAAATGTTGATTTTTTTAATCCAGACTAACATCAAACATATTTTGAACTATTAAATACTCTTAGCTCAGCCGTTCGCCCACAATCAACTCACCTCAACACCTCGATCCACAATGAAAACATTAGAGATGCTAATTACTGTAACAGACTGTTTTTTCTGGTTGCATGTCACAGTGTCAGATCAGATTGAACGATAGCATAGTTGGCTCGTGTCTTCAGTTGTCTCACCGCTCACTGCTCTTCCACTCAGAACTGGAGCTGGTGGTTCATCCTCAGGCTTCAGCTGCGGCCCTGGCAGGTGAAGGAAAGGAATACACGCAGATCCTCCCTCCAGGTTCCCTCAACGTCAGCAAGCCCCAGGAGCTGGTGGCGCCGGCACAGAATAAAGGTGAGCGCCGACGACGGGAGAAAAAGATTGAACGTGCTCTTAATAATTATTCTTTTAACTCTATTTAACATTTTTGGTGGTTCCATCAATAACCGCAATAAAGTGTTAATTTGGGTACGTTAGCATGTAAAGCAACCAAAAAGTATCTGAAGCGTTAACTGCCTGATAATCTTACTGAATTTATATTTTATTTCATTACTCGCACTGATATTGTGAAAACTCATCTTGGCTGATTTCAGTTTTTTGGGGGGATGAAATGGAAAAATTGACATTACTGGACATCCATCGTTCCCACAAAGTTCAATCCCTTCTTTAACTGACACAGAGTGAAACCAGTATCGAGGTTAACTCGACAGTCCCTTGTCTTCTCTGTCTTCTCTGTCGTTGTAGGGTCGGCGGTCGAGGAGTCTCAGGAGCTTCCGCTCTGCAGCTGCCGCATGGAGACGCCCAAGAGTCGAGAGATCCTCATCCTGGCCGATAGGAAGTGCATGGCCACAGAGAGCGTGGACGGACAGCTGAGCCGGTGTCAAAGTGCCGTACTGAAACACGAGATGATGCGTCCGTCCAACTCTGTTCAGCTGCTGGTTCTGTGCGAAGACCACCGCAACGGCATGGTGAAGCACCAGTGCTGCCCGGGCTGCGGCTTCTTCTGCAGAGCTGTGAGTAGTCGCTGGATTGGTTTCAGGCCAAACTACACAAAGCATCACTCCACACCTGAACACAGAGTGATAATCCATTGTGTTGTTGATCGAGCAGGGGACATTCATGGAGTGCCAACCAGACGTCAGCATCTCTCACCGGTTCCATCGCGCTTGTGCCTCGGTGCTGAAAGGTCAGAGCTTCTGCCCTCACTGTGGAGAGGAGGCCAGCAAGGCCAAGGAGGTCACCATCGCCAAGGCGGACACCACCTCCACCGTGCCCACCACGCTCGCACACGGACCTGCCACACCCGGGGCCACCGAGGGGCGGGCAGACACCACCACTGGCAGGTAAACTACTGACTGTGGCGTCAGAATAGACGGGAAGTTACCTGAAACGATAATCGAAAGCAACTAGCTACAGTAGTCTACAGGTGAATATATGTAAAGGTTGAAACCTTTGTGTATTTTCTCTATAGAACATTTACTAAAGAATCCTGTTCTCTTTTCTTTATAATGAGCATCGGAGATAAACGATGTGTGGGCCACATCACTGAAGTATTTTCTTGTCTGTTCTCCAGCTCTACTCGTGTGGCGGTCGGGGCGGAGGCCGGCGGCCGGGCCGACAGCTCCTTTTCTATTCGTTCTGCACACCCCCTCGACACCTCCGCCGTTCCTGGGTCGTCCAGGACTGCGACCCTTCAGGCCAGCGTGGGAACGACCGCTTCGCCAACAGTTCCTCAAGGACCACCGCGAGAAACTCTGGAGAGCATCCTGGTCGCTCTCGACACTGAGAAGTAAGTTCTGCCACAGGAACTTAAACTTCATCCATCTGAACGATCCAAAATCTGATCCATTAAGATTTATTTTTTTCTCCTGTGTTTGTTTTGATCAGGCCCAAGAAGTTGCGTTTTCACCCAAAGCAACTTTACCTCTCGGCCAAACAGGGAGAACTCAAGAGGGTGTTGCTCATGTTGGGTACGTGTGAGATCCGGTTTTTCATGTCATCTTCTTTGCATCTTATAATTGTTTAAGGTACAAGCATCTTATTTCTGTTCTCTTTCCTTCCAGTGGACGGCATTGACCCCAACTTTAAGATGGATACTCAGAACAAACGCACTCCGCTTCATGCCGCAGCTGAGGGCGGACACAAAGACATCTGCCACATGCTCGTCCAGGTAAGACTCTTAAGGATCCTTCTGTTCTGCCCTGTAGTTACTCACTCCACCACCAGGTTTACTTTACATTCACTGTCCTGCTTCAGGCCGGCGCTAACCTGGACATGTGTGACGACGATCAGCGGACGCCACTGATGGAGGCCTGTGAGAACAACCACATGGAGACGGTGCTGTACCTGCTGAGAGCTGGAGCCAGCGCCATGCACAAGGTAGAAATGTTTTGATGGATGTCATCGCTCTTAGAAGTCAACTGTCGACTGTGAGACGTGAAATCTAATCTTCATTCATCGTTACTTCACCTTCTGCTCTTCTCAGGATGTTGAGGGCTTCACGTGTCTCCACCTAGCGGCCAAGTCCGGTCATTACAACATTGTTGAGCACCTTCTCTCCACAGGACTGATCAACATAAACTGTCAGGTCAGTGCGTTTCATTTTCTCAGGGATTTTATATGGAAAGAAAAGTTCCGATTTAAATCTGAAGCAGTAAATGAAACTCTGGATTAATCTGTCGAGGAATAATGAACCGAAATGCAGAAGAATTGAATTGAATCATGACAAAAGATTGCTTTTCCATGTATTTTATGTTTTTTATCTGTACTCCGCTGATCGGTGATGGTTGTTCTTCCTCAGGATGACGGAGGTTGGACGGCCATGATCTGGGCGACTGAGTACAAACACGCTGACCAGGTGAAGCTGCTTCTGTCCAAAGGAGCCGACATCAGCGTCAGGGACAAGGTTCGCTGCAGCGTCCGTCCTCCCCGTGTCCGTCATGATTTACAGAAAAATAATTTGTAATTTTACGTAATTTCCTCTTTTTATTTAGGAGGAAAACATCTGCCTTCACTGGGCAGCGTTCTCCGGCAGTGTGGAGATCGCCGAGCTGCTGCTGAACGCCCACTGCGATCTGCAGGCCGTCAACATCCACGGAGACTCTCCGCTGCACATCGCCGCTCGGGAGAATCGCCTGGAATGTGTCACGTGAGATAAAAAATCACCCTCCTTGAAAGAGAATTTAAATAATGAGCTTTTTAATGCACTTGAAAACAAGCGAACTGACTCTGATGTTCTGTGCATGGTCAATAACACACGTGGCCTTTCTCTCCTCAGGGTTTTCCTGACTCGAGGAGCAGATGTTTTTCTGAAGAACCGCGAAGGAGAAACTCCTCCGGACTGCTGCAGCCACAACTCCAAGGCCTGGGCGGCTCTGCAGGCCAACAGGAAGGAGAGGGAGGCCAAGAACAGCAGACTGGGTCGAGCAGAGGAGAAAATCCTTCACAGGTTGATAGACATTGTACAGGATTCCACTGGAGGGACAGTTTGACTCATCAGATGGGACAACGTCGCAGTTTTGACCCTTTTTCTTTTTGTCCTGATTTCCAGCACTTAGAAAACTAACCTTCGTGTCCGCTCCGTTCACAGTGACATCGCTCTGGGGCAGGAGGGAGTTCCCATTCCTTGCGTCAACTCTGTGGACAGTGAAACGTACCCAGACAACTACAAATACATCTCTGAAAACTGCGTCACCTCCCCCATGAACATCGACAGGAACATAACGCACCTACAGGCGAGTCAGAGACCGTCTCATCCGATGTTTAATCAAGACAATAAATTAATGTCTGGCAGCGTGAAGTGACGGCTGTTCTTCTTCTCCCTTCATCAGTACTGTGTTTGTAAGGAGGATTGTTCGGCAAGTATCTGCATGTGTGGACAGCTCAGCCTGCGCTGCTGGTACGACAAGGTAACGACAAACTACCACACCATGGAAATCTGATATTGTGACAGACCCATCTATACCAAACCACTAAAGACAACACCAGAAGTACTAAATGTGATCAGGGTGTCCTCATGGTGTATATTAATAACTACAGTTTCAAACTATTAAGATGATTTCTTTTTGTGTGGTGTTCAGAGTGGTTGTCTTCTCCCTGAATTCTGCCGTGAGGAGCCTCCGCTCATCTTCGAGTGCAACCACGCATGCTCCTGCTGGAGAACCTGCAAAAACCGCGTCGTGCAAAATGGACTCAGGTAAAAACAAACTACAGCAACACACACGCGTGTCAGCAGCAGCATTAGAAAGTCTGGTATCTCTGTCGATTTGTAGAAGTTGTCGAACTGAGGTAACTAAAGGTGTGTGTTTAACCTCTCTGATGCTGTGGATCTTCAGGAACAGACTTCAGCTCTTCAGGACCAGTAAGAAGGGCTGGGGCGTCCGGGCCCTGCAGGACATACCACAGGGGACCTTCGTGTGCGAGTGAGTTTCATTTTTACAAATGAAACACTTTATATATATTCCAATGACACGAGCATCTCTAAACCCGTTTGTTGTCTTTCGGTTTTTCTCAGTGTAATCTCCAGTTATTAACAGAAAGAAAAAACAGCTGATTCACCAAAACATCGGAACGTAGCAGCCGCAGTTTGTGTCCTTTTGCTTCTGCTACTGTTTTCTTTTTTTAATTCAGAAAGCTTGGTGTGACCTCGAATAGACATGTTGTCTCACACACACACACACACACACACACACACACACACACACACACACACACACACACACACACACACACACTCTCGGTTCCAGATGGTAGTCGCTCTTGACACATAATTATCATTTCTCCTCCTCCCGTGTTCAGAAGTGTCACTGAGGTGTTTCGCTGTGGTGACAGTCACCGTCCTGATAATGAGCCGTGACCGTCTTCTGAAGCTTTTTATTAAAAATCACGTTTGACTTTCTGTGAGTAACGGTTGTATTTAGAAACGAGCTCAACGAATGTGACACTAATGATTATGCACCTTAGTTTAGTTTTCTATTCATAAACAGTTCATTACTGTGACATTTACTATTAGTTTAGTGATCACTCTAAGTGTTGTGCTACTAGAAGCTTGTATTTAGTCAATTAAATACTTTTTTACGAGTACGTTCAAATAAGAAATCTCTATTGACAGTATATTAAAATACATTATTTAAAAGGTTTACATTCCAGACAAACACAGTTGCTATAACCAGTCTAACCAGTTTCTAACGCAGAATAAAGAGGAACGGATGATTTGTCAGTCAAATTTCTTTTAGCAAACACAGTAGAACCAGTTTGTTCTGGATTATAAAATCTTTTTTAAAACTGACTCATCCACTTACTCACCATCTCTGTGTTGAATAACGTCTCCCTTGTTAGATATTTAATTTAATAAATAACCTTTGGGGTTAAATATTTGAAAAGCTGTGAAGACGCACAGAGCTGTTAAATCTTTGAGGCTCAGTATCTCCGAGCTGAATTCCTCTCGAACCACAAACTAATTCCAGGCTCGTGTTGTAAATGGCGTCAGAATCCAAAGCGTCCCGGCGCCTGACCGCTCGTCTGCTTCCTCACAGGTACGTCGGGGAGATCATCTCCGAAGCGGAAGCCGAGATGAGGCAGAACGACGCCTACCTGTTCAGTCTGGACGATAAGGTAACGTGTGGAGGACGGTTTCTGAAACCGCTGCAGGTTTTTAATGAGAAACAAATATTGAAATTATTTTCTAGTTGTTAATCCAGAGCTTTAATTGATGTATTTATATTTAAATAAACTTTTGACCATTTAGGTTTTTCTTTTACTTACAATAGAACTGTGACATTAAAGCCTTTCCTTCGTTTCCCTTCCAGCCGCAAGACATGTACTGCATCGATGCCCGTTTCTATGGAAACATCAGCCGCTTCCTCAACCACATGTGCGAGCCCAACTTGTTCGCCTGTCGAGTGTTCACGACGCACCAGGACCTTCGGTTCCCACACATTGCCTTCTTCGCCAGTGAAAACATCAAAGCTGGAGAGGAGCTGGGGTAAGTCCTAGAAGTTAGAAAGTGTTTCATGCAAGAACTGTGTTTTTTCTGACCCTGTGTGTTTGAGAAAGGCAGCTTTTGTTCTGTTTGAATGACTTTACTGTATTTTCTCCCCCCCCCCCTTGCAGATTTAACTACGGTGACCACTTCTGGGAAGTCAAGAGCAAACTGTTCAACTGCGAATGCGGCTCCTCCAAGTGCAAGTACTCGTCGGCGGCCATGGCGTCGCTGCAGGCCGACAGCACGCCGGAGGAGCAGCAGCAGCCGAGCGCGTCGCCCGACACCAGCTCCTCCAACACCCCGCCCAGCCCTTCGTAGACGCCTCCGCACACTAAGCCTCGCTGCACGTGCAGGACAGAGGGCGCCACCTGCGTCCATCCACCAAGAACTTTGAACTTTTATCTATGAACTTGTACTGTATCTCCACTTCTGATTAAATGACCATGGACCATAGACGACACTCACACTGAGAAGCAGATGCACAGACTCCTGGAACCAGTCGCTGCTCCTTTATTCCACCTGGTGTAACAGCAGGGGGCAGCGACGTCACGCACAGCAAACTTCACAGGGAGGATTAAAAAAAAAACAGTCCTGACATTTCACCCTTTCCAGGAAGGAGACCTGTGCGTTTGGTCTTGATTAAAGATAATTGACATCGTTGAATGGCTTTTTCGTAGAATCATGCTAAAGGATTTCGGGGTTCGGGATGAGCGTATCGTTGTCTTTTGCGAAGACAACCTCGGCGTACAGCCGAGTTTAACTTGTTTGACCGATGTGGTCGTTTATCATGAACCATTCCAGCAGAATCAGCAGATAACTAATGAATTTTGTTGCCACCTTTTCCGTGTCACTTCATCTTCGTTGCCGTGTTTTGAATGGATGTCCAACATTTGCTACCACACTTGGTTCCAAATTGAAAGTTGATTCAAACGATGTAAAAAAAAAAAAAAAGTGAACCATTTTTTTATTTGCTACTCAAGTGAGTATAGATGATAGAACGATGTTGTACCATTCCTCAAAAACGAGGCGTTTCTAGTCTGAATAAATTGGCTGATCTTTTTTTATTACGCATGGGGATCTTAATGTGTCAGATATTTTGCCACGGTTTTGGAGGAATTTATTAAACTGAAGTGGAGTTAAAAGAAATAACATGGTGCTGACAAAGGTTTTTACTTTTGTTTTCATTTGTATTACCCAAGTGAACATAGTTTGTAAAATAAGAGAACATTTTAAGTTTTTTTTTATGTTTAATTTTATCTCCAGTTTTCTAATCGTAGTTACTGTAGTTAGCCTGTTTTTAATTTCCTTTCGCCATTTTGCCAACAGAAGCCAACCCGTCTTTTTAAATGTTGTTAGTAAAGCAGTGACTGTTGTGCAAAGTTTTGAAAGATATAAATGGGTAAAAAAAGGTTATAAAAATGCACTTCCAGTACGTTCTGTTACATATTTCTGGACCGTGAACCATTCATCTAATTGGTTGTATCTTTTTCAATAAATTTACTACTAATGCATTTATTCAGATTTACTGGTTTCCCTTCTTACCTGAACACGTGTTTCTGCAGACTTTAAACATCCGGTCGCTTCTCGTGCGTCTCTTCGTCTCTTCAGGGATTTTCTGATCCACGAGGATATTTCTTTTTAACACGTTATCTTATCAACCAACGACTGAAATATCTCCAACCTGACGCCTGCAGGAACCGAGCAGCGCCTCAGTCCTGACAGACCTCGCTCGGGGGCCTGGAGCTGAAACATTTGAGCAGCTGATGCTTCCCACTCTCCATTTGCCTTTTAATAAGAGCTTCTCGGTTTCTGCTGTGAATTCTGTGGAGCTGCTGAAGAGAAGAGCTCGTTGCAAACTGACAAGCTGCAGCTGCACAGGGCTGGAAGAAGCAGGATTTACCACAATGGACAAATACTCCATTTAAAGTAGAAGTATGGATTTAAAAGGGGTGAAGGTGTTTGTTATATTCTGACTGTGAGACTACTGAGCGTCTTTTTCACATTTTGTTAAATCACACATTTTTCCCCTCATCAATCTGCACTAAATATCTCAAGATGATGCTGGGAAAACAGAAATTTGGAAACTTCTGCTAATTTATTAAAATGGACAAAGTGGAGGATAATAGAATAATGAATTTAAAGTGCAGCGCTGCCTGTGGCACCAGGGAGGAGAATTAAAAACAGTGGGAAGTGAGTGGCCGGGCGTCTTCAGGCCTTTCAGGTCTGGCTGATGATTGCTCCCTTCCTGATTACCAGGGCGGACGCCCAAATCACAGTCGATGATTGAATCAGAGAAATCTCTCCTTGAGCTCGGAGGATGGTTGGTCTGATAACGAGGTTCCTCGCTGGCAGGACAGGAAGTTCCTTTCCGCATTCCCGAGTGGGAGAAACCTTTTTGTTGTTGCCTTTGGTGGCTTTGCCCCGATGCCTGACGGGGAAGCCTCAGTCGCACATGAGCTGTGTGAGGGTCAAAGCTTCCCCTGCACCGCTCGGTTGGATGCGTCTCTGTGAAGAGCAGCGATGAAGAGGGCGCTTCCTCGTATCTCCAGATGGGCAGAGACACGGTCTACGGTGGAGTATGGTTCGTTCATCCTGCTTCTCATAACGTTTGATCTCTTTGTTGTGTTAGAAGCATCGGGGGGCGACAGGGGCCTTGTCTTCTTGTCTCACTCGAGGAAAGTTGGAAGTGAGTGAAGTGATTCACTTTCTCTGTCCCTGGAAACATTTCCAGTGTCCTTTTCGCGTCTATTGTATTTATTGTGACTAAATTTGCACGTGTTTTCTTAATTTGCAGTTTGTCGAGCTCTTCGGGGCCTCCTTACCTTTCCTTGTAATTTAGAGAATTCAAACAGCTCTCATCATGGCGGCTGCTGAAATACTTCCGGGTCATTTCACTCGGTTCTAGTGGTTCCTAAGCGAAATGGACTCTTTGAACTCACCCACATCTTCACCCTCTTAAAGATGGGACGGATGAAGGGTTACTGGACTTTTCCAAACCTTCCACATTGACAACACAGACCTCTACACGCCAGATGATAGTTTAGTGGTTTAGTGTGATTTTAACAATAGAATAAAATCAAAATGCACATTGACCTCTGTGTTAGTCACATTTTCTTTATCAATAACTTATTCCTGCTCCCTGTGCCTGCATTACCTCCACCCACCACCAGCGGTGCGCTCGGCCACGTTGGGCTCCTGGAGGATGCTGACCCTGGGGGCGGAGTATGAGGACACCTGGGCCGGGTCACCTGACAGGGTTGCCCCGGGAGAGGATCCACCGGGACCCGGGGTGCAGGAGGCACCGGAGGAACCGGAGGAACCAAAGGAACCGAGGAGCCATCGGAGCCATCGTGGACAGATGTGGAGAAAAACACCTGCAGCAAGTTCGACTCAGTTTTACACCTGGATGGGTTCAACAGAACCGGAAGGAGAGATGGTGTCGATCAGCTGATCTGGAGACACGAGACCCTCAACAGCTGCCCATGGGCCCGCAGGTCAGACCCAACTCAACACACATCAAACCTTTAGTTTCAAATCTGTTATAAAGTTAAATTTTATAAAGAAAATACAAATCAGAAACAGGCAAATTCCCCAAATAGCAAAAACAAGAGAAGAAATACAAGCTTTAGGAATAAATACAGTAAATAACATTTCATTTAAAAAGGAATAAATCTGTCAAAACAAAGCAATAAAAAAATAAGGTGAAGTTAAACGTATCTACAAGAAAAATCCTTCATTTAAATGTATTTTCTTTTTTTTGTTAAATGTAGAAGTAAATCCTGGATGACAGTGGAAGGGAAGCTGAGTTTAGTTTAGTTTATTGCACCCAAGATTTAGATGTTTTCAATTTAAAATAATTAGCAATTTTATAGCTGCTGCAATATCAACTCAAGATTGTAAAAAAACAGCTATTTATCCTTTATTCTTATTGCACTACATACTCTACACCACTAGATGGCTTCTCTGTTGTACCTTAATGATTCTTTGGGTGACGATGATGTGATGATGATGATGATGATGATGATGATGATGATGAGGATGATGAGGAGGATGAGGATGAGGATGAGGATGATGATGAGGATGAGGATGATGAGGATGATTAACAAACAAAACATAGGATGAAACTAACACGATAGGAAACAACACAGTATATTTGTATTTTACCTTTTTAAAGTAAGTTTATTCTGCCAACAAGGTGAGTCTGCACTTTTCTTTTACCTATCTTTGTATTTCCCTATGTTTTTTAACCCAATAACCATATTTTACAAGCTGCTATAATCTGTATAAAAACATGTTCTCGCTTGACGCTGGAAAAAGATTCCATATTGATTAATATACTCACATGCATATTGTGTTATTGATAAGATTTGTTTTATTATATCAATTAAAATATAACATTTTTAGCAGTGGGGATGAGGAAGGAGACATTTGGACCAGAACAGAAAATAAAAACACATTTTAATTGACTTGTTTCTGCCAACGTGCAGTTTTTTCTTATTTATATTTATGTTTTTCAACCCAATAACAATCTTTTACAAGCTGCTATAATCTGTGCAGACATCTTGTCCTTGTTGGTGTTGATACAGAACTCACTGATCACCACTCTCCTTATTAAACTTTATCACTTTTACACTCTCCTATAATAAAGGCATAGCGAACAGACGCTCCAGTCCCTGATTGGCTGAGCCAGGTCACATGTTCTCCTTCCTCTCTTGCACCGGGGAGTGGGTATAAAACCTCCACACACACACACACACACTCACACTCACACACACCCCCCACCTCCACACAGAAATCAAACGGTGCCCGCTGGTGCTGCAGCCGCGTGCGTGTCGCTCTCAGCTGGAGGAGGAAGCGGTTCCTCAGTCTGACGCTTCAACGTGTGTTCGGATGCTGACGCGATGTTTTCGGGATTTTAATTTTTTTGGGGTTGGGGTGGGGGGGGTGGTTGGTGGATGATGTGATTTTTCCCTGTCTCCAGCTGATGAGGACGCAACAGAATCTGTGACGCGTAAAAACTTTTTTTTTATTTCCCGAGGATGAGCGAGTGGAGGGGCTCCAGAGAAGCTGCTCTTCAATGAGGCCCCCCGCGGTTCCTCTGGGTTCTGTTCGCTTCCTGCCGAGCCGCGGTTTGGATGAAGTGTGTTTGTTGTGATGCGCACCCCCCCCGCTCCCACTGACACCGCTTTGGATTTCCCCGTTTGGATCTGTGCGTTTCCAGGATGCCTCGCTTCGCGGAAGACCTCCCCAGCCGCTATGGAGGAGGCGCGGGCGGCGGCGGCGGAGGGAGAGGAGGACCGGGCGCGGGGAGAGGGGGAGCCCGGGGCGGCGGTGCCGGCGGCGGAGGCGCACCGGGCGGCCAGAGGATGTACAAGCAGTCGATGGCGCAGAGAGCCCGGACTATGGCCATTTACAACCCGAACCCGGTCAAACAGAACTGCTTCACTGTCAACCGCTCCCTGTTCATCTTCCGGGAGGACAACCTCATCAGGAAGTACGCCAAGCGCATCACGGAGTGGCCATATCCTTCCTGACGCGCGGGGCAGGTGCCTCCTCCTGGGGGGGGCTTTATTCCCCCTGCACCTGTCGCTCCTGCTCCTTATCTCCGTCCACACACATCTCCTCACACTCCACTATTCACATCCCCCCCCCCCCCCCCTATTGTCGTGGCCTTTCACGGAGCCTCTGGGCGTCCGCGTCCACAGATAAGCAGCCAACTGTCGGCCGTGCGCGCTCAGAACCCCCCCCCCCCCCCGTGCGTGCGTCGTGGTTCATCATGATTAAACATCGCTTGGTGATTTGTGCGAGGAGGAGAAGTCCATAAAAAGCTCCGTGCGTAAAAGCGTCCGCCCCCCCCCCCCCCCCACCGCGCAGAGCCGCGTATCCAGGAAGCAGCGCCACGTTATCAGAGCAGCGCGCGCCCTCACCGTGGTGCTGGAGGCGCCCACACGCACGGACACGTCCACCGGGTTCGTACGTTTGTTTGCTGGTGTGATTGTGAGCCAGGATGGAGACATGACAGCACAGCGTTGGGTTTATAAACGTCATAGAGGTAATGATGTCTGATCCACTGAGCCGCCACATCGCTAATAATCAGATTTCCCTTTAGCCTCAGCGTCCCCTCAAGTTCGACCAAAGCCCAAACATCTGAGGTTACGTCCCTAGCATCCGCTGGTGGCCGCTAACACCTGCTAACATCTACAGGTAGTCGGTCATGTCAATGTGACGAGGGACGTTCACCATCTTGTCTCATGTTCTGAAACACCAGGTGGAAGGATGTGGGATCGATCAGAGAAGAACCCGTTCAATCTGTGGTGCGGATCAATGTTTATTCACTTCCTTTAACATCGTGAGAACATTTCTGTCTCCGTGAATACTTCCTGGATCTCGATTGACACATGTCTGACATGTTTACGGGGCTGATGAGTGTGTGCAGATCCAAATCCAAATCCAGATGTTGATCTGTTGGATCAGTCGGGCCTCGGTGCAGCTTCTAGTCCTGAAACCAGCTCGGTATCGAGAACCTTTCATTCAAGCTGCACCAGATTCCACACTCTCTGATATCAGTTCCATAAATATGCCTGATTTCTTTATTTTTTCCCATAAAGATTTATGAATTGTTCCCTGAGAAAATGGTGGAGATCTCAAAGGTTCAGGTCCAGATCCACCAGACCTTATGAATGGCTTCTTCCCCGACTCATATCACATCCTTCCACTTTTTGTGTAATCTTGCTAAAAAAGCAAACAGACAGAGGTGAAATCATAACCTCCTCGGTGGATGTAATGATTATCACCATTAAATCAGATTTACGTCATGAAACTGGAGATTATGGATCAAAGAAAGTGACGTCATTTCAAACCCTAAACACCTTTTCCATCTTTCATGAGGAGAAAACCCAGATTTCCGAGCCCACCTGTGAATTAAGTTATTGGAAAAGCTCGTGTTCGTGCGACAGACACAATAACCCAGCGTGATCCGCTCTGTGGGCGACAGTTAGAGCAGCACTAGCTTTAATTGAATAACAATTTATCTGCGTTATCGATGTCGCGACTCGGACCAAAACATAAAACTACCACCAGCAGCTGAAAGGAAGTAAAAGTCGGCGTTTGGCGTTTTTAAAAATCCAGGCAGGAAAACAGGTCGCACACTGTGGGCGGTTGGTTGTCTAATGGAAAACAACCGCGCCTCTTCCCCCCCCCCCCGATGCACAGACCCTCGGTGGACCCTGACCCACGGACACCGACCCGGGGGAAATAGATGGCAGATTGAGCCGAGCATTGATAATGGTTTGGAAATGTTCAACCGTCTGGAAGGTGGATGAACGTGTGTGTGTGTGTGTGTGTGGGATGTTTTCTCTTGAACCAGAGCGTGAAGGAGGCCTTGTTGGACGTTGTGTGTGTCTACATGCAAGTGTAATGACATCATGCAGCAACGAGAATTATCTTTACTGTCGATGTTTAGACAGGAAACGATTATCGGGTCCTGCAGTGTCTTTAAATCTTCCTCTTTATTTACCGTCTCTATCAGAAACGCTGATTGTTGTTGTGATGTTTTAAAAATGATGCAACTTCTCCTCCAACTGCTCCTTAACCTTCACACTCCATTTGAATACATGATCCTGGCCACGATTATCGCCAACTGCATCGTCCTGGCCCTGGAGCAGCATCTACCGGCCAGCGACAAGACGCCCATGTCCGAGCGTCTGGTGAGTTCCTCCACTTCACTTCCTGTTGTTTAGATAAAGACAATGTGAACAGGGAGGAGAATAATCACACGGCCACAGGTTTGTTTTTGTCAGAAGCAACAGTGTAAAGTCGTAATTTAGGCCACGTGTCATTTTCTCATTAAAATACAACTTTATCCTTGTAATATTATGTTTTTCTCGTTAAATTACGACTAAATTCACATTATATTACAACTTTCCTCTGGGTTACAACTTCATTCAAATCTCTAAAAGCACCTCTTCTTCAGTATGGCCTTAATATTCCGTAACCCCGGGTGTTTTCCCCTCTTGACCCGTCATCGCAGCCTCAGGGAACCAGCTCTGATCACCTGCTCCCTGTTCCCCAGCTGCTCACGTGTGCATTAAACCAACATTGGATCTGCGCTCCGCTAACCAGTCTGAGGGAGAAACCAAGCGCGACTGTTGCACGCGGAGGTCAAGTGGCACCTTCTGCCCCCCCGTCCACCCCGAACGGCACTTAGCTTCGCGGTTCAGCACTTTGCCGCGTTTTGTTTTTGAGGGCGTTCGGCGCTCAGGGGAGTTTGTCTGCAAATAGCGAGTCGGAGAGTGTTACACGGAGCAACAGCTTGATGGGAAAAAAGTCAATTAATTCCTCTCGTGTCGTACCACCTGCTCCCGTCGCTGAATTCTCTCAGCGGCTGTGATGCAAAGGTTTTTTTTTTTGCGAGGGGGGGGAAAAAACAACAAAACGCAGCACTGAGCATTTGAGAAAGTGATTGGAGTGGTTACACAAAGCGTCTCTCTCTCTCTCTCTCTCTCTCTCTCTCTCTCTCTCTCTCTCTCTCTCTCTCTCTCTCTCTCTCTCTCTCTCTCTCTCTCTCTCTCTCTCTCTCTCTCTCTCTCTCTCTCATGCCTCCTCCACCTTGAGGATGTAATACAACGAGAAGCCTTTTAATTAGAACAAGGGATCAGCTTTTATTTATGAAGCTCTGTCAACAGAGGAGGCGGCGGCGGCGTGCTGTAAGTGGAGGCGATGATGGAAGCTACTCACTGGTGCAGGTCTTCAGCAGCACGAGCCTTGGGGATTTCCCCAGCTGTCTTCCACAAGTACAGTATTCATACATCAGACGCGTTTGACACACGTGTTTGATAGACGTTACCTTTCCCCGGGCAGCGCTCCAGCTTTGTTACGTAAGACATCCAGTGATTTCTATGAATATAATCATTCTAAACAATGCAAAGCTTCTCCTATTGGCCGGCGACAGCTTTATTGGCTTCTCGATATCGACGAACAAACTGTGGATATTTTACCGCCGCGTCCTTCACGCTCGATCCGCCGCACTCCCGTCCGACGTATCTGTTATCTCTGCGTGTCGACCGGAGTCCGTGGGATAGGAAAGGTCACGTTTCTTACAGCGCTCCGGCCTGTCGCTGCTTTCACGTGGTTATTTATGTTGGAGGCTGGGGGACGGGGACACTGTCTGTCAGGTTGTAGTATGCTGGGGACGACAGAGGGAGGGAGGGGGAGGTGGAGGTTAGTGCAGGCATGAGATATCCACTGCACCCCCCCCCCCCCCCCAGGCCTCTGCAGATATTAACGGAGACGCAGAAAAAGGGTCACGTTCTACGCGTT
The DNA here is from genome assembly GCA_006182925.3 of Reinhardtius hippoglossoides. Taxonomy (NCBI): domain Eukaryota; kingdom Metazoa; phylum Chordata; class Actinopteri; order Pleuronectiformes; family Pleuronectidae; genus Reinhardtius; species Reinhardtius hippoglossoides. The sequence continues at coordinate 2,342,845 of CM031687.1, forward strand.
GGTAACGACTCTGTTAGTTCCAGCAAGGCCCGAGGTGAACCGCCCCTCACGGAGCACAGGATCAAACTGTGACACGCTGGGTTATTGTGGGAGGGAATCAGGTCCGGGGTCATGTGTGCTCTTCCTCCCACTGGGGAATTCACTGGTTCTGCCTGAATTTCACACTAGCGATAAATATATTCCAACCCCCGATGACCTGCAAGTTAAGACGGAGCTGGAGCCGATGTAAAAACCTGTGTCCACTGCAGACTCAAAGAGATCGAGTTCATTTTATTGAACACAAAGAGAGCTGGATGTTAGTGGGTCCGAGGGGCCCCTCTGACGTCGTGGCCCCTGCCCCTGTCGAGCCCATGTGCACCACTGATCCTGGATCCTGGATCACACAACACAAACGGGCCCGAGACGATGTTACTTCGCCGCAGCCCTTCAGATCATGCTGTGTGTGTGTGAATATGTGTTTTCACTGTGTTTACGTTCCTTTCATCCCGAAGAAGAGCGCTCCGCTTCCTGCGCTCCTCTTCACGCTGGTGCGAGGAGTCAAAAGGAGCCATCTTTCTTCCTATCTTTTGCTTTACCCCCCCCACCCCCCCCCACCCCCACCCCCTGCCTCTCTTTGACGGAGCGCTTCATTAACCACTCTATTACCTCCAACACAAAGATCGCCCTCCTCATCGTCTCTCTCTGTTTCTCTCTAGGATGACACAGAGCCCTACTTTATTGGAATATTCTGTTTCGAGGCCGCCATTAAGATCATCGCCCTGGGCTTCGCGTTTCACAAAGGCTCCTACCTCCGCAACGGCTGGAATGTAATGGACTTCGTGGTGGTCCTCACGGGGTGAGTAGCTCGCCCGCTGGGTGTCATAAGTGAGAGAGTGGTTTCTTTTGTGTGGATCTGTGACCGCCCAGAGAGCGAGAGAGAGCGAGCGAGAGCGAGAGAGAGAGAGAATAGTGGACTCAACCCACTTCCAGTTAGATGCTGTCAGGCTGGTGCTCCATGTTCTTCAACAAGTACGACTGTAAAGATGAAAGAAGAGGCTGTTGCTCTGCACGTTTATTGTTTTAACCTTTGAATTCCTGTTTCCCTGATTCTTCCAACATGACACGATTTGTGTTTTCACATCACAAGACTCTAGAAAATGTGCGATTGCAGAGCATGATGGTAAACATCGGTTGGTGCTCCACGATTCACGATGCAGATCTCCTCATGTCGTGGTGTCCACGTGGAAGGAAACGTCAAAACCTTCCCCCCCGTGCATCTGTCCTGACACCACATCTGTGCTCAGTGTTTGATACGTGAGGAATAAGCACACGTCAGCTCTGCCAGTGATCAGCTGAATGGGCCGTGAGTTATGTGACAGATGCTTTTAGAGCTCCGAGTTGTCATTTAGCCTTTTGGAAAGCTCTTAGCCGGAGAGAAGTGGCCGGCTGGCGGGGAGTCGCTCCGATAAACTGGGGCTGTGCAGACGTCATGTAATGGGCCTGTGTTTCTTATTGTCTGAATCGAGTCGTGATTGGCAGACGGCCGGGTCAATAGTTCTGAGTAATTTACTGCGGGGATTTAAACTTCAAGCTTCTTGTTGTGGTGCTGCCGCTCTGCTTTTCAGCATTAAAGGCAGTTGACACTTGAGGAGGAGGGATCCTTATTGTACAGAGTCTGTGCGGCAGCGACCATTTTATCTGTTATGTTAGAAATGATGCTGATGATTATACGATCTGTCTGCTTGGTTAGATTCAAGAACTCAGAGATATTTGACTGTGTCTGTGCTGCACGAGGGTCCAGATTAGATTTGTGCCGTAAATAACGACGATTTTATAAAGACAATCAATCAATCCAGGTCGATACTGGATGTGGAACCGAGCCCAGAGAGGCTCTGAGCCGATGAAGCACTGATTCATATCAAACCAATATTTAAACATGCCAGTAACTGAATTTAAGGGAATATGTTGCTTCTTTTATCTGATGTCATGTTATTAAGAATCAGGCTTTTCTTTTAAAAACTGAAGGTAGAGAAACAGGTTTCTAGTTTTTGTTCCTCAACGCTGACACAGCTGGATACGAATGAACCATTATGTTGTGTGTGTGTGTGTGTGTGTGTGTGTGTGTGTGTGTGTGTGTGTGTGTGTGTGTGTGTGTGTGTGTGTGTGTGTGTGTGTGTGTGTGTGTGTGTGTGTGTGTGTGTGTGTGTGTGTGTGTGTGTGTGTGTGAGAGTCTGTTTGGTTGCCAGGCAACGGCAGTATGTGCCTTGGTGTGATCGGGGGTTTCTGTGTGTGTGTGTGTGTGTGTGTGCGGTTCATTTGCTTTGTGCTCAGCATGCTCCTGTGGGACGGGGGGGTCTGAAGGTGTCCGGGCTCGGCTCACGTCGATGTAAAATCAATCAGATCAGCTCCGGGTTTCTGGTTTGACTCACTGGGTTTGAGTAAAAATCTGATCCTGGGAGATTTATTGACGTCGAATGACAAGAGACAGAAAAACAAGACATTAAAACACGTCCTCAGATGTTCAGGAGTGAAGTTAAGAGGATTAAACCGACTTTACCTCGGTGTTAAAATCTATTCCTGCTTTGTCCCGTTCGGTCCACAGAGAGAACGAGCTGCAGGCGAGAATTAGTCACTGTCGTTAGACTTTGGTTTTAAATGATGAAAAAAATAACACGGTGAGAGAAGAATGAGCTCAAACCTTCGCCAAGGCCCAACAGTTCCCTTGAATCAATCAAACCGCACCAGTTCACTGAATGTGCCGGATTTCGTTCAGGAATTAGATCCATTTAATGTGTAACTTCCTGATCGACACCACATCCTTCCACCAAGTTTCATGGAAATATTGTTCATTTGATTTCAGCGTAATCTTGCTCACAATAAAACGGAAAGGGCAGGGGCGGATCCAGGGGTGGGGCCAGGGGTTACTGGAGACCTGATTGGCCCTGATACTGTCAATAAATGTGATAATTTGTTAAGAATTTAGATTTTTTGAAGAAACGCGAACGGGGATAAATATTTTGCGTGTCCAGAAAAGCGAGAAACCCACAGACGTGTGTGAAGCGTCTCGTGCTGCACGTTATCAATCAATGCAACAATGATGGATGAAAGATTCATTCAGAAATGCTTTGCAATCAATCAAAGTGACTCGTCACTTCTTTATCGATCTTTGAGTCCAGCCTGAGAGGATGTAACTGTGGTCAGCTGCTTCTTCTTTCAAATCAACACACATTCACTTCTGCTCTTTTTGAAAGCCAGTAATTTATTTTACTGTAAGATCTGTAACAGTTTCCTCCTCTTGCTGGGAATCTGTGGTTCCGGTGTCCGATCCCAGCGCTCGGGCTAATTACGGGCTCCATCCAGGCCTAATGAAACGATCTGAACGACGGTGGAGCTGCAGGCGGCGGCAGACCTTTAATCCGTCCTGATCAGGCATTAGCAGCCCTCTAATAAGAGAATAAATCTGCCTGCGTTGCCAGAGGCCTAATCGATAAGACACTGAGCCCTGAGCTCTGATGAAGTGCCCGACACGGCCAATCACACGCTGAGCAAGGCAGCGGCGGCGGCGAGCGAGGAGAGAGGGCGAGAGGAGTTGCTTAGAAAGAACATTGATATCATACGGCAGCACCGGAGCCACTGGGAACCTTCACTCAGGGGCCGACAGCACAAAACCAAGCTCACACTTTGTTCTTTGTGGGTTTTTCCTGCTTTCAGAGGCGAAGCTGTGAGAATCTGAGCAGTGAGGAAAGTGCAGTGTTGTGTTTTTGAGGCCGTTACTCTGGAAGCAGAGGAAGTGATGTGCAGACTTCCTAAACCGCTGCAGCGTCGGGTGTTATTTTTATTTCACCAGATAAAACTTTCTGTCCTAGATTAAGTTGTTGTTATTATTTATGGCGCCTGTAAGTACACGCACGAGGTAACGACTCCTTACATCAGCCAAAGTCTGTTTTTATGTAATAAACCTTTGTCAATGCAAATTGACTGAATCAGCGTAATTAAAGACACTCTCCTGATGCATTATGGGAAGTGAAGGAGCCAGTTGATCTTATGTGAAACAGAGAATCTTCCTAAATCTAAATAAACAGCAAATTAAACTTATTTATTTGTTCCATCATTGACGGGTCCGGTGCAGATGAGGGGTTAATTGAGCTATTCATATGTTAATGTCCAAGCTGTGTTTATTATATATATGTATACTTTTTTAAAAATCGTGCGTCAGTAACATTTGAACGCTTCAGTGCTTCCTCGCTTCGCCTCCTCTGCCTCTTGACCTTTGATATTAAGTCACGCTGCTGTTATTGACCACGGCCTCGTGTCGTCCGCTCGTCACGGACGCCATGGCAACCGCAGTCTGAGGCTCCCTGTCTGAAGAGCAGCAGCATCCCCGCGTCAGAGACTTGTTTAGCCGTGGGTTTGATTCCGGAAGCTCTGAGTGGTCCGGGCGGGAGTCGGCGCCCGTGTCTTCTTCAAAGTTGTGATTTCCTTTCATGTTTCTCTTTCAGGCAACAGGCCGAACACAATGGCAGACTTCAAAGTGCACTTTCAGACACCAGGGGGTCGGGTCGCTTTAGTTTAATGTTTGAACCCGGCAGCGTGAATACAAATGTTCCTTTTGAACCTCGGACGATCTGCCGCTGTCCGATGGCGTCGGTCTGACCCTCGCGACCTCGCTGCAGTTACATAGGACGTGCACGTGTGAACGCCAGCGTCGGAGTGAGATCCTTTTTTCCATGTTTGCCTGCTTGCACTCGGATTTCCTGCGCTCCAGCTTCAGCTCTTCTCCTCTCACATTTATCACGTTTGTACGTAACTCTGACCAACAAGAGCTCGTGCCAACCGGCAGACGAGTTCTGTGAATATTATGAGAAGAGAAATTACAGGAGAGCCAAGGTGACTCACTACAACGCGGTGGACTGACACATCCGCCTCACGTCCGTCCCTTCGCCACCGGGCCTGTTTACGTCCGGCTGAAATGGCGCTCAGCCAATTATCACCAACACACACACATCTGGCGAGTCCGTCTCCTTCTGCCTCGTCTGCCCCGGTTGTGGGAGACGGCCCCCGGTGAAGAGCCCCGGCTCGTGATATGGGAGCTTTCGAGGAACGATGCGACTTCATCTGGCTCAGCGGGAAGTTGGCGAGCGCACACAGACACACACTATAGTGCACATTAATCACAGATCTGTTGGACTAATTGATGCGCTAGTGAGATACACACAAGAAAACCACACACACACACGCTCGTGCACACGCCTCGGTGTCTCTGCTGGCTCGGCTGCCAGCGTTCCAGTCATGTGTGGCTGAAAATGATGCTTGTCATTTTCCTGTAGGCAGAGGAAGTGCACTGCACCAGCTGATGTGGCAGACTGGCAGGTTTCCCTCGTCACACATGACTCAGTCTGCAGCTAATTAAAATCAGTGTGCCGTTGTCTGGCAGACGTCGGCTGTTCTGCAGGTGATCAACAGCGGTTTGTGGGAAAAGGGACAAAAGAGAGTGACGGCCGTGGACGTGATTATTTATCCTGCGGTGATATTTCAAAAGGAAAAAGGATGCATGTATTCAGAGCTACAAGAAATGTAAACGTCAGGGCTGGAACAATATCCTTATCTCTCGATTCAATAAATCACTTCACAAATATTATTGTGGTCAGTTTCCCTCGAGCCGGTAGAGGCTGAACGTTCCACCTGTACGTTGGGTCAGTTACGTTCACGCCGCTCAAACAACGCGACCTTTGAGTCTCGGCGGCGGCGTCTTGGTGAACGCGTCGACTCTTCGTCAGTCTGCAGGACGTCACATGACTGTCACCTGTCGCACACACACAAGTTTCCTAAAAGCATCTGAAGTGACACATCTGTCAGCGGAGGAACTGTTTCTGCAGTTTTCATGAAGAGAAACACTTTTATTTGCAGGGAAACTAAAACCGTGTATTAAAGGATTCAGTTGATTATTAATCTTTCCATCCTGGCTAATGATGCAGATGATCTGGAAATATCTGCATCTTGTCAGCTTCACTCCGCCTCAATGCTTTCACCTTCACCTGCAGCTTCACCGGCAGCTGCTTGTTTTCTTCTGAGTCGTTTTAAAGTGGCTTTTAGCGGCGTCGCCTCCTTTTCCCCAAACATCTGCGCAGTGGAGCGAGTCACAGAGAGCGTCTCGTCCTCGCCGCCTGCTGTCTCCGGGCCGTGCGGCGGGCGTGGGGAGTTTTGTTTGCACGCCGCGGTGAGACGAGCAGCATTCCTCCTCCGGTTTCTCTTCCCTTCTGTCTCATTAGATCCACCAGGATGCTGCTGCGCTCGCCGCCTCCTCCTCCTCCTCCTCCTCCTCCTCCTCCTCCTCCTCCTCGTCTTCTCTCCGTCTCGCCTCGTGGAGAGGTGCTCTGTTTGTTCACCCTCGCTGTGGAATAACTGACGGAGTGGCACACGTAGAGGTGCAGGGAACAACTGAGAGGAGGCAGATAAGAGGCTGAAGTATTCACAGTAAACAGTGGACGTAACCTCGTCTACTTCAGTCTTTACTCGTGTTTTAGCCTCGATTCGCAGCATTTTGTACGTTTCTATTCTCGACTTCCTGTTAATCAGTGCAACCCTCTCACAGTAAAGTGTTCAGAGCTCCTCTATAGTGTATTCACTGTATTGTCCAGGTGAATAAATAGTTATTTCATGGTCTGAGCTGCATTGATTGACAGCTGAGACTGACTCACCGATTGGTTGAGCACATGTAGCGGCTCCACTTCTCCATCACTCAATACACATTTTCAAAGCCTGTCGTCTGACAATGAATCAGCCTCTGGGGGCCGATGTGTTTCCTGGTGTGGTGGAGATCCAGGCCGAGACTAGAAAACAGAAAGATAATGTCTCTCACCTACAGATTCTGGGTATTTACATGATGCACAAAGAAAATGTTGTTTGTCTTGTTTCATCAACACGTCCACTCGTTCGGCTTTAAGATCTTACGGACATTTAACTCAGGGGGGCTCAGGAACTACAGACTCGACCAAAGCAGAAAATAGCTGGTTGTGTGTCCGTTGTTGTGCTTGTGGTTTAGTGTGTGCACTTTGTTTCCCGTCCTCCTCGTTCTGTGTTGGCTTGTTAGGCTCTGGAGTTATTGATCCTGGCAGTGGAGTCTATTGATATGACGACCAGGCTCGTGCTTCCTCTGGAGAATCCTCGTTATCCGGGCCTCAGGGACCCGATGCTCGTCTCAGGAGAGGCTCGGTGCTCGGTGTCGGTGTGTGTGTGTGTGTGTGTGTGTGTGTGTGTGTACGTGTGAATATTTAGAGTCGTTTCAGCTTCTGCTCCCTCAGCTGTTTCTGCAGCATCAAATTGTGTCGTGCCAGTTTCGCCAGACGAGTTCATTAACCCACCGAGCCCGAGGACGAGACCTTGTAAACCGCCGCATTAATTCTTTCTGCTTTGTTTTGTTGTGTGCAAATAATTAAAAATCGCCGTCTGAAGTGTGTTCCCATTAATGAGCAGAGATGTTATTTTAAATGGCACCGGTGTAAATTATCTCCTCAAGTATGTCCTCCTCAGACTCATTCATTTAGTGGGCGTCTGCAGAGCCATTACTGCCGTTGGAGCTCTAATGTTCTCCTGCTGCTAACTCAATGTTCTGTAACACCATAATTAGCTCGGCTGTAAGCAAATAAGTTAGGAAAACCTTTTCCTTTTTCCGCAAAACAACCTTTGGACTATCTGCGGCGGGGGTTATCTGACAACTCACCAATTTACAGTAAATCAATATTGACCGTGGAGAGCAGCGGCGACTGGGTGAGAGCAGGCGGCCGCAGAGAACTGGTGGATATCTCTGGAGTAATCTGCCGGCTGAGCATCTTTCCTCTCTATTGGTCCATATGATCAGGCGGAGCTCTGGGTGCAGACCAAACAAGCCTGTTGACACTCTGCCGGTGGCCGTGCTCCGAATCGATGAAGACCTCGTTCTGTCCTTCACAGTTCGAGGCCTCGCGCAGCTGGAAGCTCTCCACCTGCATCGAGGCTTCTTCTCTGGATCACTTTAAATCCTCGATCACAAATACATTTGGGGTTTTTCTCAGAGCTTTACTAAAATTAGGGGTTTAAATTGCTAAGTTTACAGCGTGAAGAAGAGGTTTAAAGGGTTTATTTCTTTGACACCGTTTCTTCAGAGGACACTGTTTTCGTGTTGCAGGAGTAAATCTCAAAATGGAAAAGGTCTCATTGCCTCATGTTGCACCAGCACAAAGGTCGGTGGGTCAGTGAAACTCGGACCTTTCAGATTATTGCAGGCTGAAGTTAGTGATCTTTTGTGTTCTTCGGTACAATGCACTGCTCTGACAGTGATGCAGACGGTCGTGGTTCTTTGGTGTCGAGGCTTAAAGACCTTGAATGTGCAACCTGAAGGACAAACGTCCAGCTTCCCTTTGTGAGCGGAGGATGGGCCACCTCCTTTCCCATTTACACTCCGGTACGAGCCGGGCTCTCCAGAGATCGTCTCCGACTCACACTACACGAACCTCACCTGCTTCTCCGGGGGAATCTCGTGCGGTCGCGGAGAACAAAAGCAGAGTTTCGGTGCGTTTGTGTCTTTCATCCCGTGTTCTATCTTTGGAACGGAGGCCGCACGGGTCAGGCAGCGTTGGTATTGGGATGGGAGAGGTGTTGGGATGGAGATAATAACAGTTATCATCTTCTATTACTTCAATGTGTCAGGGGTTTCTATTTTTTTTTGGTCTCCGCAGCAGCAGCAGCAGCAGCAGCCGGGCCTGAGGATGGAAATGTTAACAGGTTGATTGGTTCATCCACCGTTTGGGTGACATCTGCAGCCAGAGGAAGATTTCTGATTACGTCAGTGACCCTCCGACCTTCTGTGCAACGCTAACATCAGTGATGTTTGCTGATCTATAGACAAGATATATAATTAAACATATAACATGGTCTATATTTAGATTGCGCTTTTCTCTTTTTGGGAAGAATGGGATCAAACCAACAACCCTCGGTGACCCGCTCTCCCCCCTGAGCCACAGCTCTCATGCAGGTTCCTAATTTTAATTTGTAAGGTGCACATGATTTGAGTTTACCCTTCAGGGGAACCCGTGACCTTTTCAGCTCCACTTAGCTCCCCCCCCCCCCCCCCCCCGTAATTCACAACCCAGAGTCGACCTAGAATGCAGGTTAACAACTGGACAAAACAATTAGTGGAGAGTGAAATAGAAAAACCAAGAAATAATAATAACGGTTTAAAAATGAAATTCTTTGGATTTTCCCCCCGAAGACTCTTCATTAATAAATGTGGAGCCCAGAGGGGAATTTCAGCTTTTAGTCCCTTTTTTACTCACGTCCAAACATTTGGACAGAAACCTGACGGAGGCCCCGGGATCACGAGACCCGATCCAAACGCTAACGCACGCTAACGGCGAGGGAACAGCGGCTGCAGCACGACGAGCCACCAATTAACAACAAAGAGCAGCGGCTCCTCGGCAGCAGCAGCTCGTTGTGTAGCTGCACCCGAGCGACGCTAAGAATCGTGACTCTCATTCACCCCGGGATCAATGTTTAAAGTGAGTCTACTTGACTTCACTTGTGTGTTTGAGGAGCAGAGTCAGAGGTGGAGGGAGATGGAGCTGAGGTCAATTTATATATTCATGGGGCCATGACCGTCTATAAAGATGGACGCCGTGTCGCCACTTCCTCCCACGATCCAGAAATGAAGCCACAACATCCTGGATACAAGCGACGTCATCAGCGCAAGATGGCGTCGCTTGGAGCTAAAGATGATTGAGCTTCGGTGTCAATGTCCCGTTCATACGCTGGAGCGATAGCTTAGCTTTGACTGTGTATATATCGAGTTGTGTAATATCTTGTGTCTCCGCTCCACCGTCCCTACGGCGCCTCTTCAAGATGGCAGCACCTGTACGACGGCAGGAAGTGGAGACGTGTTGTCTATAGTCACTGCTCCTATAATCTGTGTGTGAGGGAGGCAGCGCAGTGCAGACGTGCTGATCGCCATGCCAACGGGTGTGGATATGATGTTTTATTTACCTCCAGCACAATGTTTTTCTGATAGCAGCCCTTCCTGGAAGGCGAGGCGGCTCACGCGGCGCGGCTCCGACCACAATGTGTGTTTCTTTTAATCAATACCTCTCTGCGCTGCCTCCGACTTCCACCTGCTTCCCACTCCCTCGCCGCAGTATCTGCCTGCTCCCCCGCGAGCGCAGATATTTAGGAAAACTGGGCCTTTTAGTCCCCACAAGGAGCGACTTACTGCCATGGAGCCGCACTGTCAAAAAAAGAAAAGGAGACAGATGGAAGAGGGGGGAGGCTTTAATGAGAGAGAGAGGGAGGGAGGGAGAGAGAGGGAGGGAGTGTGAGGAGCTGGAGGAATGAATCAACTGGAGCCTCGTAACATTTCCACTCGTGGCAGTGATGTGCAGCAGGAAGCAGGAGAACGGTCAATAACGATGATGTGGAGATGAGTCTGTTGTCGGATGTAAACCTGGACATCCTGTAAAATGTCCGATTGAGCCCAGATGCAGAGCGTCAGTCCTGCTGGTGGACGTTCACACCTCGTCTGCACCGCAGGTTCTGCAGAGAGACATGAACATGTGTGTCAGGGTCAATATGGTTTCTCTGTGACAGGGGCTGTGTCATGTATGAACCAGTACTGCATGTACTCAGGTACTGTGTTTAAGTATGATTTTGAGGTATTGATACTCACACTACTACTACTTACTTAACTCGTCTTCGTCTGGGTGGGTAGAAACATTCAGAGACGATGTCGTCACCTGTCTTTGCTTCCTTATTGGGTTTCCTTGGCCACTTATGCAAATGAAAAAAAATCCTCGTTAACACTCAGTCAGTCACGGTTCCACCTTGTGGCAGCCGACCGTGTTCAAATTGTTCCTGCCACAGTCTCAAAATGAACCAAAAAAACATTTTTACGCTTGGATCTCTTTGCCGTGTGCTCGCTTGCACTCTTGTCCCTGAAGTAAAAACTGTTTCAGAGTCGCTGTGTCACGGTGGAATGATGCGCTGCCACTTCACAACAACTCAACTCACACCAAGGGATGTGTTAGTCAATCAAGTTAACTGACGTGCATCAAATTCACTTTTCATTGCCAAGAGCTAATGGCTAAGAGGCAGGTTTGACACCAGTACGAACACGATACCAGTTCCTCTTTACCTTAATGGATGTGCTCATAAAGACAGAAGCATGGTTTTTATATGGACGTCTGTATCGACGCTGAAGGTGAATGTTCTCTCTTATATAAATTGATGCTGTAACGTTATTGCCTCGACTCTCAGGCATCAATCACCGAGCACGTCGTCACGATGTCCCCGTGGGGAGTCGCTCTTTATTGCTCAGATACATTGAAGTTATTGTCTTCCATCGGATTCATATACAGCGCAGCCGGGTTTCCAGGGATCTTGGTGAGAGACACAGAGACAAACTGTAAAGAAAGCGTTATCTTCCTCGGTGGAAGATTTATTGATGGTTTCCCGCTGTGAAATCGATGGTTATAGTGGTTATAGTGGTGTTACTCTGGGAGCCAGTGTATTAAAGTCTCCACGACACAATAAAGCGTTTGGCGTCTTTCTGTTCGTTCTGTTCGTTTCTCTTTTGTGTTTCTTGTTATTTGCTTCAGTTCTTCTCTTTATCTTTTCATCTCTTTCTCTCCGTCTCTCTGTTTCTCTCTCGTTTCTTTTCTCTGACGATCACCCCGGGGTCACGCGCCGCCAACAAGTCCTCCCGTCCCAGCAAATGACATTTAAATGTTAACGCCGCCTCAGATGTCTCCGAACCCCCACAATGCACTGTGTCACTTCCCACCCTCCCCACTGTGGCCTGTGCCATGGTTCCTCCGTGTTAACATACTGGTTTACACACACACGCCTCGGCCTCCTGTTGCATCGGTTGGCGAGATTAGTCTTTTCAAGTCGGGTTTGTTGAGAAATATTTCCTTCACGTGACTCCTCCTAAAGTTTTTACTTGTACGTACAGCTAAGTGCTTTAGTGATGTTGGCAGTGATGTTAAAATCTAAAGGGTCTTATCTATAGATCTATGGGATGCATGACATCATTGACATGCATGATATCTTTGCAGCTTTTGCATCAATTTTCTGTTAATTTAAGTTTTAGATTGTCTCTCAATTATATGCAGAGATATCCTTGAAAACGCAGTCAGAACTTTGACTGATCGGCTCCAAAAGTTAATCATCTGGCGATAAACCCCCGAGTAACATTCACGCCGTGTTTGGTGAAATCGCTCCTCGTGCTGCTGAGTTATTTTGCACACAGACACACTAACGCTCACACACACGGGCGTGAACAATACCCTGCGCTGCACTGCTGTGTCGGCACAAAGCAGAAAGATGCAAGATAAAAGAAGAACAGAATAATAACAACAAGCAAATAATAATAATGTAACACAAATATAATGAAGTACAGATGTACAATAAAAAGCAGGACCCTCCCTTCCTGTCCTTCTCCTCTCTCTGCCTCTTCCTCTTCATTCGAGGTTTGTCTTTTTCTGCTCCGTCACCGTCAACACACATGGTTACCAGGAACCACGGCAACATCGAGGCTGGGATCTGAGAGAAAGTGTGTGTGTGTCTGAATTCTACCACATTCAGGGATGCATGTTAAAGCAGCTGATTGGGGAACAGTTTTTCTGATTGGGTAAAAGAACAGATTCTCAATCTGGTTTGATTGTGATTACATACAGCATGATGTCAAAGTGTGTGTGTGTGTGTCTGTGTGTGTGCGGTGTGTGTGTGTCTGTGTGTGTGTGTGTCTGTGTCTCTGTGTGTGTGTCTGTGTGTGTGTGTGTGTGTGTGTGTGCAGCTTCATGTCTCCCTCCCTGTTATTGTTATCACTGAACCCACTCCGTGTATTTCTGCTGACATATTTCAGAACACGTCACGTTGTCCCTTCGCTTCACTTCATCAGCGACATGTGCACCGCGAGACCACCTGAGTGTAAACAGAGCTCTGGAGCTTCCATTAAATCATTAAATCATTAACTGTATGAATCCATACGTCCGGACGCCAACAGAATCAAACTGACAAAACAAACAGAAAAATCCGTGATCTCTCCGCCGCCCCCCTTCTCTCCCACCCACTCCTCTCTCTGACTCGTACTCGTTCCCCTGCTCCTGCTGTGTATCCTCCACGAGAGCCCAATAGAGCCATTGTCATGTCGTCTTCCTGTTTCTATGGTGATGAGGTGCGATCTGTCGCCAGCGAGTCTCTCGCCTCGGTGCTCCCTCACTTGCCCCAGTGACTTTCAAGCATGTCCACTTTTCTCATAAATGGCAGCGGAGGATCCGGCGGGGCTCTCGCGCTCCCCCCCCCCCGACACACTCCCTCTCGCTTTATCTCACTTACTCCCGATCGAATTAGCTTTATTAATCATAATGAAGTTCAGGGATGCGAGTGCAGGCGCCACGAGGTTGTAGAGAAAGTAATGATTTAGAAACTCTGTGAAAAGGGTGAAAGCTGATGTTGTTCTCATCACTACACTGTTTACACCCGGAGGATTAAAGGAGGAGAACCTGGAGGCTGATGAGCAGCTGGTTCTCTCCTCGGTGTGAAGACACGTCACTGATCTTCTGTCTCGTGAACAAGTCGGCGTCTTGGTTTCAGATTGTCTGTCCGATTCTTGTGAACACAACATCTCAAGAACACCTTCAGGGAATTTCTTCAAATTGGGTACAAATGTTAAATTGGACTCGAGGATGAACTGATTAGGACGTGGTGGTTGAAGGTCAAAGGTCAAGGTCGTGGTGTTTTGGAGGAACTCAGCGAATCATATGTTCTGCTGTTTTTTTCCTTCAGGCTTGTGTTGACGTGTTTCGTTGTGATGGTGAGTTCAATGTTTGGTTTTGACTCCCGTTTCTCCCGGCTGCTGCAGCGTCGCAGGAGTGTTGTTGTTTCTCTCTGTTTGGTCGTCAGTAGAAGTTTGTCTGTGATGTTTACCGCTGCAGAGGAGGTTTGGTTTTATCGCTGTTTGTCTGTCTCTCTGCAGGATTTCACAAAAAAACTACACAACGGATTTGTTCGTGTTAGAAAGGTTGTGTGTTTTTTTGACTAAGCACCAACGTGCAGCTAAGATAAAGAGGATTCAGGCGAGAGAAGCAGTTTTAACGTACCTCTAACAATTCCATATATCAAGATACATTTTGAAGCATATATAAATAAAGTGGTGGATTGTTTCCACCTTGGCGCGGATGTAAAGAGGCAGAGAGCTTCAAGTGGCCTCTGAGTGTTCTGCAGGTGGAACATACTGTATATATTTAGTTGGACCCGGTCGCAGACAGAAATAAATCACATATTGTGTATTTTCTTTCCTGTGAGATCCTGACATCGCCTGTAGCTGCAGTTTATAGGATGAGATGTTATAGTTTCTCCTCTCGCTCGACTCTTCCTCTCTCTCTCGTTCCTTCTCTCCCTCCCATCTTCTCTTAATCTGAAGCTGTGAGCCCAACACACACCTGCTCTCCCTCCCAGACAGGAAGCTGTGAAAAGACTCCGCTGTCACTCAGGCTGAACCTCGGGCACATGTGGGAGGGCACCTTACATACATGTTCATAGACCGACATGCAATCATGCAAACACACACACACATGCAGAGAGTGTCTGACTGAGCCTGAGGAAGGAAAACACCATGATAAATTACACGTGCACACTTCAGACATCACAGACGTGCGCGGTTTATCTGCTGAAGGACACGTGTGTGTTTGCAGATGAGAAGATAGAAGCGCGTTACGGTAAATCATGAATATGTGAGCTGTGAGAAGGAACGGGAGCGTGAAGCGGTTCAAACGGTTTGAATATCAAAAGGGCCGACGTGGAGACGGGGGGGACGGTTCCATCTGTGGCTCGGGGGTCAGAGCGAGTCGGCCACTGACCCGACGGTTGGTGATTCGATCCCCGGCTCCTCCGGTCTGGATTCTGAAGTGTCCTTGGGCAAGATACGGAACCCTGAATTAAAAGAAAGAAATGTTTTCACGCTCTATAAACTATAAACTAAAGAGTCTATGGACACGACTGTCTCACCGAGAGATAACGTGATGTTTCCAGGTTATTCTCTCGTCATTTTATTTATTAAAATATAAAAGATGACGATGAGTGGAGCACAATCAACATCATTTCATCTGTTTGTTTGTGAGGCCACTCGGGCGGCGGGAGGGGGGGATGACAGTGTGCAGTGAACGCAGTGTGACCGCCATCCATCCCTCACTGTACTCTGGACGTGCCCCCCCGACCGTTCACACTACGCGTTAGTGTAGTGCCTCTGCATTAGCAGCTCTGTGTCAGGAACTCCCGCTTTCTCTTCAGCTCCAATTCACCAACATAATAGTGAGACATCAAGAGTGTAAGCGTGGGAGGGAGGGAGGGGGGGAGGGAGAGAGGGAGGGGGGGGGGGAGGCTGAAGGAGACAAGATGCAGTCACTGACAAGTTGTCTTTGTGCACGTGTGGATAATCGTCCTCTGTGCGTTTCCCTGCGTACACACGTCGTCCTCTCGTGCTCCTCAAGATGGACGACGTGTTGCCACAGTTCTGCTGCGGGTTTGTAAATAGTGGACAGATTATGAATGTGATTAATCACGAGGAGACTACAGTCAGTTTGTGTTGCAGCCATAATGTGTGTGTGTGTGTGTGTGTGTGCGAGCGGCTCCTCCGGCTGGTTCCGGGGCCCGCGGCTCGGCGGCACCTGTCTGCTCCTGTGTTTGGAAACACAGACGTGTCCCAGGTGTGAACCTCTCGGGCCGCTCCCGAACATAAGCTGCTCATTTTCCAGCTCATTTATCACGACCTCGATCCAGAAACCTCCCGATGCCACCGGGACCGATTCATCTTCTTATGACCTCACACACCGTTTAGCGCTTCAGTCCAAACCACCGTCTGGAGAATGTTTCTTTGAAATGTATTGTGGTGCAACAATACAATATTTTTTTTTACAATATTTCACGAATGTATGCACGATTGACAGGTCCCCAAAGCGTCCTGATTGCCCCCTGGTGGCTGGCTGCAGTATAGATCATAAACCCTGACTCCTTCATGTTAGTGGATGGGACATGGACCAAACTAAAAGGTTTCTGTCATTTGTATGTGGTTCTTATCACACTGCTGTTTGCTCAAGTGTTTGTGTTTCTGATAAGTTTGGTATTTAATGTATTTG
Source organism: Reinhardtius hippoglossoides (assembly GCA_006182925.3). Classification (NCBI taxonomy): domain Eukaryota; kingdom Metazoa; phylum Chordata; class Actinopteri; order Pleuronectiformes; family Pleuronectidae; genus Reinhardtius; species Reinhardtius hippoglossoides. Next base: position 2,358,981 of record CM031687.1, read on the forward strand.
ATGATATAAAAACGTCATGATTGACAGCTGAGACTGGTTTCGCAATATATCGTTTAACGCAGCTTCATCCCACGGCCGCTGCTGCACAGACTTTGGACGCCATCAACGCAGGATCTGGTATCTGGTGTATTTCAGCTTCACATCTGGACGGTGGGAGGAAGCGGAGGCGTGCCTTCCATCTTTATTAACAGTTTAATGATTTAAACACCCGATTCTTCTGTTAATATTTTTAGCTCAGTGGAGTATTCACGTTCTCAAGGTTCCCGTCTATTCAGTGTTCATGCTGATTCCTCCTCTGTGTCGCTGCTCCTCTTCACAAAAGGAGCTGCCGCCTCCGTCACTCGCCGGCGTGATAAGACCGCGTTGATTTATCTTCTTGTTGCTAATGAGTTGAAGGCTGATTACTGTGTCGTTTACTAGCTCTCAGTAATGGCCTTGTATAGACAAGGTGATTTATGGCTGATGGTGCTCAGAACAGAACTGGCCACACAGGTTCATTTTAGATATCGATCAGCAATAGCCTGCCTCCGTAATTTTACTCAGCTCCGTTTGTGTAAAAAACAAAACCCTTGACATCCTTGAACCGAGACCTGGAATCAGCCGGTGACGACGAACTGGGAGGCGTCTCTTTAAATCGCTTTAAAAGTCGAGCGGCTGCAGGTTTGACATTTCCTTTCAGCTCTGCCCCAAACACAGAGAACTACATTAGTCCAGATGACGTGAAGGTATTTATAACCTTCTCCGGCTCAGCAGCAGAGGGAGAAGACTTGGTATATATATATATATTGGGCCTTAAGTATCTCCGCCAAGAAGGAAATGAGTAAAATAAAACAATAAATTTGCGCATGGAGGTAGTTTTGAACCGGCTGCAGTGCTGCTGTTTTAATTGGACACATCTGTATCACAAGGATATGAATGTTGAAGTTAAAAGTAATGTGACCGGAGGGAAGTGTGTATAGAAAACAACAGGGGGCCAAGGATGAGGCCTTGGGGAACGCCACAGATCAGACGGACCACTGATGACCTAACATTTTAAAGATGTTTGTACATTTTTATAATCTTGTATACATATCTATGTATATTTTGAAGGTGTAATAGTTTCGGGTAATGATGGTCGAGCGTTAGAAGGACCTTGCCTCCTCTGCAGCTTCCTGATTGGTGCACGTCAGGTCGTTTCCTTTCTGCCGATCAGCACTTCCTCCTTTTAAATCCCTCGACTTTTATTCGTAAAAGATAATTATAGCCCACAGATGCAGCTGTGTAGGTTGCTTGTTGAAGCCTTTGGCAGCTTGGGTCTTGGTAACGGGAGAAGAAGGATGTGTTGAAGCGGGAGGCGGAGGCAGCAGGGCGATGACAACAGTAACATGCTGATGTGTTAGTTCACTAATTAGCACCGAACACACAGAACAGCTGAGGCCGGTGCTTTTGCAGGTGTTAGCTCAGAAACCAAAGGATCGGACAAATGGAAAATCTGACCCGACGACGGCGGCTCTCGAACATCAAACATGAAGTCACCGAAGTTATTGCGTCTCATCCTGAGGGGGGGGGGGGGGGGACGAGGATACAGTCTCATTAAGATGCTGATGGAATATAAGATTTAAGAAACTCTCTTGTTCTCCCCTCTCCCATCCAACGGGGGAGACGGAGGAAATAATCATCTGCTCCATTCAGGCGAGACTGTTAATGGGTGATATGCAGCCGACACAGAGCTGTGAGCTTCACACAGTCAACAGCTCAATGGGTTTAAATCTCACTTTGCCTTGTGAGAGAGGTTTTATTTAAACTGCGCCGCGGAAGCAGAAGAACGGCGAGCACTGACATCGCACAGAGACTCGGTTCGATGTTGAGACACGGACACGTTTGAGATCCGGTTCTCGAATGACTTTCTGGGTCTCAGAAGGAGAAACCCAGAAAGGGGCTGGACGTGCGATCAGCGGTTCAACAGCACGTAAGCGGATTAGAGACGAGGAACAGGAAGTGTTCGGTTATTATCTCGACGTCATCTGTCCCGTTTGTTTCCTGCATCAAGTAAATGATGTCGCAAACAGATTTTCTTTAAAAAAAAACGTGTGAGTGATTTAGTGAACGCCAATAAAATGGAGGATTTAAAAAAAGTGTATGCAGAAGCAGACTGGGAGTAAATTCACTGGTGTGGATGATTTAAACGACGGCGCTTTTATTGTTTAGAAGCCGTTTTTAAAACTCCACCTTCGCTGCTTCCCCTGTGGATGAGAGTGGTTTTCTGCCTCTTAAGGAGGACGTGACAGAAATCCATTACACAACATATTGTTATAATATAAGAAAGTATTGAAATAATTTTTACTCTCTGACAGAATCCATTACTTTTATGTCTGCCGCGCTCGGCCACGACGCAGCCGTTATGTTTGTTGGCTTAAAAATGTAATTCGTCAACGGAGACTAAATTGATTAGCATAGATTATATCCTCTGTCTCCCATTAAAACCCTGAGTGCCTGCAGCACCGCGGATTTATTTAGCTTCACTAAATTCTTTCTTCTCGGTCAGATCGAGTCTGAGTGCGTCCGACGTCTGGTTCTCTGAGCTCCTGCTCAGACGTGAGGCCCCGAAGGAAAACCTGCACTGAGACGTGATGTTTGATTCTCCACCTATGAGTTGATTATTGAAAACGTAAACTTAAAAATTTATATATTTTATATATAGTACCTTTGTTTGACGTGTTCTTTGACGCTTTACTTTGATCCATGTCCCATCTAATAAAACGTAGGAGGCGGGGTTTACGGCCTATAATGCAACCAGCCTCCAGGGGGCGATCAAGAGTATTTGGCCTCACTTTTATGAAGCAGAGAAGTCGTCCATCTTTTTTATTTTTTATGGTTTTGTCCAGCTTATGTTTAAAATACTTACCCACCAGCAACTTAACCCAACTCATCATAATGCATCGAATAATGAGCTTTAAATATTAATACCTTTTATTATAAAGGCTTTTTCCCTCATCTTGTCTTTTGACTCTTTAACGACATCACAAGCTTTTGTGTCTGAGGGACCCGATTCAGACGAGCGAGACTAGTGACTCACGGGTTCTGGTGACGACAGCCTCTCGCTTTGGAAAAGATAACACGAGTCGGGTCAATAAACAGAACACGGGTCGAGCAGAGGACATTGTGAATAAAGGATATTAGTATGTTGTGCATGTGTGTTTTGTGTCTGCGTCAGAGGATCCGAATCGTTATTGATTCCCTTTGTCCAGATGGAGATGAGCTCTGTTGTGGTTTCTTGCGTTTATTGGACTTCTTGGATCCAAACAGCTGCCGGGACGACGCCGGGTGCAACAAGCAGCAGGAGCTGCTGCGTGTTTTAATAGATTTGATCAGCTGCTTCACCTTCGTTTGGTTAAATACTCATCATTCCTTATTGAACACTTTAATGTATGTAGGTGTTTCAATTAGTCCAACTTCATCTAATCTGATCCAGCTCATAATTACTTCTCTGTCTGCATGCGGAGCACGTATCTGGAGAAGCGTTCATCTGATCGGCCTCTCACGTGGCGTGTGTGTTGTGAAGCGTCCGGAGAAGTGCGCTGTGGAATTTGGTGCAATTTGGACTTGACTGCAACAAGTGCAGAGTTTCTTCTTCTACGTCCTGCAGGAACTGGGGTTTTCACTTCCTGTTCTGAGTAACGAGCGTGGTCAGATAACGCACAGGGGACGGCGCCACTTTGACATTGAAAATTAAACTTTTATCAAGTGGCTAAAAGCTTATTTGGACTTTGGCTGCCCCCACGCAATCTTTTCAAAACCGTCTTTGCCAGTGTTTCTAAATTGCAAGTAGTCATAACTTGGACGTTTATGTTCCTTTCAGACCCGTTCAGAAACATTTCCATCCCGTCCATCCTCCCTCATCACACACGATCACGATTGTAATTTGTTTTTTAATTTCTTTGCGCCCCGGCTGTTCTGCTCAAAAAGATTAATACGCTTTTAATTGTTTTAATTAATATCGTCATGCCGCAAATATTGATCTGTCTGTTGCTGAACTGTTGCCAGCTGCAGGAATAAAGACCCAGATATTCAACGTTCAGTTCATATCTTTGTTCTGAGCTGTTGTCACATGTTGTTCACGTGTGTAGAACAACCAGCGTCTGCAGCCACAGGGACCAGGAAGTGATGAAAAAGCAAATTAAGTTATAAAAAAAGAAATGAAGTCGAGTCCAAACGTATATTAAAATCAATACAGAAATCATCAAACAAAATTAGACTCTCCAGTTTTCATCTGAATCACAGCGGAGACGTGTTTATAAATGCAGACAGTAAATCTATCAGTGTGAGGCTTTCATTATAAATGAATTCATTCCATACCGGGGGATGATTACATTAATAAAGTCCTGGATAGAGTCAGATACTAATGTACTGTTTTATTATCCGTGTGCAGACACAGTCGGCTCCATCGAGCTGCTGCAGCAACGAAGGCAGATTTTAATATAAACTCCCTGAATCAGCTCCTTTTGGAGTAAATGTAGATCGTTTAGTTAAATTGATAATTAAGGTTGAGAGGTGGAAAGAACAGAAGTTATGGCTGATGATCACACCTGCACTTAATGTTCTTTTATTAAACAGAACCCACAGTCAACATCACGTGAAGTTGTTCATCGTGAAGACTGATCTCCGGTTCAGGCTCCGTCTACTGAACCCGAGCGTCACTGAACTTTGAATAAACCCATGAGCCGATCTTTGTGCAGCAGCAGGACTTCGTGTGCCGCGGTTCAATTCCCCCCGCAGGTCACTTTGTACAGTTTCAGAAAGGAAACCAGCAGCGACACAGGCCAAGCGAACTGGTTTAGAACAGATGCATCTAGTCAGGATTCATTTAGGTGAAATCATTGATTCCAGTGGCGTCTCATTTGCAAAAATCAATCTGTGCAACGATGACCTGTAGCGTGCACTGATCCAAACGTGCACGCTCTGTTCCTGCGTGCGAACGCCATTCAGCCCGTGAGCGAGATTCTCGTGACAAGATCGAGAAGCTTCGCAAAGAAGCAATATTTGCAACTTTTGGAATATAAAATGTTTTCAGCCTTAAAGCCACAGAAAGTTGTGTCTTCCCGAGTCGCCCGATGAAGAGAGTGTTTACTGATGTGATGTAACAGAGGCGTTCTCTTCAGACGGAGGAAAACAAATCCTGTTTGAATATTTCCAGCCGTGTATTTACTGTCTGGCTTTATATTAATCTCGGTTTTTTATTACTGTTGTTTCCGTGTGTTTGTGGCGCCGGCTCCCTCGTTCTCTCCCTCCCTGTTGTTCTTTATTAGATTTTCCGAGGAAACGCGTTTGCTCTTTTGAAAGTCACGGCCGAGATGAAGGTTTGTTTCCTCCGACTCTGACCGTGTTTGTGCTTCACGCTGGGGTCAGACAGAACGGAGTCGGACAGGAAACTCCTCAGGCTGCAACTCCACTGATGCACCTCCATGTATGGAGCGACTGTGCTCGTGCACGTGGCATCGGGTCACGTGCACGCGGCTCTCCACAGAGGATTCGGCTGAGGAGGCCTGATTACATTCCCAAACATAAATCACTGCACATCTTGTCAGGACGTCTCCTCGGGGGGAAGTGTCCTCTAACAATAGCTCTCGTACAGTGAAAACATTACTGTTACTCAATGGATGGGTCATGTACAAGCTGTACTCCCGTTACAGTACGAGTACGACCACGGCTACTGGAGGATTCTAACTTCAAAACACAGATTTACAGGCTCGTCGCTGTAGGAGTCTGATCGATGAGGATTTTTTTGTTTTCAGCTGCATTTGTTTATTATAAAATCTAAACACGAACCTGCATCTTTTCTGCGTCGATTATTCTGTAAAATAAAAGTCTGACAAACCCGTGAAAGTCTCATATCAGCAGATTTTTCAGGCTTCAGTCGTGATATTTAGTTTTTGATTGTCTTGCCCGTGGCTGAGTGTCCACAGGCTTCATCCTGACGGACCTGTCAGAACCACCTGCCGCCTGCAAGGTGAACACCTGCTTCCTGTTTGAATCCATGTGATGAGATGCTATCGGATCGGTTATAAGAACATCTTGAATGTGTGTGTGTGTGTGTGTGTGTGTGTGTGTGTGTGTGTGTGTGTGTGTGTGTGTTGTGTGTGTTGTGTGTGTGTGTGTGTGTGTGTGTGGTGTGTGTGTGTGTGGTGTGTGTGTGTGTGTGTGGGGGGGGGGGGGGGGGGGGGTTAAACACAGTCTGATCTCCTGGGACGACAAAGTAAAGTCGGACTATTGCTCAGTACGAAACACTGAGGTTCAGTTTTCTGTATTTGAAGTTAGTGAAAACCAAGAATTAGTTTATTAATTACATCTAAAACAACCAGAGTGATGTTACGCTTATCTAGATCAGATAATAGATAATTAAGATGATAATTTATAATTTATTAAGATAATAAAACAGAATAAAATAAAGACATCGGAATAAACTTCAAAACTAACACAGCATAAAAGTCCTCACCTGTGACTGTAAAACTTAAACTTTCTGTGTAATAACCAACAATGTTCACGCTGTACAATGTACAAACGTCAAACTGTAAATAAAGATTCTGATAAAAGGCTAAAAAGTTAATAAACAACAACATGAGGATGTTTCCATGTTTCTCCTCATGCGACGCAGAAACCTGCTTCAGGGTTTCTTCCTCTTCCTCCGAGGTCGTTACTCGTCGGGTGAATCTCAGGTTAAGTGGCTGCACCAGTGACATGCACGGACCTGAGGGACGCTGGTGGGAATTAGAAAAGGGCCACCGCCCCCCCCCCCCCCCCCCCCATCCCTCTGTGCACATGCAACATCCTGTCACCCCTCCCCCCCCCCTCTCTCTCTCACAATATGGTCTTCCTGGTTATAAAGGAAACAGGAGATTGTCAGATCTTGTTTTTGAGTCTAATAAGAAGTAATCCCGTGTTTGCACGTGCGTGCGTGTGCACGTGCACGGACGCCGTGTTTAATATAGAGCCACAGCGCTACGATGGCGGCCATGTTTGACGACGAGCGGCTTTGGCAGCGACAATGAGTTCATGAGGACCCCCCCGACTGTCCCCATGTGCATTGTGGGAAATGCTTGGTCTCCTGACTCTGTCACAGCTGTACAGTCACTTTGTATAACGTCATGGCACGCACGCACGCGCACGCACACACACACACACACACACACACACACACACACACACACACACACACACACACACACACACACACACACACAGACACACACACACACACACACACACACACACTCGTTTCCCGTTAGGTAAGATGGTGGAAATGAGCTCTAAATGGTTTGTGTGTAATGATCGGGCCTGTTTTCTAATTTTAATGGTGTGTGTGTTGTGTGTGTGTGTGTGTGTGTGTGTGTGTGAGAGACAATAGAGCATTAGTGGTATTGTTCATGTGTTGTCTGACCAGTAGATTATATATCACACAGGATTATATGATATGAAAAAATATGATTTCAAAGCAGCTACGCTATGATTTCGCTCAACTCCAGGGCGATAAGAGCATTTCAAACTTTCCCCTCGATTACGATTAAAGAACGGGTGGCGTCCCAGCGGTGGCGTCTGTTGGAATGTGATGTATGCGAGCGAGCAGGCAGACGGGCGGTGAGGCCGGCAGACAGACGGGTTTGGCGACCAGCTGGTGACGTGGAGACAGACGGGCGGTTCTTCGCGGAGGCTGTCAGCACCATGTTCTGCTCCGTGTCCTCTGGGGCCCCGGACTCGTCTTCCACTCACATCCTGGATGTGTGAAAAACTCAATCACAGCCCCGCGGCCCCCAGCTGGGGAGGGTCGCAGTAATTACACCACATCACTCACGAGGAAGCCCCCCCCTCCCCCGCCCCCCCGCCCTCACATCTCTCTTACTCCTTCTGTTATTCTGCACATTTCCAGTTTGCTTTTAAACATCATAGAACTTATTCAATAGGAGAATAAATGCTTCTCTCAAAAAGTAGAAAAGGAAAAATCAGGCTGAACCGGACTCAGGAGCTGAAAGAGGGCGGAGCTACGTTTCAATTTTAACGTTGTTTTACGTATTCAAATAAAAAAACGATCTGCGTTCACACAAGCGATTAAGCTCAGGTTAGCTTAGCTTAGCATTCGTTATCACCTGTACTGCAGCCAACCACCAGAGGGCGAACAAGAGGATTTTGTCCATCTTTTGTTATACAGTCTATAGTCGCGACTGAAAAGAGGAAGAAGCTGTGCCCCAGGGTTTTCAAACTAAAACATATCAAAGTGGATTTCGCCTGAAAAGCTGCACAGAGCTGCAGAGTTGTTGATAATCGTTTGTCACGCCCATTAGACAAAACTGTTAAAAGTAAGAAATGTCGATTAGCGGATCTGTAATTTCGGGCGTAAAGTCGTGTTCCCACATCGGCCGCTTCCATTCACGTTTATATTAAAGCTCATCCATCGATCCGTGAGGTGAGTCAGCTGGAGTCACATCTTGCACGTTTTCTTTATTTTGTTTTATGAACATTAATAGAAGCGTATGTTTCTTCTTGTGGCTTTTGATGGACGGCATGAATCACTCTCTGTGTCTCTGTGTTGTTCGGCCGTTGTTTCTTCAGGGTTGAATAAGTTGGGCTTCTATTTATACTCCGGTGATGGAGGCTGAATCACAGCCTTCGATGAACCGCGGAGGAAATGCTATTCTGAATCTAGCGATTGTGTGTGTTTGTGTGTGTTTTGTGTTTAATAGAAATCACACACGTGTCTGTTTTTGTTTTTGTTTGAATGTGACGATGTTGTCAATTTTCTTTTGCTATTTGAGTCGTCTGACACCTGCTCGAAGACTTAATGATACCTGTGTGTGTGTGTCTGTGTGTGTGTGTGTGTGTGTGTGTGTTTGAGCAAGTGACAGACGATAGCATCACCCTCTCCGTATTTCCTGTGCCAGTGTCTGGCGCCCACATGGACATATTGTGGAGATGATAAAGGGATATTAAAACTCATAGCTGCTTCTTCTGCCCGCTGCCTGTCCAACTACACACACACACACACACGTAAACACACACACACACACACGTAAACACACACACACGCGCTACATGTGTGCACTTAGCAGAACAAAGTGAGTTAGTGATTGTGGAGGACATAAAAACAGCACCGACGGATGATTCACGTTTTGATATCCGCTTTTCATTCTGTCTTCAGGTCACAGCGACTTTATTTACTCTGAGCAGAATAACAACATATTTTCACAAATCACCATTTTGACTCAACTCTTAAAGTTTCATGCGTTTGTTGTAAGGCTGTAAATGTGGTTCTGACCCAGTTACGTCGGGTTTGACGGTTTCTCCAGCGCCATCTTGGTTTTCTGAAACCAGAGATAACCATATTTGGGGGAGCAGGGGGTGGAGCCTGAGAGCCGAACCGGTTCCTCCAGCCCATTGGACGGGGCCGGCTGATGCTGTACTTACATTAGACGTAACATTTGTGGTTTCTCTTGTCAGTCGGGTGGTTTCTAGTGGATTGATGTGGCTACAAGGACAAACTGCACCATCTGCAGGGTGTTCTGTGGTTTCAGTGGTGGCGGCACTGGTTTAAAAACCAGTAAGAGTCTGTGTTTCCCAACATCTGGAAGAGCTTTTGATTTTGGATCCTGGATATCGTGAATTCAGCGATAGAGTTCAGCTCCGCGTCGGGACTGTTACTCTAAGTTTAATTGCAGGGTGCACGCTGAAGCTTTCCTCCATCGTCTCCTCATCTTCCACATCCTCCTAAACCTCCATCCTCCCATCTCCTCGTTGCTCCTCCCAAATAAAGCTGAAAAGGAAAGAACCGAATGATAAATATTAATCTTCTCGTTGCACGCGGTGTGGAAAAGTAACACCAGAACGCAGTAACGTGTGGAAATCACCATCCGCTGCAGAGCCTGTGCATTAAATCTGCACAAAACAATATTTTCTTTATCTTTATCTTCCTTTAAACACACACTCTGGTCCCAGCAGACTGATTTCACCCTTAATGATATTACCCATAAAGCCACAGATGTGCTTTATCAGTTACCATGCCAACAGGTAACCAGGGAGCAATAAGCAACCTTTCTTATTTCCCTCTGTTTCTTCTTCTGTGTGCGTTTGTGTGCGTTTGTGTGTGTGTTTGTGCGACTGCTCTTGTTTGCAGCAGAGTCGTCGCTGCACGCTTCCCACCACATAAAAGCTATTGTCCCCCCGAGTGTTCTCTGCCTGCTCTGTGTCTCCCCACAGTACTTAACTGAGAGGTTTGAAAATCAGACCCATTTGGGACGTTATGAATAATATCGTTTATACTCTAATGCATTTGAAAAAAACGTGACGAATACAGTAAACAAGACTGAGGGGGGGGGGAGTTTCCACTACGTGTCGTGGTTCTGGTCCTCGTCTGTTCATACAAAGAGCTGCTATTCATGTTATGGGATGTATATATAGGTTTGTTGTCTGTTGGTATGACTACTAAATAGATTTCTACATTTTTGAAATCCAGTGGAGGGATGAGATGTGATGCAAGGCAGAGCTCATTACACGAGGTTCTGGGCGTTAGCCTTTCTCTCCGAGCGCCCTTCTAGTTTAATATCACATCATTTAAAGTTATTTATTTGTTTCACAGAATAAATGAACTATTGATAATGTACAGTTTATTAAAGCATGACCTGGACGTTCGTGCCCTTGTTCCTACAGATTAAGCTTCAACAGAAAACCTAATATTCAGCGTGAATCTTGCTCTCAGGAAACTGTCGACTGGCTTCTTTCAGAAACGTTCCCCTCAGACTATCCAGCGCTCGCACCTGAACACTGCAGATCAGGTTCAGTCAGTCTTTAACTCTGCCTGCCAGTTGGAACATTATAGATTGTGGAGACGTATCAATATAATCTTTATATGATCTCAGCAGACGGCGGGATGTGCAGGTATGTGTCTCTCTGAGATCCCACTTCAAATTAAAGTCCTTTCTGCTTCTGGTTCACTTCACACTCAATCTCTCTGGAGTAATTCTTACTTTGATATTCCGCCTCCTCTCGTTCTGTTGACCTCCCTCCTGCATGTCGTCCATGTCTCTCTCTCTCTCTCTCTCTCTCTCTCTCTCTCCTCTCATCTCTCTCCTCTCGTCCCTTCTCTCCTCTCTCTCCTCTCTCCTCTCTCTCATCTCCTCCTCTCCTCTCTCTCCTCCTCTCTCTCTCTCTCTCCTCCTCCCTCTCTCTCTCTGCTCTCTCTCTCTCTCTCCTCTCTCTCCCTCTCTCTCTCTCCTCTCTTCGCTCTCGCATTTTTCCCTTCTTCCTCTCTCGTTTCATACACTTATCTACCCTACTGTACACCTTAATGAGACTGCCAGCTGTGGCTCAATGGCTAGTGCACACGGACACAAACACACAAACACAAACCTACATACACACACACACACACACACACACACACACAGACACACACACATATACGTACAAGGGCCAGCCACAGTCACTTCTCCACTTCTAGGTAAAAGCAGATATAAATGGCACATGATGTAATCAGCTACATATGCGACCAGCGTGTGTGTGTGCGTGGTTGTGTGTGTGTGTGTGTGTGTGTGTGTGTGTGTGTGTGTGTGTGTGTGTGTGTGTGTGTGTGTGTGTGTGTGTGTGTGTGTGTGTGTGTGTGCGCGTGTGTGCGTGTGTGTGCGTGTGTGTGCGCGCATGTGTGTGTGCGTGCGCAGATTGAATATGTTTCTCATTTTGAGAGAAAGACATGACGTCACCCTGGGCTCTGGTAGACTGACATAATAAAAGCTATAGATATGTTTCAGTATAACAGTAAAATATTGATGATTTTAACGTGTGTGTGTGTCTGTGTGTGTCTGTGTGTGTTTCCAGAATCTTGGCCACGGTGGGTTCAGACTTCGACCTGAGGACGCTGCGGGCGGTCCGAGTGCTGAGACCCCTGAAGCTCGTATCAGGAATCCCAAGTAAGTGACTCTACCAACATTTGAACATGTTTTCCTTTTTATATTTGAATGCCTCTGTAACCGTCTGATCCAGATTTCATCACGATACATGAATTATTATCCTGCTGACGACTGAACAAACAAACAAATGGGGTGAAAACATGATTTCCAGGACAACAAAGAAAAGAACAAAGCTCTGACTCTCTCTCCGCTCCCCTCTTCCTCCCCACTTCCTCCCCTCTTCCTCCCCTCTTCCTCCCTCTTCCTCCCACTTCCTCCCCTCTTCCTCCCCTCTTCCTCCCCTCTTCCTCGTCCCTCAGGTCTCCAGGTGGTCCTGAAGTCCATAATGAAAGCCATGGTTCCTCTGCTTCAGATCGGCCTGCTGCTCTTCTTCGCCATCGTCATGTTCGCCATCATCGGGGTGGAGTTCTACATGGGCAAGTTCCACACCACCTGCTTCAGGGTCGACACTGGTGAGAGCAGCAGCTTGTCCTGTTTTTTAATTATCAGCCGAGTCGACGCCAGGAAAACTTCTCCTCCCCTCAGAGCCGCGGCCGTGTGTTTGTTACGGCCCGAGAACAAACTGTATATTACATTTGAATGCAGTGGCACATAAATGATTCATAGCTCCTGCATGTACGTGCGGCTGCACATTCCCAGCGTGTGCTCATATCAACATAACCAACGAGAGCACGGCCGAATGTTTGACAGGCGCTTTTCACGTCTTGCTTTTGATGAATGGAAATATTCTCAATCTTCGGGGGTTTTGATCGATGGCCGCGGCCGCGACTCGATTCTGATTATTCTGTGTTCGGCCTCCTGATCGAACGCTAACTCAGACGCCGTTAATGAGTTTGGCGGTCGGCTTGTTCGTCTTTGTCCCATCAGGCGTTTGTGCTCGTGAGGATATTGCAGCAATAAAACCCTGATAGGACATTTTAATGTGAGTTGGAGCCAAAGAACTTAAACATTAAACAAGCTTTATGTATTTCGTCGTGTATATTTTACATTGCTGCACCATTTTTTTTACCATTTTCAGACTTTCAAGCAGACATTACTTTACAATTATCAATGCATCTTTGCACAAAATTCAAATATGTCAATGCCCTGCAACAAAAATCTAATTTTGGGGGAAATCTATTGCATTGTTATCCTGAGATTTCTTAATATTTAACCTCCCTGAAAAGGTTTATGCATTTTGGCTCTAATAATTATAACCATTTATTTGGTGCAATTTTACTTCCCTCTAAAATTGATTGGTGCCATATTCTACTTTCGTTAAATGTAATTGCATTTTATTCACTGAACTCGTTGAAAGGTGAAATAACTCATTATGTAACGTAGTGATAGAAATTATGACAAGGTTTTATTTCCCACTGCTGGTGTCAGAGAGGGTGAAGATGTGGCTTGAGGGGTGTGGTGTGTGTCTGTGTGTCTGTGTGTGTGTGTGTGTGTGTGTGTGTGTGTGTGTGTGTGTGTCAGGGTGCTCGTAGTGGTGTGAGCCGCTGTGACAGCCTGTTAATGTACAGTATGTGTGTTACTGAGTTATATTTAGTCGCAGAGACGCAGCAGGGTTCGATCACAATCAGGTAACACAACAGACTCACATCTCGTGTGTGTGTGTTCACTGGGTTCATGTAAAACTTTTAGGATTAAAAAGTAAAAGATGCTCTGACATAAGCAGGTGCACAACAAGTACACACTCTGCCGTACACACACAGGCCGGCGCAGCAGCAATGACAGTGAAATTGCCTAATTAGTGACTAATGGTGGCGGTACAAAGGGGCAGGGGTTCCAGTAGCTCGTGTGGTGAGCGGGGGAAGGTGGCGGCGGCGGCGGCGGCAGCAGAGCTTGGCAGGACACGGCGTCTGAGGATTGGACGGATCAGGCGTCCCCGGTTTGGGCTCCAGACAGGACGGAGACCAAGCCCGGACGTGGTGGGCGGCAAACTGAGTCAGCGGCAGGATTAATGTGGTAGACTGAAAGAAACGGCAAAGACTGAAGGGACGAGCCGGTGGTTAGATACCGGAGGAGGTGGCGCGGTCGATGAGGGGGGGGGGTGATTTACAGCGATACAGGTGGGATTCTGTTGGCCACGCCCAGCTGGTGGTCTCACACACCACACACACACACACTGAAACAAAGACAACCACAGAGGCAGAGGAGGAGCTGCTCCCAGCAAAAGATGATGGAGCTGTGGCGTCCGGCTGACGCAGCACCTGTCAGGACGCGGGAGACGATGCATCTTACAGGACTGACACCAGGGATATGTCGGCTGTGCAAAATGGCTCCGCATGTCATCGTTAAAACTTGGCACGGCCCGTGATCGGAGCTGCTTCCCGTACGAAACGCTGGCTGCACGAGGCATCTGCTCCACACTCAGCACATTTATTCATTATCCTGATCCTCGACCGCTGACATATGGGCCTGCACCGCCCGTTAAACAAACCCTCAGCTGCCTCCACGTGAGCCGGGGAAACTCAAGCACACAGACGCCAGAACACATCTCGTTTAATGCGAACACACACACACACACACACACACACACACACACACACACACACACACACACTCGTCCATAGTTCACCTGTTAACAGAAATATCCACTACTTACCCTTTGTCTTGTTCCCAGGTGAGAAAGCGGTGGAGTGGCCGTGTGGCCTGGAGCCTCCGGCCAGGACGTGTCCCAACGGGACCGAGTGCAGAGAGTACTGGACCGGGCCCAACTTCGGGATCACCAACTTCGACAACATCCTGTTTGCGGTGCTCACCGTGTTCCAGTGCATCACCATGGAAGGCTGGGTGGAGATCCTCTACAGCGTGAGTCTCTCCTTCCATTTCTCAGTCTCGGTTCCCCCACGAGTTTTTCCATCAACTTCTCAAATCCTAGAAATCTTTTCTCGGCTCTGTATATTTGGTCGAGGCAGCGTTGAGGGGTTTTGTTGGTTGACAGCATCGCAGCAGTTATTGGCAGAACAACACGTTTGTTTTTAAGGTATTAAATCGCCTCGACTCAGACGACAAACACTCACTGACTTTGTGTCATTTACCGAAAGTAATTTGATACAAGAAAAATCAAATTTCAAGATATATGAGAACTTTCCTGTTCCTCAGAGGATGAAACTCTGTGGAACACCTCAGATTGTGTGTGAATCCTTTCAACACCTCTCGGATATAAACCATGTTGTTTTAATGTCCCCATTGGCAGGACCTCTACATAGGGGGGAATGATTATATCTTGGTTGTGTGTCTGTGTGTGTCCTTGTGTGTGTGTGTGACCTGCAGCAGAGATGGTGAACAGGTGAAGTCCCTCTGCAGGTTGTCAGGTTGTCAATTCGGTTTCTGCTCGAGTGGTTGAGGACGTGTCTGTGACGCGGGGGGACACATTGTTCCCGTCCACTGTCAGTGCAGCGAATACAGATGAGCCAATAAGTTTATTTTGAAAAAGAAAAGAATATTACATTACAGGAAGTTACGCATTTGTTGTTTTGCAGATTGTAAATAGTAGTTCATGATATTTTCCTTTTGCGATCTTTTAGCTGATTTTGCTTTGGTGTGATGTCGGGGTCCCGTCAGGTTTAACGTCCCTTCAACGTGATTCTCAGTTTTAAATGTAATAAGAACAACAACAACAAAGATGTTGCCCTGATGTGCGTTACACATCTGGGTCACTGGTACGAGCCTCCACCCTCCAGCCGGTGAAGTCTTCACTACTCTTTCTCTCTTTCACCAGAGCAAACACTTTTGTTTTCTAAGTGTCTGCACCTCTCAGCCAAAAGCATCACGGCGCCTTTTTTTTAGAAACGCACAGTCGCGGAACACTTAGAAATCAGAATCCCTAAAGGACGAGAGACGTCCAGCCGAGCAGAACTAAAACCCGGTAACGTGTCCGTCCCACGATGCCTCTCTGACTCTGAGCTGCATTTTTAACGAAATGATGAAACAATCTAACGCACGGCCTCGTGAAATCTGCCAAAGGAGAAAGTACACAGTGGATTCAGGAAGTAGTCAGACCCCGTCGCACTTTAATGTGATGAACATCTGATTGATTTCATTTCACTGAAGCATTTCCTTCTTCGTTTCTCTCTCTCTCTCCGTCTTGAATGTTTCTCTTTGCTCGTCCTCCCTCTACATTTTTAAATCTCCTCTTTTTATTCACTAAAATCCCCCCCCCCTCCGTGTTTTCCTCTCCCAGGAGACGTGGCGGTTCATTGTGAGCCACTCACACAGCCATGTTTTCTCTTTCCTCCTCTTCCTCTTCCTCTTCCTCTTCCTCGTCGTTTCACTCCGATCGTCTCCCGTCGCTTCTCCTGGCTCATTATCCTAAGCGCTGGAGACCCGTGTGCGCCGCTGTGATCTGAGAAACTCTCTCACTCGCTGCTTTTTCTTTGTATTTTGCTCTTTTTTTTCGAACTCATTTCTTTTGATCCTCCCGGGTTATTTTTACTTCCGTCTTTTTGTGTCTTTCCTGACCGAGTTTCTTCCAGCCCACCTGTCTCTCTTCTCCCTGTTCTTTTTCCTTCTCCGTTTGTTCCCGACTCACGTGCTTCACATGATGAGGTGTTGAACTTATGAAGCCTTTTACCACTCACACGTCGGATGAAGATAAATCCGGCTCCTGTGGTGATCGGTGTGATCGCCGCTCTTAAGGTTGACACATTCTGTGACTCAGGCTTCATCCACGTTACTACGCTTCAGTGCTAAAACACGTCACTGTTGCTACGGTTACGTCCACAGGACTCTGGAGATTTGAAAGCAACTAACACGGAGAAACACCAGTTTCAGGTGTGTTCGTGTGGACGGGGATTGTTTCAGTTTTAAAACACCAATCTAGGAATAAAGCTGAGATCAGACGGGACGATTTAACCCTGATTCACTTCCCTGTTTCTTGACATTTGCTCCTAGAGAATAATTCATGGATCAGGCAGAGGACTGATATCTGTGAGTGTGAGTTTAAAGGGACTGTTTGACCGGGGCGGAGGTCTGTGCTCTCCTAGTTGTTGTCACTTTTTACAAATACCTGAACCTCCTCATCTGAGCTCACTGAAGTTCTCCCTAAAGCTTTTGCTTAAAGTTGGAAATGCACAGGAGAAAAGAGCCATAGGTGTATTTGTGTGGATGCAGCGGAGCATGCGGGCCATGTATGCATTCATATCCCGAGTCTACACGTGTAGATGCACTCGTGGTTGCAGATGCGGGGGGGGGGGGGGGGCTCTATTCTGTGGATTATATACATTCCTGTAACCCGGCGTTCACCTCGCAGATTGATGACTGTGCTACCTCAGGCCTGAGACCCTCCTCTCTAATGGTGCAAAAGAAAAGAGCGTCTCCCCCATCCTCCCCCCTTCATAACCATCTTTCTTCTTCTTTCCTCATTGCATCCTCCTCGCCGTCCACCTCCCCCCCCCCACCCCCACTTACCTCAGACCCTCAGCCCCCCCGGGGAGGCCACGCAGCAGGAGCCTGTGGTCTGTCTGCAGCTGATGTGAGGAAATGAAACGCCGCTGTCTGCCCTGTTAGTCCTCATTTGTTCATCATAAAGATTTAATATCGGAGAGACTTTCATGTGTGTGACGCAAACTCAGTGTAAAGACCACGATTAACACTTAATGCATTTCAATGACACCACTTCATTGAGTCCCGGAGACGAGGAAGAAGAAGAGGTCACCGGCAAGAAGATGATGAAGAAGTTGCATCTGACTCAACTTTTGCAACATGTGGAGCAACATCATCAGACAAGGAACTCTGGGAAATCAGATGCTTGCTTTTGAATTCCGATTCGAGCGGGCGGGAGTCGGGCTCTCGCCTCTTTCTCCGTGAGCCGTCTGCGGTTCACGCAGGTTTGTTATTGTTATTATTGCAGGAATGGAAACTTGTTGTGAAACAGGAACAAAGACAAACTGCAGAAACCCGCTCTGCCTCGGCGCAGTAATCCTGCTGACATGAACGGGTCGGCGTCGAGTGAAGTGAGCGAAACCTGCGGAGGACAAAATGTCACCGAACCGAGTCGACGCTGCTTCTTGATGTTTTAATCGTGAGAGGAAAAGGGAACAGAGTCCAAGTGAAGGCAGATTTAAGCTTATGCTAATGACGCCGGTGTTGCCAGCCGCCGCGGAGCCGCCGCTTCCGACTGGAGCGAAGGATCCGCCCATCAGTGTCGTCCTTATCGGCTCAACCGCTCGGCGGATGTTACTGATGTGCAACTTCCAGAGCGTTGGGGGCCAGATTACGGTGGAATACGCATCCAGGAGTTTAAATTACGCACGCAGAGAAAGATAATGAGCATTATCCTTCCAAATTAATCTGTCATTTACTGGCTTTTCCTTCATATCCCCCCCCCCCCCCCCCCCCCCTACATCCACTAAGTTCTCTTGCTGTGATAGTAACAGTCTCAAGGTTAAAACTGGGTTTCAACATGAAGGTATTCTAGCTCTGTGTTATTTTTCTCACTCACTGTAAATCATCTGCTTCTCGTTCCAAACGGAACACGAGGTTTATCGTTCATCTCTCTGCAGCGCGGCACGTGTTCACCTTCGTCTCCCTTCAGATCCCGCGTTCGATACCGATGCCGTGTTATCAGCGTCCGGCAGCAGCTCCGTCAGATGTGACTCACAGATCCAGTTGCCGAGTCCCTCTGTGTCCCGCTGTGGTCAAAGGTAGAGTCGCTGTGACTAGAAAGACGAGGGTGTGTTGCTAAGGATTAAAATGGATCAAATTTATATTCTTCAACCAACTCCAGAGATAATGGTCGTCGCAGGTCTCCGTGGCCTCTTTACGTCAGGGTCAGAGTCACATGACGTGAGTGTCACAGAGTCACGTCTCCCTCCGGCTCTTCTCAGGTGCATTTAAAAACAAAAAGATTGAAGGTAACACAATCTGTTCTTCGATCCGTGACGCCATGACGGTGGGTTGTTCAGTTTCCGCTCCGAGCTGGTCAGCGGGGGAGTGACGGCGCTGTAGCTTCAGCTTCAGGGCGTGTGGCTGATTTCCTCAGCGTTGATAATGTGGAAATCTTCATTTCATGCCCCCGTGATTTGATTACACTTCCTGTGTCTCTGCCACTGACCCAGTGGCTCTAATTACCTCTGCTGTGTCATTTTCTGGTTTCACACTTTAACAAATGTGCACGTCACTTCATATTACATCTGCTTCCATTTGAATTCTTTCTCTGTGAAGAAAGGCGGCACCATTTTCCTGACATGAGAGATTTACAGAAATCTCCACATTTCCACGACAGGGACATTTGTATTAACATCAGCGTTATACCCATAGACTGTTGTAGGGATGTGGGTACGGTGTGATTGACAGCTGGGTGCAATGGGTGCAGGTGTAGGTAGGTGTGCAGGCTCCACCCCCCCCCCCCCCGCCCCCACCCTCCAATTATGGTTTCTTCTTGGTTTCAAAAAACCAAGACGGCGCTGAACAACATGTCAAAGTAGAGGCTTCAACACGGCAGCTCGCAAACCAATAGGTGACGTCACAGTGACGTTGGGTTGCAGTTTAATGTTAGTGTGTGTGTGTGTGTGTGTGTGTGTGTGTGTGTGTGTGTGTGTGTGTGTGAGTGTGTGTGTGTGTGTGTGCGCGTGCACCTTTTCCTCCCACTTCATTAGAGCCGTGCGAGTCGCTGGGGCGGCTGCACCTTGACCTTGTCAGAGCGCTCGTCAAATCCCACGTAAAAATAGAGCAGCGCACCGAGACAGTTTCCCATCGTGCGGACGATCAGTCACACGACTGTGTGTGAATCCTTTAATTACCGCAGCTCACTGAGGTAATGATGTGGAAGTAAAGACACCGAAGTTAAGTGTGTGGATGGTTCCCAGGAGCACGTGCTCATTTTTTTTTAGCTGTGCAAAGAGGAAAATTCATAATTCACTGTCAGGTACTGAAGCAAAGGTGGAATCAAGGTATTTTTGGCGGCTAATGTTGATTTGTGGTGTGATTCAATCCTCCCGATAATCACCGGGGGTGTTTCCACTTTCAGGCTGATCTGGTTATCAGGCAGAATTATCATGGACATGGATTCAATTTCACTGAATCAGAGCCTCGCCCATTTTGTATCGTAAACATCAAACATCGATGTTTATGAGTTTTTAATCTGCGAGTCTGTGGAATCACCGCTCAGTTGTTCAAACAGAAAGCGTGTGGTCCTGTGTCTCAGCTGCATCGTCTCCTGTGAGCATTCTCACAATTAGAAGATTAAAAATCAGTTACATCTGTCAATTTGTCATAGTTTGCAATGCTCTAAAAAAATTATCTTAGAAACCGAAGTAATTTATCCTTTAAAAGTGAAAATATAGATGAAATAACTCTAAAATCAGCCGGCGGCACGTTACGTCTGTGTCGAGAGAGAAGAGCAGTCGACTCTGAGCGAGGAAAAGAGCCTCGAATCTAATTCAAACAGTAAAACTCTGTGAAGACCTCGTGCTCCCTGAGCCGCTGAGCTCAGTCGGCTCCTTGTGGAGCTTTCAGGTCTGTGAGGAGCTGTGGGATTGATTCAGAGTGGCTGTCTTCATCACAGCAGGCTTTCCATGCCATCAGTGTGTGTGTGTGTGTGTGTGTGCGTGTGTGCACGTGGTGTCAGCACTGTAAGCTGAGAGTGGGAGTTCACTGTCACACTGGAAACCGCACGATGCTCGGCTCCGAGTTATTTGGCAGCTTTTAGCTTTCCTCCTCGCCGGCGGTTCGGAGGCAGCGATGACTCACGGGAACAACAGAGGTGGAATAACCAAACGAAGTGAACTTACATAAAGTCGTGGAGCGGAGGATCGGAGTTATCACGCCGCGCGGAGGCTGGGTTTTTCACTCACATTTATATTTGTTTGCTTTGAATGAATGTTAATTTCGATATCTGGAGATGACTCAACAGATTTTCCAGCAGCACATCCTGCAGGATGCTCTTCACACCACAGATATCAGACACTTCCTGTCACAGATCTGATGTCATGCGGCCAATTACTCCTCATTTAGCCAAATTAAGAGAAAGAAGAAACATGGTCTGTGGTTGTAACAGAAGATCCTCAGACTGACCACCGGAGGAGCTGCCGAGCGGCTTCAGGCCGTTGGAACCAGATTAAATGACATGAAAAGTGCACGTGTGTGTACTTTGAATAAAATTGTTCCTGGATGAAACCATGGAACTATTGCAGCGACCACATATCAGCACCGTAGACTGTATTTAAAGATGCTCCCTGAAGGTGGAGCCAAAAGCATCCTGATCGCCCCCTGGTGGTTGCCTGCCTGCAGTGGACGGGGACAAAATACACATGAAATCAATTAAATGAGATGCTCTCTGTCATGTTGTCGGTTCAAGGGTTCATGTTTCGTAGTTTGGTTTGAATTAGTTACTTGATGATATCAAATAGGTTGAAACGTCTCCATCGACAGCTGTTTGGTTTCTTGTTGAATTTACTTTTCTCCCGTCATCACATTACAGTTGAGCAACATATGGGATCGTTAGCAGAAGCTTCCTGAAGGCAGCAGTGTGCATCAGCAGTTTTTCATAATGAACCACATTCATAGAGCCCGTGGCCTTGATTTGCCATATGCTTTGTATTTTCTGGCCTGCGGTGCTCATGTCAGAGCGTGGATCCACACACATTGCACTTAAAGGTGGGGTGGGGTGAACTTATCAGGTCAGGCATCTTCATGACACATATATAAAACCATTTAATTACATATTATTCAAATAACATAGCAAGAAAACCACGAGTTTGAAATATGTTGAACCAAATCTGATTTCTTGCTCTTGTGCATTAAGCTCGTTCAATCCCTTAAATCCGAGCGCACCAGCAGCAGCTCCGGGCGGTTCAGGGTTCCACCTTGAGACCTCGCTCCGTGTTTTCAGATTCTGGAAAATGTTTGCACAAGCTCAACTGAGCTCAGCTCGTCCGCCCGAGCTGTCAGCTCAGAATTAAGGCCGTGTCAACAGGAGAGAAGTCCTCCCTCCTCGCCAGCTGACTCTGGGCCTGAGAGCTGACGCAACACACTCCGCTCTGAACCCCGCGGCTCGGCAGAGAGAGACAAGCACCACGATGCCGTCTATCGGCTGCGGCTGCAAACGGCAAAGAGCTGCGTGTTGTCGAAGATACCTAATTGATCAATTTAAGAAAAGCAAGACTAACTTTAAATGGAACAATGGCTGGTATTGCTTTTTAAATCTGCAGAATAATGACGCTGCTGCACAAAGAGCTGTTCACCTGTTCATCTGTCATTATAGTAAATGTAAATCTGATATTCATTCTCCTTTGAGCTCCGTGTTGGTCTCCACCCGCTGAGGGAAGCTAAACTGGACGAGTAACACTTGTTTTATATTTTTTAATGAAAACTGCTTTAAAAACTTCAATCAAAAACCAACAAGGAAGAAAGTGGAAGCAAACAGTCGCTGGGCCCGGTTGTGTTTTTACCAAGAAACCTTTTAAAACACGGATTAGTGAACTTAAAGGAAACAAATCACCACATCGCGGCGCCGTTTGTGTAAAACATTTACCCTCTGAGGAATTTAACCAAACACGAGGCGCGAGAGGCAGAGACGTGACGAGATGATGAGACGGTGATGAGATGTCGGACATGTCGGGAGAAAGTGAAGCTCCTGGCAGCCATTTATTCTGATGTGTGGGCCGCTGCTTCTCTGACAGCTGAGGCCGTGCTGCTGTGTGTGTCTGTGTGTGTGTGTCTCTGTGTGTGTGTGTGTGTGTGTCTGTGTGTGTGTCGGGTACATAATATAGATCTCCAGCCTGCTTATTCAGCCGCCCTGAACCTCCCATCACAATTACAGCCAGCGTGTGGCAGCGCATCAACACTGGCAAAGTGTCAGCGTGCTTCACAGTGACAGGTCGGTCCCCTGCTAACAGGACGCCGTGTGGGCGCCCCCATCAAACACGGGGGCGCCGACTCCCACGACCCCCCCGGGGGAAACCAGCATGAACAGTCAGCCGTGTTGTAGTCGGCCCATGTCGGCCATCACAGACTTAAAGCTTCCTGCCAGTCCTCCAGGAGTCTGTCTCCATGAGGGCTTGCAGTTTGCTTTGTCACTGACATACTGTATTTTTATGGATTCATAACATTGTCCATTGGGAGTCGTGGGTTTTTGCCCGTCACTGAATTT
Organism: Reinhardtius hippoglossoides; assembly: GCA_006182925.3. Lineage (NCBI taxonomy): Eukaryota > Metazoa > Chordata > Actinopteri > Pleuronectiformes > Pleuronectidae > Reinhardtius > Reinhardtius hippoglossoides. The sequence continues at coordinate 2,381,991 of CM031687.1, forward strand.
ATTGGCTAACTTTTGGTCTCCTCCACCATTAGAGGGAAATATCTGGCTTTAGGATTTGTCACCGTGACTGACTCACTTCACTTACATATTTCATTTGACACATTAACATAAAAACACCTATGATTGCTTGCTCATTGAAGCTTTTTATTTTGTTTATCGTGAAAAAACAGTCGTGAGTGTCAAGCCAGACTATCTTGATCGCCCCCTGGTGGCCGGCTGCAGTACAGGTCACACAAACCCTGCCTCCTCCTTGTGAGTGGACGGGACACAAACCAAACTACTGAGTCAAGATACATGTGAAAAACAATTTTACTCAAAGATGGTTTCTGTCATTTTAGATTCGTCTCATCACACTGATTATGTTCAATTGTTCCATAAGTTTGGTTTTAATTAGAGATTTGATGCTTCATTTTTGTGCAATATGAGAAAGTGGAGACGCGTCGTCCATGTTTATTTAAGATATCCAACACTAGAACAGTGTGTGTGTGTGTGTGTGTGTGTGTGTGTGTGTGTGTGTGTGTGTGTGTGGTGGTGTGTGTGTGGTGTGTGTGTGTGTGTGTGTGTGTGTGTGTGTGTGTTTTGTCACACCTATTTGTCTGTGGACAATTCACTGGTAATAGAAGTATAGAATATTTCGGCGCCGGTTCCTGTCGCTGAATTAAACCTTTGTTTTTCCCCGACACACGACCGAGCATCAGTCGTGTGGAAGGAGACTTGTTTTAAATTGCTTTTTATTTTTTCAAAAGTTGTCAGTGTCTTTTTTTGATTGACACTGAAGTTGGCAAATGTTTAAAAAAAAATTTTTTTTGTGTGTCCTCAGCCAAGTCGGTAAAAACAAGTTCTTATTCTCAGCTGTGATCGAGGGAAGGAAAATTACTGTTGTGTCCTTTTTTAAAATTTAAAATGCTTCATTTACTTTTTGTTCGTTCACTGTTTTCTGACGGAAATTACTTTTTTTTACTTTAAGAAATCACAGCAGACACATTCTGCTGAGACACATTTGTTATTTTAAAAGACGATTCCAAGAGAATGAGAAGTGACAATCCAGATATTGATTATGTTTTGGTTTGTTTATTTGTCGGACATGAACCAAGAAACAACCCAATCGATTTGGGGGCAGATCCCGGATCAGGGGACGGATCCAATTTGTTGCAGATCCAAATCCAAATCTAGATCTAGTGATTTAAAATGTGGGTTCTTAGCGGAGCTGAGTTGGTGGAGGGGTACTCTCTACTGGTTTCCATTCTAGTTTGTATAAGTGACGTTTGTAATCTTGTTTTTCTGTGTTTGTGTCGCTAGACCAACGATGTGGCAGGAAACACCTGGAACTGGCTGTACTTCATCCCCCTCATCATCATCGGGTCGTTCTTCATGCTCAACCTGGTGCTCGGCGTCCTGTCCGGGTAAGATCACCGCACACACAAGCGCACGTGTTCCCGTGCCGGAGTCACGTATGATTTAAAAACAACACGTGTGTCCGAACAGAGAATTTGCCAAAGAAAGAGAGCGTGTGGAGAAGAGGCAGGAGTTCCTGAAGCTCCGGAGGCAGCAGCAGATCGAGCGGGAGCTGACCGGATACTTGGAGTGGATCTGCAAAGCGGGTTCGATTCAATCTCTGGCACAGCGTGAGGTGGCGTCCATGTGTTTGTTGTGTTAAAAAATAAACCTTCCTCTTCCCCCTCTCCCGCTGCAGAGGAGGTGTTGCTGGAGGAGGAGGAGGAGATTGCAGAGGAGAAGTCTCCGCTGGACGGCGCGTGGTACAAGAGGAAACAAAACCTGCCAGGTGAGAATCTGCTTTACCACAGTCGTTCACCAGAGAGGTTTCACACGCCGTCGTCACTTCCTCCGTCAGCCTGTCACCGTCACAACAAACCCTCGGGTACTGATTTAACCGTGTCGGCCAATCGGAGTCCAGGACAAAAAAAGCTATTACCGGTTCCAGCAAAGACGCCACGAGCCAAAACCTCTTTGGTGTCTCTGTCCACACGTCAACACTGGAAATAGTTTCTGAACATTTCTCCCTGGAAGCAGTTTTTATAAAAGGTCAGTTGTTAGGGAACTAAAACTCCGCCTCCCTCCGGACGAAAGGTCGCTCGGGTGTCACGTGACATTTGCCCAGATTTTTCCTTTGGATCTGTGAACGGGGGGGGGGAATATTTTGCAGATTGATGACTGTGCACATCTGGATGTGTTTGTCATTGTGACCCCAAGAAAGAACGAGGCGTGGAACCTGAACCTGAACGTGTGTGGGGGTGTGTCAAGGAATTTGCCGTCTGACCATCTGCGTGGACAGTAAAGACTTTATGGACGATAGCACACGGCAAATGATATCATAATTTAAGTTAAATTGACGTAACAGTTAACATATGACATGAATTATCTTAAGCGTAACTAACTCCTGTTCTCTAAATGCAGACGGGCTGATTGTTGCCATGCCAGCCAATTATATAAATATATATATACTCCCTCTCTTCCTCCTCTCTCTCTCTCTCTCTCTCCCTCTCCCTCCCCTCCCTCCCTCCCTCCCTCCCTCCCTCGCTCATGATGTCAGTCCATTAGGGCCGATGTGAGGATGAGGGTTAATTAGTGGATTTACAGTCGGTCCTATTAGATTTGTTAATCCACACGTGGAAATGCGTTCGCCGGTAGACGGACGCACGCGGGAGACGGATCCGAGCTGACGCCTCCGGTGAAGTGACGGCAGCCGGCGGCCTCTTGTTCTCAATTATTCACATATGAGGGATTAAAACAACGAGAAGAAACTCATTGTGATTTTGCCGGAGGAGAAAATCTGGAGCTGGCCTTCGTCAGATGAGTGACAGGTACGAGTGGTGGAGCTCGGTGTCAATCACAGCGGACACGCCCCCTCGATGGAGATCCTCGTTCTAAAATCATTCATCCACTTTGTCTTTTGATGATGAGAAATTTAGGAAATGATGCTTCTATCTATATTTTGTGCAGACTGGATGTTTCCAGTTCTTTCTGTTCACTCTCCTCCTTGTCTGATGGTGTTGCCTTCATGGACCCGCTCCACGCCTGGTAAATCTGCCACCCCATGTACCTAGAGGCCTCTGCAGCGCCCCCAGGTTCTGAAGTGCGAATGACACGTGTTGTCATATTGCACATCCCAAACCGAAGTGTCCTGATTTCGGTCTCCATTTATCTGAAATCCACAAATTTCTTGAGCCCAGCTTGTGTTAGAAACCAGAGACTTTCTTGCTGCGCAGGCAGATTGTTCCGCAGCCTGGTTCTGCCGCTCAGCAGCAGCAGCCGGGTCGAGAGCAGAACCGTGGCTGTGGAGGAAGGACGCGGTGACGACACGGAGCCGCTCACGTGACCATCACACTCATGTCCTGCTGGCAGTTTCTCATTCCGAGGCTGGCGTCAAGCAGGAGGGCAGAAAATCTCCAAATGAAAAACATGATTGATGCCTGCTATTCAAATTTTCCAATTAGCTCACTGCTCCACACACACACACACACACACACACACACACACACACACACACACACACACACACACACACACACACACACACACACACACACAGTATATATATATAAATGTATTAGGCATTGGGATGAGGGTTGAAATGCAATTTGAAAATGCTTTTACAGTTATACAGCACAGCACCGTTCCTTCACTGTTCATTTCTGAAACTACTTTATAATTTCATTCTGTTCTGTTTTCTGTTTTCTTCGCAGTCCTGAAACGAGGCAAAGTCAAGAAAGGTAAAAACGACCTGATCGGTGCCGAGGAGGGGGAGGATCCTTTCGCCGACATCTCCTCCGTCGGTAACTCTCACATCTTTGACCTTTGACCTTCGCGTGTCGACCTTTCACAATGAAAGCGACTGTAAGAGCCGGGTTCTGAACGGACCGGCCGGTTCTCCATTCATCAGACCAGTGTTCTCCTGCAGAGACATGTCACCTTGAGGGAGAATAAGTATAACTTTACTTTCCTTTATTAGGCTGTTAAATTAAAAAAAACAGCAAGAGAATCACCTGCAGCAATTTAAAATTAGACTTTATATATTTACAGACTTAGCCGTGCCACACAAAGACGGCAGATAGCTCTCGTCTGCGTGTTGGAAATATACATAAGTGAAACTATTTTCATGCCTTAAACCTAAAATCCTTTTTTCTCCTCCTAAACTCACGTCACGACTGTTTTCCACAAAGTGAAGTGCCGAGGGAGGAGGTGCACTGCGTCGGATTGGAGACTCATCTCTCTTGTTTTGCACGTTGTGCCTCCAGTTCTGCAGAGATATGAGCTGCGTACTTTTTAATGAGAAGCTGCAAGTAAAAGTCAAGGAGAGATTTGATGCTTTTATTCCTCTCCCTCGGGTGCGCGCTCTTACTTTGAGCAGTTTTCGGTCACAATCATCTTTCTGTGCCTGTTCACGGATGTAAAGTGGAATTGATTCTTGCAAAACAGACGGAGACATTCTGCTCATATTCAGGTTCATATTCACGCCTCCTGCTTTCGTCTGTCCCTCCGTCGCATTCACAATATGTCGAGGAATTTCTTAACATTCAAACTTTCACAGAAGAACTGCTGAGATGTTGGTGGTCGAAGGTGAAAGGTCAAGGTAGCTGTGACCTCACGAATCCCTTTCTTTGGCCTTGTGACCTCCTTATCTTAAGAACCCCCTTATCAGACTTCTTTCAAATTTGGCACAAATATTCACAAAGACTCAAAGATGAACCGATGAAGGGTACATTTTTATATATTACAATACAACACAATATCTGGCCTCTTGAACACGATATCTCAAGTTTGCCTTTAGAGAATTTCTCCATATTTTGACAGGGTTCAAGCTTAACTTTAAAAATAACAAACTAAAAACAAACCTTTGTCACACACTAGAGGAAAGAGTAGAAGTGAACTTTTAGCTGCAGCTCCAGGCACAAACACACGTGGGTGATGCTGACAGCTAACCTTTGCAGTTTCGGTGACCGGAGGCACAAATGCAATCCTGGTGCAACTCGAGAAAACCGAGAGAACAAGAGTCTGTGAGAGGAAAACAGCGTCAGCAGGTGGAGACGGATAAAACTGTTCATAAAGTTTTTTTTGTGCCTGCGATAACAATAAAAATGTCGTCTGAGCATCTGAAAAAACGTAATTTAAAGATCTCAATGAGAAGCTTGATGAAGGGGAAGCTGCTAATCACATGCAGGGATTCACCGTGTAAACCAGGAAGCACTTTCTCATGTTTCCTCCTCCTCCTCCTCCTCCTCCTCTTCATCGCCTCCAGCTCCTCCCGGCTCTCCGTTCGGCCGAGCCAGCGTGAAGAGCGGCGGTAAGATGGACAGCTCCTCGTACTTCCGCCGCAAGGAGAAGAGGATCCGCTTCTTCATCCGACGCATGGTGAAGGCCCAGAGCTTCTACTGGATCGTCCTGTGTCTGGTGGGGCTCAACACGCTGTGTGTGGCCATCGTCCACTACGACCAGCCCGACTGGCTCACCAGGGCCCTGTGTAAGCCACACACACACAGACACACACACACACACACACACACACACACACACAGACACACACACACTCGTTTCAACAGATGGTGTGTAAGACTGGGTTTCTCTTGCGTTGCAGACACAGCAGAGTTTGTGTTCCTGGGTTTGTTCCTGAGTGAGATGGCCTTGAAGATGTACGGCCTCGGAGCGCGGAACTATTTCCATTCCTCCTTCAACTGCTTTGATTTCGGGGTAAGACGGTGTCGGCGCCGACGCTCGGGTGGAAAAATGAAAATCCCTAACGAGCAGAGTCGACTCTGTCTGGATGTGGATGAGATTTTGGTTTTAACAGATCCACTGATGAGTTCCCCCTCTGCTCTCGTCTGCAGGTGATCGTGGGAAGTATCTTTGAGGTGATCTGGGACATGATCAAACCCGGAGCGTCGTTTGGGATCAGCGTGCTGAGAGCCCTGCGGCTGCTCCGGATCTTCAAAGTCACCAAGTGAGTTCATTTTACAGTGAAATGGCAAAACGGGATTCAGGCTTTCGTTTCTCACACGTTTCCATAAATAGGAACCTTGAGTTCATTGTTCAGTGCCACTTTAAATGAAGCTTCACTGAGTGTAATGTTCTTTCAGTGATCATCATAACTCTTAATTTAACACACAGTCAGTTCGGTTATTTATTAAATTATAATTCATTTATCTTTTCACGTTCCAGGAGATTCACATTTCTTCTGAATTCCCCCCCCCCCGGTGATCCTGTTAGAGCTTTTATGGAAATCCTTTTATTTCATGAGGTTCTCTGTAATCCTGGCAGCTGCCGACTCTGACGCTCCGATTAGTTTCAAGCTTCGTTATTTCCGTCTGAACGTTTGTTTCATCCGTCGGTTTTGTGTGTTTGCTGCTTTCGCTCAGATACTGGAACTCGCTGAGGAACCTGGTGGTTTCCCTCCTGAATTCCATGAAGTCCATCATCAGCTTGCTCTTCCTCCTCTTCCTCTTCATCGTGGTCTTCGCTCTGCTGGGCATGCAGCTCTTTGGAGGACAGTGAGTAGTCTCTCCAACCCGTCCTGCTCTCTGCTCTGTGTGTGTGTGTGTGTGTGTGTGTGTGTGTGTGTGTGTGTGTGAGTGTGATCCCTGGCCCCGGCGTGGCGCTGGTGGCAGCCGTGCAGACGCAGCAGGTATCTGGCAGAGCAGCAGCTCCGTGTGAAGCTCTTTGATACGAGCTCTCTGTGGGAGCTCTCTGCCGTCTGATGACAGGATCCCCTCAGGATTGTGCCGATAATCACAGAGCTGACATCCAGGGCCCGTCTGACAGCGCTCCGTCTTTCTCTGTCCTCACACGTCGCTGCGTGACGACGCAGGATCAATGAATTCTGTGTTTGTTGTTCACCTGGAAAGAAAGATTCATTTTAGACGTTCAAGTCCACAAAGGATAATTTGCCTTTATTAAAACTTGGAGCTTATTTTATTAGTCGGTTATAAAAAAACAACAGCTATGAAATAAAAAAGTTTCAAATATAAATTCGAGCAACGCTTCTTTCCCTCTTTGATTTATTTTTTACCAATGTTGTCTTTTCCCAGATCTCAGCTTTTAACTTGAAAAGCACAGAATGTGAACAAAGCAACTTCTTGTGTTTAATGGGTCATTTTAAAAATACAATAAACTAGAAGAAACTCAGAGAACACAAACTTCCACCGAGGCCCAACTGCCCCCCCCCTATGAAACCACTTTAAAATGATCAAATCCAAATTACACACATGTAAATATCAGTCCCCTACATATTATTTTGACCAAGATCCATGAATTATTCTCTGGGAAATCAATAAAATGTTGAAAACCGTCCACCTCACAATGTTATAGATCTGATCTGGATCTGCATCATGATGTAATGGCCCCAAACCACATCCTTCCACCGAGTGTTTGCATTATCGTGTGTTAAATAACAAACAAATGAAAATGAAATCTCGTTTGGCGGAGGTCAGAAACCACAAATAGAATTTGTAACTTGTTATAATTGAAAACTGTCGAGTGAAGAGTTTATGGAACAGTTTGAGATAAAAATAGAAAAAAACTAAATCGCTGGTTGTGCTGCTGAGAATTATGATTTTTTTTTTGTCGCTAAGGAGCAAAAGAGTAAATAGTTGAGCTTTGTTAAAAGATAAAAATGGAGGATGTTGGAGTCGATGCCCCCCCCCCCCCCCCCCCCGTCTCCTTTCAAAGTCCCCGGTTTCTTTTGATCATGGCCAATTCTCCAGTTACAGTTAAACTTCACTAAACTCAACGGACCCCTTCCACCGCGGAGGAGACGACTCTGTGTCTTTTGAAGCAGCCGGCTGTTTCCATGGCAGCGAGCCCACATCAGTCTGCATCATCATTAGCATCGCATCGCTCTCCGGTGATGGACGAGCGAGAGATGAGTCTGACATCCACATGGTGCTTCCAGCCAGCCGCGCACGTCGGGCTGAGCGCACGCGGCTCTGCGAGTGATGTCCGCTGTAATATGCAGCCTCCGTCCGCCCTCACATTCTAAACCTCAAGTCTAAAAATGAACCCAAGTCGGCAAATTATTCCCGGAGACAGAAAATCCTCTCTTTAAAAAACATCAGTCTGCCTTTTGGAATCCTGAAAAATGTCGGATTATATTAAAAACCAAAATAAAACACAAGCGTCTCTCAGGCAGATGATTCCACTTGTTTAATGAAAATAGCTTTGAATAGAAGATTAAATGTCTTGTTAAGCAGGAGAAGAACAAATGCTTTCTCGTATCCAGACTTTATTTTTGGCTCAGAAACGCAGAAAGAAGTCTCCTGGTGAAATGGGGGGGAATTGAAAGATAAACAGTCGGAGGCCGTGTGTCTTCCTGCTGAGACGCACAGGACATCACCCGCCGTTTGGAAACGGAAAACAAACAAACACGTGATAAGCTCAAAGGAACAGTGACGCATTTACTGGGATGGAATAAAGAAAGTCACTGTTTTCACACTTTCTTTGTGGAGGAGATGATTTTCAGAGTTCAGCGATCGCCTGTAGTTCTGAACCGTTTGTGACATTTAAAACACTCAACATTTAATCAGACAGGATTTGGTCGAGAGGTTAAATTTCGTTATCGTTTCGTTATCCGTTATCTCCACTTGCACACGCCTGTGAGCTTTTAGGGATGCGTGTGTTGCAATCACCTTTACAGTGTTGTCTGAGGGCTGGAGGGCGGGGGGGGGGGGGTGGAGGAAGGCACGAGCCTGCGGGGGAGTCAGGCCTCTCACGGTTCTTGTTTTCAGGATCGATTTTAATGAAGTCCCCTCGGCTGCCGCACGGCAGCAGAGTGCCGCGCTCCCAATCCCTATTATCAGAGTAAACAGAGGTCGACACGCAGCGAAACGCCGCCGCCACCGCCGCCGCCGCTCCCTGCACTGGGCCCGCTAATCCTCAAGGAACAAGGACAGGATGGAGGGTGGGGTGCAGGAAGGAATGGAGGGATGCGATATGGGGGGGGGGCTGAGGATTAATGGAGAAAGTGGACGGGGGGGGGGGGGAGTACTGGGTGGATGATGGAGGGATGCACTAACGAGACAGAGAAGGACAAAGGTAGAAGGAGAGTAGCATCGGAGAGAGAGAGAGAGAATATGATGACACACCGAGGGAGAAAGGCCTTATTGAATTAGTTGCTCCTCCCTCCCTCCATCCATCCACCCCCCCCCCCCCATCTCCCTCATGCATGTACAGTGTATATTGCAGCCAGACCGATGCAGCCTGATGTCATTAGCTCATATTGGATTCTCACAGATTCGCCACATGGCCAAAAGTGCGTTTTCCAATATGTGATCAAACATGAAGCCGTTTGTTTGTGGGTTCAAATCTGAAGGATTCTTATCTGTGCTGTTATTCAAAACTACACTGACCTTCAATTACATATTCAATTCCCATGTAACTTTATGTCATAACTTCAATGTAAAGGGAAGTGAAGTGTTTTCTACCATGAGATGCAACATTTAACATTATTTATCAAAAAGGTTTTAATCCACATCTTCTCTTCAAGTGCAGGTTGATTGACTCCATTTAAATCTGACTGTGACTTAAGTTTTAATATATGATTATTGTTTTTCCTCCTTTTGATATGAAGTTATTCTTATTCTGATTCTTTTCGAAAGGTTTAACTTTGAAAAGGAGACGCCGACAACGAACTTTGATACGTTCCCAGCCGCCATCCTCACTGTGTTCCAGGTAACACACGCACACACACACACGCACGCACGCACGCACGCACGCACGCACGCACGCACGCACGCACGCACGCACGCACGCACGCACACACACACACACACACACACACACACGCACGCACGCACACACACACACACACACACACACACACACACACACACGGTGCACGTCATATAGACTTTGGAGAAAAGAGTGTTATCAGTCTTAATTAAGTGAAATGACTGGACCTTGTTCCTTTGGTCCCATAATGAGCTTGTTGATAATCCTTCAATTAGTCCGTGCTCATAACCCTTAACTCTGTAAATTAAATGAATTCTATACTTTTTATAATGTGTCCGTCCTCTTCCTCAGATTCTGACCGGCGAGGACTGGAACGCCGTCATGTACCACGGGATCGAGTCCCAGGGCGGCGTGCGGCGCGGCATGTTCTCGTCCGTCTACTTCATCGTCCTCACGCTGTTTGGAAACTGTATCCTCTGATTTATTAACTGCACTTTATGATCCCTCACAGGTGGGGAGGAAATATTCTAATATCTATTTCTTTAGGGCTCTTAAAATTCTAATAAATAAACCATCTTCGTCCAGAGATATTTACAACCTGGTGGAAGAGAAGTGAAACATATCTTTATTACTGCAGGAACTGTTGATTGTGAATAATCACTGCGGCAAAGCTGTGTTTTCTTAGTTGCTATAAGAAAAAAGAAAAACGTGCTTTCTTCTGCACAGTGTCGCTCATAAAAGACCATTTCATTTTTTCCCAAACACTTTTAATAAGTTCCTTGCCCTCAATTGACTCGTCCTCCTGTGCCTGAGTGTCTGAACAGGACAGATTCTGAGTTATTTTAAATATTGGCCTGAGACCGACGGACAGATCAAACCATCGGTCACCTCTGCTCCTGCTGTGCTGTTTAATCACAGAATACATTATTGTCCATGTGTATTTTCTCCTGAGCCCCCCCCCCCCCCCCGCCTCATTCAGACACCCTCCTGAACGTCTTCTTGGCCATCGCCGTCGACAACCTCGCCAACGCGCAGGAGCTGACGAAGGTGGGCTCGGTTCGAACTCCGTGTTGCATTTGAAGACGTTAATTACAGTACAGTATAGCGATGTAAATGTGGAAGCGGCGCCTGGAAGCACTTTACATCCTGGTTGTGACTGGTTTCAGGACGAGGAGGAGCAGGAGGAGGCGGCCAACAAGAAGCTCGCCCTGCAGAAAGCTCTGGAGGTGAAGGAGGTCAGCCCGATGTCGGCGGCCAACATCTCCATCGCTGCGTAAGTCTCCCAGAGTGTCTGTTCTCTGACGGCAGCTCCAGCCCCACACCGGAGATACATGTCCCTCTGTGTGTGTGTGTCTGTGTCTGTGTGTGTCTGTGTGTGTCTGTGTGTGCGTCCTGTGTTTGATCTGTTCTGGACTTCTTCCTCATCCACGCCCACAGAGAACGCTCCTGTGTCATCCTCTTGTTTATGACACTCCACCGTTTACCTCCGTCGCTCTGAGAGGCAATTAAGGAAGCTTCGATCGTACGTGTTGAATTCGGCTTCACAGGGGGAAGGAGATGCTTCAGCTCGGCTTGAGTAGACTGCAGAGGCCTTTTCATTTGAAGCCATTATAGATACCAGCCTAACAAATAGTTCTAAACAACTATGATTAGGAATCTGGAGTTTATAAATAACATTAGATGTGTATTCTTTTAGCCCTTGGCCTCATTTTTGAAAGTTTAGGAGACGAACGCTATCGAGCGAAACGGAAGAACAAGAGAAAACCCCCCAATCTTCTCTGTCAGATACGATAATGACGGGGACGTCTTTATAAACGCTGTCACGCTAAAACTTCTGACCCGCCCCCCCCCGCCCCCCTCCCCGCCGCCGGCCTGTGATTGACAGGTCTGGGGTCTTGTGTCAACGAGGTAATTAACTTCTCCTCCAAATTTAACCTATTTTTAGAGCCCTGATGAACACTGGAATTATGAGAGTCTGTCAAAGTTGGAAGTCGAAAAAACTGGAGCGTCTTGATTTACTGGAGCAATACTGGAGTTTAAATGAGTTTAAATTAGTTTAAATGAGTTTAAATGAGAACAAAAACAAACGATGGACCCGGTCTGAAGCGTAGACTGTAAATAAAGATGGACGACACATCTCCCACTGTCCAGCAAATGAACACGTACAGAGGAAATGGACACAGAGTGTGGACAGAAGCCACAGGAGACATGGTCCAGTGATGCAGGCATTAATGGGAAATTCATATTTCACTGGTGTGTGGCACAACCAGGAGTACAACACAGTACATAAGTTGACGATAAAAATACACAATACCGTAACCTATACTGCAGCCAGCCACCAGGGGGCGGTCGAGACGCTTTGGCTTCACTTTACTGGAGCTCTCATGTCGTCCATCTTTATTTACAGTCTCTACATTTGGTCACATGAGCTTCACGCCGCCGTTTATTCATTTAAAGTGAATAATTTGTTCCTTAATTGCCGTCCTCTAAGAACTGGGTCAGTCGACCTCTCTCACCATCATCACTGTTGTGTCACGTGATCTGTTCGTTGTTTTACAGTTTTATTGGAATATTTTAATTTGTATATCGAACATGTAATTTACTGTTTGTGTGAATTCTCTGTGCTTTTTAGTAATTCAGGGTTTCATGACAAAATCCCTCCAGACTTTTAACAAATACAAAAAACACCTTTCAGTCTAAATGTATTTAAATCTCACATATTTATATATTCAAATATAATTGCAGTCATAACTTTGTTTCTGTTTTGTGATGAAGCTCCTGAATGGTTTGATTTCGGTCTCTGTTCTTCTGACGATGTATCTGCTTGTGTTGTGGTTGACGGAGGAGGGGACACGGGGACGGACGGACGTCCACTCGTCCCCTCCACATCCGGGTCTCATTCTTTTCCTTTGTTTTTCTGTTCTGCATGCACAGTTTTGTAAAGCAAAATCGAGATGCACTCTCTCGCAGGTCGTCCATCAACAGCATTCAGTCACTGTGAGTTAACAGTCTCTGTTACAATATTCTCCTCCTCTCCTTCCTCCTTCCCGTCCTCTCCTCTCTCCTGTTCTTGTCTCCTCTCCCCCCTTTTGTCCTCATCCCTCATCTTAGTCTCTTTCTCTCCTCTCCTCTGTTCGTGTCTCCAATCATCTGTTGTTTTCCCAATAGTCCTTTCCTCTCCTCCTCTTTTGTCTCCTCTCCTTTCCTTTTCTCTCGTTTCCTCACCTCTCGTTTCCTCTAATCTCGTTTCCTCTACTGTCTTTTTCCCTCGTGGTCTGCTCCTCTCTTGTTTCCTCTCGTTTCCTCTCGTTTCCTCTCCTCTCCTCTCCTCTCCTCTCCTCTCCTCTCCTCTTGTTTCCTCTCCTCTGCCTTTTGCTTCCTCTCATGTCCTCTCCTCTTGTTTCCTCTCCTATGCCTTTTGCCTCCTCTCCTCTCCTCTCCTCTCCTCTCCTCTCCTCTCCTCCTCCTCTCCTCTCCTCTCCTCTCCTCTCCTCTCCTCTCCTCTCCTCTCCTCTCCTCTCCTCTCCTCTCCTCTCCTCCTCCTCTCCTCTCCTCTCCTCTCCTCTCCTCTCCTCTCCTCTCCTCTTGCTTCCTCTCGTTTCCTCTCCTCTCGTCTCCTCTGCTCTCGTTTCCTCTTCTCTCCTCTGGACCTCCATAAAACTAAGTGAAGTCATATCGTCATTAATAATGTAGTGAAATGTATTTATGATTCCTACAGAGAAATCGATCACATGTAAATGACACAGATAAATACAGACACACATTTGAGTGAATAATACATATCGATGGATTTAAAAATGCAGATGAAGGCCGGAGATGCTTATTCAACATCCCACTTGTGTGTTTGTGTAAATATCTCTCTCCTCTCACTCTCTCGTCTCATCCCTCACTCTTCTCTCTTTTTAAACACTGTCTGTCTGTCTGTCTGTCGCTCACCTGTCTGTGGATACCTGTCTGTCTGTGTCCTCGGCCTGTCTGTCTGTCTGTCTGCCTGTCTGTCTGTCTGTCTGTCTCTCTGTCTGTCTGTGTCTTTGTCTTTTAGGAGTTACACTGTCTACTCCTCCCCCGCCCGACGCATCTTGAGGTACAGGTGACCAGAGGGAACAAACTTAACTAACCCATAAAGCCCCATGTAAATAAATCCCACTGTGCAGAGACAGAAACAGTAGAAACGCATCAAATGAGTTTTGATGTTTAAGTTTAAGTTTATTCCCACTTCCGTTCAAAAACACGTCAGGAATAACCGCCACCCATCGCATGCTGGTCTGCCTGCCTCATTCCCACCCGGTCCCGCTGGATTTCAAAGATTATTCCTGTCCGATGTTTTTCTACGTCTGAAGGGAAACATTCGACTCTCTGAACTTTTTCCAGTTGCCCAGGAAACAACCACAGATTCATCATTTAGTCTTTGTCCCTAAGAAATGAGGCGACGTCACAAGATGAATACAAACACAGGCTCCGTGCAGTCAGAGGTGAAGCTGGTTGTGTGGTCGGTCAAATCCATAACCCATAAAATGTAGAAACACTAATTCAGCAAGTGGATTTTTTTTAATACGAAGACGAGCCAGAGGACAGAAGGGACGTCACGATTTGCCTGTGGAGGGTAAAGTCAAACTCAGGATATTTTCATTAATGAAGAATAAAAAAATAAAAAAACACCCGACCCGACTTTTTTATTAGTTCCTCGTCTTTTAAACGAGTCAAACTCAGAATCCTTGACAGCAGCGTTTGAAAACAGCGTTCGTGCTTCAGCCGTTTGTCCATAAATAATTTAGGAGAAGCTGAACTCACTCACTTGTGGTTGTTGAAGGTTGAACCAGTTGAGAACATGCTCATAGAATCCCAGAATCAGGTCATTTCCTGTAAACAGAATTTAGAGATCGTCCGCTGAACACGACCTTTATCGTCTAAAGGTTTTCAGGAAGTGGAAAGAATCCTATTCTGGATTTGGGGGTTTGAACTAGTTTCTCCATATATCACTGGAGCATGGTAAGTGAAAGCTTTACCATGGGGACCATTTGTTGAAGCATCCATAGACCACGTCACGTCCGGTTCTTCCTCGCTTCACGTCATCGGGAACCTGATGACTGAAGCAGGGTTTGTGGAATTTGTGGCTATGGATGGAAACGTGGAAAAGTGGTGCTCGCCCCAAAATGTGAAATGTTTCAATGTCGTTGTTTTTCATCATCACACAATCTCTCCTGTGGGTTTGATTCCTGTTTGCAGCAAGGAGCAGCAGCGCTCAGCCAAGAGCATGTCGGTGTGGGAGCAGAGGACCAATCAGCTGAGGAGACACAACGTCAGGTCGAGCACCGAGGCCCTGTTCAACGAGCTCGACCCCGAGGAGCGCCTCCGCATGTCCTCCGCCCTCCACCTCCACCCGGACATGAAGACCCACCTGGACCGGCCGCTGGTGGTGGAGGCCAGGAACGGAGACAAACCCAGCAGGCCTCCCGAAGGAGGGGGACGGGACGAGGCGGCGGACCCCCCCCGGCAGGACGGGACGGGAGACAACTTCCACGCTCACCCCAGGAAGCATCACCGCCACCGCGACAGAAACGGCGACGGGGGCGACGGCAGGGGGGGGCGGCACCACACCCATCACAGCAGGAGCAGAGACCACAAGGCCGACCAGACGAAAGAGAGGAGGGCGGAGAGGAGCCACAGCCACGAGGGGGGGCAGGGACACAGGCACCACCACCAGGCCGGCTCCCCCGAGGACGAGAACAACGACATGCAAGGAGGAGGAGAGGAACGAGGGCATCGCCACCACCACTTCCCATCGTCCGCCCAAAGAGGGGAACGGGACGATAGCGAACGGAGCACAGGGGGAGCGGAAGGGCCGAGGAGGAGGAGGAGGAGGAGGAGGAGGAGGAGGAGGGGATAGTAACGGAGAGAGGAAGGGGCGCTGCTCTCGGATGGTCAGAGCTCAGTCGACTCTGGATGGAGACGACTGCAAGAGGAACAGAAACGGAGCCCGAGGCCACAGGTAATAAGGCGCACACGTTCGACTCTACATTCACACTTTAAACACACGAGGGGCTTTACTGCTCTCAGGGAAATAGAGACTTATCAACATTTCCAGACACAGAAGAAGCTGCGTTCAGATAAACCCATCGCACACCACAACTGAAGAGTCAGACGTTTTCCCAAGAGCTGGAGCAGAAGAACTGAGATAAGGAGGATGAGCGTTGGACTTATATTTATCAGTTGTTCCTCCATATCTGCTAAATATGTAAAGTGTTTGCTCAGCAGTTCGCAGTGTAAACAAACACGTGACGTCAGGGTTGTGATCGCAGCTCGTTTCAGTTTCACCCGAGTGGATTAAAAAGTTCAGCTCAGGTCAGCGATGGCACCGTGTCTACAAGCGGAGGAAGTCATTTCTTTTTGTCATCACCGTGTAAAGTGCAAACTGCAGCGTGACTCGCAGCCGAGATCGATTTCCTCCCGTCGCTCTCGGGGCTGAATCAGGACCATTCCCCCCCGAACGGAGGACGGAGGTGATCGAACCTCTCGTCCACCTGATTGGACAAAGAAATAAATCGTCGGCCTTCACCTGTAAATCACACGAGCTGGATTTATAGCTGCTCTAGTTATTGACGAGCACTCAAAGCACTAAAGTACAGGTTTACCATTCACACACATTCATACAGTTTATACAGATACAGATAAATAGATTTTACAGCAACTCAATATCAGAATAAATACAAGTAAAAAGAAAAGATTAAAAATAGTAGAGTAAAATAAGAAATAGCTCTACATAAGAACAATTAGACACAAAACACAAAGACGCACACATGAAGACGTTAGTCAAGCAAGATCGTTTAATAACAGCAATTGTCACCAGGATGTATAATATATAAAAAGAGATATAAGTGCAATAGAATACCCTTACCTTGAAATAATAATGATAATAATAATTGAAAATTTAAAAAAAACTGTTCTATAACCCTGAGAGTGTAACAGTTTCTGAATAAATCTGAGGGTTTTGAAAAAACTGCCCCACAGTCGCTCATTTAAATTTCATATCTTCACCGCCTGTTTTAAAATATTTATTTTGTGAGGATCTGCTGCAGCGGATCGACCTGTGATGTCTCCGACTTTAATTAATCCTCCGCTGGATTTCCATAAAAAACAAAAGACATCATTTCGTTTTTTTTTCTTACACAAGTACGATATAAGTGTGCGTTTGGAAAACTCCCCAGTAAAACTCAACTTCGACTTCGCAGCCAGATGATTCGCGCTCTGTGTCCCTCGAGGGCGCGCAGAACTTTTCTAACGTGGATCCAATTTGGCAGAAACAAGCCGGAGGCACACGAGAGTGCGGCCGCGATGCCTGTGATAAGATCCACATCTCTTTCTCCAGAGAGAAGCAGCCAGATGCCGAGGACAGCGGCCTCGCCTCCAGTCCCCTGCAGCTCATGCACAGCAGCCTGAGTCTGGGGGAGAAGCAAGAGGACGCCGACAACCAGAAGAACTCCACCAGGGCCAGTCAGGCGGGCCTCAACAGCAGCAACGCCATCCACATCCCCGTCACCATCACATCGCCGCCCGGGGAGACCGCCATCATTCCCAGTGAGTAGAGCACAACGTCGTCGCATCTATATATAAGTAGACTTCACATTGTGTCAATCGTGTTTACGCACAGACTCCAAAACTTTGGGCCGTCAATAATTGGACCAGGTTTGATTTACTGTCTTTTTTATTAAAGGCACCTAATCACATGATTTAAAGAAAGAAACTTGAGTCTAAATTGTTGCTATAAACAATATCAGTGATTTTAAAAAGCTCCACAACGAGGAGCATTAACTGAATTTCCTTTGATGGTAAGAATCTGCCACGAGAGTCGAGGCTCCAAACACAGAAGAATGAAACGTGGGTGGAAGACGCCAGAACAGCATCAGTCAGACGCTCTTCGTCTTGACCCGGCAACCACCGTCTTACGAGAGACGTCTAATTAGTGGAGAAAGTAAAAGAACAATCATCCAACGACCACATGGACCCAACGTGACTCTGGAATCCACAGAAAATGTCTCATTACTCACTAATACTTTCTTTGAGCTGAACCAGCGTACTTGTTTTTTTGTTCCCACCAGTGAACAGCATCGACTGTGACAACGTTCAAATCAGCGACGAGAAGAAGATCTGGAGGAAGAGGAGGCGGCTAATGGGCCTCGGCAGATCCTCCCCTACAGCTCCATGTTCGTCTTCGGGCAGACAAACCCGTGAGTCACAGCCGGGGGGGGGGGGGGGGGGGGGGGGGGGGGTAGACTGATGGTTCAACTATGGTGGTTTGAACTACAAACATCAGAAAGTTTTCACCTTAAGACCATGAGCTCACACCCAGCACTTTACTTAGATGTGTGTGGTATGTAGTTGTTGTTGTGTCTGTTGTTGTGTGTGTGTGTGTGTGTGTTGTGTGTGTGTGTGTGTGTGTGTGTGTGTGTGTGTGTGTGTGTGTGTGTGTGTCCTAGGGTGCGGCGGCTGTGTCACTACGTGGTCAACCTGCGCTACTTCGAGATGTGCATCCTGATGGTCATCACCATGAGCAGCATCGCCTCTGGCAGCCGAGGACCCGGTGCAGGCCAACGCGCCGCGCAACAACGTGAGTCCCACTGACACCTGGACGTCGTGAACGAACATCTGGACGCAGACAACCGACGCACACACACGGGGGGGGGACACACAGACCGGTTCCTGCAGGCTCACACAAGTGCACGAGGATTCACACAGACACGTCTGATTTGGGCTGATTCATCCGCACTGATTCAGGCGTCTCGGCTAACAGCCTCTGGCAGTTTGGAAAAACAACAACAAGCGTTTTTTAAGTCAAACTCTGACACTTTGACTTTAGGAAAATGTCAAATTTAACTTGTGTTCTAATCCAGTTTGGCAGGTTGTGTCTGTGCTGCGCTGCTGTCTGTGCTGCGCTGCTGTCTGTGCTGCGCTGCTGTCTGTGCTGCGCTGCGCTGCTGTCTGTGCTGCGCTGTCTGTGGAGCCCATGTTGGGATTGAGGATGTCATACACGCACACGGACATGAGACTTGAGTTTTGACGGACAAGCACAACTAGTTCATATTCTAGTCAGGGGCACAGAGGGAATCTGGGGTGATGTGTGTTTGTGTGTGTGTGTTGTTTGTGTTTGTGTATGTGATGATGAGTGTGTGCGATCGTGGGAGCGCTCAGGCGATGTGCACACACACACAGACACACACACACACACACACATACGGTATCTCTAACCAAAAGCATCAGTCCTGGATCTGCAGATGAGTCACTTCACAGGATGTTTTCTTCCCGTGTGTTGCTGCAGGTTCTGAAGTATCTGGATTACGTCTTCACTGGAGTCTTCACGTTCGAGATGGTGATTAAGGTGAGAACAAAATTCAGACTTTACTTTATTTATAATGATGTTTTCAACTGAATTTAATCTAAACTTTGAAGTTAGGACTCGTGTCGTGTTGAGATAAACAATTAATCTGAGATTAGCGTGGTTGTGGATGTGTGTTTGAACCTGCGCTCACTGGGAAGGTTAGCACCCAGTGGACTGCAGCTCCGACACTGCTAATGGCTTTGTGGGTTTCCTCCTCTCGGCTGTGATAACCGTCGGCACTTAATGCCATGCAGGCACTTTAGATAATGAACGGTCTGGGTGAGTGCACTGAAGGTGCCAAACTATGAAAAGCAGAGGTGATTTAAATCTTTTTTAAGCCGTGAAGAAAGGAAGGATCAAAGTAAACCCTTGAAAAAGAAAAATGAAAAATCTCGGCGTCATCTTGTTTGGTTTTCTCTGTAATTCCATTATTCTGTGACTGCAGATGATCGACTTGGGGCTGCTGCTGCACCCTGGCGCGTATTTCCGTGACCTGTGGAACATCCTGGACTTCATCGTGGTCAGCGGCGCCCTGGTGGCCTTCGCCTGCTCGTAAGTCCGCGGGAGTTACGAGACACCTTTGAGCCAATCGGAAACACGGGAGTCACGGCGAGAATTGTTTTGAGGATTACTTTTGCGTTCTCTTGCAGAATGTTTTAGTTTATATCGCGACAGTTTCCCGTTCCCACCATGCAAGTTTGAAGAACTCCACACCCAATTAACACTCCAGCTTTAGTTCTTTCTCTCGGCCTCGGACGTGTTCTACCAGAAAAATGTGGCCCGAGCTAAACTGTAGAAAAGCATCGGGAGGTAACGCGACAGTAATCCTCAGAATTCTCGCTCGGACCCGTCGGGCTCTGTAGAAATAAGAAATTCTCCGTAGCCTCCGTATAAACAGAGTTAATGATCCCCCCTGAAACTCCCAGCGTTGCATTCTGGGTACCTAGCGAGGTCGTTTATTTGGCCTCCTCCCACCACTGTTTTACAAACCCACTGACTCGTCCTGAAGTTGTGCAGTTTGTCTCCTTGTGTGTTGTTTCTTCTCCTCTGCTTTATATATTGATGCTTCTCTCTGTGTCTTTTATCTGTTGCTGACTTTGTCTCTGTCTTTTACTTTCTTCCCCTCTTCCTTTCTTTCTGTCCTTTCTGGCTTGGATTGCTTTCAGGAGCCTGATGGGGTAATGCCTGCTCTCTCTGCCTGTTTTACCGCTCCGTGCTCGTCTTCCTGTTTTGTGTCTCCTGCTCTTCTTCCCGTCCGTCTCAGCCCGTTTGCTGACGCGTCGGCCGCAGCCGTCCGTCTCTTCGACAAATGTCACATTTTGTTATTTTGCTTCTCTTATCGCCGGCGCCACCGTTCCAATCAAAGACGCTGACATTTACTCTGTTTGCGTTGCATAACTGTGTTTGTGTCTGCGCGCAAGGTTGCGTAAGAGTAATTACCCCGTTCTCCATCTATCGCACACATCTTATATGTGTGTCGGTTGGAACAATACACACAAATCACAGTGTGGCCGCACAGCGGATCATTTCAAATACTGGACACGTATTAAAAATGTGATCCAGGATATTCTTGGAGAAATCCGTTAAACAGACATTTCTTCTCGTTTCATTTCTAAACATAACAATAACTTGAAAGTACTTTACACTATGATGACATTCTTTCTTTCTGTCCTTCCTTCCTCATGTTCGTACACATAATCTCTAATATTTCCTCGGACTCGTCTCTCACTGGATAATCAGTTGAATTGCTTCTGTTTATCTCTGTATCTGTGTTTTTCTTTTTAAAAAGCTGAATAATGTCTCTGTACCTTCATGTCTGTGTGAAATCTGCTTAATATCTTTATTTTCCTCTGTTTTTTCTTTATCTGCTCATTTGCTCTCGTTTGTGTGGGTGGTGTTTGTGTTAATGTGTGTGTGTGTGTGTGTGTGTCTGTCTGTGTGTGTTCGTGCTCATAACCGCTTTTTTCTCATCAGATCCCAGCAAAGCGTGGCCAGGTGGGAACTGCCCCTCTCTCTAACTGTAACTTATTGACCCTCCCTCCCTCTCCCTGCCCCCCCCCCCACATGTGAAAGAGAGAAAGCTCCTCCTCTTATCAACCTCTCCATCGCATCGTGTTTGGGATACGACCCCCCGACCTCCTCACCTCCTTCCCCCCCCCCCCCCTGTTAGAAAAGTCCCGTCCCGTCCCAATATTGGGGCGACGAAATAAAAAGACAATATTGGGAACTCCGAGTTATAGCTTTCAGAAGACCAACATAAACACAACAATACAAATCTAACGCAACATATACACACACACACAGGAAGACAGAGAGGGACAGAAATGCTAAAATGAAAAATATGGAGTTCATAATTATTTGAGCACGTGATTTTATTTCCCGCAGCACGTGAACCTGCTCGATAAGGAGCCTCGTGCGTCCTGTGCACACGCGTCTGATTGGACGTCAGCTCCCAGCGTCTCTAAACAGGAAGTGCTCGTCAGCTGAGAGGATCAGTGATGATGACCTCATATGCCAGGCTGCTGAGCACATTAGGCTATCAGTGGTGATCTGTGCCTCACTGATGTGAACACACAACCTTATGTACACACACACACACACACACACACACACACACACATATGCACATTACATCCTCCTTGCCTGCGGCTCTTCTGAAAGCTATTGGGAGACTGTTCTTGCCGTCTCAATGTGTCGAGCTCCTTGAATAGCGAGGACCGGCATTGACTTTGCAGATTGCATGCCAGGATAACCAAGTCATCTGAGCATGAGAGCTGCATGCCTTTTTGTCAGACTTGAGAGTTCTCCACCGAGAAAGGAGAAGAGAGAACGGCCCCGGGCCCGGACCGTATAGGAACCAGGCTCCTGTTGGAGCCGCGTCCTGCCTCACCCACTTTATAATGAAGCACAGATAAGACTGCATGACATGAATTAAAGCTGCAGCTCAATCGATCATTCGTAAAGGGGGGGGGGGGGGGGGGGGGGGAGACCAGAGAAGACAGTGTTACTGCTTTATTGTAATTGTACAAAAGAAAGCAGTACTATGGAATTTAGAGTAGTGCTACATCTGAATAGCAATTGTACAGATTTATAATAACACAAGCTTTAAATCAGACAAAACACACAAACCAGTAAATATGAGACTAGTGGCAGGTTTTTATTTACACTCGCCAATATCTTTCCATCAAGAAATATGAATTATTCTCTGAGAAATCCACAAAAACGTAAAAAAAACCAAACACCAAATCTCACGATGAAAAAGAACCAAGAATCAAATGTTCCACCAATAATCTGTAGTCTTGTGTAATCCTGCTGAAGACTAGACCAAACGAACATGAACACCTCATTAATTGATTTCTAGTAAAGGAATCTGTGAAGCTGCCTGTGTTTGTCGAATACATTATTAAAAATTAAATATGACAAAGCAGTTTGTGTCTCTGCCTTAGTGACTGAGTGGTGTAAGGAGCAGAGGGCCCCCTGGGGCCCCTTGGGGCCACTAGGGGCCACTAGCGTCCATCACCAGAGCTCTGAGACGTTGTCTTTTCCTGTTGTGTCCTTTCACAACCTTCACACATGAAACTGTCGGTCGTGCACATCCACAGATATTTGCACACTCCTGATTTCTACGTCTCAGAATTCTTTAAAGTGGAGAAGAAACGACTGAGAAAGCGTTTCTGTCCGTATCGTGAAGCTGCGCGACTGATTAATTAAAAATCCCAGTGTCCTTGGCCAATGTCGGTGTGTGAGTGAGTGATGGCTCGGCTGTTACCTGTTAGTTTAAAACCCCCCCACAGCCGCTCCACACTGTTTATTACACAGTAACGTGCAGCTCACTCACTCTTTCATTAGATATATAACGTTTTTTATTCTATAGAAACAACACATGGGCTTTGTGTGATGGTGAAAGAACTGGGGTTAGGGTTGAGGAGGAGTGAAGGAAAGAGAGACAGAGGAGAAGATATAGAGAAGATATAGAGATATAAAGAGAGAGAGAAATAAGGAAATGAGGGAAGGAAGGAAGGATAGAAGGGAGGAAGGAAGGAAGAGAAAGAAAACATAAAGACAGATGGAAACAAGGAAAGAAGAGGGAAAGGTTGATAAATGTAATAAAACATAATATTGAGCAGAAATGACACAACATTTAAATCATGTAAAATCCCCACGTCTCAAATTTGAACTATTTCCAAGAACCAGAGTAAAAGTGCTCGTTACTCTAAACCCTGCAGCATGTTTCTGTAAAACAACACCACACACTCTCACTTGCATCGCTCCACTAACGCAGTATACAGAAGTACCACCGGTACACACTGTACTGTGTGTACTACAGCCCTTGTTCCCTGGGGGCTGGGATCAGAGGGTTTACATGATTATCGGTTACACTGCGTCACCCGAACTGATTCTCTCTCTCTCCCCCCCCGTGTGCGCAGAGGGACCAAAGGCAAGGACATCAACACCATCAAGTCCCTCCGGGTCCTGCGGGTCCTGCGGCCACTCAAGACCATTAAGCGTCTGCCCAAGCTGAAGGTACAGTAATCCCATCTGTCAGCCGCGAGTGTATTCCGAGGGACAGGGAACGCGACGAGAGAGCAGCCGGTGCAGCGTTCCGTGAAAACGTCGCTCGCACCAATCGGGAATCAAACGTATTTGCTGTGTAATAATACTGTATCTCTCTGATCTGAAATCAGTTCACAAATCAACCGTGTGTAGTTGTAGATGAAACGTTGGAGCTGTTTGACCTTCGTGCTGTTCTGGGTTGTGAAGGAGGTACATTGGATTTCTTTGGTCGATTGAGAACGTACAGATACCGACACAGTCACAAGTGATTGAGAAATGTATTTTGTGTCATGTTCAGGTTCATAATTTTAATTTGTGTTATTGCTTAAAAAGGTTTGAAAGCTCTAAAGTTCAACATCACTGTCCTCTGACTGTCCGTCGCTGCAGCTCCTCTCTTCAGCCTCTGTCTCAAACACTTGATAAAGCCTGCTCTGATTGGCCAGCTGGCTCACTCTGTGATGTGATTGGTCCATGCTTCCAGATACTTTTCCTGCCAGCCCCCCCTTCGTAAAAAATGTCCGATTCAGCCCTCGTGGGAATAACGCAGGAAATATTTCTTGATGACGTTTCTGTCACACAACAGGACGAGTAAACAGCGCCACCCTCAGCCAGGGAGGGAGAACAACAATAACAGAAGACGCACTAATGGATTTAGAAATTCTGACTCTGGGCCATAACAGGGCGAAAGCTGCATAAGATATTATTCTGGTGGCATCGTTTTTTGGTTTGTAGAAACGTTCGCCATCTAAGGGAATTTTTTCGATGCGAATGGAACGTTTTTCGGATCCTCGAGCAGAATAAAAGCTCTGTGATGTGAAAAGTCAGTAATATTGAAAAGCTGCTGTTCTCCTCAAAGCGTCGAAACCGTTTCCTCCGACGCCGACGTGACAGCTTCCCTCTGGTGCGTGACGGCGCCCGATCATCCGAACGTAATGACCCTGACAAAAGATGAAAGATCTGATTGGAGTAATGGGAGCGAGAGGACGGGGACGGATCAGAGCTGACGCGACGGACGCACGCCCGTCCTCAACTCCTCCCGGAGACGAGGACAGAGGAGTTTGACGGACAGGCTGGTAGAGGATCCGGGGAACTGTGCTCCGTGCGTCGCTCTGACTCAATCACCAGTCGGCGTATTAATTGGTTAGATTGCACATGTGTCAGCAGAGATGGACAAAGAGCTGAGAGAGAGAGAGAGAGAGAGAGAGAGAGAGAGAGAGAGAGAGAGAGAGAGAGAGAGAGAGAGAGAGAGAGAGAGAGAGAGAGAGAGAGAGAGAGAGAGAGAGAGAGTAGAGAGATAGAGTATATAGAGGAGATAGAGCTCAGTATGATCGATGAGTATCGCCGTCGTTAAACGATATAATGAATATGGACGGATAAATTAAGCCACAGGTGATTTCAGGAAGTTTTCCTCAGAATTAACTTTCTGTCACAAACAAAATGAAACTGGGTCTTTTGTGCTGCAGGTTTTAATAAAATCTCCAGTCAGGTTTTTTTTCATTATGATTTTTTTTTATTTCCCTCAGTTTTCACCTGAAATTAAAATGAATTATGGCTTTAATTTCTTTTCGAAGAACCGCTGCCTCCTGGAAATGAAGTGAATGCGAGTCTCCTCAAAACTACTGGCAGATGAGCGTGTACTGATCCGTGTGTGTGTGTGTGTGTGTGTGTCTTTCAGGCCGTGTTTGACTGTGTCGTGAACTCCCTGAAGAACGTCCTGAACATCCTCATCGTCTACATGCTCTTCATGTTCATCTTCGCCGTCATCGCCGTGCAGCTCTTCAAGGGGAAATTCTTCTACTGCACCGACGAGTCCAAGGGTCTGGAGAAGGACTGCAGGTACGTCCTCCTTTCACTTGTCAGTACCTTGAATGATCTAATTATAGTTTGTCTCACGCGCCCCTGACACTGTCCCTCTCTCCCTCAGGGGTCAGTTCCTGGACTATGGCCGGGATGGCGTGGCAGCTCAGCCCCGAGAGTGGAAGAAGTACGAGTTCCACTACGATAACGTTCTCTGGGCCTTTCTGACGCTCTTCACCGTCTCCACCGGAGAAGGCTGGCCCATGTGAGTGTGGACACGATGTGGGCAGCTCTGACCCTAACCCCCATAAGGAATTTGACTCTACAGATATTTAAAGCATCATTGTCTGGTTGTGTTTGAATCCCTTTCTCCTTCCTGCCAGGGTCCTGAAACACTCCGTGGACGCCACCTACGAGGACCAGGGCCCCAGCCCGGGCTTCCGCATGGAGACGTCCATCTTCTACGTGGTCTACTTCGTGGTCTTCCCCTTCTTCTTCGTCAACATCTTCGTGGCTCTGATCATCATCACGTTCCAGGAGCAGGGAGACAAGGCCATGTCGGAGTGCAGCCTGGAGAAGAACGAGGTGGGGAGCGACCCGGTTTTATCTGTTAGAAATCAAAACACAGTCCGATCCAAACTACATCTAACATGACGGACAATTCCCTCGAACAGAGTAAAGTCGGAAGCAGAAGCTGTGTGGGGGGGAATCGTCTCCTCTTCATCCTCACTTCACAGGGACTTTGTTTTCTCTCTGTGAAGAATTGGCCGCTGATTAAAGAGCATCTCTTCTTTTGATTTTTACAAAAAAATGTTGGGTCGCTCCTCTCGTGACTCGCCAGCTGCCTTTTCCTGTTTCCTGTTCACTCCCGGCACTCGTGTGATAAAAGGTGTGAAGCTCCCGCATCAGAGAGGATTCACACACACTCTTCTTTTTGTTTTTTCTCCACCGAACAACAGCGAGCTTGTATCGACTTCGCCATCAACGCCAAACCGCTGACGAGGTACATGCCGGCGAACAAGCTGTCCTTCCAGTACAAGATGTGGAAGTTTGTGGTGTCGCCTCCGTTCGAGTACGCCATCATGACTTTAATCGCCCTCAACACGGTCGTGCTGATGATGAAGGTCAGTGATTCCTCCTCCCGATGAACCAGATCCTCTCAGAGGCTGATTTCAGACGGGAACTCTGGGAAATGTCTTTGTCATGAGTTTGTTTTTCACACGGCAGCGCGTCAGGGAAAGCGTCTCCCAGTAAGTCTGTACTGGGAGACCAGCTGGAGATTGTCCGGAGCCTCTGACTCGGACCTCTGTGTTCTCAGGTGCAGCCCCTCCGGAGAATCTCAGATCGCAGAAGAAGCTCTGTTCCTCTCAGCCTGAATTAAAATGTGTTTCCTCGCTGATATAATATTTACTTCCCGTCGTGACACTACTCACTGCAGAAACTGTTTCCGAGAATCGGAGCCACTTAATGATGTGAAGCTGTGGTCTGGCCTTGAGACGTTGTCAACAATTAAAAAACCAAACAGCACAGACACCCGGCTCGGCATCACAGGGAAGCGCTCGTGTGTTGGCAGCTTCATTTCTCAGGAACCCTCCGAGGAAATGAAACCGTGGAGCAGCTCGGCACATGAAAACACCTTCATTATATCGCAATGTATTCAGTCAAATTCACATTATGTCCATAAACTCTGGATGATTTGTTTTAAATCAGGCAGAGTGGAGCAGTACAGAGGAAGGTCCCAGAACCAGAAGGTCTTCGGGTTCGATCCCCGGCTCAGTTCAGCGTTCTCCACATCTCTGAACCTCGTGTTGATAATCTGTGTTTCTTCCCGTTGTCCTCAGTTCTACGGAGCTCCAGACCTGTACGAGTCGATGCTGAAGTACTTAAACATCCTCTTCACGGCGCTCTTCACCCTGGAGTGCATCCTCAAGATCATTGCCTTCGGCCCTCTGGTGAGCTGTGAGGACCAGGTGCTGTTAATTAACCCACGTTGTGTTTTCCGTTTGCACACACGAAGGAAATTCTCTCTTTCGAGGCAGCCGGAGAAATCGGAGCGACGTCGTCAAACTGATGCAGCTGCGTTCAAGTTAAAACAACAATTCTTCCTTTAAAATGTCTAAAAACCAAACGACCTAGTTTATATGTTAACTCAGAGAAATGGGACGTTTCATTTTGTCGTCCCTTTAATGACGAACACGTTTTTTTGGGTCGTCTCTGCTATAACTTCAAAAATATGACAAAAGGAAAAACACCTTCCTCTGTTCGTATCGGTCGCTCGACGTTTGCTGTGTAACGTGAAAACAACTTTGAACAGGTGACCTCATCCGTCAACGTGAACAACCTGACTGAGAGACCCCTGGTGGCCAAGGTTTCATATTGTACGTTTATAAGATTCACACACAGTTAATCTTGAATGGCTGCTGGTTCTTGAAGGATTTAGCTTTTATTTCCTAATACGTTACAACAATATCAGAGGGGCTATAATGTTAAAAATGGTAATTAAAGGTGAAGCATTTATTCAGGAAAGAGGAGGATGAAGTAGCAAATAAAAACGGGGGATGAGCGGAGGAGTGCACGGAGAGAATAAATCTCCCAGCGCGGGCCATCTGGCCTCCGGCGAGGCATTTCATCACTGGCTCCGTTCCATTCACGAGGCCCATTTATTAAATAGCTTTTCTCACACACCACTTACCTCCACCTGTTTGGCTGCTGAGCCCGGGCGGGGGGGCTCTCCTGTGCTGCTGCAGGGGCCTGGCACCAGCCCCGGCCCCCCCCCCCCCCCCCGGGACCTGGATGACTGACCGGTCCGAGACCATCCCGGCTGCAGGCTGCTCCGCTGTGGGTTGAATATATGCACATGTAGATATCGTGTCCTGGAGGATGTCGAGGTTTAGTGTTTCCACTTTCATCCGAGGAGGTTTTCATTCCTCTCCGTCTGTTTGTCAGCAGGATTATGCAAAAAGCGTTTAACGGATTTCCACAAAACTCGGTGTAAAGATGGGAAAGAACCCGTTAAATGTTGACGTGGATCCAGGATTTATTTCATCATTTTCATCTTTGATATTTTCCCTGATTGTCTTTGGAATCATTCATGGATATGAATGAAACACACCAGATTTTGGATGATCTCTCTGGTCTTTGTTTTGCAGAACTACTGAAAGCAGCGTGGAACGTGTTTGACTTCGTGACCGTGCTCGGGAGCATCACAGACATCCTGGTCACAGAGGTTAAGGTAAGTGAGGTTTAAACCCACAGCAGAACTTATACATGAACATTATGAGGAGGTTATGAATCTACTTTCATTTGTTTGATAAATCGCAGAACTACCAAATCCATTTCCATTAAATCTTGAAGGGGTGGGACGTGACCCGAGGAAGAACCCATTACATTTAGGAGTGGACCTGAATAAACGAGTGGATCCATTATGTCTTACTTCATTTAACATGGCAAGAAATGACATTAAGCTCATGTAATATAATAATTTGGAGCCGATTTAAATAAAAATCTGGATCCAGGGAATTTAAATGTGGATTCATGAGGAGGCTGCCGGGCCTTGGTGGAGATATGAGCTCTACTTCTATTCTAGTTTTCATTAGTTTGTCAAGTAATATTTATTTTCAACTCTATTTTATAAGAAGATTCCTTTTGTTCAACCAAAAAACTAAGACTTTAAATTGTTTGCCTGTTATTTGACTTGAATTCCTCAGTTATTATTTCCATGTAGTTGTTTTTATTGAAGCTGTTTCCTTGTATGTTTAAATACGTATCTGAACGACACCTGGATGTTGAATGTGCTGCTTTGCTGCGCTCTCACACTCTCAGTCCTCAAATCCGAAGCTCAGCCAAGAAAACTAAGAGCAGAAACAGGAAAGCCATTAAAAATCTGTCTCTTAAAACGAACCTGGAACCTGAACTCGGACGTGAGGATGACAGACAGTCGCAGGAGAACAGGAGGAACATTTCAGCCGTTACAGTTTCTCCTGTTGAATCTGAAGCTGGAGGAAACACAAGCCTTTGATTGGAGGACTGAGAGCTGTAGCTTTCTGTGTCGCTGTCGCTCTCTTCATGTGATCATCCGTCTTCTTCTGTCTCTTCTCTCGCTCTCTTCCTGTTTTTGATTTCTCTGTGGCTCTGCTGTGTGTTTCCTGGTGCCCCCCCGCTCTGTCACATGACACCTGCAGACGGTAAGTGGCTTTTCTTGACGGCCGCTGATATTTGTCACTTTCTTGCCTGCGTCAGTGTTTGTGTTGTTCTACTGAAGCCTCAACGTGACGTGAAGCCAACAGGAGACAGTTTGAAATGTGTTTCTTTAACAAGGATTTCAGTTGAATAGGAGTGGATATTAAAATTGGTATTAAAAATAACCTTAACAATGATTCACGCCTCATTTATACAGTTTTATTTCGTTCTTCAATGCACAGGAATAGATTTTATCCGTCATTCGCTGCCTGTCTAAAGCACATTGTTATTATTATCAATGCATTTATTAATTTAAATGAATGTATTTGAATGTAAGAATGAACTCTTACATTTATTTAACTTTAACCTTTTGCCAAATTAACATTATTGAATTCATAATGTGTTAAATGTGCTGAACAAGTTTATATTTAATAATGAAATCACACAAATTAACCTTTATGCTAACTTGCTGTTGCACAAAGTCAAATCCATCGCCAAACACATTTCTTCAACGGACATGGAGGCAAACTCCGAAACATCCTGGTTGTTAAAAGACTTTTATCCCAGAGCCTTTTCCTGACTTTACCTGAGTTGTTATTGTAACAGCCGCGGTGGCTCCTCTCCTCCTGACGCTGCCGCCACTCACCGTGTCTCGGTTTCCTCTCACAGGACAAGATGATCAACCTGAGTTTCCTGCGCCTGTTCCGAGCCGCTCGTCTCATCAAGCTGCTGCGACAGGGCTACACCATCCGCATCCTGCTGTGGACCTTCGTCCAGTCCTTCAAGGTGAACACACAGATACGTGTATAGAACGTGTTAGTGGGAGAGTGTTGGTAAGGACGTGTGTGTGTGTGTGTGTGTGTGTGTTGCACAGAAGGAGATTAAGAGTTGTTCAGGTTGATTTAAAGCTGAACACGTGGACGTGGCTCAGAATCCAAACAGAGGAACAGCAGCAGGCCGGGACACGCTCGCACAATCCCTCTGTTACCGAGCCGCTCTCGGGCAGACAGCGGTTGGGATGTTTTCACACCCTGCGCCTCCTCCTCGCTCTCTAAATCCCCCGAGACGAGCCGAGCTAAACGCACGGCGCCCCGACCGCGGCCGAGGGAGTTCACAGCGGCTTTAATGTCGGTGGTGAAAGCTTTTAAACCCA
Organism: Reinhardtius hippoglossoides; assembly: GCA_006182925.3. Classification (NCBI taxonomy): domain Eukaryota; kingdom Metazoa; phylum Chordata; class Actinopteri; order Pleuronectiformes; family Pleuronectidae; genus Reinhardtius; species Reinhardtius hippoglossoides. The sequence goes on from CM031687.1 coordinate 2,412,725, forward strand.
ACGAGAATGGACTGTAGCTGCAGAGAGTTCAAAAGGGGCCTATTTAATTACAACAAACGTTCACCTCCTCCTCGCAGAGATATAAATAGCTGGTTAAAAGAATCGACCCTGCAGCTTTAATCGTGTGTGTGTGTGTGTGTGTGTGTGTGTGTGTGTGTGTGTGGAGATCAAACGTTAGACAAAGTGCTCAAAGGGTTTTGTGTGTGTCTGATGCTTGTGTGTATAAATGAGTGTTTGTGCTCTGAGCGCGTTGACGCTGTGTTCGTGTGTTTGTTTCCAGGCTCTGCCGTACGTCTGCCTCCTCATCGCCATGCTCTTCTTCATCTACGCCATCATTGGAATGCAGGTGAGTTGGGACACGAGCAGCTGGGCGTCAAATTACAGGAACCTTGATGTGACGATCTTCTTTCTCGTGTCGTCGTCGCAGGTGTTTGGAAACATCGAGCTGAATGAGGACACGGCCATCGATCACCACAACAACTTCCAGACCTTTTTCCAGGCGCTGACGCTTCTCTTCAGGTGAACCTGCTTCCATCTTCCTGATGCTTCCACTGCTGACGAGTACCGATAACGCTCGCCGCTGCTTCCTCTGCCACGTCAACGTGTGCGTTCGCTGTGTGTGTGTGTGTCTTTCAGGAGTGCGACGGGCGAGGCGTGGCATGAGATCATGTTGTCGTGTCTCAGTAACCGGCCGTGCGATAGACTCTCAGGAACTGTGGGGAAGGAGTGCGGCAGCGACTTCGCCTACTTCTACTTCGTCTCCTTCATCTTCCTCTGCTCCTTCCTGGTCAGTGTGGAAACTTTATTTGTATGTATAATTATATATATTGTTTATTTCTCAAACGTGTGTGTTTTCATTGTCCAGATGTTGAACCTCTTTGTCGCCGTCATCATGGACAACTTCGAGTACCTACCCGGGACGCCTCGATCCTGGGGCCGCATCACCTCGACGAGTTCATCCGCGTGTGGGCGGAGTACGACCCGGCTGCGTGGTACGAGATCGCATTATTATATAACACAGGCACTTTCCTGACCTGACTACTTTGACGACAACATGTATATTAAGTGTATATTAAATAAATGCTTACTTATATTATAATCACTTACGTTACAAGTCACTTTTCACCTGTTCACGCACACAATGCAGTTTTTTAGGTGCTGGGGATCAAACCACCGACCTCCTGGTTTGTGGACGACCCGCTCTTGTTCCTGAGCCACAGCCGCCCCCCCCCCCCCCCCCCCCCCCCCCCCCCCCCCCCGCTTTCCTAAAACACACGGTGTTATTGAAAATATAGATATCACCACTAGGTGTCACTAAATCCTACACGTTGAACCTTTAAGTAAACAACAGAGTGAATGTAGCGCCGCTGCAGTGGAGCTGGTGGTTTTACACAGAGAAAGATCTTAAATATTTCAATATTCCAAATGAGCAACAACAAATTCAAAAAGTGAAATTCCAGAGATCTTCGTCTTCTGAACTAACGTGTGTGACGTGTCTCGTCTCTTTCAGCGGGAGGACCTGCTATCAGGATATGTACAAATTGTTGCGTTTAATCTCTCCTCCTCTGGGTCTGGGGAAGAAGTGCCCGAACAGGGTGGCCTATAAGGTTTGCACCCCCACGCGGTTCCCTTTGTTTCAAAGGGGCTGCGAATGTCTGACTCCCCCCCCCCCCCGCCCCCCTCCCCTTGCGGTGCCGGAGAACGACCCGGCCGCACAAACCTGCATCGATCCTAACCACTAACCAGCCGGCAGGTAACCACGGCGAGCGCAGGAAACAAGGCCGCAAGTCAGGCTCCGGCAAACGGCATCACGTTCGATGTCTGCATGGTGGGGGGGGGGGGGGTGGGTAAGAAGTGTGAGAGCATTGTGAGCTTTGTTTCCACGGCGGTTCCTGCCGATGTCTCTTAGCATGAAACCGAGGGAAACTCCACCAGAAGCTCTCGCCTCCTGTTGGAAGGTGCGTCTGGAAAGTTGCTGCTGCTTCTCGTAGACGGATGGAAGCTGTAGTCAGAGGATTTATGGAAACTTCTTAATAATCGACTTTATTGATCGAGCTGTGGATATTTCTGGACAATCTCTCGGTTTCTTTGGCGCTTCCTGCCGTAGACGGGGGGAAATCTGGACTTAGACTCCGCCTCCCGTTCGCCGTACACTGTTTCTCGTCGGACTAGTCGAACGTTTCTCTCCACAAAACACAAACGACTCTTTAAAGGTGTTTCACGACATCTTGGCTCATCTCTACTAACGCATACAAAGTCTATTGAGCCCTTTTTGGACGTGAACTCTATTCAACAATTGGTTGTTCTCCATAGTTTCACGTGAATAAACCACAGGACAAAGTAATGAATTCATAAAATAAGATCGATATGTTTGAATTATGCAACAAAAAACGCTGCAGGAGTCGTTTGAGTGGTTTTTATGGACGTTTGGATCCGTTGCCGTAACTTCGATAAAGCTGAATCCAAGCTCCTAACTTGTTCGAGCAACTTTTCGCGCCCACAGGTGAGGAGTGTCTACTCTCGAGATAGACTTTCGGTGGAGTTTTCCTTCAACATAACCCTATCTCTGTACAGGGAATCCTCCGGAGCATCTCTCCTCCTCCTCCTCCTCCTCCTCCTCCTCCTCCTCCTCCTCCTCCTCCTCCTCTTCCTCAGATCCGCTCCTGAATCTGTAAATCCAGCCGGGATGGCATTTCAGATCCTCATTTCCCCGGAAATCTTATTAACAAGGATTTCTGTGTCTCCCTCTTTTTTTTTGCTTCAACTCTCCCCCCCCCCCCCCTTCTCCTCCTTTTTAATCTCCATCCCTCCATCCGTGGCCTCACACTCATCCTTTCCCCCCGGGAAGCGGCCGCATGACTTTCTGCGATATGTACAAGATGCTCCGCGACATGTCCCCTCCACTAGGTTTGGGAAAGAAATGTCCATCCCGAGTCGCCTATAAGGTAGAATCACTCCTTCCTCCTCCTCCTCTTCCTCCTCCTCCTCCTCCTCCTCTTCCTCCTGGTGCTTCCACCTGTCAAACATCTTCAGGCTTCTGTCAGTGTGTCACAGTCGGTGTCTCCTCCCCTGCTGTTGTGTCGTCTTTCATTTCGCGTGTGAAGCTCTGTGGCCTTTTCCTGCTCTGCCAGGGTTCGTGGTGCATTCAGCTAATCTGCTTCAGGGACACGAGACACTAATAATACCTCAAAAAAAGAAGCCGGCACAGGTTTATAATTTGGAAGAGTGGCAGTGCAGTGGGAGTGAAGTGAACAGTTGGATCCTCCTCAGGTCGTCCCTGTGCCGGCTGCTCACCTCTTAGCATGCCCACTCGATGCGAGTGGATCCAGTGCGTGCACAGCTGTCGGGATGAATCACGGTTAAGAGCGGCCCGGCCCTCGCCCCGGTTAGAGATGTCTGGCCCTGACGAGGTGGCGTCTCCAGATATAACTCTTGTTTTTTTTTTTGTGAATCGACAGAGACAGACATGAACAAACACACAGAGAGAGCAGCAGCAGTGCACTTCAGGGCAAGACTGGCATTTCCCCCCCCCCCCCCCAATCCCCCATTTTTCTCCTCCTCCTCCTCCTCCTCCACCCACGGTTCTGCTTCTCGTTAACCTGCTTCCCTAACGAACACATCGCAATCACCCCCCCCGTTAGCCTCTAGTTGTCTCTTCTGTCCTCCGAGCGTCTGAATCCTCGTCTGGGGATTTCCATCTTCTCTCCTCTTTCCTGTAACTTCACCGTGTGTCTGCATGTTTGGTTTTTGGTCTGTGAACATGTGTCCTGTGTTTCCCAATGTTTCCCAGATGTTTCCCAGTGAAGACACAAACTCTCGCTCTTCCTCTCATCTCTCCATCTGAGTGAAACCTACTCGTCTTCCTCGTCTCTGTTTTCTTTGAGCTCTACATCCAGCACACATCTTTCCTCCAGCCTCACTGTGAATGTGTTGCACTAACTCAGTCGTGCATGTGTGAATCACTGCTTCGCTGCATTGATCCGGTCGTCCCGCATGTCGTGGATTTATTCTTTCTGCTTTTCACAAATACTGTAAATATGATTTGATTTGATTCGTGAGCCTCTGTGCTGCCTGGTTTGTGTTTCTGCAGAATTGTCAAGGCTATTAACTCTTTATTTAAAAAAACAAAACATTCTATCTGTTAAATGTCAGATTATAGTGAAGATTCAGCACATAGAGACATTTTTAAATGACTTGTTTTAGCCGTCGAACAATACAAATAAAACATGTTGAGTTTAAAATGATATAAAACAGAAAAAAGCAGCAGATGCTCAAATCAGAGACACTAAAACCTGCAGAAGATGATTATTTTTGTTTGATAAATGACTATTTATACAGTTAACTGATTAACTGTATATTTTCTGCAATATATATATATATATATATATATACATGTAGGGACGTGCTGCAGCAGCGACAACAGCTTAACATGTCCGCAGAGCAAAGCACACACTGCTGCTGCATGCATCACAAGTTAATCGGATTTGCAACAGCACAGACACACACACACACACACACACACACACAAACACACAAACACACACAGACACATTCATCTTAGCTTTAAACAGAGACTATAAGAAACTCTAATGGTCACAGAAGCTGCAGGGAAACAGTTAATTGGCAAATCAATTAATCTTTTGGCAGAAAATAACTGATGAGTTTATGAAAGATGAGAATCTTTCACCATTTTCTCATATTTATAGACGAAACAATTAATGAGCCAATTAGAAAAATAACCAACGGATGAATTGCTGATGATAATAATCATTATTTAAAGCTCTAGTGTTTTTATTCCACTTGATTTACATTACCACTTACATAAATAAAATTAAAAAAATGTGCAGTATTATGTTATTCTTTAGATTTATCCACTTGTTTGTGAACCAGAATTGTTTGATTCCATAATATTTCCGTCTGAAATCCTCTGGAGTTTCACTGAGCTGGAGCTAACTTGTTCCCGCTCCTCTTCCTCTCAGCGCCTGGTGAGGATGAACATGCCCATCGCCGATGACAACACGGTTCACTTCACCTCCACGCTCATGGCGCTGATCCGCACCGCCCTGGAGATCAAGCTGGCATCTGGTGAGAAAACTAAAACTACAGAAATCACCCAGCGTCGCTTGGGGCCGCGCTGACGGCTCTGATGTTAATGTGAACACCATGGATGGGGGGGGGGGGGGGGGGCGGCGCTGTGGTGCATATTTGATATGACAGTGATGTGTGGGTGCCTCCTCAGGGGTCCTGGCGCAGCGCTTGTGCGACGCTGACCTGAAGAGGGAGCTGAACCGGGTTTGGCCCAACCTGTCGCAGAAGACCGTCGACGTGCTGGTGACGCCGCACAAGTGTGAGCCGCAGTTTCCTGTTTCCTGCTTTAGAGTCCTAAATATCGTGTTTCTTTTTTTAACAAATTCAAAAATCTGCAGCCTGATACCCGTGTGCGAAATAGCTTCAAGAAAGATTCAAGTTTAAATAGTTGTGTATTGTTCATCCTATATCCTGGAAACAAGTAGTATTTGAAACTGGTGTAATAAAGATGCCACACATGCACTCGTGGAAGATTAAATATAGTTTAATTCATAATAAACAACTTTTAGAAGCCTTTAATCACTTCTGTGATTTGACTTGTTATGTTATCGAGCACTAAACGTTTCTTCATGTGTAGTGAGGTGATTTTATATTGTGTCTAATTGAAACAGAAAGGGCCACTAATTATCATTTGTCTTGATGATCGTGCAGTAATTTAAGTTTCTAACACGAACGTAAAAACAAAAATGTGTAAATCAAGACCCTGCACATGTTCTTCATCTTCTTCTGTGCTGTTGTACTCTGCTGCTCATCTGGTGCCCCCTACTGCCCTGATGAGGGAACTGTCCTCTGTCCTCTCCCCTCAGACAACGAGCTGACGGTGGGGAAAGTTTACGCCGCTTTCATGATCTTCGACTACTACAAACAGAACCGGGCCAAGAGGCTGCAGCAGCAGCAGCATCCTGCAGGAGGCGCTCAGGTACAGCAGCTCCACAGCAAATCGATATATACACTCAAAACGTGGATCTTGATTCTGACGAGACGGTTTCCGTCTCTCTTTGTCCTGCAGAGTAAAATGGGGACGTTGTTCCGTCCTGTGCTGCCGCTCACTCACATACAGGAAGTAGAACCTCGGATCTGCAGCCCCAAACAGCCCCTCCCTCCCCAGCCCGAGCCGGAACATACGCCAGAGGCCCCGCCCATTACCGCCATCACCACCGCCACGTCCGCCACGTCGATAAACAGGGACGCAATGTGAGGGACAGTAAAACATGATGAAGACTGTTGTTGTTGTTGTTGTTGTTCCTCATCTTCTCCAGGCTCAAATGTAGATGATGATGTAGATGATGATGATGATGATGATGATGATGATTCGCCTGCTTCTTTTCTCGCCGCTCACGCCACAGAATTGTTGACGAGCCGCGTTCCTCTGTTTATCTTATGCCAGCGGTCAGCGGGCGTCATCGATTGTTGCCATGGAAACGTAGCTCTTACTGCGGAGTTGGCCCGAGGGGCCGAGAGGCCGAGAAACAAGCCGTCTAGAATCTCTTTAGAGTCGATGTCTGAGTCAGAGCCTCTGAATGTTTGATTCCAGATTAAACCAGAGGAGCGGCATCAAGCACTCGCAGTCCGGGGACGTTTCCCAGGCGGCGCCGAGGCCCAGAGGTCTGAGGAAGCTGCAGAGGGGTCAGTCGGAGGATGTTCCGTATTACACCAGACCTCAGGTACAAAAACACCAGGAGAATACCGTCTGTAATCGCACTGTCTGTGGAGACGGTTCATGATTCCTCCTCTTCCTCCTCTTCCTCCTCTTCTCCTCCTGCAGGAGTTGGTGGAGCTGCAGCAGGTGGAGGACCTCTCCGACTCGGAGGGATATCCCAGCCTGGAGGGCCACTACCGAGCGGCTTCTCTCCCCCGACTCAACGCCGAGTACTACGTAAGGTCTTCGCGGCTCGCGACGCCGCGCTTCCTGTTGTCGCAGCTCGAATCTGATCTCGTGGAGTTGATAAAACATCTCTTCGACTCATGTAGTTTTTAACTTTTAAACAGCTGTTTCCTTTCTCCTCCAGACTTAATATTCCAGATATTAAAATATTAAGAAAGACTGGAGCCCTGTTGGAAACACACACAGGCTTCACTTTGTACAAATTCTACAGAGTTGACAAACAAACCAAGTAAAGAAAGATATGAATAAAAGATTGTTAAATCCACAGTAATGTCCACAATCAAAATTTCCTGATATTCGATTGCTCTTAATTTACGAACCAGATCTTGTTAATACAACATAAAGGACATGATCCCAAGTAGAAGTTCAATTTCTTCTTCTTTATACTTTGTTTACTTACCGATTCAATTAAAATACAAAATATACACTCGTATAATAATACATCTTTATAGCAATAATCACATTTGGAAGTTTTGTATGATGATTTTAATCCTTTTGTATTTAACTTTTCAAATGTCTCTTTTTTAGCTGTGATTTCGTGACAGTAGCTGGATTGTGTCACTTTCACCTTCACTTTGTGTTGTGTTGTTGTCTGTCTCACAAACAACATGTGCTTTCCGTATGTTCACGTGTGTTTATGTTGCATTTTGTCTCTCTCTCTCTCTCTCTCTCTCTCTCCTCTCTCTCTCTCCCTCTCTCTCTCAACCCCTGGACAGTTACACACACCTTTGGTGAAATGTGGTTGTGTGTGTGTGTTGTTAATGTAGTAAAGTAGTGTGTGAGTTATTTTGTGAGTCAGTGTGTGGCTGTGAAACAAGGCAGGGAGAGTGCTGCTGCTTTCCTGCTTTGAAATAACTTTTCTTTCACTAAACAAACCAACTTTCAACCTCTTTTCTGTCATTTAACGTTTCTGTCGGTCTTAAAATCTTATTCTGAAACTAAAACAAAACCAAATATCCACTCTGCTACTCCCTCAAATTAAAAGGGGGAGTTATGATTATATCTTATTGTGTGATTTATCTAAAAGGTAAGATTTTAAGACTGTATATTCTAGATAAAACAACGTGGTAACTTGAATATTTCTTGCAGTGTTGTGATATGTATCTGTGACTGCAGCTGCAGGTGAGACTGTGAGGTAGGAACGAGGGGAACAGCACAACAAAAACAAATCTGAGCAAATAGTTCAAACAAAAACATATTAAATGTTATATTATATTATATATTGAGGGAATCCGAAACCTTAAAATGTACGATTTACACATTTTTAGCTTCGGAGACCTTCAAATATCGGGAATCAAACCCTCAACACCTGTATAATTAGGTTTAATTATATTTTTGATTGAATAACTTTATTTGATGCTTCTCATACATATGTTTATATTTTATTTTCCATTTAAACCCAGAGGCACCATTTGATTTGAGAATAACACTTAAAGTAAATTTAAGTAATTTTGTTATAATAAAGTAATAAAGTCCTTAAATCTTGAATTGCACATTATACAGGTTTTAATATTTTATATATATATATATTTAAAGTTACTACAATCTCCTCAGTAACCAGCAGGGGGGGCTGTATCTTAGCTGCTGTTCCAGTTCCCTACCACACCAGTTTGTTACCTGACAGAAAGATCAGAATCAGGTGGAGTGAGTGTCAGTGTCCTCAGAGGATATTTAAGTGTTAGAATAAATATTAATATATGTAATATATGAAGGGAAAATACCACTGGAGGCTTGAAGCTGCTACGAGGATATATTCTTGACTTTAAAAAATGGATCACATGCATTCTAGTGCAGGGGCGGGCAAACTTTTTGACTCGCGGGCCACAATGGGTTCTAAAATTTGACAGAGGGGCCGGGCCAGGAACAGATGGATGGAGTGTTTGTGTGAACTAACATAAATGACATGTCAAAATCATTACTTGAAAGGATTTGGCCTTTAACAGGTAGCAAAGCATTTATTTGCAAGGCAATTCAGTGTTTCCCCTAGGTTTACAGCTTTGGGGGGGCGGGGCGGTGGCTCACCTGTGTGCGCGCGCGCACGTGTCAGTGTGTGTGTGTGCGCGCGCGCACGCACGTGTCAGTGTGTGTGTGTGCGCGCGCGCACGTGTCAGTGTGTGTGTGTGTGTGTGCGCGCGCACGTGTCAGTGTGTGTGCGCGCGCGCACGTGTCAGTGTGTGTGTGCGCGCGCGCATCGGGATGGAACTCCGCCGTGCGCGATACAGAGAGCAGAGGAGAAATCTAAACGCGCGACCACGTAGAGCAGGGGTGCCGACACTTAGGCTAGTGAGCTACTCTTGAAATGAGCAGCTCAACAAGATCTACCGGCCGAATAATGTTGGTATCCACCGCCGCCACGCCCCCCCGCCCTGTACAAGAATTTACTGGTAGATCGCGATCGTATTTATTTAATTTAATAATAATAATATTTGGACAAGTTTGGTGGGCCGGATTAAAAAGCCCAACGGGCCGTATACGGCCCGGGGGCCGTACTTTGCCCATGTCTGTTCTAGTGTATGAAAGACGTGATCCTTTAAAGCATTCTTCACTCGAAATATGAAAAAACGTAGGTAAAAACTCCAAACAACAATCAAAGATCCACATATTTTAGTACTTTGGACCAATTAAGGAATAAAGATTACAAAAGGCCAATGACAACACTCCACCTCTTCTGTTCTCCAGCAGCGACGCCGGCTAACTTACAAACTGTGTAAGTTGTGTAACGAGACGTTTTCATTCTTCTCAAACGTTTCTCACATTTTCCCGGAGAAGAACGGACTAAACATCGTCTTTAGACTCAAGGTCGCCACCCAGTGGTTGTGTCACGTGTGTGTGTGTGTCGTGGATATTTTTTTCGGCGATCCAGTTCAGGTGGTTTGGGTGAAAGCACCTCAGCCGCTCCTCTACTCGACTCCCTCATCACACCTCTCCCACCTTCTCTCCTCGCAGCCGATTGTCGACCTCAGTCCCATCAGGCGCTCGGCGTCCTCGCTGACGCCGCAGCTCTACCATGAGGACGGGCTGAGCGAGTACGACCTGGAGCGGCTTGGCCTGGCTCAGGCCTCGACGGGTCAGGACCGAGCCCACCACCACCACCACCACCACCGCTGCCATCGACGCAGGGACAAGGACAAAGACAAGAAGCAGAAGTCGCTGGACAGGACCGCGTCGGTTCAACCGTCCAGCACCGTCGGTGAGACGCAAATTAAATGTTCACATCACTATTAACTTTATTTGAAAAGGATTATTAGAAATGCTGGTTTTACTTTCACGGAGACACAAAGATCGCAGGGCTTTTCCTTCGCACAAATTCTTTATAGGATTAAAATTCCACGATCCGGTTGTGCACAGAGGGCGACAGGGTTACGGCTGCAGGGGTTTAACACGTCGGGCTCCTCGGCTGATTCCCAGAGAGACAGAGCCGGCAGCTCGCCGAGGAAAATCTGCTTTGCTGGGGATTTATTTCTTCTTCTTCTTTAGTCCCATTGTTCCCCCTGACCTGGATCGTCACGTTCATACAGTCTGAACTCAGAGCTGCCACATGCGACTGGAGGGAGGCTAAAAACCAAGTAACACACAAATAAACACACTTCACACTACGTCTAAATCCCCAGTGTTAATGCCTGTGACACTTAGAGGCGGTGCGGCGGTGTCTTCGGCCGTTTGCCATGAACGAGGTTACGTCTCACGCTCGCTGAACTCTGAGGTCGTGTGTAAAATGTACAGAAATAACAGGATTATCTGAAGTTACATCATCTGCTGCTGAGATGCACCAAAAAGAAGTGATTTCGACTCATGACATCATTTCACTTTTAAAGATCTCAACCTAGACGTCTTTATTTTCACATTTTCACATTCTGCCTTTATTTGGAAGTGGACAGACAGAAATAACGAAGAAGAAAGTCCAAGAGGTTTCTGAAGCTTTGGCATCAGCTCGTCTGCGAGAGGAGGCGGGGCCTGAGAGCTGGTGACTGGGTGTTTTTGGTGCGTGTCAACACTGGAGGGCAGCAGCTGGACTTTACTGCCGAGATAAAAGGCCTCAGCGGAGAGATGCAGCTCGGAGATTTATGGGAACCTCTGGTGAGACAGCAGAACATTCAGCCGCCCGCTCCACGTCTATTAAACCCAGAGGAACGGCATCGCAGCGAGAAAGACGTCCGCCCCTCGATGCTCGTCAGCCTCCAATCCGACACATCAGGAAGATGAATGGGCTTCTGTGGTTCTGTCGTCGCAGTTTTAATCTGGGAACTGGAATTATTCCAGTGCAGAAGAAAGTGACTCCACCACAGTGCTCGGCTTTATGCCCCCAACTACTGTAGATCAGTCATTTCCCTTTAATTAGGAGGTGGAATTAAATATCAGGGCTCAGTGTTTCACGCTTCAAGAACTGTAAATATCATGGAGGAAACTGTAAATCCTCTAAATAATATGAAATAAGGAGAATCGATATTCACTTCATGACGAGGTGATGAGGAAACTTGATTTTGTGTCTCTTTGAACCGGGTTTTGTTATATTCAGGTGATTATTGGTAAAAGAAAATCACATTAAATCCTATTTCATAGTAAATTGTGTTCGTCCAGATTCGTTCACCGACCCTTCAGCCGAAGGTTTGTCCAGAGAGCGAGCGAGGGAGCGGGACCGCAGCCGGCCTCACGAGCGCAGACACCACTCCTCCGCCGGAGAGAAGCAGCGCTACTACTCCTGTGAGCGTTACGGCAGCAGGGAGCAGTGCCACGCCCGGTCGGCCGGCCCCAGCCGATCCACGTCGCCCGGTGAGGGTCAGGACGCCGGTTTGCTCAAACAGGTGAGTTAGTTAGAAAACTTTTTCAAGGGACGTTTGGTTTCTCAGGGATTGATGGAGGTAATTGGGTCTCGTCTTGTTTTCTCAGTATGGCAGCAACGTGGGCAAAGCGGGCGCTGGGACGCTCCCCTCTGGTTCCAGCACGCCGGGCCGTAGTCGCAGGCAGCTGCCCCAGACGCCCCTCACCCCTCGTCCTGCCGTGACCTACAAGACCGCCAACTCCTCACCTCTCCCGCCCGGTGCCAGCAACTCTATGAAAGGGCACCAGACTCGCTTCAGCCGTGGCCTTTCAGAGCATGAGCGCTTATACGTGGACCACATCGAGTCCCCGATACCGGTCACCCGCATCGGTTCGGACCCTTATTTGAACCGGCAGCTGCAGGACGCTTCTCGACAGGCCCTCCTCGAGGAGAGGGAGGACTTGCAGGACGCCGTGAGCAGCCACGGGTCAGGGGGCCGCTCTGCCAGAACCACTGCCTCAACCACAGCCTCTGCTTCATCACACGGAACTGCCGCCGCGGCCGCCACCATGCCCGTCACGCAGGCCCGGGCGGCAGTGGTGCCAAACGGGTTCCACTTCACCCTCGGGGTCAGCTCGGTGTCCGGGCCTGGGAGCAGAGGGACGGGAAGTCTCAGGGAGAGGGAGGACGAGGACTGGTGCTAACACGGTGGAACACTTTGGGGCGACGTCGTCGGAGCTGTAAAGTGCTGGTGCCGGGTCCGGGGGATCGATACCGAGAGAAAACGCCAGAGGAAAGTGCTGTGAAAGGGGATCGGAAATCATTCCAGCTTTGTAGTGTTACTCTCCTTTTTTATATATCAACAAAAGACTCTGAGGACGTTTTGTACCCCCCCCCCCCCCCCCCCCCCCCCCCCCCCCCCCCCCCTGACTTGCACTGAAATCATAGCACATGTGAAGACCCTTAAGTATTTTTGCCTTGGCCAGTGAAATCAGTGTTGGAGCAGAAGACAAAAGCCAAAATTCCCAAACTCATTCCTGGTGTCAACAACGTTTTCATCACTATCGTTCGTTTTGTTTTGTTTACTTTTGCCATGTCGGTTCGACAAGAGTTAAAACTTGATCATATTGATGCTACCACCAAATTATGTTCCTTTTTTATTTCTTCTTCTTCAGCTGTTCGGGGTTTTGACCAATTCTGACGTCAAAGAACCAATTTATTTCGGTCTTAAATTTCCATAACACTTAATGGACCCGGTAATTAATGTGACAGAAATCACAGGGATCGGTTAGAGTAGAAGTAGAGCCGAGTTTTAACGATCCCCGTTTTTTTTTTGGGTAAATCGAACCAGATGTAGATTTCTGGAGCGCACGTATAGGGACTAGATCATTTTCTGACTTCATGTGGCTGAAAACCAAGTGCCTCGTTTTCCCAGGTGGACTGAGGCGCCGCCTGGCCGTGGGATGAGGTGAGGGCGGCGTGCGCGGCTGAGGAACAAGCGGACGGAACCGAGCTGCTTGTTGTTTGAATCTGGTTTTAAAGGACAGAATGCAAAAAAAACTACAAAAAAACACTTAACAAAACACTTTTTTTGTACTAAAAAAAATGTCGTGGTAGGTAAATCAGATGCAGAGTAAGCAATGTAGTGCATGCAGGGTCTTGAACATGTCAAAAAAATAGTGTCTGTACTTTTGCTTCAGGATGTGTGGTAAGTATTTGCCTTTCTCTTTCAAACACGCTGCCACGACGCTGGTAGAAATCGTCTCTAAATCGAGGAAAGTGCCATTTTTTTGTTAATATAATAATAATAATAATAATCCAGTATATGTCACCTCTGCCATATTTGCCCCCAGATCCCACGGGTTTCCTTCTCCTTCTCACCTCTTTCCAACGAGAGCAGTATTGTGCGAGGGGTTTGTCGGTCGACGGCAGAGAGTTGTGTTGTTGCTGCTGACTGTTGACTTCACGTAGGGCTATGCAACAAGACGACACTTCATCTGCCCTGTAGCTTTAACCCTCTGGAATCTCCAGGTTCAGGCTCTAGTGCGACTGTGACCAAATTTTACATTTTAACGTGTGAAGAGTTGTAAATTGTAAATATTTCATATGTGATGTACAGAAAACACACAAACCCGTATGGAAGCTCACGCGTGTTTTTGAGGTTGGAAGGTCGACTGCATGACGCCGGACAGAACCGCCCCAGATATAAAGCTGTGTTCTCTCCAGACTTGGGTCTAGTTGTATTTTTAAATAATTATCATCACTGGATTCTGAAGCTTGTTAACAGAACCAGATGTCCGATTTTTGGGTCGAGTCACGAAAGGATGAAACTGAACCAGCTGCAAACAGATGTTACTGCCACACCAGAGGCTGCACTTCTGCCAGATGTCGTCCGCTAATGGCCGTTAGCTCGTCAGGCTAACGCGACACATTCCCACCTGGCACATCAACGTACAGCATCTGCTTCAAGGATGAGCTTTCAAATATTCTGTAGAGGGAGGGAGAGAGAGACACACCTCCACTTCCTGCCGCCATCCAGAAATGAAGCCAAAATATCCTGCATGCGGACGTACCGCTGATCCACGGGCTCGACCAATCACAGCTCAGTCTCAGTTGTCAATCAGGACATTTCACCACGTTTTTTAATAGCATCAAATAACTGATTAACGTACTGAAACATATAAATAATTACCTAAACAGACAGAAACCACCTTTTGAGTAAAGTTTATTTAACTGTGTGATCTACCCTCTAAAATCGAGGAGGCCTATACTGCAGCCAGCCACCAGGGGGCGATCGGAACACTTTGTCGTAACCTTTGAGGAGCAGAACTCCATGAACTGATTTTAATAATATTTTGGCCAAGTTAACAATTCAAACATTATTAGTACAAGTTTAACGTTAAACAAGTTTTTTTACGTGAAACATTTTTTTATTTGATCATTTCTCAAATATTTAAAAAGTTTTAAAGATATTTATTTTTTTACATCTGTTCAGAGATAATCTATCGTTGTTTGTCATTTGAATCAAAGTACAGATTAGACTAACCTGATGTCTTGATGCTCATATTCTCCCGGTTTATCTGAGTAGCTTAAAGAAAACGTGAATTATTTGCAAATATGATTAGATCCAAATCTGATTAGTTCCCCGATGTTTTAATTTACTTCCTGTGGTCTCATATCTGTGCAAAACATATTTGATCATCTAAACCGAGACGTTGAGACTTCGAAGCAGGCGGCTCGTAGCGTGAAGACTGGAACACACATTCTCGTTGTGCATTAATTATAAAAAAAAACTGACTCTACATTTTCAACGAGCCCGATAATAAACAAGTCCTCTCACAAGGTGCACGGTGGCTCCCCCTGCTGGACATGTCCTGTTTGCATGTTCTGAGATGAAAATGTGCATGTCATGAAAAAAGAAAAAGAAAAAGAGGCATTGTTCAAACTTCACTAAGTCCACGATTTGTACGATTTGTTTCCTGGTTGTGTTTTTTCTGCTTCTCTAAACACACAAGTATCAGTTTCAGGTTTTAAGAAGAATAAAAAAAAAGACAAACACGAGCTTGAATACGATTTTACGACAGAACCTCCAAAGTGGAAACGAGGCTCTTTCCCCCGAGGAGAGAGTCCGACCGAGTCCTTCGCTGCCTGATCTGTTGACTGTCTCTCCCACGGTCACTTTGACTGTACCTATAGATTTTGTATGAATATAAGTCCTTGAATAAAGAGGTATTATGAAATGACATGATGCAGATTGTGGAATATTTGTATTGAAATGTCTCGTGATTAGAGCTGTGTGTGTTTTTTTCCACATTGAATTAAGACGGTTTAACTGAACGGCTAAAATAACCATTCACACCTTCTTCTAGACAACGAGACAATTGTATTTTAATTTTTGAAAATATAGAATTGGTTATATATCAGAATTCAAATACACGAAATACTAATGTCCCTTCTTCTTTCATACAGGAAGTTAATTTCATAGTGTTCTGTTAATGCATGCTGATTGGTCAGTTAAGGACTCATGACTAATGAGTTGAGTTTACAGTTTAAGCCCTGAATGTTTTTACGTGAGTATTACTGGATAAAGTTGACCCCATATGTATTTCTACTTGCAGTTTGCCAAAGAAAAATTACGTGTCATTATGGATCCGAGCTCTAACAGTGCGAGGACAGTATTGGAATTTGTCCGGTTATTATATTTGAACCTGTTTTTGCAGAATTTAAGTGCAGGGATGGGGGATGAAGCCAATTATAGCGTTTTACCCCAAACCAAAGTTATCAGAAGCACAAACGCTTTAATTAAAATCGGTGTAATAAGACATTTTGTGGCTTTTATAGTTTGGTCCATTTATCATCTGCTAACATGGAGGAGGCGGGGCTCATGACTTTTCTGCAGCCATCCACCAGGGGGCGATCAAGAAGCTTTGGCTTAACTTGTCGTCCATCTTTACAAGCAGCCTGTGCGATGGACGGATGGATGTAGTTACTTCAGAATCAACACGAATGACGACAGAGTTGAACTTTATTGAACGGTTATTTAAGAGAGACGATCTCACTCAGTTTACTCGATGTCGTCAAACAACAGCAGCAATAATCAATCTCTCAATTAAAATGGTTCACATGTGGATGAAAGTGAACATTTTACAATCCAGCTGCAGACCAGCTTTAAAACAGGTGGAGGCAGTCCAGCATTTTAATTGGTCCACAACAGAGCGAGGGGGGGGGGGGGGCGTGGCCTGGTTGGCTGGTGTGCTGACATCACTGGCAGCTGGAGGAGAGAAGCTGCAGCTCGGTGAGAAGGAGGAGGTGAGGAAGAGGAGGAGGTGAAGAGAGGATGTGTCCCATCTCCTGCTGGAGCTTCACACTTTAAACAGCAAAGTTTCAATCCTCAGGTTTATTTTTATTTCCACTGAAGTGGAGCTTCGAGTCTCTGAGTCTTTGCATGTCCTGAAACTTTACTTTTAAAAGAAGGTTGATTCAGAGTGAGGAAGATGTCCCGCTGCTCCTTCACCTGGACGCTTTGGGTTTTCTGCCTCTTGACGACGAGCACCGCCTCGGCCGAGGAGACCCCGGAGGATGAGGAGGGGGAGTCCGGCTCCGGGATGCTGCACACAGGTAGGAGAGGTGCCCCCCCCCCACTGCACATGGGGCCTCACATCTGTCATTGATAACAACGTGTGCAGAATAATCAAGGAGCTTTATTTTAAAACACACAAGTTCAACCAGGCAAGATGCTGCAGAGACTTTCTGCAACCGACAGGAAGTTGTTCCTTAAGTTCTTATTGTAAAAAGTAGATTTGAGCCTCATTTAAATAATGCATGTGCAGAGTGAACATGGTACTTTTTGTTTTATCACATAAATTCAGCATGAAAACTGCAGCAGGTACTTTTTGCAACTGAGAGGAACTTTTCCTGCTGAAGGTAGATTTACATTTTACAGTAATTTGAATTCAACCTGGTTACTTTCCATTTTAAAACCAAAAATTAAACAAAATAAAGGGCAAAAACTTAATTTGAGATAAAACACTGTTTAATGAAAAAGGGTGTTTTCTGTTTAGGCTGTTTTTAAACTCATTTGAATACAGTTATATCCAGGATTCTGACATCACAATCGTAATTAAAGTATGTTTTACATTTCTTTTAGTGTACGTACTTATAAATAGACAACTATAGTGTTACTGTACAAAAGCAAGTGAGGAGATGTAGAATATTGGGAACACTGGTGACCAACACCATCAATTTGTGTAAAGAAAATCCATAATCCACGTTTAAAGGTAAAACTGTGAAACCTGGATCCTCACGATATCGACCAAAACCAATAATCTGTGACATGAAGAGAAACCACAACATCAAATACTCCCCACGTCATTTTCTCAGTGCATTCTGGGTCCTGATGAAAATCCTCCGCTTCACTCTGTCAGTCCACGCTGCAGCTCTTTATTATCTTCATTCCTCTCTGCTAATGGAGTGAACACGAGATTGAACTCAGACCATGATGAAACAATAAGATCTCAGCTGGCTTCACCGCGGATCAGCTGCGTTTCTCCGCTTCTCAATTCAAAGGAAGCACGTTGTTATTTGAACCAACTTACTGAAGTTTATTCATCATTAAAAAGTCTCGTAATAGAAAACCACAATGAACTTGTGAACTTATATCACTGCAGCCACGCGAGGGCCGGATCAAGACATGTTGGGATATAAATTTGTTTGTTCTATCTTAACAATTTCCCTTAGTTCTATAAACTTGCTTGTGTCTGTTTTCTATTCGTATTTGTAGTAAAAGTTTACGGTTATTAGCCTCAATTACATTCCTTTGTCATCAGGTCGATAACGACGTCTTTAAGGCTCATTTACTCAGCCTCAGATGCGTGTTTGGAAACAGATGAAGCCGATTGTCGGTATTTGAACATGTTTCCTAAAAGATACGAGGACACGGAGGAAACTGTGAAAACATAGCAGCACCACCAGAAACCACGGGGGGGGGGGGGGGGGCAGTGTAGCCAATAGTCAAAGGACTCGTGGCATCACTTTTGAGGATAGACTTTGTGAGTTGGTTAGGAACTACAGATGTCTTTATTATATAATAGAAAAGTTCGTTAACTCAACCTCCTCCAACCGTCGCCATGTTTGTTGTCGGAGAACTCTCCCGTCTGCGCTGCCCTCTAGTGGATGTGTTGCTTGAACGATAAGGATGCACAGAAGGATGTGGGCAGTGACAAAGGACGTAATGGCAGCATAATTTAATCCCTCACAATCATTGCCATTATTTAGCCGATATTTCGTGATCAACATCAGCTCCAAAAAAATCCACCTCTGTCTCTGACCTTGATTCTCCACGTGCATCTTCACCAATTAATCCCAAGCTGCCAGATCGTCTTCAACTCACATCTGATGCATTGAATCACACACAACCAGCCCTGATGTCTAGTGATGAACATATTTAAAAGTTGAGGTTCCGGATGCATCATGCAGACAAAATGTTTTTTCTCAGTTTCTTTTAAACCACATGTGGTGACACACGAAGCCAAAACTCATCTGCTCTTATTAAATCCCATGGAATGTTTTTTTACTGGGCCAAGCACATTCTGTTAATCACAGCGTCAGTCGGCCTCCGCGGCCAACCGCGTTGTCTCATCCGTGTTTTCAGCGTCTGGATCTGTTGACGCAGCGAAAACCCTCCAGGTTCACTTTGTCCGTCCGAGCTGCGCTGGACGTTAACTCCATCCGATTGAAAGTCAAGTCGGAATTGAAATCGCAGGTTGGAGCTTTGCCCGGCGACCCCCGAGTGTTTCACGTCTGGATTCATCGAACCATCACGTAGTTTGTGTATTTGATCACATGTCCTCTGTCTGCGCGTTGGAGACGTCTCAGAGTCGGGATCCGAGCTGCGAGGTGACAGTGACGAGTCCTGCGGCGCGTCGACGGAGTCCAGTGTGTTGAATGCTTTCACTGTGTGTTTTCACAGAGTCACTGTAGATGAGGGAGTGTGAAAACCTTGTGTAAACCTTCAGCGAGCAGAGCCCCCCCCCCCCCCCTGTGCATTGACTCTGTCACTGTTATTGTTATTAAACTGGTTTCCTCAGTTCCAGATGTAACTGAGCTCACGAGGGGCTTTGTGATTCCTGCAGATGCAGTGAAACCCGAGCAGAATATGAGACGGAACATTCTGAGATTACAACTTCCACGAAGAGGCCGAAGCGTTTCAAGGGCCCCCTGGTGGCTGGTTGGAGTATAGGCCAAATGTAGGATATTCTGGCTTCATTTCTGGGTAGTGGGAGGAAGTGGAGAAGCCATCTTTAAATAAACTCTTTGGACTGTTTATAAAGATGGCCGACACGACAACTCCTCAAAAAAGTGGAGCCAAATCAACTTGATTGCCCCCTGGTGGCCGGCTGCAGTATAGGTCATTAAACACGCCTTCTCCATGTTAGTAGATGGTACATGAACCAAATTAAAAGGTCCTTGTAAGTTCTTATCACACTGATGATGTTCAAGTGCTCTGATGTGTAAGATGTATGTGGGACATTTTGATTCATCCTCACCAAACCCTGGAGTCAAACCAGATCCAGAGCCCGGCGCCGGCCGTGTGTCACAGAGACTCTCGTGCTCGTTCAGCGAGGTGAGCTCATGATGTCACCGCCGATGTATCACCAGATCCACAACCAGTCATCTGCATCCAATGAAACGAGATCTTTTTTCCTCGGCGCTTGGCGAGCACTGGTCTGGAGCCCATTAGCCGGCTTTAAACCAGGCGCGTGTGGTGTAACCGTCCCTGCAGCGCACACACAGCGGGCCGGTGGTGGTGGTGGTGGTGGGGGGGGGGGGGGTCACAGCTTGTGGTTTGCTCTCTCTGAAGAAAAGCAGGTGAAGAGGTTTAGGTGGAAACCACATGTCGGGCGAGAGGCTTCTTTCTTGTCTGCAATCCGCTCTCAGGCCGACTGGAACCAGATGGCAGACGCGGTGGATTGATGGTGTTCAGACGACGCTCCGCGAATGTTTGCTGTTAGCGACGAGTAAAAGAAAGGGCCCTTTATTATATTCATTTTTTTTTTCTAACATTCACAACGTTCCCACTTTGTAGTGTCGTCTCTCAACGTGTCTGCCATCGCTCAGGCAGCCGGCAGACACAGCGCAGCCTGCAGGACGCACTGAGACGCAGATTTATGTGGAAAAGGCAATTTAAGGAACTGACGTTTTCCTCCCAATCGAAGCTGTTTATGGTTCCGCTCCGACTGAAGCGCCCGACAGAGACGGATGTGTTCGGTCCCTGTGCATCGGTCGGAGGTTTCTTTGTAGCTCGTGCAGATGTTGAACACCTGCCCTGCAGTGTTGAGGGAAGAGCTGATGGCGACGGGGTTTACCTGCTTCCAGTGGAACAGTTTCTCTGTGTTTAAGCGTCAACAGTGAAAAAGATCTCTCCGATTATTCCTATCATCACAAAAATGAAGCCAACATGTGTCAATGCGACATCTGTAAAGAATTTACCGTCTGCGGCAGGCGGACAGGATTCAGAATGAACTCAGCAGATACCAGGTTTACTGTCCTCACTCATGCAACAAGTACACTAATGAATTATTAACAAGTCAAACACGATCCAAATATGTAAATAATTAATCAAATTGATTTAGTCTATTTTAGAATAAGAAAATAAGTTACACTTAAACCTGCAATTAGTGTTTTTTGTTATCCACCTGGGGGCGGCAGAAACAAGCTGTGAACTCAACTGTCACACATCACCTTTTAAAGTTCATATAGAGATTTTAGATGTTAGTAAAGAGTTTATTATTAACTTATGGAACAATTAATTTAAATGTGTGTGTCTGTGCATGTGATGAGTGTGAATCCAATCATCACGCTCTCAGTTCTGGTTTCGGTCTCTGACGCAAACTAACGGTCGGTGTCTAAAACCCGGGTTCGACTTTATTTGGCACCCATCGGCCCGGGGGGGGGGGGGGCCACATTTAAACATTATTGTAATTCATCATTAAGAAAGTCAAGGGGGAGTCGTTTAACGGCTGCAGCTGCGACACGTGGAGCCGCCTTCACTCGGCCGTGTTCCGCAAATAGATGCCAGGTGATGCAATGTTGTTTCATACCAGTCAGACACACACACACACACACACACACACACACACACACACACACACACAACACACACACACTTAATTGCCATCCTTGCCACACACTTTCCTGTTTTACCTCACGCCAGAAGAACTTCTCACCACATATAAAGTTCAGCAGATTTTAAGTGAATTACCTAAGACCGATGTTTTTTGGTGAAGCCTTGGCTGTTGCTCTCTCACACACACACACACACACACACACACACACACACACACACACACACACACACACACACACACACACACACACACACACACACACAGTGAACACTGACCCCTGTGTGACACCAGCAAGGTGCGCTGGGTGGTAAAATAAGCCGTGAGCTCTGACGTGGCCCCACCGCGTCATTCAGTGTCAGATTCTGAGCTCTGTAAACTTTTCGGTGAACTTAAGTAAAAGCCGCTGCAGCAGAGCCAGACATAAACACAAGTTGTTTATAAGAAACGGATATCGTCCAGACGTAGATCTTCCATTTGCATGATTCTCTGTCTGCTTTAATTTGCATTGTATGATTTTTTTTTTGCTTCACAGGAGAAGACCTGCGTTACTCACTGATTTCTCAAAAACACAGAAACACAAAGTTGATTCTGCCTGAAGACCCTTGATCGGACGCTTTGTTGTGACTTCGAATGTGTTTGATTTCTTTGTGCATCTTTGGTTGGACTCATCGTTGCGTTTATGGACTTTGTTGTTTTCTTGAGTTTGCTTTTTGTTATTCGTATTATTTGATCTGATGCTTTGTCCTTCAGTGCACTTGACTTCCTGTCTGTGTCTGGTTTCTCTCCTTCTCTGAATGTTCTAACGTCTCCTTGTTTGATCCCGTGAACGTTTTGGTTTTTTGACCTCAGGTTTTTAAAGCAGTTAATGAACTTGCTGAAGGCTGATGAAAAGAAAAGGTCTGCAGCCGAAGTGAATCGCTCGATAGTCTGACATTAATCGCCCCTGACGTGTTCATAAACGTTCTCCATTACCACCAACGTGCCAGATTCTTATCTCCTGGTGTTGGCTGAACTTGACTGAAGAGAGACCCGAGGTGTTATGACTAACGGACCCTAACTCCAGCAGATGCGGGTGAACCGTGCCCTCGCTCTCTAACCCCCGTCAGCCGCTGTGTGTTCGAAACATTCGTTCAGCTTATTTACTTTAAGGTGATTGATTTGTTTGGAAGTCTGGGCTCAGTCCGGCGTGTCGCTCTCTTTCCTCGCGCTTCAGTCCAGACCTCTCAGGTTCATCGGCCCTGCAGGACTTTGGTTCCTCTCCATTCTGTGCCTCATCTCACCGGTTCCTCAAACAGAGACATGGACGAAACAGCTAAAGTGATATTGATGATATGATGCTTTTTGCAGGAGGCACAGTCTGTATCTTTCAAAGTTATCGTAAAACAAACATGCACATCAAGCTAAATTCCAGACTTAAAGAACCTATGTGTCAGGTGGAGTTCTTCTATTATCAGTAAACAGTGCATCAGCTTATGAATCCACTTCCTTCCTCTTGCAATGACCTCACATAACGGGCACCGTCTTTATTTACTGTAAATGTAAAGACGCAGTAAACTGCTGCACGCTGCACATTCAGCCCGTGGACAATGAACAACGGGCAGACGGGAGAAACGCACACAATGCGTGTGATTGTCCCCGGTTCAGCCGCTCAGTCTGCAGCACATACCGCACAGACCAGAGATTGTACCTGTGGACTGACATGTTACAGATAAACGCTCGGCCGGCTGCATTCCTGTCACTTTCTACAAGGCTCATTTACATGTATATTAACCCCTGAGTGAGAGGAGGCCTTTCATTGGTCACTAGGTAAAGTTTCATTGTGTTTACATTTATACAACTAAACCTGGGGATTAAATACCTAAAAGAAATGAAGGTACGTCATCAAATAGATGCAGAAATCCTCTAAAGCTGATGTTTCAATACATACATATATGTTTCTTGCTGAATAATGAATTCTGAAAGCTTCTGGAGCGAGTTCCGTCGCCTGTTGGGATCTGATCGTGTCCCAGAAAATGTGCAAAAGTTATTCACACAGTTTAATTTGATCGTTTTCCTTTGATTCAAGAAAAGATTCAATTTGGTTCAATTTGTCGTTTTTCGGCGCCGTTGATGTCATTCAGCAGATTTCGATTCGGTAACTTCACGACCGCGTGTCCATCTGCCAGTGGACCAGGTTTTTCCCATCAAATTTATGATGGTATAATTTCATGCACCAGTCACTGGAGACGCAGGAATGCAGAACAGAGAAGCGATTGAAGTCCCCCGGTCCTGGACTTCGGGGTTTCCCTTCCACGACGTCACCCGGTCGGTTTGCGAGCTGCCATTTCAAAGCCTCTAGTTTGGCATCTTGTCCAGCACCATGTTGGTTTTGGCCGCCACCACCGTAATTGAAAGAGCAGGGGGGGGGGGGGGCTCTGCACCCATTGGACGCTACTAGCTGTCAATCACACAGTGCATACAGTGCTTTATGGTCTATTTGACTCTAAATGGATCATAAAGCACTAAATGAACATCAGCTGTATTGAAGAAGACTTGAAACTAGAGGAAACTTAACTTCTACATCTATCTCTATAGTTACAGTCTATGGGATGTCAGTAATAGAAGCCTTGGATAACTGCCTGGTGGTGAAAGTCTTCATCGTGTCTGTTCTTTCCACGTTTCCCTCCCTGCTTCTCGGATGAAGCGAGGACGACCTTGTCCTCCTGCTGTTCTCATCTCTGCTGATGAGGTGACGGTGACGTAAACGAACCGCTGACAGACACGAGGAGGAAAACCGCTCTGGTATCTGTTCAGCCGGCGCCTCCACACACGCAGACGGACACTTCTCGAGACGCCCGACTGTGGTTGTCGTTACCTTGTCGCAGGCCTGAGACGATGTGGATTGATTTCCCGTCAGCGGCGTGCAGGCGGCTCGGTTCTGAGGACAGGCGGTCCGGCAGAGCTCGTTCTCCCAGTGTTCACGAGGCTCTGTCAGAACGACGGCTCGTTACACGTTTCATTACGTCCAATCAATCAGTCTGAACCCGGGACAGCCATGTTTTCTTTACTTCCAATGTTTTCCCAGTGCGGTTATGTTTTGGTCGGTGGGTCTGGTAGTTAGCGGCGTGGCAGAAATATGACTGAACGGATTCTGACAGGACTTGGTGCACGTACAGTATGTGGTTCGGCTCGAGGAGGAATTTCATTTATTCACAGACTTCCCAGGGTATAAATAATGGATCTCATGGAAAACAAAGAGCAGTGATATCTATGAGTGTGTGAAATAGTGTTTGCGCTCTCCTCAGTGACGTTCTAGTTTTAAATGCAGTATCGTGTTGTCGGGGTTTCACGTGTTGGATCCGTCCCCAGGCCACGAGGGCGTATCAGGCCCGGCTCCTGATAACCAGCCACAAAGAGCACATTTACCGTGAGCCAAAAATAAAACAAACACTTTAACAAACATAATATTGGTGAAACAGAAGCTTTGACAGCTGATTAGCTTCTGTTTCATAGTGAGAGGAACTGCTGGATTTGGGGATTTTGCAGAAATACCGAATCTGGTTATTATATCAAAGCGCTCAGACTTTTGATTTGTCATTTTCTTGCAAATGTACTTTACTTGTAAATGGTCGAAGGTCTCAGACTTTGGTCTCTCACCTGCATTTATTATGTGTCTTTGCTAATTTATTGAAAATGTCCTTTTATTTGTCTGTACGCGTCGATGAATGGACAGATTAACATCAGATTAACCTCAGATTAACTTGTCCAGTGAACATTTTACGAGAGCTCCATCCTTTATCGATGTGACCTTTCAGCCAGGCTTTTATTTTACAGGAGACCCGAGGAGTCGCCAGCTCGACTGAAGCCGACGCTCGGGGGTCAGGACTCATTCAGCACACGAGCTTTGAACGAGTCTTGTAAAAACCTTTTACAGGAGTTTTTCTTTACAAGCAATTCGAATGACTTGGTCAATGTGACAGTGGTGTTTTTCTTTCCTACGTCAACTGTGACCGAGACCTTAACGAGGACCTTAACGAGACAGGGACGTGGTCTGCGTGTGTTTAAGATAACAGTTCTTGATTTTCTGTTATCTTTCCAGTTTGTACGTGGAAATGTCCGCGTTAACCACATTTTAAATTAAAAACCCCAGGCACAGTGATGCTTCCGGCTAAAGGCAGATCTGAAACACACCTCAGCTGCTGCATCACACTTCACCGTGCATGACCAGGTCTCCACCGTCTGTCTGACATCCAGTTCCCGGGAGCTGGCGATGTTTCAGGGCTGTGGCGAGCGTGGGAGTTGTCCGTCTGCACAACCAGCTTCGTCAAGTGCATGAGATCATTTGTGTTCCTCTTCCTCGGCAGCTCGACGAGTCCTTTCACTCGACCGTGTTGAGATTGTGGCAAAAGCTCTGAATTGCATTAAAGTACGTTCACATTTTCCTCTCCTCTTCTTTGGCCTTGCATTGGCAGCACAAGTTCCTCATAGTAAAAAAAACGAATCCATATTGAAGTGGACCCAGACGCACGGTGGTTACAGAACACAATGTTGTGTCCTCATCCAAAACTGTAACACAAAGCAGAGCTCAGAGCTGCAGATTTGGCCAATTTCTCCAAACCTTCTTATTATAATTGTCCACTATTTTAAGTAAAACTGTATTTATCCAGCGCAGGAAATCAATTCAAAGTCCAATAAAGAGCATAAAAGACTAATCTGGTGCATGTAAATCGCCCAAAATCCTGAGGGGAGCGTACATAATTCTCTGCAGATGCCAAAAACAAACCACTCATCTGCATCTGTTGATTCTTTCTTTAGCTTTGCCAAAATCCTTTCTATTCATTTGTGGCTTCGGTTTATCTCTTGGCAGTTTCACGTATCCATTAGTTAGTTGTCCTTCAATAAGAGTCGGGAATTAATGAGAGCATCTCTGAGGACAAACCTCATCCGTCCGTTATCTCCCCCCCCCCCCCCCCCCCCAGACATTTATCTCTCTCCATTCTCCAATTTTCACCCTTCGTCTCACGTCAACCCGAGCGGAACGCAAGCTGGTTCTACTTCCTCTGTTTTCCCTGGTTTTCCTTTTGTTTTCTCACAAAACGTTTCCATAATTTTGTCACATTTCTGGCGGTTTAACCTGCCGACCTCTCGCCGCAATTGAGGCCTTAATATGCTGCAATCTGCTCTAAGTGAAGGGAAGCGGGTTTCCAGAAACGTGCCAAGTGAAAAGTCGCATATACTGTTATTGGCCTGTATTGCATTTCTGACATAACCCTGGTCTGCCAACAGCCTCGTGTGGCTGCAGGGATTCCACTCGAGGCAGCAGCAGATATTTGAGTGTGGACATCGACGTCCCCAGAGCCGCGTGGCGAGCGTGGGCGAGCGAGCGCGGCTGGAAACCGTCAGTCTCACCGTGAGAAAGCTCCGCCACCTTTAGACCGATTGGAAAAACTCTGTGAAACACACGTCTCTGTTTTCAAGAAGCTGTAACACTTAACAGCGACTCTCATTGTACAGGAGGCCGGCGCGTTGGCGATACGGACGCTTTCACCTGACAAACAGCATTACGGGTGTTTGATGCTGCGCAGGTCGATTCCGCACGGTGTTTAAGTGAAACGTGAAGTGTCTGCCACATGCTCCTATACGAACTGATACAGGCCTGGATCCCTTTTGATTGGTCTGAAAACATGTTCATGTTCAGGGGGCCAGCGTCGGGCTGCTTCCACAGGAATGTAACATGAAACACGGAGTAGATAGTAACGTGGAGACTCTGATCTCGGGAAATATCAACAAACGTAAGGAAGCTGTGAATTCAGACTTAACCTCGATGTGTTGTGAGAGTTTGACGCTGTTAATTAACGTTTTTCTGTGGAACTAGTGGCCTCTGGGTTGGAGGAGATGTCCCAGTGGCTGCTGGGACCTGGTGGTTTTGTCCAGTGTCCAACACATGCCCCGTTTCCCTCTTTGCATTTCCACTCCAGTTGAGATGCGTTGGTCCGTCCACGTTCCCACAGCCTTGTTATACCTGACTCACCAAAAGCCCCCTTCTCTGTTTTCCTCATCTCCCCGTTAAATCCTCACTCACAGGCCCCCCACCACCCGCCGTAGCTTTATTTTTCTAACTGGTGTGTAAGACACATGTAGCACAAAGGCTTTCCTCGCCCCCCATCTGCTCGCAGCCGTCACATTCCTCATCTGGCCGTGTGGTTCTTGGATCTTGCTAAAAGGCGGAGAGAACATGGCGAGAAAGACACGATAATGGAGACGGTGCTAGTAATCACCAGCGATTACCTCATGCTCCCGCTTTGCTCTGGTTCTGAAGGTGCAGCGTTTAAAGTGAATCTCAGTGAATACCTGGCTGGACGTGGTTAGAGAGCGTATCGTGTTGCTCGTGGGCCTCAGGTCAGGTGCTGCTCCTGCTCCTGTGAAGTCCACTTCTCCAGATGGACTCGGGAGCTCATCTGCTTCACGGGTCCGGGGGGGCTGTCTCCTCCCGCCTCAGGAGCCGGAGTGCGCACCGTGCCAATGCGTCCGCTCGGTGAGGAAATGAAACGTCTCTCGCGCAAAACATCTGTCAGAGACACATCTGGAAAACATGCAGCTTGTTTGTGGAAATCTCTGATTCTACAAAGACCTGAACATGAAGTTTGAATAATTGCAGTTGTCATACTTGGTTAATGTCCTGATTCTTGTGTTTCTTTTTTATCCAGAGTTGCAGATTTTGTAATTCCTTACTGATGTGCTTGTTTTTGATTGGCGGGTCAAACTGAGTGACGTCTGCAAACAGCTGCTTTTTCCCCTGCTTCTCCTTTTAATACAATTTCTTCTGTCAAGATTAAGAACGGAAAAAACGTTTCCAATTTGAGAAACTGGAAACAAGAAAACACTCTTGATTTGTAGTTTCACAAATATGGAGGATTTCCATAAATTTTGGATATTATGACTTAATGTTGATCCTCTGAGTTTCTCCTCCAGAAGCACAATGAGGTTAAGATTTGTGGTTTTTAATAAAAAGTCTCAACAGACTTATAAGTCACATTTTCCAACACTGTGATTTAAATGGTAACTACTTCTGGGTCGATTAGTTCCTGTCATGTAACTTTAAAGAACGTTTTACTCTCAATTATTTATGTTATTTATGTTTTGTGAAGCTAGTGACAGTATTTAATAAACAACAAAAATACCTTACTACTCCTATTGGTTAAAAAAATAGTCATTTAAATGTTTTCTACGTTATTTGGACGCCCACATTTTTTCCTTTTCAACCAATTCTGATTTATCTTTGAAATCTCTTAACCAATAAATCATCAAGTCAGCGTTTTACTCTTTACACGTGATACTACATAGTTTGCATGGAAAGATATTAAATCACCGCAAGACCTGACGTTCGGGACACGTAACAAAACGACAGAGATGAAACTCGGCTTCAGGAAAACACGTTTTCATGCTGCTGAAAATCAGGCTTTTACATGAAATCAGAAATGTACTGAATGTCTGTGTAGTCACACGAACGTGACCTGAGGGTCTCCGAGCTTAGGGGGGGGGTGTCGAACAGTGGAAGGAACTTTTGATTGATGACCTGAATTCCCCACAGTCGGACTGCCTCACCCCTCCCTCTCTCTCTCTCTCTCTCTCTCTCCTGCCCTCTGCCCTGATGTCATTCCCCGAACACGATAAGCTAATGTTTCGCTCCGAGCTCGGAGTCTCATTCGACTGTTCAGCGTCTCCGGTTCAGAGCCCGTCACATTAAAGAAGGAGAAAAATGGGCCCATTGAACTCGACTGGAACAGATTCCACCTGCGCAGGGATCAGATTCTGTATTTCTAACTCCAAAAACCAAACAGAATTAAGATTAATATTCAACTTCTGCATTGTTTTGATGTGCAGAAATACTTCCAAAGCTCTTCAGGGATGCAACCGTATTATAAGAAACCACAAGGAATTTGACCTGCGGCCATGTTCCTCACTTCATCCACTTCCTGTCGGCTGATGAATCTACAGGTAGAGGAGCAGGACGAGTGTTGACTGGTGCTCTTCTGCGTTTCCTCTCCCCGAAGGAAATCACAGCGGCGTCTCGGGGAAGCTGCGACGTGTTGAGAGCTTTAGCGAGTCCGTAAGCACGCTAACCTTTTCCACCTTGGACCCATCTTTAAAATGGCATTCAGATGTTCACTGAAAATATTTGGATTACTCGCACCATATGGGTCAAACTTAAATATTATTCATCGCGTTGGTTCACTGGTTCTGGGCAAGAAACAGCATGTTTATTATTCTCATTATGGTTCATTCCAATGTGTTTGTGATGGTTTCACGTGTCTCTAATGAGCTGTTTATGGTTTCATCAGCAGAATCGAGGTTTTGTTGTTTTATGTGTAAATAAAATCGCACTAAAACCTTATCATCTAATGCTCTGAACTAAATAAGTCTAAAAACTTGGATTCATTCAGTTCCCCCGTGTCGTCTCCACCCAGTTCAATGCATGTGGAGTTTCATATGTTTGGCTCTGTGAAGCTGAACTCAGACAATGACAGTGTGAACAAAGAAAACATGAATTATGATATTTTATGAAATAATGACCTTAACACCCCTAAGGTCAAAGGTCAACTTCCCTGTGACATCATAACGTTCTGCAAAGACACTTTTCTGATGACGCTCTTCCCAGACTGTGCACCGTGACTTTATTTCCTGCGACTGGAATATGTGCCGGAGGCGTGCGACCACGAGACGGTGATTGCGGTTGCATTTAACACGGGAACCTGCAGATATAACGCAACTTCGAGCTTTGAGCTCCACACAGGGACTCTCCCCACCAGCGTATGCCACCATAATGTTTAATTCACCGGGCCGATCACTGGCTCCAGGGTTCTTAGGGGGCGACTTTGAAGGGATTACAACAGCAGGGAAAAGAGCTCAGGAAGTTTTTATGTCTGCGTCTCGACCCTCCAGGACGGAGCGATTAGTCGCTCTGGATCTCGAGGAGGAAGCGAAGAGGTGCTGCGTTCGAGGAGGGACAAGATCGAGGGGGTTTTTCTTATGGAGGAAAGTAAATGTAGGAATAATGATGCCGCTGCAACTCTGGTTTCAATCTGTGTGTGGAAACCTCCGGTGTCTCCACTGTCCCTTTCCAGCATCAGCCCTCCTAACCACACCCCCGGTGGTGCTGGGGCTCTGCTCTCCTGAGGGCACGTATTTCCTGCTTTTCCAGACAAGGAAACGTTTCAGGGGTTTTCACGACTAGGACCTGACTCTACTGTACTGTGTCATTTCCCGGGCCTTGTTACATTCGGGTTTACAGTATGGCTGTTATAGCCATTGAGTCCACTTAACTCCCCCTGTGTCCTCCATTGGGCCGTGAGCCCAGTTAACAAGCCTGTCCTCGCACAAAACACAGATTTCCCTCTAAGCTCACCGTTTCCTCAGCGAGGGGCACGTCTTGAAATAGTATCCCGGCATGTGACACGAGGTTTTTCCATTAAGGTGCCGCATCTGTGAGCGTTTCCCAATGTGCTGCCGGGTCGGAGCTCGGTGTGGCAGCGGCCGTGCTCATCACTCACAGATCCGTTGAT
Source organism: Reinhardtius hippoglossoides (assembly GCA_006182925.3). Classification (NCBI taxonomy): domain Eukaryota; kingdom Metazoa; phylum Chordata; class Actinopteri; order Pleuronectiformes; family Pleuronectidae; genus Reinhardtius; species Reinhardtius hippoglossoides. Next base: position 2,443,625 of record CM031687.1, read on the forward strand.
GATTGAGATGTTTAGGAGCATAAGAGTTTCGTACGTTTCCTGCGTTCGCTCCAACTTTCCATCTCTCATTTCCTACTTATCTGGCGCAGGGCGATTCCGTCCTGGTTTTCCACCAGTGCAGGTGGAAGTCTTTAATCTTCTGCCTGTTTGGGCTGAGGCAGAGCAGGGCCAGTAATTGTACCAGCACGGTAATTGAGCTATCTGTTGGTCTGTCCCCAGCTCGTTAGAGTAATGTAATCCCACCGCAGGACGGCGTGGCTGCCAGCTCCGGTTCCCCTGATTACAGCCGCTGGAGGTCGTCCAGACCGGGAGGCAGCAGTGGGCAGATGTGGAGTGGAGGATGTCTTATCATGTCCCTGTGGGTATAACCACGGTTACCAGCCACCATTAATCACAGGTTCTGCAGGGACAAAGGAAAAGTGCTTCAGAATGAGTCAGTGCAATTATTAATGTGCGATTTTATTACTTCTATGCTCCACATGGGTGGTCTGTATCTCCGCGCAACATTATGATTCATTCAGAGTCGTGTATTCATCGGATGAATAATTTAACTACAGCAACTCATGTTGGCAGGAGGCTTTAGAACAGTATTCACAATGTGGAGTTCCTCCACTGAGGACGTTTTGCTTCCACCGCTGTTTGTCAGCAGAAAACCACCCGACGGATTTCCCACATATGGTTTCATACGGGGATTGTTGGGCCTTGGTGGAGATGTGCACACAACCGAGTGTCTAGTCGGTTTGTTTGTCTGCAGGATAACGCAAAAGCTTATCTACATTGCAAAATAGACTTTTTCTTTTACATTTTCACCAATTTCCCAGAGAAATATACATTTAGGGCCTGATATCAATGAATGAGTTCAGTTTGATGCAGCTTGATTGAATTAAGGAAACTGTTTGTGCCGTTCTATCTTTAGTTGAAGGAGTAAACGACGTGTCACAGCTGGTAACTCAGTCAACTCACTCACCTGCAACTCAAATTCCTTTAAACCGAGGAAACAGGACGTCTTCTGACAGATGCTGCAAATCTCTCATCTTCTACGTTGTTGGTTTTCACGAGGACGGTTCACATAATGTTTAAAAAAAATCAATATCTGTCTTTGCTGCTGCGGTAAATGAGTTGGGATGATTTACTGGGAGCTCTGGTCTCTCGGCCTCCCCTGGGGTTGGACCCAGTGAACGCTTGTGCCAAGTACAAACAGCAGAAACGTGCCCGTCTGTGTTGAGACGGAAACGAGCCCAGGATCAGCTCACGGAGTCGACGGGCCGGAGGAGACGTCTGAGAGCGTTCAGTGTTTGTGGCCCGGCCCAGTGACCCTCACCGGCCCAGTGACCCTCACCGGGCCGGGCCAGGTGTGAGGGTCAGTGTGTGGAAAATCCCAAAAGGAGGATTTTTCTTTTATGAGCTTTAGTGAGGTTTGAAAGTGCATTTGTTTTTCTATAACTGCACAGCTCTTAATGTTGTGGTGCCATCATGCTACATCTATAGCTGCAGGACGAGTCGACTAAGGCGGCTCCTTCTCGTTGTAGCTTTGAATTATAACGTAACTAAAGACAGAAGGTCACGGACACATGGAAACAAAACAAGGTCAAATACAATGTCGGCCCATATATGTTTTGTGTCAACCTCTTTATTTAAGGGAATAAACTGCAGGCGTAGTCTTCTCTGACTTCAGGCGTCAGCCAAGGTAATTACCAAAACTCCAGAGAATTACAAAAATAGGCCTCATGCTCTTCTCCAGTATTGGCTCATGGTGGGACTGACATCAGGTCCTTCAAAGTTTACATGCTCTAATGTTCTATACGCTAGGTGTCCATCATACCCTGAAAGTATCGGCCTTTGAGGAGCTTCAGGACTTTGGGCTTTTTGAGATGAAATCAAACTGAACAAGCATCAGCGTCTCCTTAAGCTCTTTACCTGCTCCACTGATTTCCCAGAGATAAAAGTTAACGCCGTTAATAGAGATGTAGTTGAGAGTTATGAATGAAGACTTGAACGTCACCTTCCAAATAAATCCTGATCTTGTGCTGGTGTTTGTTTTCACAAGGCAATTTAAATGTTTGAGGTTTTTCGTTCACTTGGGGGAAAATCCGAACACACGCTCTAAGATTTTGTTTATTCTCCTCGTCTACAACTTGTTCCATCTGTTTACAGTTTCCACAAATCATTTTTCATTGCCGTTTTTTGTTTTATCAAAAATGTAGGGACAGCATTTCATTTAATGAGGTTTGTGCAGTGTGTGAATGATTTAGACGCTGTGGTCGCAGAGGAATGGTTCGGATGGATGCTGTGTGCAACCGGCAGCTGTGCAGTTTGTGTAGAGTACACAACCGTTCACAGTGGACCTCGTCCAAAACGCAAACAACTGTGCAGCCGCACTGCCAGCTACACAACTGTTGGTTGTTGATCTTGGATCATGGACATTGATCTTGTTTAGTTCACCACATGTGTGCATTTGGGTTTCTGATATACAGATGTTTTTAGACGCCTGCACCTGAGCAGCTGACAGCTCGGCGGTGCGTGGGAAAAGTAATGATATACGCTTTATCACAACTGTAACACAGGCTGGTTGTGTTTCAGCTAAATCGCGTGTGTAAGTCATTTATCATAGTTCTCATATTTATAAATTCACTGACAGAGCGATGATGGGAATGTTTCCTTTGTTTGACTGAGGAGAAACAACAAACTAGCTCCAGCATCCGTCAGGTTTGAGGAGGAAATCATTTGCTAGATGTGTCAGTGAAAAGCAGATTATTGGGCATTTTGTCAGTTTGCTTGATTCAGCGATCGACAATCAGCGCTGAAACAAACAGGAGAAAACACAACGCAGAGAAAAGGGCCTTATGGGAACCAGGTGGGATGAAGCCTCATGATCGGGCTGAACTAATTTAGATTACAGAATAATTTTTAGTAAAATCTCAGATGCAGATCAAACCAACAAGTCCTTATGAATGTGTTTTGGTGCGGATGGTTTTTATCACTTCCTTGTGAGATGGAACATTTTTCCACATTGGTTCCAGTTTTTCTCCAGAAAGTGATTAATGTATGTTGATGAATAAAGTCAGACACATTTAGGAAACTAATCGTGTATGGAATTTGTTGCAGCTTGATTGAATTTAACTGGATTGGTGGGCGTTGGCGGACGAGCGCGCTCTACGTGACATTCTACCGCTTTCAATGTTTTTGTTATTTTTTTTCCAGTCGGTGATGGAAATAGCTTTTCTGTGACACGATTATCTGACGGATCTGTCCACGTCCACGTCCTGGCAGGAGCTCAGAAACACACACAGGTATAGCAAAGACAGATTATATTCAGACAGAGACGCCTGTGAGGCCACGTGCGTTACCTTCCTCACTAAAGTCTCTACTCACTGTGGAGAATCTCTAAAAGAAGAACAAGATCCAACAAGAGTCACATCTCGTTTCTACGTCCCGTGTGTCGTGCTTTGCTTTCACTGTGAACGTGTGGGAAACTAAAAAATGCAAACTTGTTGATGCCTTCCAATCAAACTGTCTCTCGCTCTGAGCCGGGCAGAACCCAAACCGCCTTCGGGTCAGCGTCGCTCCGACATGTGGAGGGACCGAGCGGAGTTTGTGTGACATCACAGTGCAGGATGCATGAGAACCACATGTGTGAGTCTCACACTCACACAGAACCGGTTTCAGAGATGAGTTACATGTGATCCTGCTGCCAAAGAGCATCTTCCCAGATTGTAAACTGTGTGTTGTGTTGAAACGACAAAACATTTACATTTGTGGACAATTGTCTGTTAAGTCATTGTCATGTGAAACAGACATTCGTCGCTATCAGACGTCTGTCGTCGGTAAATCAAAGCTCTTCTGGCAAATAGCAGTCGCAGTAGCTATCGACGTGGAGTAAATGCAGAATTACTTTGGGCCTTATTAGGATTTGTGTGTGAGACTCTCGGGAGGATTTATTATTATTCTATGTATGACAATGGTGGCTCGTCATGAAAGCCTCCATTTATTGCACGGATTATCACTTTCCCTCATCAGAGGCCGTCGGAGGAGAGATTTATGGAACGGATCAGAACATGGCACGCTAACAAGAAAGACGAGATGCTTTCCAATGACTGCGGGCATTCAGCGGAGATCACACACAGCTGCAGTCTGAGTTTGTGATGTTCAGCAGTTTTTTTTTCTCCGCTGCAGCCAACTCTGTTCATGCTTATCTCCAGGAGTTTATGACTTATTCTGGTTCTGGTTCTATTTCTTTTTCTGTGTGTGTGAGACTATAAACAGTTTCCAACGTGACATATGGGGACTTCATTCTTTTCACAGAGATGGCTCGGGTGTTCCGTGGAAACCCGGGTTCTCATTTAAAGAGAAATACGTTGCCATGGTAGAGGATGGGACGACCGAACCAAAAAAGTCAAACTTCATGTTAAATAAATGTTTCTTAAAGTTGGTTTCTGGCCCCTAAGGTAGTTCTGGTGGTTTTAATTAGTTCTCTGATGCTATAAAGGGGGTTAAAGGTCATGAATCACAAAAGCGTGAGAGCTTGATCTTTGTTCCACGAGAGGAATCGGAGATGTCGTCCATCTTTGCTCTCATATATGCTTGGATCTGAGGACTACAAGTTGTCAAAATAAGACAAATTGAGGGTGTGGAGCTATAAAAAAAGTGCGCCACTCCTCATCTCAGTGACTCAAGGCTACATTAGCCACTAGTAGCATAACGCACCAGGATTTCCAACGAACACTTGGCGGTCCAGTTGCATTGTGGTAATGTAGAGAAAGAAAAGAAAGTATGAAATGACATCAACAGACAAGATGGTGGCAACCTTCTTGCAGTTTTCGTGTCGTCCAGTTCTTGTTGTGTGTACTGCTGTGCTTCTCGTTACTAAAAAACAAACACAGGCTCCAAACAAAGGCAACAGTGTCCATGGTTCTGAGGGCCCACACCTGCAGCCTGGATATCTGAGCCCAGATGTCATCGAGAGGTGCCGGCCCAACAAACCCTCCAGGGATTCGTCCTGTGGGGTGTTAACAACATTTTTTTGGTTTTTTATTTGCCGAACTTCACGAGGAGGATGTAACACATGCTTCCACTGCCAGGTCCAGAAACTGACCTGAGCCACCAGGAGGAGTTGCAGCGAGGACATAAACAGGAATTTAATTTGTTTTAATGCATAAGCAAGCGTACAGGTACCATTACTTGGATCTGAGCCCTGGAGGTTCTGCCTTTCATTTCATCCAGTGCATGCAGGACCCTCCTACAGTGGATGAGTAGGACAGATAGGGAGGGGATGAATTGTGATAACATAAGTATTATACTTATACAGATGAAGAAGGTATATTTTACTGCTCCCACCTGGTTTTGAGTTTGGTTTTGGCTCAGATTCAGTTCAACACAATCAAGACTCAGCCTGAGGCGGTTGCAGAGCTTTTAGTTTTATTACAGGTTCTGTCACAAGCTCAGTTCTGTTAACTCGGCAGCTTTTCCCTTGAAAGCAGCTGATGAATAATCCGAACACACGACTTGTTACTAGTTTAGCTGATGTAAAATTTTAAATTCACGCCGGTTACTTCGATCTTTATGTAGAAGAACTTCTTTTTTTTTTTTTACAGACTCCAACATAATTGCGAGTGTGACTGAGTAAATAAGACAAATTACCCAATGACCCAGCTAACCCTGCGAGTCTTTACTGTTCACACATTTCTCCCCACGCAGGACCCGAACATCTGTTTTACTTTTGCAGGAAACAGAACAGGCATGACTGGCACCCCCCCCCCCCCCCCCCCCTCCCTCGTTCCTTACCCCTCTCCTCATCTTAATGGCTTGATCTTTTGATTATAGTGTTGGCGGGGGGGGGCGGGGGGTGAAGCACATGAGTATGTTCCGAGGTTTTTCTCCTGGAGGGCACTTCGCTGGTACATGAAATGTTCTTTCATGAGTCCTCCCACACAAGTGGGGCTTATTAAAGACCGTCGGAGCATTGGATCAGTGAGTGTGTGTGAGAACCGGTTCTGGTTCCAGGGACTGAACATCACTGCTCGTTGAAGATATTGTATCATCAGCAAAAAACCCACACACTCCTCGATGTGACAGTGGAGTTTGAGGACTGCGTGATTGATGTTAATGACGTGGTTATGGTTCATGCAATTTGTAACTTGTTTGAAGTTTATGTAATTATGGGAAAAAACAATGACGGCAAAAAACACGAGGTTTTCTAGTAAAGAAAATGCAGAATGGACGTATGATAGATAATCATAATTATCATAATCATACATTAATGGAGATTGATGAAGTGCTGTCGTTGGTGGTATCGCAAAAAAGGAATCGTTTCTTTCACTTTTTACATGTGGAAGAAAAGGAAATCACAATAGAGTCATTATGGGTGAAAGTTATAATGTGATCACTTATATTTCTGCATTTGAAAGCCCCCGGAGAGAGGTCGCTTAAAGAAGAGCTTGAATAGAGACAGATTGAACGAGTTGTCAAATTTGTTGCAGCAGAGGATAATTAGTTTGTAGTATGAATACAACTTATCCAATCTTCCCATATTGCAACTGAACCAATTGGTTTATTCTCACATCTTTCAAACTCTAAACCTAAACTTTGAATCTCCGGCCTCAAGCCAAATCCAAACTTTGGAAATCTCCCTCGAGAGCCACAGACGATATTTAACAACTTCAACATGCTAAGTTTTACTCGTTGTGACGAGTTAACAAACTGTCTCAGGCAGACGATGCAGATACAGAAGCATGGACACGTCTACCTGTTTGTCGGCTCTGTCTATTTACTGTACTTGGACAACAGCATATCCAATGTGCAGTATTGTTGTATCCTTTATGAATATGATGTTATATTTTATTTATACCTCATGCCATTTAGTTCCTGCTGAACTGAGCTGGTTGGTGTTGACCTCATTCTGCATGTCTCTGCAAAGCGAGATGTTAAAGTCCTAGATTGGATTATGCAATATTGTGAATGGGCCTTGACATGGAGTTAAAAACATGTCTGCTCCTCCTCAACCACCTTTTTTTCAAATCTGAAAATTGATGTGTTGTCTACCGATTAGTCAACTATTTGACCTCACGTCCCTCGTGGCTGTTACCTGGAGGTTAAAAGTGCAGTTTAGAACCATCATTCAAATCCTGTTCCTTCGCTCTGAGTGGTTCTCGTCCATATATCTTTGAGGATTCCTGGAAGGCTGGTATGTTGGAATTTTTAGTGCGACACCAGTTACGCCATACCTGTGGGGGCGGCAGAGGGTGACCAGCGATCGTACACGGCCGAGGGGCTGAAGGACGTGGGAAGTATTCATAAAAGATCTTTAAGGGGAGAGTAGAGTGTTGGTTTGAATCCCGTATCTTCCGAGCTAGTGGTTAAATCCCACAGAGCCTCATCAGGTTGCTGCTCTTGTAATCTTCACGTGCCTCGCTAGGACTGCAGGACACTTTATGTGCTTTAGTTAAAAGGATGTTTGCGAGTGCACCCTCTCATTTAGCCCGGGTGGCGTCTGCACACCACCTCTCACAGAAACCAGATCGCCATTTAAACTGGGGAGTGATCTCAATCCGTTCCCATGTTCAGAGTGTGATTAGCGTACAACAATACCAGTCTTTGAGAGGTGACTCACTCTCTCCGAATATGATGTAGACATGTGTTCATAGTCCTCAGGAGGAGCTGTTTAAGTACAAGGGGGTAATCAGCAACCCCCCCACCCCCCTCCCCCCCCCCTGTGGGCACCACAGGACAAATGGAACTTTACTTTTTTTGCAGAGTAACAGGCGACAAGCTGACGTCACCATGATGGGAAATAAATCAGTGGGTGAGGAGCAGAAAACAATCACCTGCACTGTGGGACACCAGAAAAAACATAAAAACATAAAAGAAACTTCAATCGGGTGGAATTTGTTGCAGCGCTCTGCAGCTTCTCAACGACCAATACCCTGAATGTGGTTTTCCGCTGCTTGGTGATGCCATAAGTGAGTGGTCTGTTCGCAGGCTTCTCCTAAGTGCCAACAGATGAATGAATTGGGTTTGGCTGCTGCAGATGTCTGCCGCCTGCGTCCCCTAATCTAAAGACAGAGCAGAACGTTTGCTAAATGCCCAAAAGTATGTGCGCTCTACAAACACGAGCCGCTTAAGTGATTGCTGAACATCTCATTCCAAAAAAACCAGGGGCATTGATCTGCAGCTGCGAGCGCCTCCGCTCTTTGTTTAGGGGATTGTGCAGCGAGGATTTTTCCGACACAGGAGCATTAGTGAGCCACTGATGTGAGATGATCGGGTCTCGTTCCCAGTCCATGTTCTCAATCATCCCAACCATGCTGGGGGGGGGTTGGGCAGAGCAGTAATGAGTGGAAAAGATGTCACTCTGGACCTGGATGTGTGCATTTTCATACCGAAACAAACGAAACAAGAGATTTCCCTACGTCAGTTATTGTAGTTTGGCCTAAATATCAAGTGCTTTTATGCCCAAAACTAAACAATTAGGGATTAAACACTTGTTCCCCATATACAACTATACTATAAATTGAAGGTGGGAGTTTGGTGCGTTTATATTTATCGATGTACGTTGTTTCCTGTCACTCTACAGACGAGGTGAACATCCTGCAGGAGCTTTCGCTTCACGTGTCGAACAGCAGCAACGCCTCGATGGCTGTGGAGGACAGTCGGTGTCCGGTGCTGCAGGTGGGACAGTACTCCACCTTGGCCCTTCCTCTACGACAGCTCTTCCCTGACGGGTACAGCCGCCTCTCCGCCATCTTTGTTACTCGCTAATGTTGTCTTTAAAGGTCAAATATGTTGTTTTTACATGGCTGATAGTTGTGTTTGTGCGTAGGTTTGCAGATGAGTTCAGTTTGCTGGTGCAGATGCGGAGCCCTCAGACGGAGGAACGCAGCGTCTTCACGATGCTCAGCCCCGACAGCCACGTGATGCTGCAACTACGGATCAGCGCCTTCGCCGTCACCTTCACAGGAACAGAGCAACGGCACTACGAGTGAGCGCACGTCTTCATTTTACGTTTTTAGTTTTTACTTTACGGCCCCAAATTAATACAAATTGAGTGACTGTTGTGTGCATAGCGTGCATTTGAGAACCTTTCAATCATGTCAACTTTTATGCATTAGCCATTATCCCCCCCAAAAAAATCCAGATGTCAGAATGTGATTACAACATGCATCTCAGGTAATTGAGGATGACTCATGCCCGTTCCTGCTTCTTGGCCCAGGTTTGTGTAAATGTGTCTGCGAAGATGAAGGCAGGTTCTGTGGAAGTGTGTTTGTTTGCAACATGTGTGTATTTGTCTGACTGTGGATTGCGCTTGGCTGTCTCTTTGGGGGGGGGGGGGGGAATGATTTATTAAGCGGCTCTTGGCAGCTCGAGAACCACAGAGCTCGAAGTAATATATCACCGTGAGACAGCCGCCACCGTGAGACAGAGCCAAAAGATAGACACACACACACAGATACCGTAGCGTGTAGCGTGTAGCGTGTGTTTACTGGCACATTGATTTTTTATTTTAAAGCTTGTTATTATTATTTCAAAGGTTTCTATGACATTTACTGCCACTAGACGTTGGACTGGAAACGCTTCATCCGCCGCGACTCCAGAGACATTTTTCTACACAATGTGTTGGCGCTGTAAAGCCCAGTGAAAGTGGTATTACACACAACAAGACGCACAACTGAACCAGAAGGGCACTTGGAGAGCGTTTACATCCGTGAAGACTTACGCCCTATTGCACCATGTTCAAAAACAATTCCCAGATCCAAATCCAATCAGAGTTCTGCTCAGGACGTCGTTAATCCATCATAGAAAACCATTGTTAGCTGTTGTATTAATGTTTAATATCTCACAAGGGAGCTTGTCGATCACTTGTGTTGATTAGCGCCCACGTTCTCACATTTGCACCAAATCGGAGCCACGACCCAACGTCACCTCAAGCCGACGTCACTTGAGTCGGTGTCGGTTGGATCTGAAGACAACAAAGTTTTTAAATAAAAGGAAAGTTCAAGATGAAAATACCTGAAATTCGTAAAAACCATCCCTCATCTCTGTTTGAGGCTTACGGCTAAATTAGACCACCGACAAAAAGAAGACCATTAATGGACCTTTAATGTTTTTGCCTTTTTATTAAAATGATTAAACGTCGTTCCTGTTCCACGGCTGTCGTCCATGTGTTGTAACATCTTCCTCCAGATTGACCGATCAACAGTGTTTATTCCTAAAGAGCTCAACACATTAACAGATGTACAGTTCCATCTGTTTCCTGATGTTTCTTCTTCCTCGGGCCTGAACGCGTTCTGACCCAGAGCCTGAATCTCTCACTGTTCAGCAGAGAAAGGTTTCAACGGGTGAAGAGGGAATAAAACACACATCTGCATTTTAATTATCTTCTAACTGTCACAGGGCCCGAGCGCGGTTCCGATTTATCTCCGGGATTAATTCGTTCCACGTTCATCTCAAGACAAACACAACCAGAGACGCGGTTGTGACATAATGAGCCTTGTGTGTCTCCGTCAGGTTCCCAGTCGGCGGTCTGTCTGACGGGAAGTGGCACCATGTGGGCGTCAGTGTGTCGGCCAAGCGGCTGGCGGTGTACGTGGACTGCTCTCTGCTGGAGAGCGTGGACTGGGTGCACCACGGCCTGGGGATCCGCACCGACGGGCTGCTCATGGTCGGGGGCACCGTCGAGTCTTTTGAGACCCCGTTTGAAGTAAGTGGTTTTTACGTACAACTTTTTTTGTTTGTCTAATCCAGAGATCAGAGGCACAACACAATATCTCAAGAACTCGTTGTTAGAAGTTGTGAACGCAATATCTCAGAAACGACTCTTGGGAATCCTTTTAAATTTGGTGCAAACTTTCACTTGGAGCCACAGATGAACTGATTAGAATGTGGTGGTCGAAGGTCAAAGGTCAAGGTCACTGTCACTTCTAACAAAACACCGAGTCCAGCTGACACTTGGACTCAGGGATTAACACAGTGATGTCAGATGATTCCAGGAAAAACTCCAGGGCGGTAACTTTTAGTTTATGGTTTTCCTAAACAAAATCACACGAGAAAAAACCCAGAATCATAAACCACAACCTCTGTCACCTTTTACTTTTACTTTTATTCTAACATTCACAAGATGCCCAGAAAGTGAATTCATTAAGTTTTATTTCGCAGACCTCGGGTCAAACCGTCGGCTGAAGAAACAGTGAACTACTTTTACATTATTCTATATTGCATGTGTAATAAAAACACGCTTTATGACTGAATGCTTTTATATCAGCCAGATGATATTTAAAATAACGGTGTCAGAATATAAAAACCACGTGTTCAAGTTCAGTTCAATTGAATTTTCTTCTGAAAAGGACACACATGTCTGTTCGTGCTCGCACACTCACACACACACTCACACACACACACACACACACTGACAGGAAAGAACACACAAGTAGATATTCCCTTTCTGCGGCCTGATCCCTCCCTGTTCGCCCTTTCATCACGGACACAAAGACGCGTGGCCTGTAATGCTTAGATACCGTGTGTTTGTTTTTATAAAGTGTGCGTAGAAATCCCTGTAAGCTGCTCCAACCGCAACTTCAATCGCCCCCCCCCGTGCACCGGCGGCACATCAAATTACAGGGGGAGCGCTGATGAGTGTTTGGACAGAGGATGAGTTAAGTATCTTCCCCCCCCCCCCCTGCCCCCCCGCTGTCCTCGTTTCAACATGAGGTCATTTCACTTCACTTTGTTGTTTACCTGCGTGTCTTTGCGCTGCGGGAGGAAAACATGCAAACTCCATGTTAAGCAGAAATAAACGTTTTCCGCTCTTTGCTTCCACTCTTAGATTTATGCATGTGTTTATGCAAGTAAGGCACTTTTTACTTTTCATTTATTTCAGTGTGGTGAATCTATCAAAGACTCACGAAACTTAACTGAGGTTCTGTCATAGAAATTTACAGTACTGTTTTGTGTTAATGCAGTTTTTATGTGCAGAATAAATTGTAAAGTTTTCGTCTCAAAGGAGGAAAAAACATGAAAACTACCATTAAAGCCTGATTTTGACAACCCACAATGCACCTTGCTAAGCATTATGGGTATTCTGTCGTTTTATGAAACCACATTTGAATATAGATCTGCACCAAATTACAGACGCTCATAAATATCAGTCGCCTAAACACCTAAAGCTCCTGAGTTATTTTCATCAAGATGTAGAAAAACACTCTATCTCGCAATGTTAAACAAAGTGACAGGTAACAGTGACCTGCAAACAGACCGGGGGGGAAACATAACCTCCTGGGCAGAAGTAACCATCACTCACATGGTCCGAGGATCCGAGCGGCCAGAGTGTGGCTCCGTCCTCACGTGGGGCGAGGAGAAGAAGTTTTGGAAGGCGACATCTGGATTTGTCCTTAGCACCAGACAGAACGGATTCTCCATCGACTCGTGTCCCCTGACGACTGGTTTTTACGGAGCTCCGAGGACGGAGGTCTTCCACAGTCGGAGGTCTTCCACAGTCCGGAGGTGGTGACAGTCCTGCCTCTGGACGTCCTTCAGTGCACATGACAGAAACTAAACTGGTTTGAAAGCCATTAGTGTCAAACTGTGTATTTATAGAAATGTTCTGAGGGTCACAAGCTGTTTCACTTTCACCTTTAACGTCTTTTATTTTCATTGCACAACTTTCCGATCCACACGAAGTTTCTTATCGGGTTTTGAACATGATGCTTCATGTCTCACATTCTCACATTCATTTCTGGAAAGTGGGAGGAAGTGAAGAGACGTGTCGTCCATCTTTATTTACAGTCTACGGTCTCCACCTTTTTATTCTGGCTGTTTACTTTACGCAGTCTCCCTCCAAGAGACAAACAACTGGCTCAGCGGTTTGTTTAAAGTTTAAACCTTTAAACATGTATTATTACTTCAGAACTCGAGATCAAGCAGATGGAAGAAAGTAACACGTGTTGATCTATTTTCAGGATATAGAGCATTATTGGATTTTGCGGTTCTGCAGAAACGAAGCGTCTGTGAAATATGATCTTTTCATCAAATGAGACCCGAGCTTTTGTTCCTGTTCCCACTTTCCACCTGTTGTGAGATTTGATGTGAGATCAGACGGCTTATTCAAATTAGTTTTCTAATTTGTGTGATATGCAGCAGCACGTTTGATCAATTAGACGTCGACGTTCTAATATTCCAGACATAATTATTTTTTTACGATCTGTGTGTGTGGTGGTTTCACAAAGTAGCGTGATGCTTATCTGTCTTTGAACAGAACACACACACACACACACACACACACACACACACACTCGTGCAAACAGACAGACACACACACACACACACACACACACACACACACACACAGACACACACACACACTCGTGCAAACAGACACACACTCAGACAGACGCTCTCTCATCCACCCTCACATTGCAAGAAAAGGCAATTATACCATTATACCACAATTTCTCATTAATTTATAGACGGTAGATAAAGATGGACGACATGAAGTGAAGCCAAAGCGCCCTCACCTCCCCCCTGGTGGCTGGCTGCAGTATAGGTCATAAACCCTGCCTCCTCCACGTTAGCAGATGGGACATGGACCAAATTGAAGAGTACACGTCAAATGCATTTTTCCTAAAGATGGTTTTCTGTAATTTAGGGTTTTAATGTTTGCCTGTCTGACGTCTCCGTCTCTGCAGGGTGACCTCAGACAGCTGACCTTCCTGATGGACGACCCCGACGCCGCCCAGCAGCACTGCAGCCACCACCCGCCCCGCTGCGGCGCCACGGCCCCCAAGCGTCCCCGCTCCCCGCACACCAACAACTTCCTGGAGGTGAGGAAAGACGAACACAAAAGAAAAAAACAAGCGCAAATCAAAGTTTGGTATGTTTCCACCGACTTGTGTAAACTGCGAGGCGCCGACATGTTGCTGAGGTGTTCAAGGTGAAGCCAGGAGGCTTTTGAAGGGATGAACCCAGACACTCCGACTCCGGCTGTTCAGACTCTGACAGCACAAAGTGTTGCATGTGATAGAAGATCAACACACACGTGCTTTTGATCCTTTAACAACTTGTTCATTAGAGCTGAACTTTATGTCTCATTCAGAAATTGTCCCCGTCTGTGTCCTCGCAGAATCTCCTGCTGTCCTCCAACGACCTGGAGGATCTGCTGGGCGATCCCGACGATGAGTCATTTTTGAGCCTTGGCAGAACCGTGAGTGGAATATTTCGATTCATACTTATCGCTGAGAAACATCCCAGTGCTCTTTGTGGTCACGGCGATGGAAACCCCCTTTTTTCATTTATGGTGTTAAGAGCAAACAAACAAACAGAAAACACAGTTGCCTGGTTTTACAGCTGTGACCCAAACGCTTTAGAGTCTGTGCAGCTGACCAGTCGTCATGGTGATCACATCCAGCTGTGGACCGGCAGGCGGCTACAGTCGTGCATTACCGACCTCTGGTCTGGTTTCACTGGTTTCGTTCTGTTCATCCGTCTCCATCTGTAAAACAAACATGTCCTGTGTGTGTGTGTGTGTGTGTGTGTGTGTGTGTGTGTGTGTGTGTGTGTGTGTGTCTGTGTGTGTGTGTGTGTGTGTGTACCTGACCTGTCGGCTTTCTGGCCCATTAGTCCTGTTGCCGCCTGCACAAAGGTTCATCTGGGTGTTGAAGCTGAAAATCTGCTTCGGTTAATCAGTTAATTTCTTTATATTTTCACAACCTACATCTGCTTTACCTCCGGAAATATGTCGGCGTCTTTATTGTAAATATTACCGTCTACAGGGTCTATATGAGTATTCTTGGTATTTGTATGAAGGTAACACTTGTAACACATCAGTACAGATGTGTCTGATTCAGGGTAAATGAAGATAGAACACAAAATAAGTGAAAGCTTTCATTTCCGCCAAACAAAAAATTAGTAAAAGTCCCCTATGGAATCATTAAAACATCATCTGCCAAGATTTATTCCAATGAAGTGAAGCAGAGCAGATTAAAATATGGGAAAGAATCTGGGGAAAAAACAGTAACAACCAAAAACCAAAGGAAAACTTATTATTTATTAGTTTTTGTAGCACAGCTGCTGTGAAATTTCACTTTTTATGTACTTTCCCCCCCATGAGAACGTTTTCTGCAAGATATTTCATATTGTATTTTATAGTTTCTTAGTTTCTTTATGTGGGAAAATTAGGCAAAAATTGTTTTTCTGTAATAATCAGAATTATCACTTGATTTATCCCACTCGACTGACAGATTCAATATTTTCCGACTACATAAAAACATAGTTCCTGAAACGGTTGGAAATGAAGGAAAAGAAAAGCTGGTATGAATTTAGATTTGAGTTTTTTTTAACATCTGAAATAACCGGTGAGGCTCTGGTTCCTCTTACAGTCGTGCTCAGACTATAATCCTGATTTAAACACAGATAGCAGAACACGCCCGCCCCAGCAGACACAGTGCTTCTCCACCGGGATGCCAGTGGGATGCCTTCGTGATGAGGTGGACGACAGAGACGTCTCCTGCTGTTTTGTGTTCAGCAGAATATTTGCTCAGTAGTTAAGTGAAATCATCCTCAGCTGCTGCTCTTCCTCGTCATCTGTCTTCGCTTGTCTGTTCTCTGCTCGTTACTCGTGTCTAAATCGGTCTCGTCTCTGTTCTCGGTCTTTCTGTTGAACTTAATTAACCGTCCGTTTGTCCCCTCGGACCTTTCCTGACACTTTATAGACTAAACATGGATGAATGGATCGGGGAGTGATTTTTTTGGACGCAGCCTGTTTCTCATTAAAGTCCCGCAGACCACTTCATTAACAACACGCACCTCTGCTCCGCTGCTGTCGTCTTTGAAACAGAACATTTCTAACTGCGGGGGCCGCGCTGTTGGGGTTTCCTGACTGTGATACATGTCCTGTCAGGGGCCACGGGTCCACGGGTCACGGGTCCCCTGACAGGTGCTCTGCTTGGAGACGGGCACTCAGCCAGGTCGTGCACAGCTCCTCCGATATGCACTCAGATGTTAAACACTCCTGGAGGTCAGGGCCCTCGGCTCAACGTGTAATTACAAAGCCAGAGCTCTGAACTTGAGAGCACGTTGACGGCTCTGAACCCTCGTGATGGACTTGTCCCGTGTTTGTTGGAATTACTGTCGTTTATAAATTAATGAACTTGTGTTTTGAGATTTAACAACTTTTTCCTCGTGAAGTGAAGATTTGCTGCTTCAGACTTTTCGGTGAATCGAAACACATGCTCAATAAAAGGTTCCCAGATCTTCAGAAACTTGGGGCGAGAGCCAGAGTAAATTGTTTTGAAGCCATTTTAAAGCACTTAACTCTCTGTTTAAAATATAGATTATCAATAAATTACACATTGGATCTTGTGACATTTTGTATTGGCGACTAAGTTTTTCCTTTAACCGAGCGCGGCTGATCTCTACTTTAGGCATGCTTCAACCGTTATCTGCTCACACATCAGCTAAGCTTCATTTGTTCTCAACGTGTTTTTGTCCACGTTTGTCTCCGACTTGTTTTCTCTGACTTTCCGACCACGTTGCTCGCTTGGCCCGAGGCAGCAGCTGGTCATCAAAACCGAGGTCAGAGGTCAGGTCCAGGTCAGAGTCATCCAGCTGGGTCACCTAGAGGGTCACACGTGCAGGTTACCCAACGTTCACCTCTTCCTCCGACTGTGGGACGAGCTGCTCGAACACAGATATCGTTACGGATGTCATCAGGGAACTCTGGGTACCGTGTCATCGGCCCGTCAGCAGAGCCCGACCCGGTGGAATCGGTGCTCTGGTGTGTGGACGAAGAGCTGATTTCATCCCTTTAACTGTCGGAGCGATTACACCGTGAGCCAGAAACGTGTTCTCCATGCCAGCAAACACCATCCTTTCTTTATTTGATCTCGATACTGCTGATTCTGCTGTGGTACCCCCCCCCCCCCCTGGAGAGCGAGGCTGCTCCCCAGGTAGACGTGCTGACAGACCTGCTCAAATTACAGACCCAGGATTCCTCTAACTATCTGCTGCAGCCAGGAAAGAGTGAGTAAGGCCCGGCAGCAGATAAGTGGTCCACGTGATGTCGTCGGTTTTTATCTGTGATGTTAGAGAATATTCTGTCAACATGCAGAAAGGAGGTTCTGCCAGGTCTGGCTCGGAGATGAAGGGTTAGGGGGCACGTCGCAGGCTTCAACAGAGAAACTGCTTATCCCGGCTTTGCCAAACATCGGCATTACTGCGCTTTGCTTTCGGAAGAAGAAGGTACGGATCATGTTCATTTAAGTACAGATCCTGCCCATAGACTTAAATAAAGATGGATTACTTTCTTCCACTGTACAAATATGAAGCCAAAAATATCTTGGATATGGGCGCTGCCATCTTGCGCTGGTAACTTTTCTTTTAGTTCGGTCCATGTCCTAGTTGCTAACATGGAGGAGGTTTATGAACTTTCTGCAGCCAGCCTTCAGGGCGCAATCCAGATGTGTTGGCTGTCACGTATATATACATCTATGGTCTATAAAGTTTTTATTCCCATTTTACTCCCCATTGCATTGTATGAACAGCTAGCACGGGCATGCTAGCACAAAACTAGCTACTTGTGCCGATAGCATAAAACTACGATTACTACAATTTCTCTTGCATAAACCATCAGGTGCTCTCACTGTTGCATTAAACATATACCTGTGATGCCTCGTGATCCAGCAGAGGGCGCTAACTATCACCCAGACCTATTGCGTTAGTAAAGTAAGTCAGTAATGTTTTGTTCTACGGAAATTAAGGACGCGAGCAGACAAAGTTGTCAAATACATTCAAACAAATTGCGTTCAAACTAGATTTTTGGAAAAGCAACAGCCCCTTGTCAAAAGAGCTCTGTGATTCGTGGACGTTATGTTTCTGACATCATTTTAGCAGTCGTGATGATACGTTGACAGTTTTGGCAAGTTCCAATTTCATAATGAGCCTCTTTTTTTTATCGTCATCCTTATATACGTACATAAAGTACATACGGCATGAAATATCTATTCTGAGAACCAAAGATTAGTCATGACATTACAGTAATTTCTTTCAGCCTTTGTGTCGAAGCTCTGCGAAGCGAACCGAGCTATTTTTGAAAGGTTGACACAATAAATGAAGAAACACTCAAGCGGTCTGATCACGCTGGGAGCTGCTCGGCCAAAGTCTTGGCATTGCAGCAGGATGACACACTTCAACATGTCAGAGCAGCAACAGAGAGGAGACAGTGGGATACGCAGCTCTTGTTCCTCAAGACAGCGTAATGAGGAAAAGACTAATATTAAAATGAGACAATCCCATAAAATCCCCTGGTGACTTCTGGAGAGTTGCATAATGCATCAAAGACCAAGTGAAGGGGGAGACAACGGGGTTGAAGGAACCATTTGCTAAATTAAAACATAAGGTCGAGGAAACATGCTCTGAAAGAAAGAAATGAATGGCTTCTATAATCATCAGGAAGGTTCTGCTCACTGTCGAGCTTCGCTTTCATGTGCGCTATTAAAGATGAGCCAGAACTTGTCATCGCGGTGGATGAAGTTTATAACTGCTTCCAGTGTAAAATAAAGTAATTACAGACGAGCCGAGGAGGGTCCTTAAATCACGGAGTAAAGAGGAAGCAGGTTGTTGAAGGAGGGGAAGCTTCGGATGGAAGATTAATGATTCGGGAAAAAATGGATGAAGGTAACAAAGCAAGTCAATTCTTAATCTGAGTCCCGGCCTGCTCTCATGATTGGTCTCTCCACAACATAATTAAGTTTGGGTTAGCTATGCTCTGGAAATAAATCCGATGTGGTAACGGATGGAAAGTGCCTGATCAGCAACATGCAGTCACTGTCCTCTGACCAGCTCCTCCAGGACCAACGTCCTTGCACAATTTTTAAAGGGGAAACCTGGTATTTTTCAACCTGCATTTTATGTTTATAACTGTGCATGTGCAAATGAACAGTACTTGCCTTCCCATGCAAGGTGGGAGTGGTTACAGTGTAATCTTATGGGGCAACTGTCCAGCAGCGACTTATTGTCTTTCATTCGCTCCTCAGTCTGTAGGAGCTCTTAATCCACAGACTCCGACTCAAACAAGTCAGGACGGCCAGCAAGAACAAATCCTTCATCACGATTGTTCACATCAGGAAAAGATGCAGCCATAGTAGTTTCTCTTGGTAGAATCCAAACTCCAACTCAGTCACTTTGACCCAAATCTCATGAGACTCGGGAGTGAGACTTCATACCGAGCGAGACATGTGTAATGTTCGCTCTTTGCAAAGACCCAGAATAAGGATTTTAAACTTTGAGTGGACATTTCATGGACGGTCACAGTTGCCCCACTACGTCACAATGTGGGTGTGTCCCTGCCGCCGACACCCACGTTTAAAAACAGGCGCCAAGTTGAAAAATACCAGAATTCCCCTTTAAGGTTGATCACATTTTCAGCGCCAGACACATATCTCTGGAAAACATTAGTTGTCGGGGGGAGAAGTTTATAATTTTACAAAGGGGAATATTGATTTTCCTCTGCACATCTGCACAGCAGTTTTTTAAAGCCCCCCCCGAGGTTCCGTTCACCCCGACTCAACCTTCCTCGCCCCTCGTTTATTTATATTGCTGTTTATGCTCGACCACCTCTCCTTTTGTTCCTAAAAGACGTGACATAACATTTCCTGCGGCAGGGAACTTGTGCACCGATCTTGAGTTTCATGCAGGGGGTGCGGGGGGGGGGGGGGGGGGGGGGGTCTCCTCCTGTGTCACTCCGCTGGTGTAAATCATGTCAGCCTCACAGAATCTGTGGTGAACATTTCCCCTGAAATGCTCCTAACTGCGGTTGTTTCGCTGAGTTTGGGCATTGCGGTTTTCCTCTCCTGTAATTCCCCCAACAGAGATTTACTTTTTTCCTTCTGGTGTGCAGGCTCACTCCGGCTATAACCCATGTGTGTGTGAGTGTGTGTGTGTGTGTGTGTGTGTGTGTGAAAGCAGTGGGGATTCCCTCACATCATCGCTGTCGCTGTTTCCCTTTGTTCCACTTCCCTCGGTTGGAAAGAGCAGGAATTCACTCCAGCGGATTTTGAGCCAGTTAACCCTCATTTACGGATTTACTGTGTTCAGAACATGTAATGCATGCTCCGACCGTTTGTGGCTGAGAGAATGTACTTGTTATCGTAAAGACTTTGGTTGTTTTGAGTCTTTAAATTGTCCCAGACGACTTTACGTCTGTCTCTGTCAGTTCAAAGTGTCTCTGTTGGTTCACGGAGGCCTGCCCGAGGGCCAGTGGACCCGGCGACACCTCCTCCCAGATTACATGGCTTGTTTGTTCAACGTATGGCTGGTGAAAGTGGAGCGGTGTGCACCCGGTAGGTGTGTGGGTGTGTCTGCAGGGAGCTGGATCTGCCTCCTGCCTTGTGCAGAGGTCCTGCCTGTGGGCACAATGTGAACAGAGCTGAAGTGCGGTCAGAGCCACAGTGTCTCCTGCAGTCATGCTCTGCCATGCCGGACTGTACCTGCTCCTGGGATTCCTCCTGTTGGATTTAGTGCACGTGAAAGGTCAAAGGCGACGGAATGTGAAGGTACATGCACACACACTGATTTTCCCTTTTCTTCTGATTGTTTCGCAGTGACTGTGTGTGTCTGTGTGTGTGTGTGTGTGTGTTTGTGTGTGATCATTGGAGACAATGTGTAGGTCATTTTGTTGATTTTGCTTTAAGTGCACGGTTCCACCTGCTGTCAGATCAGTCAGTTGGTGTTTATCCTTTAGATGGGTGTGATATTATTTTTGCTTGTTTCTTTCTTTCTCATGAACAGTCATTCAAATGTGTTCTGTTCCTCTCACGAATCAGACGAGTTTGAATCTCCCCACAGAACTTGAGATAAGACGTCTTGTAGATGAGAGTTCATCTCAGGCTGTTACTTTCTGCCCTGACTCCACTGAGCCCGAGAGAAAAATTAGCCGAGCTCGAGTCAAACCCAACAGGAATCGGGCTTTTAGTGCCGGAACCGAGATTTGGATGTTTTCCACGATTACAGCCGACCTGATGGAACGTGACCTAAACCTGGATATCGCTTCAGAATGTTTGATAGAACCCAGCCCCCCCCCCCCCCCTCATTGATCCAAGACCAGCATCCACTGGAAATAATTGATTATTGTGTATTGTTGGACGTCTAGCTGCATGTTTAATGGTTAGCAGTCGTTACCATTAGAGAGTAACGATGCATCTGCACTCGGCTAATTGACGTTATTACCTCTTACAAAGGAGATTGTGTTTTCACTGGCCTTTGTTTGTTTGTTAGTTTGCAGGATTATGCTAAACTCTATGGAAGGATTCTGTAAAGGTCAGGGTAAAACATCCAGGAACGTTTTTAAGTTTCTTTGAATCATTTTTTCAATGGTTTCCCCGATTTCCCACCTGCTCTTACTTCATTAGCACTTTTCTGTCGTCAGTCCTCGACCTGGTGACGCTCGGCTGCAGGTATCCTCTGATTGGTGGACGTCCAGCGACCACATCAGACAGCTGCAGCCCTCTGCGGTGGTTTGACAGTTGACTTTGTGGTTTTCTGTGGTGAGCGAGTGTGAACACAACAAGCCTGCATAGGCAGCTCCGAGTGGACGTTAGCTGCAGTTTGAGAAATGTAAAGCGCTCCATGATCTTATTATACATCCCAGGACCACCGCTGGCGATTCGGTCGACGCTTTGATCCCGACCATTTCTGACATGGGTGGTCCTGCTGGGAATACAATCCCCGACCGTGAGTGTTAATACCACACTCAACCTCCTCAGCCTCAGAACAACACTGAGCCACAACAGAGGGTCGCGCAGTCGCTCACGTGCACATGAAACACACACATTTAAATGCACACACATGCATTGTCGTGACTGTCTTACTTTGTCTGCATCTCCTCAGACAGTGCAAGCTTTGTTGGAATTCAAAGAGTGAAAACACACACACAGACACACACAGACACACACACACACACACTGAGCACTATGACCCCACTCCCTGTTTGTTTAAACACTCTGCAGCAGGCTACTGTTGCTGTTTTCTTTGTGTTAGTTTCAGATTTCCAATCTAACGACGACGCTCTTTCGATTGTTATCACAGTGGGATCGAGCGCCGCCACCTTCTCCTTCTCAAACCATCGCGCTTTTGCCATCGTGCATTTTCCAGGCCAATTTGCCTACTGGTGCTTGCAAGACCCAGCCGGTCTGAGAACGTCTGCATACCTGTGTCTTGGCTAGATTTACGGACCTTGCCATTTGATTATCCCTTTGTAGGAGCAAGTGTTCATTGTGTGTGTGTGTGTGTGTGTGCATGTGTGTGTGAGTGTGTTAATGATAGTGCTCTGGCCTCCAGCGCGTGTGACAGGCGGCGAGACCTTCACAAATTTATCATGGCTCATAACAGAGGAGACTTGTGCTGATTGGACACAGTAGTTCGTAATAAACACGAATCTAGTCCAGGTGTGCCCCTGTCAACATCTGCCCTAATTTACTGTGTTTTCCCACAAATACAGAACGTGCTGACGGCTGCGGAGACGCTCAGGCACCATCCTCGGGTTCTCTTAGCGTCGTGGCACGATGCTCGTAGATTTAAGTGTTTAAGAAATGTACCCAAACATCGTCCTCACACTTTTCAGTTGCCGTAACGTGCAGCGATACTGTAACTGTGAGAATAGTGAAAGACAACGTGACAGTGTGTGATGGATTCGAACGTTTCAAGTCCCGGCAGGTCGGACCGCTGATCGACTCCAGGGTCGGAAAAACACTCTGAAACACTGAAAGACCATCAGCTAATGTATTCAAGGCAATTAGACGTAATGGAATTGAAGTGGCGGCGGTAACGATCACACGTTAGATGAACTGTCACTCGCAGAACTTCAGACTCTGGGGGATGAAGTCTGTTTTCAGTCCTGTTTAATGCTCATGTTGAACTTTGCTCAGCAGAAACACAGAGAAGCCATCAGATGTGTTGTTTAACCTTGAAACATGGTCCCATGTCCCTCCAGAATTTAACCCTTCAGTCCCTTCAGCAGCTGATCTGTTAGGAACATAAACAACAACAGTTTCTATGACTCATACGTACTTACCATTGTTGTGAACGCGATATCTCAAGAACACATCGAGGGATTTTCTTCAAATTTGCTACAAACATTAATTTGGCCTCAAGAATGACCTGTTTAGATTTTGGTGGTGAAAGGTTCAAGGTCATTGGCCTCACAAAACATGTTTTTGGGGCTTCTTGATATATCTTAGAGCCACCTCGAGGGAATGGCTTCAACTTTTATTTAGTTGTCTCTTGGACTCAAAGATGAACTGATTAGATTTCAGTGGTCAAAGGTAAAAGTCATGACGACCTTATGTGAACCTGCACTGGTTGGCGCTGTGTGGTATTTCTACTTGTTATTATTTGAAGCAGTGGGATTCAACACTGAATCCCAGTTGGTGTTCATCCCATAACTGATGGATGAGGTAGAGGTCGGGGCCTCGCTGCAGGTCAGACACAAACTGGAAAAACTCTTTTCTTTAAGGACCTCACTTTAGTTCTAGGTTGTTAAGGGACCTCGCTTTGGTGTGTGTGGGGGGGGGGGGGGGGGGGGGAATCATGTGGAATGAGAGGGGGGGGGAAACGACCTTGGACCAAATACATGCAGAAGAAAGTTATCACGACAATAAAGAAAAACGTTTTACTTTTACATCATATGTTGGATTTTTTTGTGGCTCGAGGACAAAACAAAAAACAACCTTGAATTCAAGTCAGAACAGAAAATCCCACGTTATCGTCTGACAGGAACATTAAGGGATCCTGTAAAACGGTGCTGTCTGTTCGTCAGCCTGCAGACATGAACACTGAGGGAGTGATCCACTTGATATCCTGACTGTCATACCTTCACCTATAGATGGGGGCGGGACAACACACACACACACACACACACACACACACAGACAGACACACACACACAGACACACACTTTGAATAGACACAGTGTCCCTGCTTGCTTCAGCCTGCTGCCACTGAGCCTTCAGAAAGACGCAGCATTGTCTGGGCTTCACGATACAAAGGCTTAAGGAGATTATTGGTTCTGTTTGACGAGTTAACGACTCAGATTTACGCTCGGCAGCACCTGTTCTGCAGACGTCTCTGGGGCTGTTGTGTTTTAAACCTGACGATCTGTGGAGCCCTCGGTTGTAACGTCACTGAGGCGAAGACATCGGCCCCTGACGCCGATCTGAACCCTGACATCATGGAACGGGACATTGTCATAAAAGATGTCAGCGGCGTCACGGAATCTTTTGCCACAAGATATTAAAAAGTGGAATAAATGCCACAAAGAATTGCGACTGTTGTGAGAACAAAGGGAGGGTTTTTCCACTTGTTGGTATATTGAATGGTTAAATGTCGTAATTCCTACAACCGCTGACCACTGTTGGTTTCTAGCAAACATTACAAAAACAGGAGTAAATTCTTAAATCTGTTGGGACCTATTTTCTGAGGTGGATTTAGACATATTTGATGATCTAGTGGATATTTACAGCGACGCATGTGTTTCTACGTAAAGTTCAGTGCAACAATGAGACTCACTCATGTGGCTTTTGGGGAAAACAATGACCGTTTGGTTTTTCTTATTTTCATGAGATTCGCAGATAAAAGAAATTACATTGAATATTGTTTACCACACAGACATAAATTTAACTTTACAGGGACAGTGGCCACACTGTGCTGAGGGAGGGGGCTCGTCCTGCCCTGGTTTGTCCCTACGTTAAATAATAATGTAAACCACAGAATTTGGAAAACAGTATTGCTGTAGCTTAACTTGTCCATTTCAGTCCCTGACAAAACAAAATTCGGAGACACCGACATTTGCTTTAATATCTTATCTTGAGGTACAGTATGGAGTCTGTGTTTCTGCTCCTGACCGAGCTGAGCGGGGCCGGTGCTGGCGCTCGTAGGGGATATCTCACAGACTGGAGGGGAGATAAACCGGGGGCACGGTGTTGACCAGAGGAGATCCAGTGTCAGCTTATCAACCAGGCCGGCTGCATGACTGTGGCAGAAAGAGAAAGGCCCTTTGTTTCCAACTGGGGCTCCTTCTTTGGTCTCTTGCCTATCTCATTCCTGCACCAGCCCTCATTACAACCCAGCCAGCCGCCGACCAGGGGCCGGGTTTCACTGTAAATACAGTATTTAAGACTCTGCTATTCTAGAATTTCAGATTCGATGTAAGAAAGCCAGGTTCAGCTGATTATTCCTGGGCTGTGTTCGGGCATGTCAGGCTCTCTGATAATACAATCAGACCATGCTCAATTGAGTTTCGCTTCAACAAATGCCTGTAACCAAACAGGAAACCCGAGATCCCCTCTGTGATACTAATGCATGAAATGTCAATGACATCATTTCACTCTTTATATTTGATACACTTCACTGACTCCAGATCTCTGCGCTTGTCCGAGGGCGACGTTTGTTTAGTCCTGCAGGACCCGTGACTCTGTGCCTCCGAGAACTCAGGCTGTTCTGGGGCCTCACACGACAGAATCATACAAACCGGGTTCATAAACCATCAACAGTGTTCATCTCGACTTGGGTTTTTATGACAACTGAAGCTACCGCAGGTTCTCTGTCACGTTTGGAAGGGGAGGTGAGAGGGTGTTCAGCTGCAACATGCAACGTCACCACTAGATGTCACTAAATTCTACACGCTGAACCTTTAAAGCGACAGGATGCAAACCTGCGAATACCTAAAAATGTTGGTGTTAAAGAGGAATATCAGTCAGTCACTCTTCTTACAGGATAATTCACTTCCCTCTGCTCTCCCTCTCCCTCTCCCTCTCCTCTCCCTGTCCTCCCCCTGTCCTCCCCCTGTCCTCCTGCTCTCCATATGCCTCTCAGCTCCACTTTACTGCTTTCCATTTCAGCCCATTAGGGTCATCAAACAAAATTTACAGCCCTTTGGTGCCTTCCCCTGAAAGGCCTCTCTCTGCGCCACCGTTCCCTGAGGTCCAACATCTGATGTGCTCCGCTGTGTGTGTGTGTGTCTGTGTGTGTGTGTGTGTGTGTGTGTGTGTGTGTGTGTGTGTGTGTGTGTGTGTGTGTGTGTGTGTGTGTGTGTGTGTGTGTGTGTGTGTGTGTGTGTGTGTGTGTGTGTGTGTGTGCCTCTATCACTGTGAGGACCACTTTGAGTTATAGACCTTACGGAGTCAGGAGCGTGAGGACATTTTTCTTCAAAGAGCCGTTACAGGGTTGAGACTTGTTCTTGAGGTTCACGTTGACTTTCCGCTGTGGTGAGTCAGGTTTTGCATTATATCATCGAGTGTCCTCACAGAGGTAGATGTTCAAGTGTTTGGGGGGGGGGGGGGGGGGGGGGGGGGGGGGGGTGCTGTAACGCAATATGACGAGCAGGGAAAGAAATGCTGGGGTCGCAGTGTTTTTGCGTGTTGTTAATTTCGTTGTTAATTTTCCTGTCACCCCTGGAAACCACATAACTTTTAACCGCTCTGCGTTTGGAAAGATTGTTTAGTGCCTGAAACCTCATGGGTGTCAATAATAATAAATTCACATTTTATCAGCTGATGTTTTGTTTTACAGCGGGGACAATTATAAAATAGTTTTAACATTGGTCAACGTTTTATTGCCGTGACAAACTTTGACCGAAGCTGTCCACTTGTCTCTAGTCCAATTTGGACGAGACATCGAAGTAAACTAAAGCAAAGATGAGTCCACGATGAAGAAGAGTCTCTTTGTCAGAAAGGTAGATTCAGTCACAGATGGTTAAGAAGGTTGAGTGGGTCAATGGTTCAATTCCCAGCTCCTCCAGGGTGCATGTCCAATTTTGTCCACATGTTTTGACAAGACATTGAACCCCAACTTGCCCCTGACGGCTGTGCACGAGAATGGGATGTCTGGTAGGAGAAACGCTGTAGGAATGTGAACTGTGATGTAAGACCTGTTCGTGGTCGTATGTAAAAATGGACGACGCATCTCCGACTGAAGCCGAGGTATCAAGTCAATGTTTTTAGTTCCCTGTACTTTGACTTTTTAGTTTCGTCCATGTCCCATCTGCTAACGGGGAGGAGGTCAAGTCGTCCATCTTTATACACAGTCAATGTGAAGTGGTGACGACTGAGTCCTCAGCGTTATCACTGGTTGTTGAAGTTAAATTGTCAGATGAGGAAAGAAGACAGAGGACCTCAATTTCAGATATTATTAGTTAAACGTTTCATTGAAGAGAACTTTATTGAAGTTGTCTACAGCAAAACATCGTCCGTCCCCCCCCCCCAAACATAGACGTAATGGAAGTTCTCACCCGTTTGGTTGCAATAAGAAGCTCAATACAAACCACTGAAATGTTAATTAGAGACAGAACATCGAAGTGTTTTGGAAACAAATGAGACAAAGTCGGTTGTGGTGCAGTTTCTTTGATGACAGGGGGAACTGTCTGGAAGAGCTGAGAGACTAATCGACTTGACGGCAGATGAAATGACGCCAGATGTCGGTGAGCATCGATGATACTTCTCAAGAAGAAGGAAGATCTGCAGCAGTGTGTTCCCCGTAGGGTTTGAGGCTTCTGCAGGAGACGAGTTCAGGCATTTATGTGTGAAGTGTTTTAATAGAACAATACATGTAGTTGTTTTTGGATGTTAGTGTGTGAGTGGGTAATGCATCTTGTGTCCCCAGCGTCTTTATTCACTGTGGATCTGAGATTCTTTCTTCCTTTCTCCTCTTCTGATTTGTGCAGCGCTCATTCTAAACCTTCCTGTTTGGATCGGGCTGTTTGTTTGGCCTGCGGTTTCTGAAAATGGTGAAAGTGACATGCAGTGATTGAGCCGTGGCTGCGGGACTCATCGGTCCACAGACCCTGAAGCCACGGCTGCTGCACAAAGAGATGTTCACATGTTTATTCAAAGTTTCGAAGTGAAGCTGGACTCGGTCCACAAGACCCTGAACTGGAGAATCTGTTGTGTTTGCCTTTGTCGTGAATGACAACATCACTTTCGTTGATGAGTCCCAGCCGCCGCTGCTACAGAACGCCGGTGCCTGTTTATTCAAATATGATCAGCTTTAAACATATATCGCATGACAGAATTGCACCAAATTCGACTCTGCCCTTCTTTAGGCCCTTAACAACGCACGTGCCGAGTGTGAAACCTATACGATGACCGGTTGTAGAGATATGCGAGTCACATACAGACAGATTTCTGGAAATATTTGAAAAATTTGGCAAAGTGGATCTGTCAATCCAGTCCTTTTCATCATTCATTATAAAATGTCCCTGAACTAATTTGCTCAAACAACAGAACCCAGATCCTCATGATTCATCCGGCTGTCGACATCACAACATGACACAAAGCAGAAACCCTCTCAACGACGTCTCAAAGATTATTTCCTGAAAAAGCTCCAACTCTGTTTTCTTTCTCCACAGAACGCGTTCCTGCGCCGAGCCGCTTCTCGCGGAGATGGGACGATGCTTTCAGGACCCGATCGAAAAGGTCCGATAGTTCGCGGGGACGTCTTCGTGGTGGACGAGGACACCGACCTGTTGGATCCCATCTTCCAGAATGGTGAATATGCCAACCCCCTGTGGAAGCCCTCCGGGAACGGAGGAAACCAGAAGGGGAAGCCTGAAATATCTTCTAAACATTTAGAGGAGAATATCACCATAGAGAAGAAGAAAGATTCAGGCGGGAGGACTTCATCGCTGTTCCCCGGGAAACCCTCCGATGACATCATCGACCTGGGCCCCGGAAACACGCCCAAGAAGCCTTCATATCCCAAAACATCCACAGATGATCAGGGCAGGACTGTCTCACCTACAGCTCAGGTGAACTCCTCTGACCCATCTGCAAAGGCCCTGGATGAAAAGACGGGTTCCATCACCACGCAGAGCACCACGTACACCGACGTCAAACATGTCGACAGGGAGAACCCCGGCACTGTGACCATTGTGTCCATAGACGGCGACCTGGTGCGGAGCTCCGATGGAAAAATGTACCGGCTGCAGAAAGGAGGTGTCGGCCGAATGGGTCCACCAGGGCCAGAGGTGAGTTGTCTTACGATGCTCTATTTGCTCTAATGCTGCTCTTTGAATCCAAAGGACTTGAGGTTCAACTCGTTTAGTCGAAGATCGGATCATTTGCAAGATCAGCAACAAAAGGGAGACATGCTTTGCTCTGTTGAGGTTCTTGTCTGCAGCGCTATTTGCTTTGTGCACTTGTGCTATCGTCCAGAAAAGTGTTTACCATCCTTGCCGACGGTCAGACGTCATAGTTTCCGCTGCAGCTGTGAACGAACCCGTCAGTGCACTTCTCTCACACGCGAGAACTTATCTCTTTCCCTCCAGTCTACGTACATGCGTGTGCCACAATCAGTTGGCCAGAGAAAATTCACCATAGATGCTGATGCTCGTCCAGTAGCCACGACATCCTCCGTCACCTGCTTTAACATGAACACACAACGGCTTCGATTGAACTGCGTGACAGTAAAACTGTATTTGACACCAATCTGTGGTTCACGTGCATCGAGTCGCACAGATCACTTGTCACAGCTGCAAGTGACACAAGGGAAGACGCCCTCTTTGGGTTACACCCATTTAAGCTGTAAAAATTTGAAATTAGTTACTGCATATATTTTTCTTTCCAGTTGTTAAGACCTTGATACAGCGAAGGCCACGGCTTGTTCCCCCCCGCTGCTTCATCTGTAGAGTTGGATGTATTATATCGGAGATGAAGTGGGATCAAACCTCGCATGAAGAAAGTGTGACGTCTGTTTATGCTTTACAGCTTACAAGAGCTGTTCTGCCTCGGCCGCCATCTGAGTCTGATCAGGGGGGGGGGGGGGCTGCGCCGCTCAACACACATGTGGATCTGTCTTTGATGCCTCGATCTGAGCCCTCGGAGAACCGCACGGTTAACGAGTCTGAGCGGTTTGTCATAGCGTCTCTCAGCCGACCGTACTAACCTCTCGCTGCCAACTTGTCTGATTGGTGTTAATTAGTAAAAACCATTTCTAAAGATACCCAATCAGAAGCTTTTACCTGGTGTAAGAGGTGGGTCGTGGCAGGAACCGCAGGGGCAGACGGAACCAGAACCAGGCGGCACATCTGGTCCCGTCTGGGCCCGTCTCTGGAGTCACGCTGCCATAAAAACTGCACAGGATCACTCAGCACGATTACAGTGATTGGATCCAGCTGCAGGGAACATGAAGGAAGACGTCCTGTTGGCTCCTCGCTCCTCGTGTTCAACATCTCAAGCTCTGCTCCACTTGCTTGTTGGAGTTTACACAAGCCTGCAGCCTGATCCTCAACAAGTGTGTGGATGTGATTAAAGACTCTTGTTTACAAAATAATATTTCTAAGTCTTGGCCCCCCCCCCGAAAATACACCTTTCTCACTGGCCGGAAGGTTTATTCAAATTGTAAAAGAAAACATCTCAAATCCTTGTGAAAGCTGTTTAACTGCAGCAGGAATCCTTGTGTTTAACTTCACCCCCGAGTTTAGGCTGAAATGTCTCTTCCCTTTACAATGCAGTTCTGGGTTAGTCAGTATATTTATAGATGTATACATTTAGCAGTAACTACAGAATCACTACAGTCGATCCACGGAATCCTGCGCTCTGCTCAGACGTCTCCAGATGTCGGGTTGCACCAACATGTCGAGATTTGGACCTGAATCCATCGACAACACGACTACATACCCAAATCCAGCTGAACAAAGAGGTTTAGGGCTTTAGATCCTCTTCAGTGTTGCATTCCACCTTAGTAACCATCACTAAACTCGATGAAGCCTTCAAACAGACTTTACTAAATGGATTTTGACATAACATCCGGACCCTTTCCTCTGATTAGTGGTTAGTCTGCTTGTTTCCTGATCCAGAGAATAATGGACTCAGCAGATGATGATGTAACATTGTTTGTCTTGTTTTTATGATTAATACTCATTCATTTTGTTGTAATTAGAATAAAAGGAGTTGTTTAAACGTTCCAAACACATCTTTTTAATATCCATGCCTTAACGACACCACTCAGGAAAAGGGGAACTTCCCGGGGAGCACAGTAATTATCTCCTACTGTTGCTCCCAGTACTTAAAACATACTGTAGATCAACTGTGCTTAATTCGATGTAAATATTCAAATTTGTTGAACCTAAGTAGTTGATAAATGATATTTTCTGTCTGGAAGATGCTGTTTCCACGTTCTTCCACGTCGGAGCAGTTTTATTGCAGTTTCCATGTTTCCACAGGGTTGTCCTGGTGAACCTGGCCTCCGGGGGTTTAAAGGTGATAAGGTAAAATAATCTTTTACGACATAATAGCCTGTGATGATGTGTTAGGTTCGCCCCCCCCCCCCCTGACTCGTACGGTGCTGTTCGGTGCACCTGAAACAGCATCCAGGGCCATATCGTGTTTTAAAGCCCAGTTCCACCTCCGACATGTTCATACCTACACCTATAAACTCATGCCCCCATTAATTCTCTGAGCATATTATTTACACTGACGCTCAAATGCTGCAGCAAATCACGTTTATGATGTGATGTTGAAATGCTGCGCTACAATGCTAAGTATCCACTTACCACTTGTTTTTCACATCACAGGGTAACCATGGCCCCGAAGGCCGATCTGGGAAGAGGGGGGAGCCCGGACGTCCTGGTGCGGCAGGTTTACCGAGCCTCTACCTGTGGAAGAACACGGCCGAGGAATGGGCTGCGTTCCAGGTAAGATGCTGACCACAGTATGTTCTGTATATCTTCTTGATCTATTGTTGGGGTTAGCGTTAGAGATGGTTCAGACGTTCACGTTCCCCTCAGGAGAAATTCAAATCGAGGTTTCACCGTTAATCAAACGTCAATTTCTGCTTCTTTTAAATCCTGCTAATCCACCGCAGTTCCCAGCGTCCCTTTCCATCATCTTAACCAGTGACGTGAAGATGACCTCTCCTTGCTCCTTCTCTATGTAATTCATCGTCAGTTCCCCAAAAGACACACTGGACATCACATGTTCTTTGAGGTGAAGCCATCTTTTCTCCGCATCCATAAGATCCACAGACTCTCAGTCGAACCTTTGACCTGCAGTTCCCGTGTGAGCCTGTGATGTCGAACAGATGAGGCCAGAGACGACGAAGGGGAAACGTCTGCGAGTAGTTTGCGACGGCAGTTTGTTACTGTCTGTGCTCTCAGGTTTTACGTGGACGGACCTTTAATCATTTCTATTGTCCCACAGTTCAATACGTTTATATATTGCCCAGACTGTTTGTGGAGTTATTGAAGTTCGTGGGTTAATCCTGTGTTTCCGTTCTTCCTGCAGCAAACCAACTTCTACCAGTTACTCCGCTCCGGTTGGCCTGTAAGTCCACGGTGACCATTAACAGCCTGTGTTGGATTGAGTTGTTTTGTTTAGTCCTGTTCACCTGAGGCCGGTTTCTTCTTTGTGACCTTGCAGAGTGAGGAAGGTCCTGCAGGACCCCCTGGAGAGATGGGCAAACCCGGCATACCGGTAGAGATGGGATCCGTACACACAGTTTGGATCGTTTTTAATAAACAAGTCTGTACTGGTTCATTCTGAACTGGTGAGATATTTGTGTTTGTCGTTTTCCAGGGGCCGCCTGGTGAAGCTGGGGGGCGCGGACAAGGAGGGACGCCAGGAGAGATGGTAAACATGAAAGTTATCAATCAATTCAATGTACGGACATCACTCTCCAGCAACTTTTTGAGATCCAAAGATGATTGAAGGGTCCTGATGAGATGTATTAAATGTCTGAGATCTGCACGACCTCCTCCAGCGAGAGTCCTGGTGGTTCCAGACATTTCCCATCGCTCATTGAGGCCGCTGTGCTCCTGGGAAAACTCAAGACTCAGAGATGGTTTATATTCCCGCTCTGATCTATGGTTCACCACAGAGACTTACGGCTCCGGTCTCCAGAGACTGGCTGTTTTTATCTGTCCTGACATGCAGAGTGAATTGTGGGACCTTATATTCACTCAACTATGTCCGCTCCATTCAATAGCCACAGATGGACTCCGGTCGAGTTCTAGAAACATCTCAGGGATAATTAAAGCAAACTGGACGTGTCTGAACACAATGTGAGGCTCCACAGCAAGAGTCTGGATGCGTCTGACAATAACATATTTCTTTTTAAAAAGGCAAACATTTGAATACAAATGCAACATGTGTAAAAAGCGAAGGGGTCTGAATGTCTCTCCTCTGCTTTAGATCATCGTTAACTTGTGGAGTTGTCACCTTCGACTCTGGGAAACTGTAGTTCTTCTGGGTTTTGTGATATTTCATGAATCATGAATCGCTTATGAAAACAACAGGCAGTTATGTGTAAATATATGAATGCGAAGCACTGGAAGAAGATTCATTGCCCAAAGTGAAAGTATCCTGGTTAAATATTGGTTTAAAGTTAACCCTCGTTCATCATGCCAGTCCGTGAGCGTAGAAAACTGCATCCATCATCCTCAGCGGTTTAAAATATGTCTGTGCAGAACCAGCACAGGTGTTTTATCCATCCAGCGTGAATCTGGACACGTTTTCCACCTGTGGTCAGGCAGAGTTATTACCGACCACCGTCTTCTCGGACGGCGTATTGTTATTCAGCTGATCCCGTGTCCGTGTGATGAACGGCTCGGTGTCGTCTCAGAACCGATTTATCATTTAGAATCCAACTTCACTGCAGCTGTGGTTCCACTCGCTGTGTTTCTACTTTCTTTGATTCCATATTTTTTAAACAGCCTTACAAAGAAGCAGAAGTGTTAAAAAGTTGATTTAACTCGGATGATTCCTGTTGCCTGACAGGGCGACAGGGAGCCAGGGGCCCGCCCGGACGGTCGGGGCCCCGGGGAGAGACGGTACAACGGGGACGATGGAGAGCCGGGGTCCCACGGTGCTCCCGGATCATCGGTGGGTACATTCTGTCCAGGAACGTGAACACGCGTGTGTGTTTCACAGCTGGTGAATCATCTGTGTCTGTTCTCACGTGATCCATCTGTTCTGTGATCGTCACCAGGGGCCCTGGGGACACCGAGGAGAGCGAGGGACCAAAGGGGAGAAAGGTGATGAGGTGAGTAAGAAAACAGCACAGATACTTTTGTACAGAACAAAGGTCAGAAGCATTTCAGCTTTTGATTTACTGTTTGGGAAATTATTCACATGTGAGACCAAAAAACGACCTGCAAACACCATTTATCATATCTTTTAAACCATATTTTTCATTTTATTTCAATTTAAAAGTTTAAATTGGTTTAATATCTTTTTATTTGTATTCTTCCCCAGGGTCTGGTTGGCTTCAAGGGTCCAAGAGGGGAAACAGGTGACCCCGGTGAGAAGGTACTGTGATAAATCTATTTATCATCCATCCTTTACATTAAATGTTAGATATTAACCTCTGTTATTAAAGGAGACATATTCTGCTAATGTTCGGGTTGATTATTCTAATTTGTGTTATTACTTTAATGGTTTTTCATGCTCCAATGTTCAGAAAACACTTATTATGATAAAACTCTCGAGGACAGAGAAGCTGAAACTCATCACACGTCTAAAACAGTTCATCAGTGACCATTGTGTTTTTAACAGAAGAATATGAATGATCGTGAGTTTTGTGTTTGTCCAGGGTTCCACTGGTTTACCTGGACGACCTGGTCTTGTTGGGCCTCCAGTGAGTCCCCCCCTTACTCCTTTTACTAAGTTATTGTAACTAAAAATATTAGTATATTTCTTAAATCCCAATCGTTCAGACTCTATTTTTCATGTATTTTTAATCTTCTATTTTATTTCCAGTTGACCTTAAGTACATATTTAATCTCCTCTGCAGGGGCCTCACGGGATCCGAGGTGGCTCCGGGCCAGAGGGGCCCTGTGGCCCTGATGTGAGTGATGTTCTGTCCGACTGTAGCTCTGTAGGAAACCAGGCATGACACTTAGAATGGGTTTTCCCTGTGGAAGTTTCCCCTCGAACAGGAAAGTGTTCTCAGACCCTCGGACCCCACCGTCTGTTATGCACGTACAGTGCACGTCTGTATATCTTATTTCCTCAGATGGCTTGTTTTAAAGCCAATGTCAAGAAACATGAGAATTCACAATTTAATATTCTCAAACCTCAACGTCATCATTTGGCCTCTGAGGATGTTGATTCTGCAGCGTTCGGGTAAATGTGTTCGACATCCACCGGCCCGCGGCTCAAACCGATCCCAGAATGCTTTGGGGCATTTCGGGGGTATTATTTTCAGTGAAGGCCAGATTAGAGAATTAGTTTTTTACAGAATGACTATTTATATGTTGTGAGAATAAGTTAATGATACAGTTTTGCTCATTGTGAGAGATTCAGAGCTGTAAATTGAGTTTATCATTAATCCAGTTATATGTTCTCGATGTCACTAGGGGGAGAGCGGACTGGACGGCCTCTCAGGTCCACCGGGGCCAACGGTAAGAACATAGAGGGATTAGGTGATGGAATATTTCTCTGTTTGTGCCAATTATTAATATGCATATGTGTGTGTGTGTGTGTGTGTGTGTGTGTGTCTCAGGGGGCACCAGGCATCACAGGACGCGTTGGCGCTCAAGGAGTTAACGGCTCAAGGGTAAGATTATAAAAGATTATTAAAATAATTATTGAAAATTGCTTGTCGCGAGTTTCCAGGCCCAAGGTGATAATGTCTGCAGATCACCTTTGTGTCATGAGATAGAAGCTGAGACATTATGATTAATAACTTTAACAGTGGGATGGATTATTAAAAACTGACAGGTACAGCATGATTATGAACTTTGAGCACCAGGTTTATTGATCTTAATCAAAAATGTTAACCTTAAATTCTGGGTGACTTATCTTCTCTATTCTTTTCAGGGGGACCTGGGACCTGCTGGCACCGCTGGCCACAAAGGCCCCCAGGTAAACACTTTATTAATGATTAATATCACGCTGCAGGTATTTAGTGTTTATGGTTTAAAATGCATTAGTTTGTTTTTCCTCCCATCAGGGGCCTCCGGGTTTAGAGGGACAGATCGGACCCCCTGGACTCGAGGGCTCCAAGTGAGTACAGTTCAAAGTCAAGACGACTTCACAGCAGTTTCACTTCATTAGATCCGTGATTAGTAAAATTAAAAAACTCTTCACAGGGACACTTGGGACTGACCGGAGCTGCCGGCCCGAAAGGAGAGAACGTACGTCTCCTTTTATTGTTGTTGTTTGGTTCCGGACAGATGTGTTGTACTCACTTAACGGTTGAGATGAGTTTTGAATGCAGCGTTTATTGGGCTCGTCTGTTTGTCTGAGTCAACGTTCTTATCTTAATTACATAAATGTCGTTAAACTTGATTGGGTTGTTACCATAAAAGCTTAATGTGCATGACGAGGAGCTCACGATAGAATGTAAGAAACCATCTTGGAGAAACATTTCTTCAAGGTGTGACTTTAACTTTTTAGTTTTGTCCCATCTGCAAACACGGAGGAGACATGGATTTATGCCATGTACTGCAGCCAGCCACCAGGGGGCGATGGAGAGGCTTTAGCTTCGGGCGCCGTCGTGTCGTCCATCTTTAAAACGGTCTCTGTTCTGAATGTTTAAGAGCAGATTGTT
This sequence comes from Reinhardtius hippoglossoides, assembly GCA_006182925.3. NCBI lineage: Eukaryota > Metazoa > Chordata > Actinopteri > Pleuronectiformes > Pleuronectidae > Reinhardtius > Reinhardtius hippoglossoides. The sequence continues at coordinate 2,480,144 of CM031687.1, forward strand.
CAGTATCTTATCCCGGTGTTTGTTTTCAGGGGCCTGTGGGGCCCATGGGTGAGCGGGGGGATCCCGGCTTCGAGGGGCCCGCGGTGAGTCACACATGAACACGTTCACCAGGGTTTCACGTCATCACGTTCATATATTCAAATAAGACTAAAACCGTACGATAATTGGTGTTATTACTTCAAACAGATTGTGTTTGTTGATTATTGTAACTTAGAATAAGCCCTGACGTTATTTTAAGATGATTTAATACACATGTGCAGAACATTTCACCCACTCCTTTTGAAACTGCAGGAGCAGAACAGATGTTTATTATATGTTACAAGTCGTTATGACTTTAAGGTTCTTTTTTAAAATGATGTCATAGCGTCTCACAGTTACACACAGTGTGTCCTCGGTGTGCTGGTAGACAGTGTGCTGCCATCTACTGGCTGTGGGCTGTCAGTGGATCACGACACGACGCTGTCACTCACCGTGTCTCTTATTCAATCTACTCTCTCTAATGTGTATTATCTATTTAAACCTCCATCTTCAAATGAAATGATTATAGTAAGGTGCTTATAAATCAGCTTATTTTCCCTTTATTATTTCATCCTTCGTGATTTCTGTTGTAAATGTGTTTGAAGTTGCAATTACTACATTCCAGATGTTAATGTGCATTTATCTCCAGGGCGCTCCGGGGCAACAAGGTCCTGTGGGCTTCCTCGGACTAACGGTAGGTGCTCAGCGTGCGATCCACAAACTTATTTAAATATCTAGGTGCTTCTTCTTTTGAACATTTTCCTCTCGTTCACAGGGCAACAGGGGACCGGACGGGGACCAGGGGGACGCCGGACCCAAGGGGAACAAAGTAGGAGGCAGCGGTTTTCTGTCTGATAAGATAAGAGGAGATGGAAATGTGTTTGTGTTGTAGCAGCAAAGTAAACATACTACCAAACACAAGGAAATACAAGATTCAAATAGAATAGAAATACATTACAGAGTGTGAACAGAACATATTCAGCGTAACTAGATAACACATTTTCCACGTAACACATGATGGAGAGGAGAATTGAATGAATGTCTCAGCATTTGTAGAAATGCACTTATTCACTGTCTGAGGTTTACATGAGAAAATCGATTGCTACAACCTGCAGCTTGTTAGCGTAGCTTAGCATAAAGACTGGAAACAGGTGGAAGCAGTTAGCCTGGAGCACCTCCAACTCTAACGATGTCTCTAACTATTCATTAAAATCTCATGTGCCTTAAAAAGTCTCTGCTTGCCCTCTCAGGGTTTTCAGGGGGCAGAAGGCATTATGGGCCCCCAGGGAGAGAGGGGCCCCACCGGCTTCCCGGGTTTCCAGGGGACGAAGGGCGAGCCGGGCTCCAGAGGCACCGAGGTACCGTTTAACAGCCCCGTTAACTGCATTGATTCTCTGCTTGTTTTCAGATAACTCAGCACCGTGTTTCACATTTAAAACTGGCAGCAAATAAAATATAATCAACCCACCGTGGAGACGCTCTGTTTTTTTATACACGCACGGTGATATCGCATTACACGCTCGCTTAACGACGCAGACGAGGGGTCGTGTGGTGGAGAAAAACAAGATGAGCTTGGATTGATTTTATATTCCTTCATTCAGGGCACAAATGGAGAAACTGGCCCTCAGGGGAAACAAGGCAGCCGCGGGTTAAAGGTCAGTGATGATTTATGGCTCCGAACACAGAGAAATGTCACATGACTTCATGCGTTGATCCCAAACATCAGATTTAACTGTGTAACGTTAGAGCTTCCTGTGACCTAATACATACAAATATGAGGGAACGCTGAATGGAAAGAGAAAGAACGGGAATTTAACCCATGCAGGTCTCTGCATGTGGTCATTGCACACGGACGTTAAGGGTTTTAAATTTAAAATCTCAGTAATAAAGGAACATGGGCCTTGAGCAGCAGGTCCCTGGTTCGACTACGTTTAATTCCCGTTCTCTTCCACTTGTTTAAATGTCAATCCTTCACTATCTCTGTAGTTTAGAGACTTAAAATGCATCTGGAAATCTTTTCTGGACAATCTGGATGTTGATGCTATCGGACGCTAATATGTGAATCTCCTTGAAGGGGACCAGAGGACCAGATGGACGTAACGGGAAACCAGGACCCAGAGGGAACAAGGTAGGACACATCACACAGGGGCAATCACGGGCTGTACGTAAAGATGGACGACATGACGGCTCCCTTAAAATGAAGTGTCTCGATTGCCCCCTGGTGGCTGGCTGCTGTTTAGCTCATGCACCCCGTCTCCTCCATGTTAGCAAATGGGACATGGACCAAACTCTAAAAGTCAAAGAACATTTCACGCTCGTGTTTTGACGCCCATCCCTCGATCGTGACTTCTCAGACTCTGGCTCCTATCCGGGATGTTTTCACTTCATTTTATCAATGCGTCGTCCATCTTTATTTACAGTTTATGGATTATACCAAATGCAGGAGAAGAGGGTGCAACGTGATAAGGAATTGAAAGAGTACAAGTCTATTATTATATAGAGTCCATGGAAAACAAGTATCAACGTGGATAAACAACTTTAATACATTGTATTAAAGAGAAACCAGTTGATAAATCACTGCACCTGCAGTTTAAGTTGTTTTGTCCGTTAATATTAACGTTGTCGTCTCTTTGTCTTTTCTCCTCCAGGGTCCGATTGGACAGAGGGGTCACACTGGTCAACCAGGCCCATCGGTAAACTTTCCCACCAAGCCCGGCAGAAATGATTCCTTATGATATTGTGGTATTGAGGTGCACGTCTGCTCAGCGTTAGAATCGTGTACAGAAACAGACGCAGTCCAAACTCTGCGTTCATTCCTTCTGTATCTGTGCACGACTTCTGACCACAGGACACGAGGAAGACTTTCACCTGCTTGTGTTTTTGGTTGATTCTTCCTCAGGGTTTGTCGGGGTCACCGGGACCAGAGGGAGCAGAAGGAAAGCCTGGTACACAGGTTCCCATTCTCTATCATATTTCAATCCCATCATCTGTAAATGCTGTGTGTGTGTGTGTGTGTGTGTCACATGTTTTTTTTTACTGTCTGTCACATACTGGTCCAGTGATTATTACTCTGTTAAGTATATTTTATACACTTATGGTTTTATTCCCAGTTTTGTATTTTAAAAGATATATGCATTTCATACTGAAAGGATGTGACGTTACGAGATTGAAATGTGAAACTGACTCCTGAGTTGAACTGTTGTGTGGTAGTTGTATGTTTAGACAGCAGGGGGCAGTGTTTGCACACCTCTACAGAGTTCACGCTGCAGCTCTCACATATTCATTCATCAAATAATATTTTTTATTATCCAAACAAAGAAAGACACTTAACGCCGATTGTGAGATTTTCCATCTTATGTCTAAAAATCGAATTCTGTGAGAAAATGTGTTGTCAAAAAACGTTTCAATGTCAATGAGCCTGAACCATCTGTTTATGAACGATTATGCTGAGTTTACACAATCATTTCATAAAGTGATGAACGACACAATGTTGCGTGGACGAAATTGCATTGTGGGTATTGTCCTCCTCTCTGTTTCAGGGCCCCTCGGGCGCCGCGGGACCTGCCGGCAGTGAGGGACTCACGGTGAGACTGTTGGCCGCAGCATGACCTCACTGTTCATTTCATGACATCATTAGACTCTTTGAAAGTACAATACGTGTGTTTGTATGTACCTCACACGTGTTGACATACAACATATGTTGGCCATAAGTATGTGGACACCTTAATATTTCATACTTTTTCATTATTTAATTCTAAAAACATGGGGGAAATCTTTAAATGCTGTTTTATTCATTTCATCGAATTCGTCCAAACACCCAGAGCCGCAGACCAAATATGTCATGTTCAATAATTTATGTACAAACTTTGTGAAAGCTGGATTTACTACTCGATTACTCCAGATGCTGCTGCTGCTGCTGACTGATGATGATGATGATGACCTAAACATTTTTTATTTCAGTTACCACATTATATCAAGTTAACAAACGCTGCCTCCTAATTACCAAGACGTTTCCCATAACGACAGGAAGTAGATTCACCAGTTCCTTCAAATAAAAAGGGGATTAAACGGTAGATTAATAAACTATTAGTAAAATACTGGATCAGCTCATTTTGAACCAGAGATTTCTGTTATTTTCAAGCAATAAATGACAGCGACGACATATTGTTCCACATTTGCACTTAGTTTTGTTCTGCTTTGCAGTTTTCATTAGTTCTCTCTCCTTCCTCTCTCTACCCTCTTGTGATGTTTCTGTTTTGTTTTATTACTCTACATTTCCCAGGGTTTTCAAGGAGTGATCGGGGAGACGGGAGCAGATGGAGCGACAGGTTCTCTGGTACGTCCTCATTCTGTGGCTGCGTCAGACAAAGGACTTGAAGACATTAGCCGCCGTGTGAAGATGTGTTTTCTGGATCTGAGGCAGTCGGCAGGAGGTTTTAGAGAGGAACAGATCCATTGAAGTGTTTTTCTGTGTCTTCAGAGAGAGCAGCGGGTGAACTGTGAATCCATCTCCCGTGAAAGTTTATACAGTTCTGAGAAACTTTAGCCGAAACATGTCGGTGATAACGATCTTCTCTTGTCAAGACAGCGAACAAGCTTCTCTGTCTCGACTTGTACATCGTGTCTGTGCGGTCCTGCAAATCTGATTGGCTGAAGAGATCAAACATTCATTGGTATTTTGGCCCTTTGGTGAAAGTGTCTTCATCCAACAGGGGCCTCCAGGGAAGATGGGACCCCCAGGTATACCAGGACCCCCAGGAGAGAAGGTGAGTCAGCAGACACACTGATACCTCGTGTTTATTTGGTCAATGACATGTTTTAAAGATGTGTGTGTTTGTGTGTGTGTGTGTGTGTGTGTGTGTGTGTGTGTGTGTGTGTGTTTTTCTCAGGGTTTCACAGGGAAGCCCGGCATGGAGGGACCCCAGGGCCCAGTAGGCATGTATGTAAGTGATGTGTGTCATGTATGTCAGCAGAGGTCATACAAGGAGACACCTGCACTACGATTTCACACACACACTGTATGAGGAACACACAGTAAACAAACAATGTCCTGTACTGTTGCACATTAAAACTTAACAGAGTATCAGTGAGTAAATGAAGTGTATAAACAGAGTAATAATAATATAAATATACATTTTATTGCTGGATTAGCTGGTTTTGTGACATGAGTTGATAAGTTTATTGTTCCCTCTCCCATCAGGGCATCCAGGGGACTGTGGGCATGCGAGGGACTCCAGGCTTCATGGGAGAAAGGGTACGATCATATCTGTGTCGTCTATATTTAATATTATTGTTGTTTGAAGAAAGTAACAGGAGAGGAACAGTTTGCACAGTTCATGTGTTTCACTTTGACGAGAGCCTGATGTTGCCATAGCTTCTCCAAGATTACCAACCCTGTCTCTAAGCACGATTAAATAAAATCTCACTTCTCTTCTTCTCCACCAGGGTGAGGCGGGTTTACGAGGTCTACCAGGACCAGTCGGGAAACCAGGGCCTTCGTAAGTGTCTGGTTTATTTTTAGATTTTTTTTTTATTATCGCCTATCTCCTGCGATGATGGGGTCACACCAAGGAGAGAGTTGGGGGGCGAATAAACCGTTTGAAGTGTGCAGCTGGTGTGCAGGGACCTCGGCTTTATGGAGGTGAACAGGTCACAGTGATTGATTTTGTCGGTGGGGGGGGGGGGGCACCGGTGGCAAATCGAGTCTGCGGGGGTGAGATGGTTCGTTCGTCGGAGAGACTGCAAATAAGCGAGTTTCTTCTCGAGCGTGAGAGCGCGGCAGGACAAATGCTCGGCGCCGAAGCATCCCTCCGCACGTGCGGCGTCCCGCTTCCTCGGCAGTGGAGCAGAAAACTAAAAGAGGATGAATGGTGCTGGAGTCTGACAGTGTTCTTACTTACTGGGATGGACTGTCGGGATCACAGTCGTTTAGTTTCTCTCAGGGTCGTATTCCTCTTCTGAGAGTTATGACCCAGACAACACCAGAGTTTATAACACAAGAGAAAATACTGTACAAAACACAAAGGAAACAATCAAGATAAACACCATGAGGTGAAGTAACCTGGATGTAAAATTAAGATTAGGATTAAAGCTCATTTATTCTGCGATTATGTACGAGAACATACGTCCAGTTTCCAGCCATGTACGTCCACTAGAGGGCGTCACGGAGCCGTGTGTTTCTGACAACAACAAACATGGCGACGTTGAAGGAGGCTGTCTTGTTGCCCGTCCACCTCAAGATGTCAGAGCCTTTCGCTCAGTAAACTTAAAAACGGTTAATATTAGTTTTCATTGGTTGATTGAAGGTTTGCATCAATCAGAAGCTGTACCTGTGTTCCTAATGATGTTCTTTGCTAGCATGTGGTGTTTCCACAGGAAGTTCAAAACCCTGTCTCGTAATTAGAGGAATCTGAAATGAGAGTAAAGTTGAGAGTCTGGAAGGTCGAACTCTCGTCTTCAAACTCGTCAAAACCTTCTGCAGCCGATAAATCAGCTGCCCTGTCGTTTGGTTGGTTAGATTTGGAAATAAGAAAATCCCTCTTGCATGGAAAGAGAGAGTTTACAGCTACGGCAGTGGGACTGTTTCCCGAAGCTCACTTCTCCTCCTTGTGGTGTCATTGGACACAGTCGCCCTTTGCTTTAGGGAAATCCATCAATCTGTCACAGAGTCGGTCGCACAGGAGCACGGAGGTGGACTCGTCGGCTAAATACACTGCTCCTGTGTTCACTGGCTGAGTCCTGTCAACAGACGGGAAACACAGAGTCCGAGGGAGGTTCCACATCTTGAGGTTCCACATCTCGAGGTTCCACATCTTGAGGTTCCACATCTTGAGGTTCCACATCTCGCTTCAACACTGTTCTCATCACGTCCATAATTAAGAGGGAATAAAAGAAAATGTAAAAGATGTGAAACCTGAGATTTTAACCCTACAGTCCTCACTGTGTAACACAGACACACAAAGTGTTCAGTGTTCAAAGTTAATTAAAAATTTCCTGTATATGACTCCGTGGGTTGTGAGTTCCTCCCATATCATATGTGATATGAACACAATATCTCAAAAACAGCTTCAGGAAACTTCTCTAAATGCGGTATAAACATTCAGCTTCACTCGAGGATGAACTGATTCGAATTTGGAGGTCAAAGGTCAAGGTTTCCACACATTTTGATTGTTTGTTCTTTCCTGATGCAAATTAAACCTTTTTTCACAGGTTGAGTTCAGACGGCAGTTAAGAAAATAGAGACAATAAATAAAACATTTTAACCATAAACCCGAAACTCCTCTATCTCCTCCAGCAGCCCTCTATTAGAGTCGCAGGTTGGTTTGCATGTTCTGACTCGTCTTGTCTTTCTTCTTCTTCAGGAGTGTCAGGACCTCCCGGAGAGAAGGGGGTCCAGGGGCCTCAGGTGAGTTTTCATACCTTACATCAGAAAACTAAACATTTAACTTCCTCTCCATGTTTAAGATTTAAACTGTGACGCTAGCAGGTTGTTCATCCTCTCGTGTTGTCTGTCACAGGGTCGACCTGGAGATGAAGGACTCAGAGGATTTCAAGGCCCAGAAGTGAGTTTCAGCTGAGCTGCGTTATTCTGCTGAGGCTGCACATTTTGACCCGATATCCAAACGCTGGTCAATGAAGCATTAACCGTTTAACTAACAAGAATAACATCTTCTAATTAGAATGGACGAGTGTGTGTAAAACATTAAATAATATACATAAAAAACATTTTCATAACAAGGGTTAGTTCATTTTTACATTTGCAAATAGCCACGTAAACGATAGAGCATAAAGATTCACACATCATCACACACCTGCTATTAGTGCAATTAAAACCAACAGGCAGACGCAGGGATTATCACAGACTGTGGCGGCCTCCATGTTCCAATTTGTCCTGCAACACTTTAATAATGAGCTATATTATTTTTTACATTTAACAATAATAATAATAAGGTTGTGTACTTGTTGTGTTTTGCACTGTTCTTCCGTTGAGGAGCGGCGCACGTTGCTCTGCTCGGTTCTAACAGCTGTTCTCTGATCTCCAGGGGCCTCCAGGTGTTCCAGGTGCTGATGGGGCAAATGGAAAACCTGGACCCAGGGGAAGCATGGGGCCCCTAGGTCCTCAGGGGCCACAGGGCCCAGCAGGAATCCCAGTGAGTGGGTACTAACCATCGACGGCTGTTTTAACTGATGCCACTTGTAGTGTGCAGAGATAAACATCCTGATTGTAAATTATTAGAAAACCACACATTTAAATTTGTTGTCATGTTTGTTTGCGTCTCTTCAGGGGCCACGGGGGCCTGATGGGTTGTTAGGACCCGCAGGGAAAAGAGGAAACAAGGTAAACCACAGAACACGAAGGAATCTGTGATGTGATGTGTTTTTATTAACCTTCATTTATGATCAGTTACTGATCTGATGCTTTGATCTCCAGGGTTTACCTGGTTTACCTGGTGATCCCGGACCCATGGGACAAGATGGAGAACAGGTTGGTAGAACTGGTAGTTAGGGTTTTTCTGTATTATATGCAAAAAACGATATTATGTTTATGCATTGTCAAACTTTACCAGCGTATTCATCTACATTTACTTGTGTAATAGAACTACAAAGAACTTTTTGTCGTCAGCTGATTGTTCTTTTGTCTTTCGCCTCGTCAGGGTCTCCTTGGCCAGAGAGGAACCGAGGGCCCCCCAGGACGGAAAGGAGATCAGGTCAGTGACTGTAGGAGGACTGTTCATTTCCTCACTGATTACAATTGTATTTCTTTCATCCAACACGAAGCCAAACTGACTCCGGCTACATCCAGGAACTTTTCAGGAAGTCGTAAAGTCCAGAGGAGCAACAGTGATGTGTCTTAGAACTTTAATAGTGTGGATGAAGTTCACTGAAGTCAATAACCGTCGATTTCCTGTGGTCTCATGTTGACGTGTTCCCGCAGGGCGACTCGGGGCCTTCTGGGAAACCTGGTCCACCGAGTCCGCCAGGAGAGAGAGGACTCGAGGGCCCGAAAGGTCTCCAGGGACCCGCTGGACCCGTGGGTAATGAGGTCGGTGCATTAATTTGCTCTTTATCCAAAACACGATCTTCACTTCATAAAACGATTCACAGATGTCGACACACGTGTTGAGTCGATGTCTCATAGACGACAGGAAGTGATTTTCCCAATTCGGTGAAGAATGTAAGGACGTCATGACATCACCTCCACCATGTTGACTTTACGACAAACAGTCAAAGAGTTGTTGTGGTGAACAGATGTGTTTGTTTTGTGTTGTTTTTTTAAATTGATTGGTGGAATTAGACTTTCATCTTCCTATAACGTCTAAAAATAGTTTATGATTTAGACCCTTAGCCTGGTTCGAGAGGCGATAAATCACCATCACGGTTACATAAAGTGTGAAATTACTTTTTCCCGATGATGCGTCGGTGGCGGTGCTTAACTTCCAGTGAGTCAGACGTTGATTATATATCAAACCAGCAGGGACCTGGTGTGGTTATAATTTATGCGAGCTGCTCAACAGGCCTTCACTCAGCCGCTGCATAAAGTGTCAATTTAGCTTAAAGCGTCTGAAAATAAAACACTACGCTGCCGGTTTTTTAATATATTTTCTCATAATCTTTGTTTTGCCCTCAAAACATTGATGAAATCCAATGGATATTATAACATAAACCCATTTTTTTAAGTCTCTTGTTAAATGGAAAAGGTCTTAATTAAAGACCAAGCCAGTTGGCGAGTCTTCCAACAAACAGGCTCCAGGGGATGAAAATAGATTAAAAACCAAAACGAAAAACAGACTTGAATAACCCAAACACCAACAGGAAACAATACACAGTGACACCAATGATCAAATGAGGAGTGTTTGAGGTACAGTGGTGTCAAGCAGCTCCTTATCTCCTCGCTCCTCCTCTGCAGGGCGACGTCGGCGTCCCTGGTGAAGCCGGAGGTCCGGGTCCCAAAGGGGAGAAGGTAAACTCCGCCATGTCTCCGATTCAGTTTGTTAAAAAGTGAAACCGACGAGTTATAAAGCTCGTCCCGTTCGCCTCTTGGTGCTGTTTGCGGTTTGTGATCAGACTGTAGTTTACTGTCAACAGGGCGAGGTGGGGCCTCTGGGTTTGTCTGGTCGAGAGGGCACCTGGGGAACCCTCGGAGCGAACGGAGAGAGGGGCCCGAAGGGGGAGAAGGGCCACATCGGACTGCTGGTGAGCGTTTTGACTCCTCCGATCAGTCAGGTTGATTTATTCCAGAGGAAACTGTGTCTGATGTCACTTCCTGTCTCTTGACCAGGGTGAGCCGGGGCTTTCGGGGAAAGTGGGACCCGCAGGTCTGGCTGGTGTACGGGTGAGTTTCTAACATATTGATGCTGTGATGCTCAGAACGACCTTTAAATTAACCTTCAGTTATCAGCTCTAATTGTTGTGTATTGATCCTTCTGACGGATGTGTTGTTTTTAAATGGTTCTTCCTGTTTCCACACGATGTGAGTGTGTTAAGGTTTGTCTGTTGTTGTGTTTGTTCTTGTTTCAGGGAGGCCCGGGCCCTCGTGGACCTACGGGACCAGATGGAGCTCAGGGGCAGAAGGTGAGAAAAATAGTTTCCCTTGTAACTCTGCGTCACGGTTTAAATAAATAATAATACTATACACTGCATGTTTTCTCGCCACAGTCTCCAAACATCATCACCCACTGAGCTCTGCTTGAATCTAATCAGATAAATCAGAAGAAATGTTGAAACATTAATAATTTCCCATCATTTCTTCCAGGGGGAGTCTGGGCTCTTAGGAATTCCTGGAGCTCCCGGGTCAGGAGGCCCTCAGGTAACCTCCGATTAAATATAATATTTCCAACAACACTGTATAAAAGTGTGTGTTTAGAATCCATCACTTATTGTCCTTGTCTGGTTCGTAGGGAGTAGAAGGAGCTCGTGGTTCCCGAGGAGACGCAGGGAGGCCGGGACCTTCTGTGAGTGTCGCTGAGAATCAGGAAATGATTCACGTTATCTGGTAATAAGAGGTAATACATTTATAATGTGATTGTATTTCAAGATGTATTTGTATGATGTTTCCACGTCAGGGTCCGGGGGGACAAGTCGGACCCCAGGGAGACCAGGGAGGGAAAGGAGAGCCAGGAGCACAGGGAGAGAAGGGAGAGCCAGGAGCTCCAGGTCCAACCGGGGAACAGGTTAGATGCTGTGACAGCTTTGACTGTTATGGATATGACCTTGATTCATGCTGACATGTACGTGTGTGTTTGACTGACTGCGAATAGCCATGAAACTAACTGAATAATATCGATCACCTAATCAGGGTGAAGACGGTCTGCCTGGAATCCAAGGTCCTCCTGCTCTCCCAGGGTTGGAGGTGAAAACACGTTCTGATGTTCATCACCTCTGCTGACGATCTGTTTTCATCCCTCAACAACTCTGACTTTATTTCTCTATTTCTTCTCAGGGGCCTCCTGGAGAGATGGGGCCTCAGGGCCCCCCAGGTCCCACAGGGGCTCCTGTAAGTATGAGCACAGAAACACTGCACATGATGAAATCTCATTTATTCCTTCAGCAGCTGGCCCGTCGTTAACCCAGATATTTGATGGTTAAATATTGAGAATTACCTGAAGATTAAAAACATTCTAATGTCTTGTAAAAGGAGAAAACATTAATGTTATTGCTGTGCAGGGAGGGACAGGAAGACCAGGACCCGAGGGGACCAGAGGCTTGGATGGGGAGAAGGTATTAATACACAGATCCATGCATCGGTTGTGTCTCACAACACAAAGTCCCAGATGTGCAGCGACTAAAAAACAGCTTCTGCATTGAGATGTTGTTTTCTCACACCTACAGGGAGACGACGGCCTGAATGGATCCCCGGGAAAGACCGGACATGTTGGCAGGAGGGTGAGGACTTGTTTTTGCAGCAGAAATGAAGTTCGAAATAATAATTCGAATGAATCCAAAAAAAGGTCCATGTTTGCTCATCGTCTCTGTTTGGAATCAAATTCTATAAGTTTGCGGAGAGGAGTCTTTGTTCGTAATGAAAACAGGAATTTTCATATAGATACAGTGGCGTCTGTGCAGGGGATGATAAAGCTATCGTGGCAGCCACTGCACAAACAGACTCATGCATAAAAGATTTGGTCGTTTCGTGTGTGTGTGTGTGTGTGTGTGTGTGTGTGTGTGTGTGTGTGTGTGTGTGTGTGTGTGTTTGTCCTCTTGCTCATTGAAAAACATGACAAACTCGTTCTCAGGGGAGACGGGGGAAGGCTGGAGCCAGGGGGACCCGCGGAGACCGAGGACCAAAGGTGGGACATGTGGAAACGAGAGAGCTCGAGCTTTGTGCACACGTAGTTTAATCACGACGCACGAGCCAACTGCAGATTGTGTTTTGTCACTCAGGGCGGAAAGGGAGGCCGAGGACTGGGAGGTATCTCCGGGTGGCCGGGTCTCATAGTAAGTCAATGTATTCATTCACTTAACGTCCAATCATCTGTTTTTATGTCATCGCCGAAACAAAACCACACACACGCTCGTCCTCTGGGAGTTTCTGTTCAGCAGGTCGGTCGTGCTCGGCGGTTTGGAGACAAGAGAACGTCAAAATAATGAGTGTCACTATCAAAGTGCATTTTTATCAGTGAACCGATGTCTTCCATTTCCTATCATTAGGGAATCCCTGGGTTACGAGGAGAGCTGGGGGTTCGCGGTGAAAAGGGACGAGAGGTAAAGACGAAGATTCAGTTTCCATCCAGCACCAAACACAATCACATCCCACGAGATTAACTTAGTTAGATAATAAGTCTTGTTTCAATTTGATTTTGCTGAAATGACATAACTGGGTTCAAATATACAGGTAATGGTTCTTTTCTCTGTTAAGCACAAGCACGTGCAGCCCTGAATGAATTAACTCGTTAATTTTGCGAGAAAGTAAAATTCCTGGATCTGCAGCAAAATTGTAATGATTCAAAATGTTATGGGTGATGAGAGCTCGTCACAGAACTGTTCAATTAAACTAAATCAGAGAAATACACAAGGTTGCATCATAACCAAACAAATAACATCCGCAAATAACTTTTAAAAGAAAGAGACTCGCAGCTAAACCCGAAGTTTCCTGTTTCCTGTGATCGTCTTCTTCTTCTTCGTCTAAAAACCTTTTACCCTCTGGGTTCAGTTCGGTTTCATCTCATCAGCATTTTATTAATTTTTTTCACAGTGGAGGTTAAACTGGAGTGTTTGTGTCCTCAGGGCGAGAAGGGAGACATGGGACTGCCTGGACCAGCTGGAGGTGACGGCACCAAGGTAAGAGCTGTCGGGGTTTAATGTGTTATAAAGAGATAAAGTGAGGGCTCGAGTTTTACGACCCGAGTACACGGTGAGTCCAAATCCACTCGCGCTAGTTTAACAGCGGGAGGAAAAAAAGGGTCTCTGCAGCTGGTGCAGGGTTCGGGTCTGTTGTGGTTATTATCTTGATTAATCGCTGGTGTGCGTTGGGAATAAAATGCAATTTAGGTTGTTGGTACGAGGGGCAGATTTACTGGTTTGGTTACAGGGAATGTTTCCCTGCATGAGAGCGAAGGAAGCAGATCATCTGTGTGTGGTCCACAGTCCTGTGTTCACCACAGACTGTGGACCACTTCCTCCTGTTGTATGAAAATTAATCCTGGATATGAACGCTGCCATCTGACGTCTTATATGAAATGAAACTTTCCCACAAGCAAAGCAAAACAAGCAGCTGCGAACGTAAACACACACCTCCATCGTGAAGAGGTTGATCAGGTGATTCAGTTTCAGGACGAGGATATGAAAACACGTTGCATGAAACTCATCGTGTCGTTGTTGCTGTGTTTTCTTTTACAGGGGATTCGCGGTGCCGTCGGGTTGCCAGGTCCTGGAGGCCTTAAGGGAGAGCAGGTACTTAAGATAAGGATTTAAGTTTGTTATTTTTTACACATATTTAAGTGTGTAAATATGTTTTTACATATATGATCTCCACCTCTGTGTCTTTAAGGGGAGTATCGGTCCTTCAGGGTGGAGGGGGGTGCCGGGGATGCCAGGGCTGCCTGTAAGTTTTGAATTCACTTTATAAAACCGTAACAAAGTATATTTAGTTTATTTAACACATTATTTTTCCTGTTTTCTTCATTCAACATGATCTTCTAAATGGCCCTAATACTCCATAATAAATATCCTCCCGTTTATGTTTTGTCTTTCATTCAGATTAAGAACTTTACAAATATGAATTTCCCCTTGAACAAACAAAGTTAATCCCTTTATGTCCTTTTTCCCGTATCTCTGTTTGTCAGTGTTTTGAATTCAAGCAGCTCATCCATCACTCAGATAGACTTTTGTTTTTTTATAGCTCAGAGGCGCATGTGATGGACGCGTTGTTGTTTTTGTCATTCCTGGTATCTGTCGGCCAATCAGCTGCCAGCGTGTTGACTCTTCCACACGTGACGATAACATCGACAGACGTGTTTGTCAGACGTGTGAATCCGCGGCTGATACAAATCACCGGGAAGCTCTTTGTTGATAAATGCACTTCACAGTGGGAAATCACACTAATGTCGCTTTCTCCTCCTGTTTCTCTCGTCTCTTTCAGGGTTTGTTTGGATTCAAGGTAGGAAATCATCGTGGAGTCGAGCACTTGACCTCTTCCATCGCTCTGCTGCGTGTCGATAACACATTTAATCACAAAGCTGTCACACTCTGGAGTCTGTGTTAGGATGTAATTGGATTTTGCAGGGAATCTTCATTCCTGTAGCAGCGTAGTTAGTGTGTATTTGTTTGTATTGAGTCGTGTGTTGTTGTGCTCGTCCGCAGGGTTTGAAAGGATACCAGGGTCCCACTGGTCACTCCGGCAGGAGGGGCCTCCCGGTAAGTTCAAACACTGGACACTGTCCATCCTGAATGCTCACATGATTCCAGGATATCTACAATGACAACGTCTGGAAGATGGAGTTTAGACAGTTTTCAGACACGAACGCCAGCAAATGTCCTGAATACTGCGTCAGGACTTTCTCCAGAGTTTGTGTTTCACAAGTGAAGAAGCAGCAGGAGACTCACATCCACACCAGCGTATTTCCATATCGCTAAAAACCTCTTGAATCCCGTAGCAATCATTTGATTTGCTTGAGAATGAATAGCTTGATTTGAGAAAACCGTCAAACTTTGAATGATCTTTACACCTGTTGCTTTTTCACTGACTTGCTTTTAAGACATTAAGTCAATTAACAGCATATTTCCTTTTCCTATAACATTTTTATAACTTAATTTGTGCGTCCACCTTGTGTCTCAGGGTCCTCCCGGTGTTCCTGGTCCTCCGGGTCAGTCCCTGAACATGACTTTGACTCAACTCAAGGCAAGTTATCTTCATCTCTAGTCTTCAAATCCATGTGATTAGTTTAATTTGGGTTTACAATCACGAAAGCATAACCCTTTTTGTAACTCGCACTGAATCTTTTCTCTCTCCGTGACCAGGACCTGATGTACCTGTCCGATAAGCCGAACCTCCCCCTGATCCAGACCCTGCTGGACTCTCTGCAGCAGGACCTGCGGCTGCTGGTGGATCCTCCCGACGGCAGCAAGGAGCATCCTGCCACCACGTGTCTGGAGCTGTGGCTCTGTCACCCCGAGCTCAGCAGCGGTCAGTGATGAGATCATCTCTAATACACACTGAGATACTGTAGTGGAAGTTCTGAATGCTGTCGTCTCCATTAAATACCATATATAAGAGTAACATCAACATAATACCTCAAAACAACCCTGTTAAATATTGAATTCAACAAACTTCAGCACCTTTCACGACTCTGAATTCTGTCATTGGCCACGAGCAAAACACGTACAAGGGTTTTAAATGGGTAATAATAATTCATTCATAATTCATGCAGATCTCACCAACCTTTCTCTGCAGGAATGTATTACATCGACCCGAACCAGGGCAGCCCGACCGACGCTCTGCTGGCTCACTGCAGCTTCTCCCCCTCGGCACAACAGACCTGCCTCCATCCCAGAGACTCTCAGGTAGGAAGACCTCAGCCCAGAGGAGGGAGACTTGACTCCTGGATCGATGAAGGACTCGTCAGCTTCATGTAGACGACCTGAATCTCTGATGAGTCATCCATCAGCTCCCACTGTCACAGTTTGTTAACTGAGACATCTGCAGGGATCACCTGAAGCTGATGGATGAGCCTTCCCTGATTTCTAATAATACGTTATCTTATTTAAAAGAAATATAATTAACGGATAATATTTCACAGTGTATTTAATATAAAGAACTAAACAAATACAACAAATACAACCAAAAATAAAGAACTTGAATTAAAAAAAATAAGCATATATTGTTTAACGTAAATGTAAAAAACTTAATTGTAAATGCACAATCTTTACTGCCTTGTTAAATCTGTAAAATAAAAGTTTATCAGCACATCAAACATAAACGCTGATTACGATATGACTGTGAAAAGTTGATCAGCTTCATTAACAGTCATGAAAACATTTTATTAACTAACACACACACACACACACACACACACACACACACACACACACACACACACACACACACACACACACACACACACACACACACACACACACACAGCTGTGGGAAGGAGGGGAGCAACACGAAGAGAGCATCAGGATTATAAGGATACACATGTTGTTATTCTCGTTGTGTACCTGTATGAAAACACAACACAGCTCTCACCCTTTCCTCTTCAGTCAATAAAACACAACACACTGACACACACACACACTCTCATCAAAAGAATAATATGAATTGGTCACGGGCCGAGCGTGAAGCGGCTTCCTGACACTAAGGTTTTCCAATTTACCTCGGGTTCGTTCTCCGGCTGCATGCTAATCCGCCGACCTTCACAAACTCTCGCACACGGAAGCAGGACTCGCATTAACAGATTTTGAGAATGTGTGTTTTCTCTCGTCCGCCTGCAGCTGCCGGTGAAAGCCTGGATGAAGGAGTTCTCTGAGGACGGGTCTTTTGAGTGGCTCAGCCGGCTGGAGCAGGGTTTTCAGGTGAGTGCACTTCTCTCTGGATCAGGAAACTGCCAAGTTAAAGGTTTACTGTGAAGTCTCCTGCAGTTTCAAACCACTCGGGGATTTATGTATTTATTAAAACTGCGTCCAGTCATGATATTCATGTCAATTCAAAAAAAGAAAATCAAACACTTAATGATTTCATCTACATATCTGAAAAGGAGTGAGAAGAGGTACAAACTTAATACTTGTCCATGAGTCATTAACTATTAATGATCTTATAGTATTTTGGATGTTTAGGGGCAGTAGAAATCCTTACATAGTTTTTCTGGCCAATGTATAAACAATACATCATTTTCTTAATTGGACATGGCAGGAAACAGGTTTTCCATCCACTTAACGTTATTATTATTGTAATTTGTATTAATCTGTAATTAAGGCCTCGCCTCCACTGATGATTAATTGCATCGTTCTTCTTCCCTTCAGTTCTACTACCCGGGTGCCAACGTGGTCCAGATGCGGTTCCTGAGGTTGCACAGTCGCACGGCGGTCCAGAAGCTGACCTACTCCTGTCATCCAGGACATAGACTGGGCCAGACGGACCGAGACATCAAGTTCCTCACCGACACCAGGAGGCAGAGTTACCTCGGAGCGGTTAAAGACTGCGTGGTACGTAAAACAGCAGCTCTACGCTAACGAGGGATATTCACCATCTAGTCCTGTATTCTAAAAATGTCAGAGAGCGACGGCAGCAAAGGAATTCATTATAAATTAAACATTAGATGCAGCCCTAATTGATCCGTATCAATAAAATGTCAAACCCGTTGTATTTCCTGTGCATCAGCCGGGAGAGGAGACGCTGTCCGGCCCTCGTGAGTCTGTGTTCGAGTTCGAGGACCTCCAGCTGCTTCCCCTCAGAGACTTGGCCCTAATGGCGGGAGGAAACCTCACGTCCCCGTTCGGCTTCACGGTCGGACCCGTGTGCTTCAGCTAGAGGTGCTGGACCACTGTGCCGCCCCCCCCCCCCCCCAGAGGACCCACAGGTCCGGGACTCGAACCTCTGTTCTGAACGTGGACTCCAGGAGGACACCTGGAACGAATCCTCCTCCGACGTTCGGCCCTTTTCCTCTTGTATTTTTGAGGATTTGATCTCTCAAGTTGAGTGACTCCATATTAATGAATCTGAGAGGGCACGAGCGCTCCCCCGACCCTTTTTTTTTTTTAAACGGAGAAGTCAATTTTGTTTACAGAGACATTTATCTTGCATTGAATAATTTAAAAATATGTATGTTTTTTTTCCTTTAAACCTTTCTATATGTTTTTGCTTCTTGTTATGTATTCAGGGCTTGTGTTATCGCCGGCCCATCGTGTATATAAACGTCCCGACCCCCCTCTAAACAATGTGTTCTGGATGGGGACACAGCTACTGTCGTCCCGTCGGCCTCACGTGACCGAGCCAGTCCATTCTCTCACTGGACCTTCCACTGCTCTGTGCTGCAAGTGAACTGTTCTCTCCGGGTGCTCGTCAGGTCTTATTTGAAAAAACTAAATGTATTTAATTCCCCAAAAAAACAATAAAAGGGGCTTTAGTCGTATTATCTCAAACATACTTGATACACACGTATTAAAAATACAAGCTTTTAGTGTTTTTACAGTTTTCATATAATTTCATGTATTTTCACATCTCAGGTATAACACTTTAATGATATATATATATATACATATATATATACATAGGCACTGAAGCTGTTGTATGTTAGTCGGTCTTGTAGCTCAGTTTTATAACAAGACAAATGGAAAGAATAGAAACGTTAAAGGATATAAAAATACACCAGAGGACAAACTGCTCCTGTGGCGTCGTCCAAGTGTCCGTCAGCCCCGACATTCAAATGAAACTGCGTCATTTACACCGTGTTTTTAGCTTAAATGTCCGAGTTCTTGCCGTTTTGCTACGTGAGCGCGGCTCCGGGCCGAAGACAACTGCCGACATTTAAGATAAAAACATGGTGTGAATGACGCCAGGAGCAGTTTGGTTGTTTTTTAACGTTTCCAGTTTCTTCAATTGTTTTGGATTTGGCTGCAACGCTGTTTATCCCTGAATCTCCCAAAGTGTTTTCAAGCACTAATCTGAATACGAGCAGAATACGTCTCCTTCAAGCAGTTGACGCATCCCTCCGGTTCCTCACAGAACAATACTGTATTTTTATTTCACTGTACTGTAAAGATCATGCATCAGTTTGACAGTTAATGCAAAAAAGTAGCAGACCTGCATGGATTCTTTGAACTCCAGTGGAAGAAGAAGTGCCTGTGACCGCACAACGAGCACTGAGTAATCGCCGTTGGCCCGAACTCCTGCTTCATCTAATCTGAGAAGTGCTCGGGGTCCAGAGGAAGGACGAGAGTCTCGTGGCTCCTCCGCTGAATCGGGGTCGTGTGTCTCTCGCGGCCGGTCAGCGGTGAGTGAAGTGGTGTCGGGTGCAGTCCGCAGGGAACAGAGGATCCAGACGAGCAAGATCTCAGGGAGCGGAGTTCACCTGCCTCGTTCAATTAGCAGCTCTGAAGCTGGGGAAACAAACCAAACGAAATTTCTTTGCTTATGATAACTTGCTTTCAAGGTGTTCGCAGAACTGATGTGATCAAGGAAATGTGCTTAATCTTAATTTCAACCAGATGGATCACATTAAAGTTTAAGGGTTTTATCCTCCGGTTTGTTTAAATGTTCTGTATTTACATTTGATGATCATCATTCCACATGATTGCCTTGGCTGGCTGAGACTGATCATTGTTTACTTTACCTGTTTTTTTGTTTTTTAAAATTTGTCATTTTACAAAGATATGAAATGACAGGCTGGACATCTGTGTTGTGCTATTCCTCATCAGCTCGTTCAAAGACGTGTTTCAGCTGAATAAAAAAAAAAAAGACATAATCAAAATGTTCACGCTGTGGGATCTGTGTTTGATCTATAATGTATCGCACACGTCAAATTTTCAATTTACAGATGATGTCACACGATTTGTCTGGAACGATATTTTGACGTTATACCAGCGTGATAGATGTGTGTATAATATATTAATATTAAAATGTGTTCACAGCAGCAGGTCTTAAAGCAATACAGGCTTTCGGCCCTTGTTGGAAATACAGTTAAGCATAATATTTAATTTTATCATATTATGTAACATAAAACTATATATATATATAATATATGTTAAACATATAAACATATTTGAAGTTATACACCATTTGCCTAATATGATTTACGATATTTGGTTCCATATTATTAAAATAGGAGGATATAACAGATTCAATAATAAATACATTGAGTTGGGTGTGGGCGGGTCATTGGAAGGGTTAACGCCCCCACCCCGTCACATGACCGCGTCACATGACCCACAGGGCCCCTCCCTCCCTCCCTCCCAGCGCTGACACTTCCGCATCAGTCCCCCCCCCCCCCCCCCTCACCTAGCATTAGCATGTTGCTCTGTGTTTACATCGTGTGACGCCTCATGACCGCGGACTCGTCGCCTCGCGTCGCCCGTCGGAGCCGCTGCTGCTGCGGGAGGAGAAGCGTCTCGTTCCGCCGGGAGACACCGGGAAGCTAAAGCTAAGCTAACTGTGGGTTAGCTTCCCCTGGAGGCTAGCGTCGCCTGTGGACCAGGGAACCAGCAGGAAGGTGAGGGGGGGGGGTGAGACAGGGGGGTGAGACAGGGGGGGAGGGGAGAGGGTTAGACAGTTCACCTGAGGGTCTAACAACATGTCGGGGGGGGGGGGGGAGAGAAACTGCTGCAGAGGTACACATTAGCCCCTTTAGCTTCGGTAGCTAACTGCTCTAAAATCACATGTTTACATTCAGTGTTTCATGTCATGAATGAGTTCTGACTCGTTAAATGTCTCCTCCACTGAAACAACTTTAAATCCAGTGCGTGTGTTACTTAGAGGAGCAGCCCACGTTGTCACCATGTCATCACAATTAACCTCATTCTTTTTAAAACTTTGAAGTCAGTCATCAAAACATGAATATATGAACCTGTGTGTTATTTGAATAGCTTAGTATTGAATGCACCATAACAGGGTAGCTATGTTTATGCATGGCACTAGGCCCAGGTTAATATAAAACACCATTTTTATACAATATATATATATAGTAGGGGGGGGGTCCCTGCTCCTTGGCCTGAAAACGTTGAAGACCCCGAGTTAAAGGCTTCAGGCTTTAGAAGTTAAAGGGGTGTTTTAAAGAACAGTCGTGAGGTGGTCAATAGATGTCAACGCGCTGCAAATGAAGAAGAACACATGCAAATAGAAAAAAGACACGTGCAAACACAGCCGGCAAACAGTCACAACACATGCAAATACAGAAACCAGCTGCAAAAGGGAGTGAAGGAGGTGATGAGAAATTTAGTCCGACTGAATGTACAAAGCATGAGTAGTTTGCATAATGTAAATCAAGTCTTTTTCCAGAGTCAACAATCGGTGACAGAGCTCCACAGACACCACGCTGGAATTTAAAGTAACTTAAGTTAATATCAGAAGTTAAAGGTCTGATTCCCCAAAAGCAAAACTCCAGAAAGTTCCAGAGCTCCTTATCGTCAGCTGCTCGTGATGCTGAAGGAGATGGAAATGATGGAAATTCATTTTGACTATCGATCGATCATTAATAGAGTCATCAGTTAACTTTTTAATATCGATTTGATTTGTTCCATCAGACCTTTCGACAGCTTCTATGACCTTCGACCGTCCGCCCCGATCAGAGGATGTATCCGCCCGCTAGGAAGGATTTCATCTCCCTGACGCTCAGTGACCCGCACGGGCACAACTACAACAACGCCAAGCACCGCCGACAGTCCTGCTGGAGGGTGAGTGGTCCCGAACTCAAGTTTAGACGGAACAACGTTGTGTTCTGGCGCCGGAACGATATCACAGGTTATCACGGGAGATATTTTGGCTTTCGTTTCTGGATAAGTGGGAGGGGGGAGTGAAGACCTGTCGTCCACCTTTTCATTTACAGTGGCTCACACAGAAAACCAGTAAAGAGACAGAAGGGGACGTTAAAAACGTTATGGATTTTATGATGGATTTCCCTCAGTGCTCCAAATGGCCTGGCCAACTCTGACAGATAGGTCTGTGTGTGTCTGTGTCTGTGTCTGTGTGTGTCTGTGTGTGTGTGTGTATGTGTGTGTGTCAGTGTCAGAGAGAGAGTTGGGCAAGGAGCTGCATTGGAATCAATGAAATAGGATTTTACTCATTTGAAACAGTGCAAAAATAGAAGATCGATATGTGGCTGTCAGTGTTGATATCGCTGTGGGCCACAGATACATCAATGTGCGTGTCACCACAGGTGTGTGGGTGGAATGGGTGCACGTATCTCTACAGGCGTTACATGATGCCGTGTGGTGACTGAGTCTAAAGCGTGGATTATTTTTAGTTTATTCGAAGCTGAGTCAGAGCATTTATCAAAATTCAAATCAGTTTCCACTTTATCTGTAATGTTTTCAGCGTTGTTGCTTTATTTTACGGCTTTACATCCTTTTTTAAATCCTGAAATGGTTATAAGATATGAGTCATTGTTCTTTATATTTTACTACGTAAAGAAATCTGCACATTTCCTGATTCTGAAAAAGAAAATACTGCTGTAATGATCATTTTAACAGATAACGTCTCTTCTAAAAAGCCCAAAGCAGCATTGTCAGCCCCCATCGACGGATTTTACTTTATCTCATCGACAGATATATATAACATTTTTATCAGGGCTGTATATCAACAGACACTTCTTCTGTGAATCCAGTTTTATAGTTGCGGCGTCGTTCTGGATCGGCACTCTCCCTGTACACGGGGTCGATTTTTCTATTCAGAATTCCGTGCATTTCCATCCAGCTAGTTTTTAATCTACATATAAAGTATGGAATTGACCAAAAAAAAAATCTCATTTCAAATATCGCACAGAACGTTTTTTAGGTTGAGAGAGAAATGTGAGTACATCAGACCATGATGTTGAATAATAAGTCTTGTCTGGTGAATTATTATGTATTGACGAGGAACCTTTGAGCTGCACAGAACGTTCTCTCGTGTGCGTTAGTTTGAATGAACTGGAGCAAAGTCGCCGTCCCCCTGAGATCGAGCCTTCTGTGTGTTCTGCTGCTGCTCACACATGCAATGGCCCAAGAGTTTCATGGTGTTGCATAGGTGTTAATTAGAGGAGGTAACTGAGTTCTTGCAGCCTGTCTGCTGGTCTCCGGGGACACCCTGACTCTCTCCCTCCCTCTGCACTGCTCAGGTGAACGGGGTTAGATTGTGTAGTTGGGATCTGTCACCGGGTGGAGAGAGAGATGTTGAGTCTATCCGGTGTGAGCGAGACGAGGAAGGTAGGGATAAACGGTTCTGTAAGACTTTACGAGGAGGAAGTGCTTAAATCTGTCGTCAGGCGCCCGCGGTTTGATTTCAGCGCCGTAACTTGTGTTGGTTTATTTGCCCGACAGAAATGGAAGCAGTTGTCTCGGCTCCAGCGAAGCCTCATCCTGCTGCTGCTGGCTCTGCTGCTCATAGTCGGGCTGCTCTCATATCCAAGCATCTCGCAGCAATGGGGAGGTAAACAGTGCTCACACAACACGACACTGACTCAGACACAGACAGTCTGTCATTAATTAATCTAATGATGAAAAACTGCAATTACTAAACTACCTGATTGAGACACTGATAGCTTGCTTGCTCTTACTCTTCTAAACTTCTGCACGTGATGTATTTGATTTTCACACCACGTCCACGCTTCTGTTTCTTCATTCCAGCCACACTACACCAGTTTATTATTTTTTTAATACCCAAAAAACAAGCTTGAATGAGTTCTCGTCACAGCAGATAAAACTCCAAACTGCAAAACCTCTTTGGAAACGTATGATATATTGTTTGTCTGCCTTGATCGAGGGGAAGTCAACTTTCATGTCTCATTCTTATGGTTCGTCTGTTTTTATAAGATGGGCTTCAGACCCAAATATTGTCAGACTAATATAACAATCGGACTATAATATCCGCTGATATTGGCCCTATCACATTTATCTGTGATACGTTTTGTGCGATGTTCACAACAATAACTTATTCCTGTGTGTATATATGTGTTTATACAGGGTTTCTCCTATAATAGTACAGAAGAACACCTGCCAGGCTACAATATATTTTTTTAATACCAAAATTAAAATATTAATTAATTTAGAAATGGATCATAATCTGTTTTGCTCCATTGCTTCATTCCGTGGCGCTCTTTGCATCCCTCTCTCTCTCCGTCTCTCGCTCTCTCGCTCTCTCTGCCCCTCTCCAACGCTCCCTCTCACTTTTCATTGGCAGCGGCGGGATAAATCCTGCCGCCTCAGTTGGCCAACAAAACACCCGTAAAGGTTTTATCATCCTGTGCAGGCAGGCCGTTCCCCCCGTCACAGTCTCAGCTGCAGCTTTAGTCTGAGCTTGATTTCTTGTCCACTGTAGGTGTGTCTGACAGGGACGACTGGCTGGAGCTGACCGACAGGGAGTTGAACGCAGCTCCTCCGGCCGTGAAGCCCGCGTTGGGTCTCGATGCAGCGAACGCCCTCGCTCCGATGCCGGTGCCACATTTAGGACCAGCTGATGTTCCAGATACTGTGGCGGAGCCCAAAGGACCAAACATCCCTATTTTGGCAAAACCTCCCATTAAGGTTTGAGTTCTGTTTTTATTCATCACAGGGACGTCAACCAGAAATAAACCAAAACATAAAAATGCAATTTCCACAAATTCTAATGACATTTTAATGAGTTTATACTGTGGTTATGGGTCTGGGATATTCCATTGTTATTTAGTTTGCTGATATGGTTATAATAGACCATACTCAAAGCTGTAATACCCCTTGTGGCCCACATATTTATTCACTGTCAGTCCTGTTCCACGGAGCGTTGATGTCGTCTCCCCTGTTTCTAGCTGTTTGTTTATCCACAGAAAAAGACAATTACCAACAAGAGGGGTCCACCGAGCACGAGGAAAGATGGCAATGCTTCAGACGTGGTCGCTGGGGAAAATCAAGAGCAAGTTGTTGTTCAAGAAGAAGAAGGAGGACGAGAGGACGAGGACAAAGAAAAGAAAATTGTCAGGTGATCTGTTTGTTTCCCTTTTTTCGCTGCTTGGAGAATTTGCATTTTAATACGAAAACACTCCGAAGATCTGAACCTGATTTCTCGCGGCTGCTCCCGGGCCCTGTGGCAGCTGTCTCGTCTTTTTGTAGCACATGTATCCGAGAGGCAGTCATAAATAATTCACACGGGTTTCTGCTCTCGTCACGCAGCTGGAGAGGAGCGATGATTGAAGCCGAACAGGCCACAGAGCCTCCGCCTTCGGCCGCTGAGAAAGACGCTGCGGCGCCCCCGGCCGACCCGGCTGCCCCGGCCGACCCGGCTGCCACCGTGCCACTGGAAGGTCAGTACCCACCTGCTGGTTTTCCCTGTGAAGAGATTTGAGGCACACGGCAGGTATAAACATTTTTATTGAGTCTGTGAGATGTTAAACTGCCCCAGAGCCCAAGGTCACGTCTCTAAATGTCTTGTTTGGTCTGACTAACAATCCAAAACCGAAGGGAGCCATAATGTGATGAAGAGAAGCCATAAGTTTCTGCCATTACAAGTCGGCAACAGTTCAAACCTTTCACCCTTCTCGGCTCCACCTATGACGTTCTCGTATTTCCAGATTCTGTAAAGCAGCACTGGCCGGCTCTGCTTTTAAAGCCCGGGCACCTTTTTCCTGATTTACAGTTTCAACACTTTCAACTTGCAGGATGAAGCCCTGATGTGCTCAAAGCAGGGGCATTAACACATGGCACAGAATATTCTATCCATCCACTGAAAGTAATCCCTGTAGAGAGAGAGAGACTCCGAGAGGAAACACAGGCTTTAATATAACACTTCCATTTCTTATTTATTCCTTCCTGGGCCTTTTGTAGTGTCAACTGGGAAGGTGGACCGACTGGAGGCCGTGCGCGACGCCTTCAGACACGCGTGGAGAGGCTACAAGGACCACGCCTGGGGTCACGACGAGCTCAAGCCCATTTCCAAGTCGTTTGGGGAGTGGTTCGGTTTGGGTTTGACCCTCATTGACTCTCTGGACACGATGTGGATTTTGGGACTAAAAGAAGGTATCTTATGTCAGTTATATCTTTCTTTTCCTCTATTTCTGCCCCTCACTCTTGTATTCTGACTTCACGCAGAGTTTGAAGAAGCGAAGATCTGGGTAGAGAAAGAACTCACCTTCAACAAGAATGTGGACGTGAACCTTTTTGAGACGACTATCCGAGTGCTCGGGGGCCTGCTGAGCACCTACCACCTCTCAGGAGACCAGCTCTTCCTAGACAAAGCAGTAAGGCACCAACATGGTTATTCTAATTAGAGATAATAATAATAATACTTTGTATAGCCTCTTAATATATATCGCGCAGCCCAAAAACATAAAATATAAGTGGAAAGAGAAACAAACCTTATAAGGCATTGAGTAATAGGACATAAAACGTATGATCAACAAATCAGAAAAGACATTTAGAGGCGTATGAGAATATGTTATATCCAACATCATAATAATTGAGGCTGTAAGAAGGCTCGGTTCAAATTGTGTCTTTAAGATCTTTACATAGAGATTTCTTACTGAACAACAAGTGTAGCAGCAGAGTTCTGGATTTAACCTCAGTGGACTTTTTATGAAGACCAGTAAAATGTGCATTGTCAGTGTATCGTCTATTTGAAATGAAAGTATGAATGATTTATCTTCAGCATCTTGCTCCGTCGGGAATTGCTGAGCTTAGCAAAGTTTCTCAGATGAAATAGTAACACGCTGGTCATTTTTCATACGGGACATAAAATGTAAGTTTGAGTCGAAAACAACACTCGTTGTGTTTTCAGCCTTTGGTCTCTCGTCCTCATTTAGTTTTAGAATGTTATTATCACTTAGCTTAACGTATATTAACATATAAACTTAAAGGAAGCCGTCTACAATGTCATGCTATGTTTTCTTTCTGTTCAGAGCAAGTGCAGAACATATTCAGAGCTGGAGACCTCTGCAGATACTTCAGCTCCCAGTAAAAAAACCCTCCTGATCAATGAGCGCTGTTGGAAATCTTAACCTAGAAATAAAACAGCAACGAGTTGTTAAACGATGAAGAAAACAACTCTTAATAATACAATTTTACAAGTCTATAAATGAGTAAACAACTGCAGTAGCTTACTTTAGAGTTTCTGTTCACTCTTGTGTCTTCAGATTTGTTGTAAATCAATTTCCCCTCATTATTCAGTTCTCTCTGTTCTTCCCACTCAAAGAAAGATCTCGGGTCCAGGCTGATGCCGGCCTTCAAAACTCCCTCAAAGATCCCCTTCTCGGACGTGAACATCGGGAAGGGAACCGCCCACCCCCCGCGCTGGACGTCTGACAGCACGCTGGCCGAGGTCACGAGCATTCAGCTGGAGTTCAGAGAGCTGAGCCGCCTCACCCAGGAGCCGCAGTATCAGGTCAGGACAGCACCAGGATTCCTGTGGTATTAAAGTGTTCTGCAGCGTGCGTGTGTGTGTGTGTGTGTGTGAGTGTGAGGGAATGAATTATATTTGCATTACTTTGAACTCTCTGCGATGGACTGTGAAAAGATCGGATGCGGTGTTTAAGCAATGTTTCCTGGGTTCAGATGGAGCGTTTCAGTTCCGTTGGAATCCGACATTAAGTTCAGCTCGCAAACGCTCGTGGGATTGAAGTGACGAGCGTGAGCCGGGATTTACTTTCACTCCGTCGTGTTGTCAGGGTTTGAGTGATTCCAGAAACGAGCGCCAGCCTGACAGGAAGTTGAATAATGTCTGTCATAACCCGAGCCGCCCCCCCTGAGACGCAGCTTTTGATGAGGCCAATTTCGTCAAAGTGTGAAATGGCGTATCATTTTCCAATGATAAATCACACATGAGCAGTAAGCGAAGGGAAACTGTTGCGTGTTTCGTTTTCTCATGTTTTGGCCTGAATCTTGTTTTCAGGAGGTCGTGGACGAGGTGATGAAGCTGGTCCACAAGCTGCCGGGCAAACACGACGGCCTGGTGCCCATGTTCATCAACACCAACAGCGGGCAGTTCTCCCACAAAGGAGTGTTCACGCTGGGAGCCCGGGCCGACAGCTACTACGAGTACCTGCTCAAACAGTGGCTGCAGGGGGGGAAGACGGAAGACGAGTAATTTCCGTTTTTACATCTCTTGGGTTGAAGTTCTTGTGAGAAAGAAGTAGTCAAGTTGAATCAAATCGATTTGAGCTTCAGAGCAGAAACACAACATTAAAGGAGCATCTGTAATTCACCGAGTTTCAAAGCAGGATCTCATCTTAGAAGTTGTTGCTACACCAAGTACAAAATATGATCGTGCTTTTCAGAAGATTACTTTAAATGCACGTTATGCTTTACAACAGCAGAACACCACTTTTAATCTTTGCACGCTGACTAAGGTTCTGTTCTGGACGTGTGTGTGTGTTGTGCAGTCTGTTGGAGGACTACCTGCAGGCCGTGGAGGGAGTGAAGAAGCACCTTGTGAAGCAGACGGGTCCCGGCAGGTTGACCTTCGTCGGAGAGCTGTCCCACGGCCGCTTCAACGCTAAGATGGTACCGATGCTCGCCGATAGCCAGTGGGGGGAAACACGGGGGGGTTGTCCGACGGTCAAAGGCGCCTTATTTATCCTCAGACCTGCACATAGATCAGACACACAGTGCTTTGGAAGTCATGCACACAGCTCACTAACTCCTGATTGCCAAAACGTGCTGCGCAGACTGTGACCACCCTGTTGAATCAATCAGGGCTTAATCCTTTTGGCTTTTGTTGAATCAGTCGCTGTGCAAACTCTGAGCAAGCTGTGCAGCCGAGCCTCGGTTATACTCCCGGCTGCAGACGCCGCAGAAGTGAAGTTCTTCTTCCTATTACTGCTTCCTTCTAGTAAACTTGGCCAGTTGATGCCCTTGACATCACCTGGAACCTCGCGTCATCCTTCCTTTGACCTTGACTTCACGATTGTACCTCTGCCCCCCCCGTGTGTGTCGCTCCTCTGCAGGATCACCTGGTCTGCTTCCTGCCGGGAACGCTGGCGCTCGGGGCCCACAACGGCCTCCCCGGCGACCACATGGATCTGGCGGTGCAGCTGATCGAGACGTGTCACCAGATGTACACGCAGATGGAGACGGGGCTGAGCCCAGAGATCGCACACTTCAGCCTGCAGGCCAGTGAAGGGCGAGACGTCGTCGTCAAGGTAAGGCCTCGTGGCAGAGAGGCGGCCTTTTATGGTTATTTATTTTAAATTCTTTTTTAATTCATGTTTTTAAGTTTTTTAAAGTAGATTTAACACTTGAAATGTTAGAAAATCTTGTTTTCCTATTCAATCTCTTTGTGATTTAGTTGAAAGAAATAAAATTGAAAAGATATAAAATAAATGATTATGAAATTCAAACTAAAGCTGAAGGTCGTTCTGAGCCTGATTGTTCATTTCGACAGCTGAGGGATCTAACGTGTACAGACCGGCTTTTTGTACAGTTTAATTATTATGTTCCTCAATTCTAGGATGAGGAACTTTTATTGTTTGTTTGTCAAACTTGTCAGAGTCAGATTTTTCTTGATTCTTCTCGCACAGAGCAATAACTGGTCTCATTAAACTGCTCCGAACAGTTTTATGTTTCCCAAAGTATGATGACAGAATCTGAATCTGTATAAATCTGTGTCAACCTGTCTGTTGTTTTGAATTGAATCCGTCTGCTCTCGTATTTTATCTTTAATTTAAATGACTCGAGTTGCTTTTCTTGATTTGTGCTTTATCAAAGTGACATGGTTGAATAAGGGTTCAAACCAAACAAACAACAACAGATTTCTATCTGATTTGCTTCTGTTAAATTGTAATATGAATTGATATTGTGATATATGAGTGACGTTGTGTGTCCTGCAGCCGGCCGACAGACACAACCTGCTGAGACCGAGACGGTGGAAAGTCTCTTCTACATGTTCAGATTCACCAACGACACAAAGTACAGAGACTGGGGATGGGAGATTCTTCAGAGCTTCAATAAGTACACCAAGGTATCGGCTTCTCTTTAATCTCCCAGTTTAATCATCCCGTCTGTTCAAATACAGCAAAGAAGAAGCGGCCTTGTTGTTTTCATCATATTGCATTACGTTCACTCCGGCAGTTTTTAATTTTAATTATGTTTTGGCTCTGAACAGAATCCAGGTCAGTTAACAATCATTAGAAGTGAAATCTAACACCATGTTTCTAATGGATGTCTTCCTGCAGGAAAAATGAAATCATTGTGATTTACATTTGTTCGACAAAGAAGAAAAGAGAAACGTTAAAATAAAAGCGTAATTAAAGGAGACATATTCATATCCAGGTTCATAATTTAATTAGATTGTGTGTCATGTTGTATCTGCTCATGGGCGAGAGGAGGCTCTTCAACTCTGCAGATAAAAACCTCGACATACCACGAGAGCAAAGAAACATCGTGTGTCTCCTTTAATAGAAAAGACAAAGTGAAATTAGTTTTTACGTGTCAAACTTCAGACTTTTGAAGGAAAGTCAAACATGCACCATCATTAAGCCGCTCTGACCTGACACCCCACTCCCGCAGGTCCCCGACGGCGGCTACACGTCCATTAACAACGTCCGCGACCCCCTTAACCCCGGGCCCCGGGACAAGATGGAGAGCTTCTTCCTGGGCGAGACGCTGAAGTACCTGTACCTGCTCTTCTCCGACGACCCGGAGCTGCTCAGCCTGGATAAGTTCATCTTCAACACGGAGGCACACCCCTCCCCATATGGCCCTCGACGCCCAAGTGACTCCACCGTGCGGGAGACGTCTGTCATAAACGATCGGGTGCACAGGATCCTGTATGAGCCGGACAGCTGCTCGGTCAGAACCCCGTCCGGGCCCGGAGCACAGCGGCTCTGTGGTGTCCACCGGCTTTCACCATCCAGGAGTTTATTCTGTTTTTCCTTTTTTCTTTATTTTTTATATATATGGAAAAGGTTTCTGTTGGAGCTGGTCTCTGATGTGAAAAATCTTTTGAGAGAATCACTGACTACCTGGAGCTGACGAGTAGGAAGAGAGTGGGATTGCTTTAATACCTGGGAAACGGTGCGAGCTCTGGTGTGTGTGTGTGTGGGTGGTTACAACAATTATGATCCCCCCCCCCCCCCCTCGTTAGTCCTGTAGAGTCAGAAGTCGTGGCTGTGAAGTTGGCGGAGCACACTCAGCGAGATGAAGTTCGATGCTCTGATGAAGGGAACACGCTGCTCGTGTATTAAAATGAAGTTTAGTCACGACCAGTCAGCACTTTGTTATTTCCTCTCAGGACATCGTACTCCCCGTGCTGGCCCGTCCTGAGGTTCTGGAGAGGTGCTCAGCTCCAGTGCAGCTAGTGCCTTGCTGAAGAGCAAAGGCAGAAGATTCCTCAATCATAGACTTTACATAAAGATGGACGACGGGTCTTTAATTCCTCCCGCTATCTAGAAATGAAGCCAGAGTCCGTCCATCTTTATATAAAGTCTGTTCCAAATACCTCACGTGTGTCTTAATTAGATAAAAACCTGATTAACACCGACTCTAATCGTAGTTTTCTCTTAATTTAGAAGATTTGTGAATCCCCAGAAATCTTTGCGCTGCAGATTGATCACGTATCGGATCCTTTTCCACATGTAGCAGGAATCGTTTCAACACCAGAAGACAAGAACCTGGTTGTTCTATCTTTAACTTAAGAGCATCAGTAGAAAGAAATTATGATTTTTAAGTCACGTTTAAATGTCGTTAAAGTTTGAAGGTGAAAGGTATTTAATAGTTTGATGATTAAATCAGACCTGAGTGATTTCAGGTCTGTGACAAGCTGACATCTGGTTTTATTATTATTGAATGTAGACGTTTGTTCTGTTCATTTTGGGGGGGGGGGGGGGGGATTTTGAGGAACACTACTAAAAGTCTCATCTTGAGTTTTATTAAATCCATTTTAGTTTTAAATCAGATACAGGAGAATTATCTGAGGCCGCCGCGCAGCCTTAAATCTGCCGTCGCTGTGAAGTCGGATCCAAAAAAAAGAACAAAGTCATCATTTCCTGTGTCAGGGACGATAAACAAGCAGACGCTCATTCATCCTCTGTTCACAGGCGACTTGTCTAAAGAGGGAAGTCGTGTGGAAGTTGTTTCTTCCCACTCGAAGGAGTTTGATTCATCGCCGTTAAGCAGTCGCTGATTTTCCCGTCAAATGTGATGTAGAGCGGCGCCGGAGCTCTCGTCTCCCACGTGCTCATTTCGAAGGATGTGTGTCCGGTGTCGTGTTTGTGCTGCTTGAACCAAGCGTCTCGATTCAGGACACAAGGTCACGTCCTCGCCGCCGCCGCTCCTCGTTCCGCAGGACGCCGTCCAACACAGAGCCATAACCCACGTCCTCAGTGAACGTGCTCGAACACTTGCCAACGCTCTGCTGCTGTGCCTGAAATGTAAATTATGCTTTGGTGTTTTTTTTTTTGTTCTTTTATTGCTGCTGCATCAGTGGTGTTTACTTGTGTAGTGCTACTACTGGTTTCTAACTTGTCTACTGAATCAAACCTGCGTGTGTCTGCTGATTTGTGAGCTTCTGCCGGTCTTTACGTTCTGCAGCTCCCGTACGTTTCCACACTTATATTTATTTCCTTATAAAATACTTGTCACCTGTCGGTTGAAGAAGACGCCTCGTGGTTTCTTGAGATCGAGCTGCGTCCCGTTTCTGTCCAGTTGTGTCCGTGAAAAGTTCAACACGACACGTTTTGGCGTTGGAGTGTGTGAATGTGAGAACTTTATCATGTTTGTGTGTTTGTTGAGTGAGCTCTGCAGACGCCGTAGCTCTGACTCTCTCCCTCTGATACCATCTTGATGAGCACAACACCATCACAACACCATCACAGCTGAATCTGTCGGGAACCTCCACGCTTGACAGGACGTGGCTTCTCACGGCGTCAGTCTGTCGTTCCCTGATTGTCATCGAACTCCGTGGAAAAATACGAAAATCGTTTGGCGTGCGACTCGTCTTCAGACACTTTGACTCCCGGAGACTTGATCCGCACGCTCGAGCAGATTGGCTCCGGCTAAAAAAAAAAAGATGTTTTTCCCATCTGTGGCACATTTGGTTTAACAGTGTTTGGATGATTTTTGCATTAATGATTTGTGAAATGCTTTTTGTTCCCCAAGTCACATGAGATCAGTATGTGAAAGTCACAGGCTCCAGTTGAAGCTTCCGCACAGTTCACTCTTAAATATTCTGCCTCATCTATTCACTGTCACAGATTTTTATTGTTTTTGCAACTGACGGTAAAACACGAGAGATAAAAGAGCAGAAGTGACTCATTGAGCTTCCGCAGGAACTATTTAAATCAACTTGACGTTTCATATTCGAGTGGGTTTCAACGATTCTAACACCTTGAGTAGCTAAAGGACGTCGGGCTGGAGAATCGCTTTGTCTTTCAACAAGTAGAAGGTTTTAATTTCTCTGAAACAACATTATTTTAAAGGTAATTTGGATCTAAGCCATAACGCCGAATGACAGCTCTGCTATCCAACTGGATGGAGGCGACAGAAGATGAGTGCTGGTTGTTTCCTGGCTCCTGTGTCACTGACCTCGAGTCAGGGGCCAAACACCAGAATTATATTAAATACTGGGAAACAAAAAGTCAATAATCCATCATCTTATTTTAGAAACATGTACATTTTCAATCGTTTTTTTCCACTTTTCTGCACAAACTAACGAGTCGACGTGGTTTTATCAGTTCCTCGTGTACGTTTGCACTCATCAAGCTGAACTGTTTGTTGAAGTTATTAGTTATTAATCAAATCCAGCTCCACTGTACAGGGGGACTGAGCACCGTGTGAGTCCAGCTGGGTCACGTTCACCCAGTGCAAACCAAGTTTTGAATAAAGGTTTCCAGCGAAGGTTTTGTACTGTATCTCGTGTCGGGGCAGATTTTTTTTGATTCAAGGCTTCAGTTCGCTTGTCATCGATCTCACCTGTGGCCTGATGTGTTGATCCTTCCAACACCAGGGGGCAGCAGAAGCCCCCCCCCCCCACTCCTAATGATCCTAATGGAACGCAGAGGTTACAGATGCTGTTCCAGGAAATGGTTTTCATGACGATCAACAGTGGAAGGAGGGAACTTCAGAGTTTATGATGCAACGTTAAAGAATCATCTGTTTATTAGCTTTTCTTTTCTTCTCTGAGATTTGTTCAGTAATTTCTTTGCACTGATCTGTTCAATCATTCCTTCAAAGTGTTTCACAATTGACTGATGAGCCAAGAATAAAAAGAATAATCGTCTATCGCACATCTACCACAAGTCTGTCTCTGTTTTGTGATTTATTGAGTTTTCTTAATTACTTTGTGTTTTCCTATTTGTCGTTTTTTTTTGTGAGTTTTTCCATACAACTAAGCAGTTTTGATTAAGTTACGATGTCAAATTTGATTTATGCATTCATCTGTGGAGTCATACCTTTTTATAAACGTTGTCTGATGTTTTAAAAGCCGCCTGGTTCCAGACATCTGACTCTACTTCCGATCGGGAGTTGTTTTATCAATAATTACAGATTGTGTCTTTCATAAATGTAAATATGGAAAAATCCAATCATGAGAAATAATGGATTTGACGAAAAACCCATAATTCTGTCCAACCTGCAGTAAATCTGTCAATAAGAACCTTCACTTCTCTGCAAACACACGGATTCCTGCATCGATCCTGTTCTAGTTTCTGCAGTTTCTCCGTGTGGGATTTCCTGCGGCTGCCAGATGGTTTCAGACTCCAAATATAATCCAACACCCTTTAAATCCTCGGTGCATAATTAGCTGTGGGTGTTTCTCAGGTTGGTGTTGCTGCAGTCAACCTGAGGGATGTTGTGTGTTAGCGGTGTAGTGGTCCTCGGTTCAGCTCTGAGACTTTCAGCCAGGGGCTCAAACCTGCGTCTCTCTTTCTCTTCCCCCCCCCCCAATGAATATGAAGAATAAGTTCTCAGACTAATTGTTGCCCGAGGGACGGATTAAAAAGAGACTCGCTTTAGCTTTTTGTCAACAAACTGGTCTGAAAGAGTCGAGTGTTTCAGTTTCTCTGCTCTGTATTCACATTGTGAGACTTCGCCGGCGGCTGTGTTCAGGGATGTGTGCGATCAAAGGTTTGGCTTGAAGCTGAGAGACGTTTCCTTTACGTGGATCACGGGACCTATATTTTAAAGAAGAGATATTCTGCTCATATTCTGGTTGATCATTTAAATTTGTGTCATTACTTGTAAAGGTTGACATGCTCTGATGTTCAGAAAACATCACTTTCCTCCGACTGTCCACTGCTGCAGCTCCTCTGTTCAGCCTCTGTCTGAAACACTCGGTTTTAGCTCCTGTCTCTTTAAGAACTCCGCCTCCTGCTCTGATTGGCCAGCGATCCTCTCTTGTTGTGATTGGTCAATCGCTTTCCAACTCATCGCCTCACCTGGGGTTCGTTCGATCTCAAAAACGTTTTGCGGTTTTTCCTACGGTTCCCCGGTTGAACGACGTGTTTCCTGGAAACCGTGTTCGTCGGGTTTCGACTTACGTTTTCTCTCGTTTGGTGGGGGGCGTGTCCGAGGTGTCGCCCAATCAGCAGCGACGTGTATCTAAACCCTGCTGTTTTAAATGCAGAGGGGACGTTTATTTTCTGTGTCTGAAACCTGGTGAGATGGGTTTTCTCTCTCTCTCCTCCCTCCTCCCTCCTCCTCCACCTTCCTCCTCCTCCCTCCTCCTCCCTCCTCCTCCTCGGAGGCAGGTGATCCATGGACGACTCCTCTGATCACTCGAGAGCTGGATTCATCCGAGCAGCCGGAGACCTTGGCTCCCGCTCGGCGCTGCGGGCTGTTATCTATCAGAGAGATGTCAGCCTCCATCGTGTGGGCTCTCAGATGAGAAATTAAAGGAGAGGCCGGGGGATTGAAGGATGATAAGATGAAGGGGCTCCGCTCGCCGGCTGACAAAATCATCTTTGTTAGTTTCTTTGAAATCTGTTTCACAAATATCTCCTCAGATAATCTGCTCCCTCAGAGTCGGAGGACACGGAGCCGGCTGCAGACTTCAGTACATCAGCTTCTATAAATGTTTACACGCGGGTGAGAGAGGTTTCTACTCACAAATAACATATATACACATCAAATTCAGCCAAATCAGTACAGTTTTAAATTATGAAATTGCCCTTATCCTGCATTTCTTTGCAAAATATCAGCAGGAACATTTTATTTCTTTCCTCAGCTTGTTGCTCATACACTGTGTTTTTCTTTTCTTTAACACGGTGGCCCTGAGGGTCACTTCTTCTCCTGCACACTCTTTATATCCAGCTTCTGAACTTATTCAAGCTTAAAAGAAAGAAATAAACTTCTTGTACAGTTTACTTTTCATCACGTCTGAGGCCACAAGGTTAAAAGTGCACTTTTGGGTGAAATGAACTTCTCTGTTGTCAAGAAAACCTTTAAGTTTGAGAATAGGAGGTCTTTTTTTTCATTTTTTCTCGAAACTCATCATCATCATGAAGTGAAGAGTGAACCCATGACTCTTCACATCCTGAAGCAGCAGAGCGACGGGTGTCAGATTCTCCGTCTCAGCTCGACGGCAGCGAGGGCGAGCGGCGCTGATGTGAATCTGCAGATTGTGCAGCGCCGCAGCGACTCGTGATGGATGTCCAGTCTTATCCCTGCAGATCGGCCCGACTCGTCGTTTGCAGCGAGCTCAGCGACGGGCCTGAGGTCACTCACCAGCACAGTGAAGCTGTTCGTGGACCAGGATCAGTGTCGTGTTGAGAAGGGCGAGGGATCAGGAGCTGGGTGCAAACGGTTCTACCACCATCTTTAAATATCTCACGATGTTGGAGTGACACCGCGGCCTCCACAGAAATGAGTTGGTTTAGTTATTCAGATATTTCCTTATTTCCAATATCTGGTTGGAATTGGAGAAAGTTTGGGTCAAGGAGAAAAAAGTTACATCTTCAGGCTTTTAAAGGCTGAAAGTTTTTGTTATTAACAAAAGCAGTTTTGTGTGGATGTCGGTGCCGACCTTTCAAAGTCCTGCAATAAATACAATAAACTCACCTCTGGCTTCAATCACATCTTACAAACCAGGATGTGTTCTCAAACATAAACAAACACAAACACAGATCGCTACTCTTTTTTAAAGATTTATATTTTCTAATCCAAATTGGAAAAAATATGAAAATACAGATACGCACACACACAAAGTAGACCTTTTTTATATCATACATAGTTTATATTTACAGCTATTTGTTTCTATATCTGTAGAGAAAACATGTCTCTTTCACATCAGCTCATTTCTGCGCAAATTTAAAAAATTCAATTCGTGAATCAGGGAACAACACAAAAACTGATGTCAGGTCTCACACTGATGCCCATGATGTGTTCAACTGACTGAGTGTTCAACTGAGTCGATTCTCACACGATCCAGTGCTCACTAGCGATCTACATGATGTCCTAGTCTTAAGATGTCTGATGTCTCCTGATGTCGATGTCTCATGTGTCCTGATTGCTCCTGATGTCCTGATGTCTCACACTGTCTGAGTGTCTACACTGATTCCTGATGTTTCACCTTTTGTCCCACACGTTTTCTGTCTGGTTTCTGTGTCTTCAGTTGGATCTTCACTACATCCTCCCGCCCGTGTGCAGCTGCAGCAGCTGTAAGTCACGATGAGCTGCCTTGACACTACAAGTCACACGAGTCTCCGTGGAGGCTGACGGGGAGACGGTTGAAAGTCATCGTTTCAGACACTCTTCCGATTACGTCGCATTAAATGTGAGACTTCAGCACAGACCTTTAAACTTGAATTGAATCACCTGAGCTTTAGTTCTCACCGTCGAGCCGTTGTCACAATTGTGCATAAAATATATCTGAAAACGTTAAATCCGCGCCTCCTTCCGCGCGAAGAGAAAGTAATTATACTTAATCCTTATCAGTTAAATGTCGCAGCGCAGCACCGAGTCTCTGAATGAAGCTCTCGTCCCCTCAGCTCAATAGACCAGGTTTTATTTGAATGTTAATCACCGGGAGAAGTTCAGTGTTGAAGGTGTGTCCCCCCCCCCCCCAGCCGGAGCATCTCAGACCCTCTCGTGTTTTCAGGACGTTTCTCATGACATCACCTGAAAAGGATGTGAACTTGGACCAAAGCTGTTTCCATAGCGACACATTTCATCATCGTATGTTTCAGATCTGAGCTCCAGACGCAGGATGTGGGTTTTTGGTTTGATGGAAGATAAATGAATCTGGAGTCTGAGTCTTGTGCTACGCTGCAGCCAGGAGGGGCCCGACATCATTTTCATTGTGCCACCAGGGCGCGATAGAGATGATTGGCTTCACTTTAAGAGCTGTCATGTCGTCCATTGGTTGAAAGATGCTAAAATATCCCACAAGCTAAATCTGACTGACAGATAAATCATCTGCTGCAGCTTTGAGCACAACTGGATTTATTTATTTATTTCCACGTGTTAAAGACTTAATTATCTTTAAATTTGATGAAAAGTGACGACTCGGCCGATCTGCTCCTCGTGACCCGTCACAGTCGATTACCTGCAGCATTCACGCCTCGTTAAACCTGCAGAACGACCAGTTAACCATGAACGTGGCCATTCGCTCGTCTCTGCTTTACTGTTGGGGGGGGGGGAACATCTTTTCTGGAGGTTCGGGGCTCCTCCGGGTCTGAGCGGCTCCAGGAAGCAGATATCACACAGTCTATGGCAGATACTGATGTTCCAGCTCAGAGCGGCCGTCTCTGCATTAACACATTATGAGATAATTCATCTCCAACCCCTGGAATTCCATCAGTTTCTGCAGTTTAAATTGAAAACTGATTAAGAGCCCAGATCCTCGGGCCTCGTGGACGCTCATGCAGAATCCACTGTGTCCGTTCCCTCGCCTTGTGTTTGTGCTTCTGTCTCTCTCGTTCTCTCGCTCGCTCACTCTCTGTCTCACTCACTGAACTTCCTGCAGCGTGTCCAGTGCAACACACTCGTCAGTGTTTCCCGAGCGGTGACGTCTGCTAACCGCTGCCATCAGTCAACTTCAAACACACCACACACACACGTGCACACGTATGCACACGGCCTCCCTCTGCTCCTACACACAGATATACAAATAACGATATTTGTATATTTGCTGTTTCACCACTTTTCAGATGTCACTTTGATTTCTGTTAACTTGAAACACTAATTATTCTAGTTTTTAATGATAATTGACTGATTAAATGATAATTCCATTGATCTGTTGCAGATGACACTGATTCATCGTGACGATAAACTGGAATCGACACGGAGAAAGAGGATTGGTGATGAACAGCATCATTCACCGAGCCGCGGGTCACTAGCGAGGCCTCCGTCCACACGGCTTCGTTTGCAGCTGGTGTCGTCAGCTCCACTTTGCTCCGTCAAGGATCAGGGTTCCAGACGTTAGACGCCACCGGGCGACCTGCAGGGAAAGAGCAGGGAAAGAGGAAATTACATTAAAAGAATCTGATTGTCTCTTTGCTCCTACTACCTTTTACTTCTTCTTCTTCTTCTTCCTCCTCCTTCTTCTTTATTATTGCTCTTCTTCCTTCCTTCTTATTCCCTCTTCTTTCCTCTTCCTCTTCCTCCCTTCTTCCTCTTTCCTCTTCTTCCTTCCTTCTTATTACCTCTTCCTTCTTATTACCTCTTCCTTCTTCTTTCCTCTTCTTCTTTCTTCTTTCTGCTTCCTCTTCTTTCTTCTTTCTTACCTCTTTCCTCTTCTTCCTTCCTTCTTCTTTCCTCTTCCTCTTCTTCTTCCTTCCTTCTTCTTTATTATTGCTCCTCTTCCTTCTTTCCTCTTCTTCCTCCTTCTTACCTCTTTCCTCTTCTTCCTTCCTTCTTTCTGCTTCCTCTTCTTTCTCCCTCCTCTTCCTCTTCATCTTCTTTCTTCTTTCTATTTTCCTCTTCCTCTTCTATCTCTATCCTTACATTGTAATTGGTTGTTGTGCTAATGTGTTTTATTGAGGATACATTTAATTTATTGTTGCACATTTATAAACTAAAATACATATTAAAAAACAACTGTGTCTTCTTGTTATTAGTATTATTAATCTTCTGGTGTCTGTGTGTTATTCTATTTGGGTTTTTGTTTAGTAATTTCTACAGTTTTGCACATGTGAAAACTCTAAGATGAAATAATTATCTTTAACATCAATGTGTTATTTTTAGTAACGTGGTCGCGGTCGCGTCTGTGCCGTCTGTCATTGGCTGCTGGCTGCTGCGTCACTTCCTGCAGGAGGACGCGGTGAGGTGGATGATCTGTCGCGCGCCTCAGTCTCTGGAGTAAAGTGAGGAGGAGCCGCGGGTCACCTCCACTGTCACCGGATCATAGGAAACACCACCGAACCGGAGGAGTCCGGCTGGATAGGAACCG
Organism: Reinhardtius hippoglossoides; assembly: GCA_006182925.3. Classification (NCBI taxonomy): domain Eukaryota; kingdom Metazoa; phylum Chordata; class Actinopteri; order Pleuronectiformes; family Pleuronectidae; genus Reinhardtius; species Reinhardtius hippoglossoides. Next base: position 2,520,570 of record CM031687.1, read on the forward strand.
GTCCTCCTCCGAACTTCGTCTGGAACTGGAACCGTGAGCAGGATCCGAGCAGCTCCTCCGGACGCACCGCGGGAGCGTAAACACAAGTTTTCTCTTTCTCTCCGTCCGGGGATTGTTTGGCTTTTTCTTCTTTGGATTTCGTGCGTAACCGAGTGGAAGTAGTTTCCTGGCTCGGCTCGGCTCGGTTCGGCCCGGGAGCGTGTTGTGTTGTCGGTGAGGCGGACACCTGACCTGCGGATAAGCTCTGACGGAGCGGGACGAGGCTCTTACGCACCGTTACGCACACGAAGTTTTGCAGAATCCAATTAGCGCGATGGTTTCTAATGATGGTAAGTGCTGGTTATTAATCTGTCGGTCGGACTTGTGGAAGTTGCGCATTCCTCGGATCTATCGGCGGGATTGTAAGTGAAGGGGTGGGTGGGGGTGTGGGGGGGGATCGGTCATGGATGCGGCCGGAGCGCGCGTCCCCCAGTGGTCGTGATGCCAAGCCCCGCACCGCCCGCGCGTAATGCCCGGTCCCGTCGCTCTCTGAACCCCGCACCGGCGTGGCGCCGCCGCGTCCCGCCCGCGCCGCTAGGATGAGCAGCACCGACCTGGAGCGCGTGTCGCTCAGCTCCTCCGCCAACTCGGTGGCGTCCAGCGCGCGGACCCTGTCGGCCAACGTGAGGAAGCTGCACAACGCGCTCAACCTCCTGCTCAGCGACTTCGAGCGGGAGCAGTTCATCCACTGCCTCAACGTGTACCACTCCAAGCGCAACGTGTACGACCTGGTGCAGACCCTCCACGTCATCCTCAACGCGCCCAGCAAGCGGCAGCTGCTGCCCCTGCTGCGGCTCGTCATCCCCCGCTCCGACCAGCTCCTGTTCGAGCAGTACACCTCGGAGGGCCTCTACCTGAAGGCGGATTTAGCGGCGAGCAATGGCACCGGCGACCCCCCGCCGGGCGACTTCCCCAGCGCCAGCCCCACTCCGCCTCCGGGGCACTTCTCGCCGAGGATCCCCGCGGAGTTCCAGGTGGCGCTGCGGGGGTCCCCGGACACTTACAGCACCAGCAGCGACGGGACGTCCCCGCTGGTGCCGCTGCTCGGGAGGAACTTCATCCACGAGCCGCCGGGGGAGATCCGCCAGGTCAGCATGAAGCGGCACAAGAGCAACGAGGGCCTGGGCTTCAGCATCCGCGGCGGCTCGGAGCACGGGGTCGGGATCTACGTGTCGCTGGTGGAGCCCGGGAGCCTGGCGGAGAAGGAGGGTCTGCGCATCGGGGACCAGATCATGAGGGTCAACGACAAAGTGTTCGAGAAGGTCACGCACGCGGAGGCAGTGAAGGTGAGTTGACTCCACATGCACCATCTCAGTCTGGTTCTGCTGCTCTCTCCTCCAGTTGTTCTGCTCTCACCACCGGTCGAGGCACATGTTCAGTCTGGTTCCGTTTCTTCTCCAAAGTGTTCCATCACTATGGGAACTGTTGGGTTTCTCTGTTGTTGGAGCCATTCCTTGAAATTCTGTTCAAGGTGCTCATCCAATCCACGGTTCTTTATTAGATTACCGAACTCATTAGTTTGTTTGCTTCAGTAAAGTACCTGCACTGCTGAGTTTGTTTTGGAGTACGTGCTGCGACGACGTGCTTGGCCTCTTCTAGTTGGCTCTTCACGAAAAGGACGGAGCCTGATGTTGTGAGGTCTGTACCTCAACGGGCCTTGAGATATGGGTGTTGTGAGCTGGCACCAGACAGTGTACGGATGGGGGGGACCTTCAGGCGATGATGCAACACTTCTGGCCTCGACAAAGTGGACATGAGCCTAAAGTTAGGTTAACATGCTGTGACATTGCTGTGGCTCTACAGATCTGGCAAACGGAGCCGACGGCCCAGGTGCCATCAATCCAGGTGGTTTATGTTCCGGGTGACAGAGCTCAGTGTGGGCCGACTCCGGGCCAAGCCAATCTTTTCTGCGTGGGTGTTGTTCTACTGTATCTCTGGTGTATAATCAGCTCCTGCCTCATATTCATTTGGCTTCACTGTCGAGGACTTGGCCTCTCGGAGTTAACAAGCTCGATTTGTGAAGGAGGATGAATTGTGTTTGCTGGAAGCTGCTCTGGCTTCTGACGCTACGTCTGCAGGAGCTTGCATGTTAAGCAGGCAGGTAACTGGACACCTCCACAGCAGCTGGTAACCATAGTGCAGTGTGTGTGTCTGTGTGTGTGTGTGTGTCTCTGGATAGTGGCTCCACTGCTCGGCACTGAGAATAAGAACTGGGACGACTTCAGCCCTTTGCACCACTGTGAATGCCAGTGAGTGTAAAGAAAGCCTATTAGCAAATGAGGTGATAAAAGAGCATGTCTGATTTGTGTACAGTGCAGATTGATTTAGACGGAGGCCTTGCAAGGTCCTTGGTTTTTTACGAGCCAGTTCATTGAGCTGAAAATTAATCTTGGTGATTTCTTCCCTTTCCCCTTTAAGCTCATTCACTTGTATCTGCTCCGGCTGGAGGCTAAACGTGGACTCCTCAGATCCCAGGATCCATCGTTTGTTAACAAAGGTCGAATCAATTGTAAAGGATCCGGGGGAAAACACTCCCCTAATGGTTTTTTTTAGCTTTATTTATCGGTTTCGCTTAATTAGAAATGGATACCTGTTAATTCCTAGTCACCGCAGCCAGGGAGGTTATGTTTCCCCCCCCCCCCCCTGCTTGTTTTTAAAGCAAAATTGCACAAAAACTACTGGAACGATTTCCTCGAAACTTAGATCCTGATCGGGGAAAAAACGAGCACCATTAGGGAACTGCTTCTTTGCTGATTTTGCACAATTTGGTGCATCTTGGCTGGATTTAAGAGGACTGTTGGGCCTTGGCGGAGGTGTGTGCCACTCTAGTTGTATATTATATCCATATTGTTGCCTGGCAATCTTCCTTTTCCAGCCTCTTGGCCCCAAAACAGGTTTAATTCTCCCTGAGGCTTTGACAAATGAAAGAAAAACTCGAAAAAGACACTCAGCAGAGCTCACACCTCCGCCAAGGCCAAACTGTCCTCTTAAATTTAAGTCCCCTTAATGTGGCGGATTTCTGTCATCAAGATCCATGACTTACTCTCCGGGGAAATCGAGAAAATGTTGAGTAAACACCCTTGAAATGCTAAAGAGAGTGAAACTAAATCCCTGGATCCGCCCCTCGTCTGCGTTTTGTGGATAACTGATGAAGTGTTTTTGTGTTATCCTAGTGAAAAACAACAAAACAACAAACTAACAAACAAACAGGGGTGAGAACATAACCTCCCGGGTGGAGATAACCAAGGTTGTGAAAAAAACTTCCTGGAGCTAAAAATAAACAATCAGCAAACTTGTCACATATCTATAAGCTGCTTTCTCTGGATATAGATTGTCTGTAGTTAAGAGGTCAGTGGTTTGCTCTCGCTGAAAATCGTGGATTAGAGCTCAGATGAACTTCTCTCTAACCTTCTGTGATCTTGAAAAAGTAATTCATGCTTTTATCTCTTTCCTGTGTGGACTTTAGTAATTCACTTAATGCAGAGTTCAGCTCCGAGGCGATCTCCTTCCTCCAGTCAAACCCAAACTCTGTGGGCTTTTCACTAATGCAGAGAGATGAGTGTTTTATCTGATGTTATTTTCCTCTTTGTTTTCAGTAGAAATCTCAGGCTCAGTGATTATTAAGGTTCTTATGTCGTCCTTTGTCCCGTTTGGATCCTCTGGATAACTGGGCTTCTCTTTTGTTCAGTGGGCCTCATCTTTGTGTTGTTTTATTTTGTGGCCAAGGCGTCTCACGGGAGCACGGATGCAAAGGCCACAACGCCAACACAAAGGCCACAACGCATCCTCATAGGCTGCGACGCCACCGCTGAGGCCTCTAAAAGGAACAACACAACGACAAAAGCCACACAATGAAAACACAACCACAAGGACAACTGAGTTACTGCTCGTTTCATTGTCGTTCCGTCCCTTTTGCCTTCGTGTTTCCCGCTCACGCTCTTGTGTGAGAGACGACGTCTCGGCCGGCGAAACAAAATGCTTTTGAGCTGATTGAGCCGAGTCTGTCTTCTCCCTGAGGAAAGCTCCTCGGCCCGATGTCTTCCTACGTTGGTTATTTATCGACTCGCGTGATGAAGCATAAAGATCATTGTTCTGCTTTTGTCTCGGCGGTGTCTCTAAATCGGTTCCTCAGGCTGAATTGTTTCACGAGGCCGCGGCAGAACGTTTCTGCGCCTCGTATCGAACGTGATCTCAAACTGCGTCCAGAGAATACTAATGAGGGCATTAGCCATCCACATATTTCCAATCAATTCTCTCCGCATTTAAAGCCGTCTCTTATCCGCGGAGCGAGGATATCGATTCCTCAGACTGTATCCGAGAGTTTGCCCAAGTTCTGTTGCAGGGATCAGAGCTGCGTTCACAAAATCTTTATTTTAACGGAAATGTTGGTGCGTTGAACATTGTTGTGATACACCAGCGTCGCAACCGTGGCAGCCGAGAAGGTTTTCACGTCGAAGAAATCTCTGAGGTCGACGATATGTTGATGTGAGCATCCAGCAGCAGCTGCCACGGTTGTGGAGAACTTTAGAATCCTGTGTGATTGAGCAACACCTCTGACACACTTAGCGACCGGGAGCCTCGAATCCCGCTGTGCACAGTTTCAGGAACACGTGTCGTTCAACTCCAAAGCGTCAGTCGGGCGCTGGAACCATCAGGGTCTGAGGTGAAGCTCTGTAAAGAGGTTTAAAGCTAATTCATTCCCACCATGTTAAACAACCTGGTTTTCACTTTTCGACGGATTTTTGATTGATTGATGTGATCGATGGATTTCATTCATTAGATTTATAAGTTCTAAGTTTCCGTCGGGAGTCTGCGAGCGGCTCAGTGACTCTGAGCCTGTGGCGGAGGTGACAGATGAGATGTCACCTCTGAATAAGCTGCTGTCTGGATCCTGCTGGTGAATCCAGATGTGACACAAAGTCCTCACCTCGACTGACCTCTGCTCCCACGCACAGTTCCCAGAGCTAAAGCTCCAGTCAGAGGACTCGGTGTGACGTGGAGGATCATATCAAACTCTGCAGCTTCATGAAGCCTTTAAACCTTCTTAGCTCAGTTGTGGTTTAATGGGACTTTCACTAAGTTATTTGTTCTTGATCATCTTAATTACCTGGTTTCTAATTCTTTGTTTTTACAGCCTGACGAATGTGGCTTCATCAAAGTTTTAGGACAAGTCAACGTCGGTGAAGCTTCATATTTTACTAACAGACGTTTAAAATGATGGCTAAGAAACAGATATTGTTCTTCGGAGTTGAAATATTGGATTGAAACATGACTGCAAATTAATATTAGTGTTGATCCATCTGTTCTTGATGTGTAAACATGTAGCTTTTAAAAAAAAAATTGTGCCAAGTTATTAAATTTAGCTCAAACCCAGAAACCTTTCAATCTCTACGTTCATTCAGTAAATGATGGTCCAGGCTCCGCCCCCCTGCTCCTCCAAATGTGGTTACTTCTGGTTTCAGAAAACCAAGATGTCGAACTTGAGGCTTCAACACGACAGCTTGGATTGATCCGATCTGATCAGACTCTTATTTGCAGTGTTGCTCAGTTCCCCCTTTTCTCCCACTTACACAAATAAGAAATAAGTCCAAGGCTTCTTTAAATCCGTCTCTGAAGTGTGTTTACTTGCAGCACATTACTCACCCCTCTGTTTTCCTGCCTCCACTTAATCTGCTCCACTTTAGCGAACCCGTGTTTCCTGATGAATTCACGGCCGCTCTCTGAAAGCAGCAGATTGTTGTTTTGGCCGCGCGGAGGCTTTACAGCCGCATCTGGGATCCTCCTCGTCCTAATAGTCTGGCTTGGCCCCGGTCCCCGGACTCACTGCCAAGGTTAGCTACCCACTCAGCATTTAGACCTTTCCTTTATCATCGTCTCCGTGACACGCTGGACGCTCGGGGGATGGGACGTGATTGGGACGGGGACGTAAATCTGAGCCAGAGCCTCAACATGACGAGCGGTTTTATCTCCCCCCGTCGGCCAGAGGCTCCCTGTCCATCAGACTTTTTAATCTGATTGGTTCCAACTCTACAAAATACTGGGAATGACCTTGTTGATTAATAGGTTTCCCTGTGTCTCCTTTTTTTTTATCCCAAAGTAGTTTTTGAACTCTGTCTAAATAATTCAGGAGTTCGACGTCTTTTTTCGGACAATCGCAGCAACGACCAGAGAGTGAAGGGATTGAAAAGGGAAGGGAGACCTGGCCAGTAGGAGCCCAGTGGCCTGGAGCAGCTCTGCTAATGGTCGGTGTGTTGATTAGATGAAAAAAATCTCATTAAACTGCAAAAAGGACGATATTAATTGATTCATAGCTTGAAGATGATTCTGTGGTTGTGACAGAAGTTTGTTTTGCTCGATGTTATCAGTGACGTGAACTAAAAAACTGACTTTACAGTGTGTAAATACGTCCAATGGCCTTTAGTGCATATTTCAATGCATTGCATGTTTATATACTGACAGGATTTGGTTTGTTTAAAACTGCTCTTATTTAATATAAAGCGAAACTTACAACTTTGTTAACGTTACTGCACTGAAGCTGGGCTCAGACGTTTTGAAATCTAGGTGCAGGAGAAGGAGAATCTGCAGTTAATCTTCTCTATAATCTTAAACACGCTCACATGATTAGAAAACAACGGTGCATCACACACACACACACACACACACACACACACACACACACACACACACACACACACACACACACACACACACACACACACACACACACACACACACACACACACACACACACACACACACACACACACACACAACAGGATTTTCTGAAGATTATTGCTCCAGAGGCAGCGATGCACCAGCTCCCGTCTCTCATGTGACCTGATGGGGGAAGCAGGTGTAAATGGAGAGCGGCGTGGAGCGACACCTTGCAGACGGCGTAACGAGTCTGGATAAGAAGATATCTGTTCATCAGGGGAGATTTTAGCTGTCGGTTATATCTGTCAACTGGAGCTGATGCTAGTCTCAGACGAATTCAACCGGGTTTTAAACCCTGAATATCAAACTTTTTGGATAATTATAGGGGCGACCCTGATGAGATAATCTGGACCAAACATTGGTACCGACGGAGGTTCCAGACCAAACTTCTCTTCCAAATCTTGGAGGCTGAAATGACATCAAATCAGCCTGAATAACCTGAAGTCTGAAACCAGCAGGACACAACTTTGCAGGGTTTAGTGCTCATCTATAATTGGACAGAAACAAAACTTTAACTTAAGGTCTTAAGGTTGCAACTTAGAAATCACCATGCGATGCTGCCGGTTGGTTTCGTATCCAAATCTGTAAGACATAATGTAGAGAATATACAATTTGTTTCCCGTCAGATCAATTTTTTAAAGTCTCTTATCAGTTCCAAACCTTCAAAGCATAAAAAAAATGCAAGATACCTGCGTACTTTTAGTTTCTGCCGCTCTGCAGGCAGCTCACATCATCCTCGCTTGTTGAAATTCTTATTTCCACCTCTGCAACACATTCACTTATCTCTGTCCTCTTTTCCCCTCGCTGTTGAAACAGCGTCCCGTCCTGTGCAGAGCTCGGTTCTCTCACCGTGTCTGTGGCAGCCGGAGTTTCCTCCCAGCCGCTCTTATCAGCAGCGCCGTGGCCCGGGCCGCACAATCCTCTGCAGCTTCCAGGTTTCGCTCGGCTGTTGGAGTTGAGATTGCAGCGTTTCGTCCTCCTTTACTGCAGAAAATGAGCAAAAGGCTGAATCTTTATTTTTTAAGTTGCCAAGAAGTGCTGCTCTCGCCGAGGTAACAAGCTGAACAATGCAAACAGTCGGAGAAAATCTTTCTGACGGCTGCAAAGAGCCAGAGAAACGGGTTCATGTCTCAAAAATATACTTTTCAGGCGCTGGAAACCGAGGAGGTGGGTGAGGGGTGTTTTTAATGTGAGCATAACTTTATTTGTTGAGTTCTTTTACACCCAGTTGTGCATGTGAGAGTGTTGGAGGCTGTGGAGACGCACACTGCTCCGGCTTATTAAGCACAGCATCGAGCAGCACAGGAATAAATGAGGTGCACTTCCTCCAGGCCTGACCCGCGGACTCGTGTTCGTACACTTGCGTCGGTACATATCTAATAACACAGAGCAGCGCATTTGTCTTAAGTCCCCAAATAAGTTGTGGTGCTGTTTTCTTCAGTAAACAATCGGCTGATTGTTGCCTGCAGACGCCCCGAAGGTCAGAAAACACACACAGCAAACAGCACAAAGTGTTGTTCTGCCGAAGTCACAGCGAGGATGAATTATTTCTCTCGGTATTCCCAGACGTCAGCGGTTGGTGCTAAGATGCCCGAGAGCAAGACGCTTAACCCTCAACCAACAAGGTAACGAAACACAGGAGGGTTCGTGTTTCCTGCTCCGATGCATTCATGCATGTTCGACAAAAACACTAAACAGACCGAACAAGTTGATGAAAACTCATTGGCTGTGTACAGAGCCACGTACACAGGGTTTTAAATGGCACTCTATATGACAAGAGGCTCATATATGTGAATGTGAGCACTTTGGTTTGTGGACTTGCTTTCTGTGGAGATATAAAGGGCTGATTTATGATTTCCTACATTATTATCATGACACCATATATTGAATTTCTTTAGATGGATTCCCTGAGAACCACTTTGATTGCGATATACTTATTTCATTTGTTTTATGCGGTAATTAGTTTTCATACGATTACATTTTCTGGAATTGGTTTTCTAGGTTTCCTAATTTATTATTATTTCTCAGAATGTAGATGTGCATAAACATAAACGATCATCTCAAGTGGCATAAACTGCAAATAGTTTCCTGTTTGTTTTAAATAAAAGTCAATAATCATACAAGGACCATCATATATTAAGTTTTCATAATCCTTTAGGCCTCTGAGCTGTTTGGAGACGTGTTCTATATGCGTCTGTGACTATCTTCTATTTTAAGGTAGAGCTATTAAAACGCTGGTCTTTTCCATTTGGACAGCAGCTGCCTGGAGAGGAGCAGATTGAAGTGTGGGGGCTCCAGCTGGAAAACTGATTAAACAAAGTGCGGACTCACGGGTGCTACTTCGGAAACTCCCCTTGCAGTGCCCTTGAGCAAGACACTTAGCACCTAACTGCCCCAGCGGCTCAATTGGCCACCAGCTCGTACTGGCCAGCGTCCAGTATGACCCAAGTCGTGGCTGACGTTTGCAGGATCAGTGCTTCTTCTTATTTTTCACAACCTGAATTGTTTTGGCAGCTCGAACTCTTTGCCTCAAGGACGGAAGAAATATTCCATCAGCCACAGATCCAGTCCAGTGGTGTGAGACACTTTCCCATCAGCCACCAGTTGGACAAAAGTTTTCAAAAGTAGAAGGAATCCTTGAATCTGTTTTTAAAGCAACGCGTCGGATGAATGCGAATGTGAGAAATATAAGAAATAGATGGCGAGCTGCTACTTAAAGAGGATGAGTGTCTGTAGTTTTTAATCAGGAAGCAGAAACATCACGGATGGATAAAAGTCTGAAAGTTCACTGCACGAAACGTCCACTGATTCATCATTTACATGTGATATTTGCCTCCACAGCGATCGATATTGGAAAACTGTTATTTCCCTCAGTGTTGATTTTAATCGTCTTTTCAGCAAATGGGATCAGTGTCGCTCCTCAGTTCTGCTCCTCTCTGTAATTATCATGTGAATTATTTATAAATTGCTTTAATTAAGTGGGTGGTCGGGGGGGGGGGGGGGTGCCCTGCTGGCTTTGTGTTGTGCCACTCTAATGAATATTGAAACGCTTACAGGCCGTGGAGGCTCGATTGTGAAGAGACGATTCTTTATTTGATTTCTCAGTCTGGACTGTTGACTGTAAATAAAGACGGACGACGCGAGTCCACTCCCTCCAACTGATCTCAAACTGAAAGACCACACCATGTCCCATCCACTAACCTGGAGGAGGCAGGGTTTATGACCACCCAGCAACCAGGGGGCGATCAAGATGATTTGGCTTCCTTCTTCGGGGAGCTGTCAGCCATCTTTATAAACGGTCAGGGCACGAGATGACGTCATTTGCAGCGGTTTTATTCAATAATAAAACTTCTCTTTTATTTGTCAGTTATCCACGTACAAAAATGATGGATTTCACCTTTTCCCTGTCACTCGTGGCCTCATCTCTATGAAAGGGCCTTAAATTAAAGCCCGAGCAACACATGTTCACTCAGTTGTGTCCCCGCGAGCTGCCCCTGCCACTAAATCAGGAGACGTCCCTCCTCCTTCGTCCCTGGCCACATATCTCATCACCGTGTCCATCTCGAAGCAGCGTTCGTCAGTCTCCTCTGGATGTGTCCCACCCGGGCCCCCTTCAGAGCCTCTCGCTGCCGAAGCCACTCCTTTGTAACGGGCTAATTGCTTTTGAATGGAGCCGCCAAAATGCTTGGGTTCCCAGTGAAGGTGTCCCCGATCCATCACCCGATCGGCACTAGATCACCGGGAGAAGCCGTTAATATCCGGTCAATGAGCAGAATCCCTCCATTTTTCTGCTCACTCATGTCTGTCGGCAGGAAATGACTTATTCAGTCGTCCTGGTTCGTGTGAGTTGACACGGTTGAACTTGAGTCTCGGTCTTAGCTTCCGTGTATGGTTTTTCTTAAAATTTAATGTCCATCTGTCCCATTCTCGTGATCAACAAATATTAAGTTAAGAAATGATGGATTAATAATCATTTATCTCCGAAATGTCCGGAATAGGCACCTTCCTCATCCTCATCCTTCAGATTCACTCGGGAAAACTTTATTTCTAATATATGTTGTATAATGTCGTCATGGAGATAAAGGTCAATTGAATAAACCTCATCTGAAAGCTTTTGAATTTGGGACAAACTAATGGGAAAGAGTTAAAGGACGTTTTGAAGTGTGGTGAATTGTGTCAGTGGAGGTTGATAATGGATCAATGGAACACTCAGGGTTCCTGTGATCCCGAGCTGGGTGGCGTGGCGTGGCGTGGCGTGGCGTGGCGTGGCGCCGTCCTGACCTCAGGAGCGATTCCTGTTGGAGCTCGTTGGATATTTTTTCTCCGAGGCTCCGCTCCCACCGTCGTGGGAGTCATGAAGACGGCGTGGGGTCTGCTCTGAATAGCAATGAGGATCTGCGAGGTTCATTGTTATTTTGGTTTTGTCTGTAGCGACTTGACAGGTTTTTCGTTAAGAGCTGGGCACAGGGACTCGGACACACACACACACACACACACACACACACACACACACACACACACACACACAGCTCAGTAGATTATTATCTCTCTCTCAATTTCTCAGAAGAAAGAACGAGATGTTGAGAAGTGAATGCGTCACTTATGGCAAAAATCTGCCGTTGGATGGCACTAGCTGTCAATCACACAGTGTCCACGCCCCCCCCCCCCCCCAAAGCATTCAGTGCTTCACGGTCTATTTGACTCTAAATGGACCAGAGAGAGATTTAGACCCTAAACTCCTTTTGGAAAATGTTTACTGACATTATAAATAATCAGTAGTCTACTTAAATGAATGTCCCTCTATAATACGCAGCTTGAATAAGTCCAGCTGATATTTATTGACCTTATAATCGTTTATCTGGAGATTTGAAGTTGGCAAACTTATATATATAAGAGTAGAATATTTCTTGTGACAGAAAACAGTGATGCTGAGATAAAACCTTATCTGTTTCCTGTTTGACATTTTTATTGCGCGATTGCATTATCAGAGAAGAGTTTTGTTTGCCTGTGGCTGAAGCTGCGTTGTGTTCTTTGTGGTATTGCAGATATACACAGAGGTGGTAGGAGTACACACATTCTTTACTGGAGGAGAAGTAAAGATATTCAAGTAAATATAAAAGTACTGATTCAACCTCTTTACTCAAGTGAAAGTATAAAAGCCTCTGAAATATGAACGGGTCATTTTACAGGTTGAAACAAACTTTTCCCTCCACGTTGGAACGAATGTTCGAATTTAAAAGTGACGCATTCAGGCAAATCCTCCTTTTACTTCCTGATGCAAGTGGCCATTGAATGATTGCTCTACCGGAGGGGGGGGGGGGGGGGGAGAAGAGGAAACCGGTTACGTAAGCACAAGAGAGGACGATTTAAATAATCTCCTCCTGTGAGAGCCACTTCCTGGGAGGGTTGTGAATTCCTCTGACTTTCCGAGCAGCCGTCCCGGAGGAGGCCGGCGGGTTGTGTAATTCACTCGGGTGCGGAGGAAGATCTTTAGAATTGTCTGGATTTAATCACTGACATATTGGACCAGCGACCACCGGCAGAATCCTAAATCCTCTTTTGTGTGTCTGTCAGATTACATTATTCCCCTCACAACGCACAGAGCGTGGGCCGAGGCTGTCCGTCGCCGGCCCAGATGTCTCTTTTATGCTCGAGACAGACGGAGAGGAGCCGTGCAGGACATCTGATACTGTGGAGCTGCCTTACCTATCTCCTGCTTACACACACACACACACACACACACACACACACACACACACACACACACACACACACACACAGACAGACACACACGCAAACACACACAGCATACCGTTTGCTGTCTGTCATTCATTCAACTCCTAAAAGAAGCACATAAGATAGATAGATACACTAGATAGATGGAGTTATTGATCCCAAATTGGGAAATGATTGTGTTACAGCAGAACATCGAGGGCATCACACAGAGAGAAGAAGCAATACAACAGATATGATGAATTAAAAAGCTAATGAATGTGCTAAACATAAAATGTACTAAAAACTACACATACTCCCTAAGAAGAGGAAACACAAAGTACGGTAAAGTACAAAATATAATAGAACAACGAATAAGCAGATAAACAAGAGACTAACTCCAAGAGATGAGGAACTATGAATAAGAGACAAGTGTGCAGAATTGCAGGAGGTGTTTGCAAAGACCTGAATATAAGATGTGCTCCTGGGGAATAATAAAAAAAGAATTGAGAATGTGCGAGGGGGCGTGAAAGAAAAGATGAGTCGGCTCCAGCTCTGCTGCACATTCGAGGCGACGCGTGTAATTAATTGATAAGCTGTTGATTGTGTGAGTGCAAGAGACGCAGGTACAGGACGGTCGACTCGGACTCCGCTGCGGGAACGTGAGCAGCGTTCGATCCCGACGAGGTTCCCTGAGCGTGAATAATTCAACGAGAGAGAGAGAGAGCGCTGCCTCTCCTTTTGTGATACAGTTGATGGACACTTGTTTTAACTTTGACGGTTTCAACTCAAGAGTCAAATAGTTAGTGTGGCTCAATGCAACAGTTCAGAAGTCATACATCTGGCTTTGACCTGCAGGAACCTAAGAGCTGCAGAAGTTGCTTATCATTTTTAGATCATCGGGCTGATTCTACACCCGGTTTGCCCCTTCCGACTATCGGGGGGGGGGGGGGGGGGCGTTCCTGACTGGAGGTGAGTCTGTGCAGATTATCTGTCCAAATAATCCTGAAGTGTGGAGGATTTACAAAATAATCTTCATGCTACCTGATCTATTTAACCTTAATAGTACAGATTTCAAACTCACCACCAGCTCACGTTAATAAAAACATATTCACCTTCTCAGCCAGTGAGACGGATGGCGTCTCTCCTACTCAGACCTGGTCCTCGCTCAGAAACTCCATCATTCATCCGACTGCTTTGTTTTCTGTCAAACAGAATATCTGACCTACGTCCCCTCTTATGTAACTGCGTGGATTTGGTAAATTCAAGTATTATGCAACGTTACTTAACTTCCATCACAGGCGGTACTTCATCACAAACCTCTTTCCCACTTCGGTTCCTCCCTTTGTAAACCGTGGTATAGCTCAATTACCCCGAGAGGACAGGATGACTCGCCGGGTCGCAGGGAGATTGAAGGACAATTCGGGGAACACCACTTAATTCGCCCTGGGGTGAATCCCCCATGTGGTATTTCTACCACACATCAAAGCTGCGTTTTGATTGGTTCGTGGCGATGGCCGCAATGCGAGGAGCATTAATTCCCCTCTCATATTCCCCGGGTCAAACTAATCCTCTGCGGTGGTGATAAGTGCTGATTTGGCAGAGATTACGACTCCTGACGAGGCGCCGTGTCCGAAGACTTAAAACCTCCCCGCAGACGGATAATTGACTCCATGTTGATGGGAGATGATTATTTCATCTCTGGATTGTTTCTGCTCGAGATGCTTTTGTGTTAATGGGTTGAGGCGATGGAGGGAACGGACGAGTGGGACAAGTGATGGGAGAGAATTGAGGTGGCGGCGGCGATGGAAGGGAGGGGGGGATGACAGACGGCAGAAGATTGAGCCGGACCGTTTCATCCGTCAACAGCTGGCGTGTGTTTGTGTCAGAATCCAATTCGGTATTACCACCGGTGTCCTGCTCAGTCCTCTGTGTGTCCTCTGCTGATGGGATCCATTTGCTCCCTGCAGAGGGGATCATTTAGAGGAGGGGAGAGGCGGCAGCAGGCGATGTGTTACTGGGGATGGAACAGAAGCTGCTTTCAGACATCCAGACAACCAGACTCATGTCCAGGGGCAAAGGTCGGAGTCAGTTACTCCAGAACCTTCTCTGCTAGGCCCAGTAAAATATCAGGAGTGAGAATACAGTGGGACAATATCCGTAAAATTCACGTTAATTCGATAATTCAACGCATCACTCAGTTTAAAAACCTCATACTTCTCAAATAGCAGGTGTACCCTCGCCCGTGCAATTGCAAAGCGTCTCTCTTCTCCTCTAATCAACTGATTTTCACGTTGATTTTGAAAATAGCCAATCATTCCCAAGACTGGAAGAAAAAAGATGTTGGCTTGATCCTCCTTAAGCTCATTATTTTTCAGCGTTCCATCAGTTTAATCATTTATTGCGGTTTTCAGACTGACGCAGCCAGCGGCGGGGGAACATGTGGGTGTGAGAGGGAACATTAAAAAACGTGATTGAGTACGGCTAAGTTATCTTTTTATGGTGAGCTCTCATCGTTCCCTGAGTAAACCCATACACGTCACAGTGTGCTCCTCTCACAAGGTCCTTCTTTACGATCCTCGGCTGCTGGGATTTCGCGGGTGTCAGAAAATGTCATTTCATACATAATAACAAAGTGTGTGTGTTGTCTGTGCCTGTGCGGCTTCACGTGGCTACGGGCCCAGGTTGTAATGCAGGCGTTGCTCTCTGCTCGTCACCCCATTAACTCCAGCGCTGTGTGTGTTGTGGCGCTTAGTCAGCAGGCACCTGAAGAGATGCGCTGTGTTGTTTGTGCAGTTTTTAACATGCACGTTTGTTTATGTGTGTGTGTGTGTCCGTGTGGAGTGAGTCGGGTTCAGGACAAGTCAAGTGTTGGGGAGATGAAACGCTCTGTGAGGTGCCTCTGCTGGAGCAGGGTGAGCTCTCCTATGCTTTATTACCTTCATTCTCCAGACCCAAGGCTATCGGCTCCCCCAGAGTTATTACACCTCGCCCAGGCAGACGCGCACTCGCATTAAGAGACACTGGACCGTGGCCTTCGCGCAGACAGACCCTGAAAAATCTCCATTTCTGGTTGTTCTGCCTGTGACTCAGCAGGACGTTTTCTCGCTTGTGCCTCAGTCCAAACTTGTGTGGAGAGCCCACCGCAGTGTGAGAGGCTGGGGGCCTTTTGTCGGCTCTGATTCCTCCAGGAGCACGAGGGGATCGTTCGCCTCTCAGACGCTCTCTGATAATAGCTCAGTGGACGTCTGATGGCTGGCTCCCCCGGTGGGACAATTACACTGTTCACCACCTATTATATCCTTTCTGCCCCGGCCTCTGCAGGAAGTGACTCACACACACACACACACACAGATGTGAAATTGGTGCTTTGACTGACAATTACTTTCATTCCTATTCGTGTAATAATCGATTCATCTTTCACAGAAAAGCAGCAAATCATTACGATGGAGACGCTTCGGCCACTCAGTGGTTTTGATTGGCTTTCAAAACTCTAATTTCCTGGTTTTGTATCTCCGAACTCTAAGTGATGCTGAAGTAAACGTGGTTTCATCTAAAACACAGGCTGACTGGATGCCTCCGTCACTGTGGACCCGAGGGGGGGCAGGGACAGCTGGGTAATAGGAGGCAGTCAGACCAGCCGTGTGTGTGTGTGTGTGTGTGTGTGTGTGTGTGTGTGTGTGTGTGTGTGTGTGTGTGTGTGTGTGTGTGTGTGTGTGTGTGTGTGTGTGTGTGTGTGTGTGTGTGTGTGTGTGTGTGTGTGTGTGTGTGTGTGTGTGTGTGTGTGTGTGTGTGTGTGTGTGTGTGAGAATTTGTAAGGAAACACACACACAAGGTTGTGACTTCAGAGGACGTCACATCGACTTACATCCATTTCCTGGCTAAAACTAGGTTTGATGGAATATTTCCGTAGTGGGAATTTGCTTCTTGTTTCCGTGATGAAGACGGACAGGACAGGATACATATTTTCATATCAGATATATCACGGTAAATGTCAGATTATCATTGTATTTAGTTTTAAGACAGATTTTTGCTCCCGAGTGATGGTTGTTGTTTTAAACTCTTCTTCATGGGCAGAGAATGACAAACACTTGATGTTCTACCTCCTCTCTGTGCTTCACGAATTTAAACCTCCAGAATGTGGATTCCCAAAAAAGTTTGAATCACAAACACTGCGCAGATGTGCAGTAACACACACACACACACACACAGAAGCTGTGACCTGGGACATGTAATAAATGCAGAGTGATGCAGCCGTCGGGCTCATTATATCATAAAAGCTCCTCGTTGCCACTCGTCACCCAGTCCCGCTCTGACTCACCGTGTCGCTCGGCCTCCCCGGCTCTCACGGAACACCGTCACTGTTTAGCTTCCACTGAGGACACAGTGACTCATAGAAATGATGGTTAACCACTGCTTGGATTCTGTATTTAAGTTCTGGGGGTTTTGTGCATTTATTAATTTGCTTGGTTGTGGCGGAGGGCAGACGTGCGGAGTTCGAATCCACATTCACATATGGTTATAGTGCTTAAAGCAATTCGGTCAAGGTTTTTGTTAAATGAAGATAAACTCCTTGTGTCTGAAGTCACCGTGAAGTTTCCTTAAACCAAAGAAAATGCTGTGAGAGTCTAAATATAACTTTAAATTGCAGTCGTCATGCGGGTGGATGTTGTTTTGTAAAAGTGGATATGATGGAGGGAAACAAATACGTTGAGTTTCACAAATTGTGAATCGCGAACATGGGCTATTTAAATAAAACTTGATTGATTGACATTTTCGGTATCAACGTATTTGGGATTTGCCGGAATACGTAGAATAACATATCTTCATCATGTCGATGACAACAGCCTCGTGTTTGGCTTGTTTGTCCAGCGCCATCTTGAACCATATATGGAGGAGTGTGTGGTGGGGGGCAGTCGTCAGTCGTTTTGACACTACATGGATCATAAAATTACTAAATTAACATCATGTTGTATTGAAGAATATTTAAAACTAGAGATTGAGACATAAACTATTTGATGTAATGTTTACTGACAGTGCGGCGGGTACAGAGGCTGAAGAGTTTCCTGTCTGATCCCAGCGTGAGTGTGTTTTATGCTTTTAGTGCTCCTGGTTTCGAGAGCCACTCAGAGTTACTGTAAGAGCTGCGGTTTGAATCCCGTCCTCCTCCTCTCATGCACAAACAGCTGAGCGCTGCTTCCCTCTGAGCGAAGCTGCCTCTGAGAGGAACACACAGACACAACAGGCGTCACAAGCAAAGAGATGTACATCTGCTCTCTGTTCGGAGGCGGAGGCAGAGAACAGCCCACACATCTGTCTGCCTCGTGTCTGTCGGCTGTGATAACGTCGGAGGATCTGACATTCATCAAACAGGATTAGGAACAAAAACCAGGGAACAGGCGGCTCCTTTGTTTTATCTACTATTTCTACCTGTTCTGTCCGTCACGCACCTGCCTCACATCTCACTCTGTTCCTCTTCTACGCTCCGGGCTGATAACGATGAATTCACTGCTTTAAAAGGAGCAGTTCCTACTTCCAAATGAGTTTCTCTTGCTCTCCTGTGATTTCGAATATCTAATTTTACCTTTTTGCACCAAATTTTGTCGTAGAGTGATAAGAAGGACTGTTTCATAAGAGAGGGAAGGTTTGTGCAGCTATCCTTATTAGGACTTTGCATCCCATCATTGTGGACCGCCTAACTGAAAGCCTATCCCTAACCTTGACCTGACCTCAACCATGACCTCCAACATTATGTTTTGCCGCATTAGAACCGAGCTTTAGGTCCCCATGAGGTTCACTGGCCCTGATAAGGTCCCAAAGAGGTCACCAAAACAAGAATGCACGTACACACACATGCACGTACACACACATGCACGCACACACGCACACACACACACACACACGCACAGACACACACACACGCACGCACACGCGCATCAGTAACAGCCTGCAGCTAATCAGCTTAACTCTTGGAGATCTGGCTGGAAGGGGCTTTGTCTGGAGCAGTTTTTTAATGTTTGTTTGTGTATCAACCGTCTCTTCTCCCTTTGTAAGAATTAAAAGTCTGTAATTGACAATTTTAAAGTTGTTCTTAATAAGCTGGAGGCTTTAGTTACAGTTTGTAAGCAGACAGAGGGGGGGGGGGCGCTAAGAGGATGAACTTTAAAACCTTTACGTGATCGTACTCTTATTAAAGACCTCATGAGATTGAGAAAAACATGGGCCACTGTTCTATCTTTTTGGGCTTTAAAACTATAAAACACACTCGAGGAAAAGAAACTCTGAAAAAGCCTCATGTGTCTCCTGTAGGGAAAATATTATATATATATATATATATGACATCTACAGTCACACCAGAGGAAGATGATGAACCCACAGAGACTCTGAACTTTCCCCTCACAGCTACTTCCATGTAATTATTTTCCGGTTCCAGCCCACGGTGTTTCTGTTTTGGTCTCGTCAGCATCAGCCATGTTTTACAAATACTGCAGCTGGAGCCTCACGTCCCCTCAAACAGCAGGACTTTACATTTACATTAACATTCTCTTCGTTTGTCCTTTGTCTGCATAATGTGAACGTGTAAACAGATTTATGTCCCCACAGCATGAGTAATACAAACATCACACACTGTCTGTCTGCTGTGAATAACAACCCATCATAGACGCAGCTCGATCTAAAGAACCCTGCGTCATTTCATTTTAATCGGGGGGGAAAGGTGCCGCAGCCAGACTCCAAAATAAACACCGTCTGTTTATCGTCCTCGGTGCTTTATTTCCTCTTTCTCTTACGTTCTTCTTGTAATTTCATCATCGTACAGTGAGATATGTTTGTTATGTGTTCTGGAACTTTTCCACGAAACAGAAATGTTTTGCGTGTATTACAATCATCGCCCGTGCCAAGAAGTACAGCTGAAATATAATTAACTTTTTTTTTTTTGGCGCATGGAGAAGCAACAGCAGCCAAATCGTTTTAAACAGATCAGCTCATTTTGAAATTCTTTTTTTTTTCTATGAAAGTTGGCTAAAAACCCACATTTAACAAAAACCCATGAATATATTGAGAGTTCAGTGTCTACGATTACGCCTAAGACTTTATGTATTTCAATTACAAGTTAAATGACTTTTTTACATAAATTCAATGGTGAATCAGTTTGAATAAATCAAGTTCCCTAATGATTTGATTAAATAATGTTAAATTTATACATAAATACATTAAACACACGATTTATTTAATTAAAAATCACTCCAAAGTTATTTGATTCATTCACACTAACTCCACATGATAGAAAACCCTTCATCATGGGACCATTTATCTTGAACTAATGTATTAAAGATATATGGAAAGTCATGTTTCTGCCGATGCACATGTACGTATGGATATCAACACGTCCTGGGCCTGTTTGTGGCGTTGGCCACATGCTTTGTTGGTTTTGGTTTCATTGACTCGACCTCTGAGCTGTGGCGTCTCTGTGAATGCACCAGCAGAAGTAGGCCAGGCGCGCTCAGACCGCTGTGTGTCGATGGCGTCAATATCCGTGCCGGGGCAGAACATCCTCTCCACAACACGCGGCCCATGTCGAGCCATTAGGATCCAGCAGGCATGGTGGGGAAATGGATTAGGCCGTGGCAATGTGGGCCATACAACCATCACCACCTCGCTGCTGCCGGGGCCAGACGTCGATGCACGAAGCGCTCACGTGCACACAAGGGCCCGCAACACGGAGAGGACACGTGTGTTTACTCTGGAACATGTGCACGCTCCGCTCGCTCCCCGTGAATGACTCAGTGTGAAGGTGTTTTTTAGTGCAGCGCAGCAGCGAGGTGTCAGTCAATGGAGTGCGGGCGAAGCTTAATTAGCTTTAGGTAATCACTGTCACCAAACTGAATGAGCTGGGGGGACGGGGGGGGGGGGGGGGGAATCTGAAAACAGATCCAACCAGTGTTTATTGATATTAACTCGTGCAGTGGCTATTTTTAGAAACGCCAATTAGGGATGGGCTCTTTGTTGATGGCCTGTGGCGATACTGGTGGCAGCTTTTATTCTGAAACTGTGAAAGTGACCCGCAAGTAACTTAGACGCAGCGGGTTCACAGTCCACAGAACCCCTGAAGCTGCACCCCCCCCCCCTCCCCTGCTGCACATAGAGCTGTTCACCTTCGGGGAAGCTCAACTCTAGTTTGTTGAATCCCAGAATCTCATTCGTGAGTTGTGTTGCATGTAAAATTTGACATTTTACTTTTCTCCCCCGTCAAACTGTTGAAAGCAGAATATACCTTGACGGTGAGTGTGTTATCAAATATGTGTGTGTGTGTTGTACCTCTCCTCTCTCATCAGATGAAATAATAAAGATTTAATTAAGTTATTTTAATTAGCTGCCTCTCCTATGCAGGGATTAGTTTACCAGCATGCACACACACACACACACACACACACACACACCACCAACAGCTGCACATTAAGTCACTTAATCACACCGCATGGAACACGACGGTTTCGCCAGCCAATAATTTCCTGGTGGGAGAAGTGATCCACAGCTTTCATGAGGTTTGTCTCAGGAGGAAGTAAACAGATCAATTTACTTTACTTTACCGTCCGTCTTCATTCACAGTCGGACCCTCGCTGTGTCGGGGGGGCTTCAGAATTAGCAGACCCTATTTCAAGCCCCTACACCAGCATTACAGGAATCCGACGGTAAATGAGCTCAAGCGTCCTTCAGGGAGAACTGCTCTGGTTCTCCTCCTGCCCTCTGACCTCCCTGTGGAAGGAGGCGAATGAAAAGAGAATTTCCCAAATGGTGTCACTTCAATCATAGTTTCCAACCAAAGTGTAAGCGGATGCCGACTGGCTGCCGGCGGCCGCTTCTGCTCGACCCCGGCTGAAATGCTCGCTGACTTCTTCAATCAACCATTTGAACCGGGCCCAATTAAAAACGGTCAAGCAGCCGAGTCCGCAGCAGCCGGCAGTCATTTAATATTGTTGCTGCCACATCACAGAATTTCATGCGTGAGCCCCCCCGGTTGTACGATTTCACAAAACCACCGGAACAATCAGCGGCAACAGAAATGACATTTTGCTCTTCGGCGCTTATTGAGTTGGTCACGGTGGCTGAGCGGTTAAAGGGTGCACTGTTTCTGCTGTTTGCACTTTTTCAGTAGGAGATCGATCAGCGCGTGACGGCCACGCCTGAGTGTGACTGGCTCCAACTAAGGGTCCTTTTTTTAAAACCAAATTTTTCCATGACACCACGGTGCTTTGGCGGCAGCGGGGGACTTTAATATTTCTCTCTCCAGTCGCTGCAGGAGTTCACTTCACATGTCATGGATTTAATTGAAATGTCTGAAAGAGACACTTTGAAATCCAACCAGGCATGAAGAAGACGCTCCGAACAGATTGTTGTGTCCTTTCCATCGGATATAAGCTTAAGTTTTAACTGGCTGTTGTGTTTTGAAGTCTGTGTTGTCAGGATTCAAAGCTTTTCATGTGTCTTCACTTGAGACATGTCTGTCTTACAACAGTCAGCTGCACCATATTGTTCTCGCTTTGTTCAACAACATCCTATTAAACCCGATGACATCTTATTGTCAAGGTGCTGTGGCTCGGTTCTTCGTCCACTATCCACGGTTCTTTAAAGTAAAGGCGATCGGAGATGATTTGCACATACACACACGATTCTGTGCCTGATTCAAGGAGCTCATCTGCTATTTGACTGTAGTATCGTGGCGTAGGGGCGGCTGTGGCCCTGGAGGTAGAGCGGGTCGTCCACCAACCACCATGGGCAAGAAACTGAACTCCCCAAAATCTCCCCGGGTAGTTGTGCCTGTAGGTTTGTGATGTAAATCGCTTTGAGTGGTTGAAAGGACGAGAGAAGCTCTAAATGAATTCAGTCCATTGACCGTCGTGATGTGTAATTTTTAAATTAACCACATTTGAACAGAATATCAATGTATAAACTGCTTTAGTATTGATAACGGATCAATGAGATCGTGCTTCTTTTTTACAAAATCCTATTTAGTAAACGAGTTGCATGATTAAATTGTGTTGTTATTGATCTGTACGCCCCTAATTGGTTAGTTCAGTTTTTGTTGTTGTTTTTTGTATCATACATGTTGTTGTACATTATTGTTGTGACGTATCCGTGTTGTCGGTCAGTACGTGTGTATAAGCAAAGGGAGTTAAAGGAATTGAAGCAAAGGGGGTTTAACCATAATAATAATGTTAATAATAACAGTAATAATAATCCTCCTGCTTCTAAAACACACTGAACTGTGTAATAACACAAAATTACAATTATTACACAGTGGATTTGTGTAATAAGATAAAATGACAATAACAATAAAACTGAAATAATGCATCAAACATACTGAAAACTATACTAGATAATACTATTATTAACTTTATTTATATAGCTCCTTTCAAAACAAGACCTACTTTAAATACATGTGTTCATTACACATATACAAATACATATGCAGCTGTGATACAACTTCACATGTCCAAATTATTTTGAGTGGAATAGAAATAACCTTTCTAAATGTGGTGGGACAGCAAATGATGTAATGCAAAACATAAAGACAGCAGATAAAACAATACAACATAATTTAAAAGTAAAGACAAACGGAAATTATGAAAGAAACATGGGTTATAGCAAAAACAATCATAAATAGCCATTGAGTAAAAGTACATTTTGAGAGAGAAGTGTGTGATGTAAAAGTAAATAATGTAAGTAAATATTACAAATAAATAATGTACGTAAATAATGTAAGAAAATAATGTTAGTAAAAAATATAAGTAAATGTTATTTTGACCCAGTAGTTTTGGGACATCGCCAGTAGAGGGGGCTAGAGGGATGAAGCAGCAGGATCCAGAAGACGACGAAGCCTCCTGTACGGCCTCTGATTGGCTGAGGTTCAGGCGGGTCTTAGGGGGTAACAAACATCACATCCGGCGGTTGCTTAGGTTCAGTTGCCCGGGAAACCGCTGTGTACGTCGCAAATAAAAATACGTATTAACTTAAAAACATAAACTTTGCCATGGACCACTTGTTGTTAAACCCCAGAAGACAGGCCCAACAAGCGGCTGCTCTGCAGACCACCAACGAGCTGGTCCAATGTAAGTGACTTCATCTCCTGATGAGCATCATGGAGCTGGTTTGGGGTAATTCTCACCACTTAGTTTAATATTGTAGAAGAAGATGTTCCTGTCCCCGGTGTTCTCTCAATGGAGCCACATCCACTTCCTGTATTCACCCCCATGACACTGAGGTCCGAGCTGAGATCTACTTTCTTCTTTTACCCAAAACACAAACTCTCAGGAAACTGACCTGAGAGGAAACACGTTTACATACATGTGTAATTAACTTTACTGAACCAGCAGAAACACCAGGCTCCTACAGCTCATGCACCTCTGCAGTCATTTCACAAGTTTTTACTCTAAATACTTGTATCATACTACAACTGCTGCTATCATCTCAACTGCTGCTATCATCTCAACCTGCTATTTACTACATCCAACTGTTCATCCTTCTCAAATTCGTAAAACTGAGTAAGTGGTACAAAGCCTTCAAAATGGCAATGTCCAGGTATATGCCAAGACTCTCAAGACAAGCTCCCTTACAGTACTCCAAATCAAATGAAAGAATTACGATATGGATACTATGAGACAGCAAGGTCCCATTACAACCCGGCTGCTTTGGAGTAACACTGGAAAGGGTACGGGTTATCTTATACCGAATAAAGATGTATTTGAAAGTGGACATTGCTCCCATGATGTGGAAAAATAAAACAGAGGATTTCGTAGTGGGAGTAGTATGGAAGTTAGCGATGGCAGTAGCAGCTCGTATAGGTGTCCTAATAGTAGTAACAATTATAATCTGGTTGCTGCCTAAGCTACTGAAGTGGGCATTTACACCCAGCAAAAAGAAAAAGGCTAAGAAAAATAAAACTTCTGATAATAACAAGGAAACTAACATCTCATGTGCTTTTCGTATCTTACGAGACTTTCGTATCGCGTTCCTTAAGAGTGATAGCTTATCTGTCGGCGTAGAGTCATAACCTAAGTGTTCTTGCCAGAGTCAGATTTACCTTTATCGTCAGCGCACCCTCAAGTTCGGCCTGTATCATCGATCAGAAGGTCAAAACACCTGATGATGCTAAGGTGCACAACTGAAGTTCTGCCCCTAGCATCCGCTGGTGGCCCCTAGCATCCGCTGGTGGCCCCTAGCATCCGCTGGTGGCCCCTAGCATCCGCTGGTGGCCCCTAGCATCCGCTGGTGGCCCCTAGCATCCGCTGGTGGCCCCTAACACCTGCTGGTGGCCCCTAGCATCCGCTGGTGGCCCCAACACCTGCTAACATCTCATGTTTTTTTTGTGGTAATTTGTGCAGAAGACCTTCAGACGTACAAGGGATATTCTACATCTTATCCTATATATTAAATCATATAAACTCTTGCTGCTTTTTACACAAGTGAGATATAAAAAATATGTTGCAGTTGTAATATTTCCATCTTCCTGCAGAAATTTAACTCCAAAATTTAATTAGTTGAGATCTCAAATTTCCTTCAAAATTAAGACGAACACAATCAAGTAACACTCTCGATTTACGGTGATAGTCGGCAGCAACTGTGTCTCATTCTGAAAATATCTGACAGTCAGATGCTTGCTATGCTACTGGATCAGCAGCCATAACGAGGTCACTCTACTCTGCCTTATACAGCTGGTTGGAGCTCAGTTCAGGTGAAGGTGCTGATGGTGAATAAATCCTGAGAACAAATTATTCAATTTTGAATCTTTTAATAATTGTTTTAAATATGGGAGGGAACCGGAGCACCTGGAGAAAAGCCACAACAAGACTTACGTCTGAGTGGAATAAATACTCAGAGCAAATAATTCCATTTTATACTTTTTATTAATTGTTATAAATGTGGGGATAACCGGAGCACCTGGAGAAAACCCATCACAAAACTTTACACTTAGATAAAGCTACTTATAATCGCAAAAATGGGATCCAAAAGGTACTCTGCTTCGTCCCTGGATTTGATGGAACAGTTGGTTAGGACACCGACAAGAAAATAAAAAGCCTCTTCAGTCAAATAATGTAAGAAGGAATCGAACCTTGCTCTGACAGAGGAGAAGAAGCCAGGCTTTTTCCACAGGTGTATTCTCAAAGAGGAGCTAATTTCCATCTCAAGTTCTGGATCTCTTGAAATAAAGTTCCTCAATAGCGTCTTTGGACAAGGCCACTTCTTACACAGCTCCTTGAAAATGACCTTGTCAAGGATTTTTTTGGGGTTGAAAGTTGAGTCAATGTCTTTGACGTCGGCCCATATTCTCTCCAGCAGCTGATGACTTATGACTGTTCTGTCGACCTCAGTCCAGGTCACCTTTGCCTTATTATAGACTCGGGTGATGAGCTGGTCCAAGAAAACCGTGACATACATTTTATTACTCTCTGCTGCCAGCATCTTTGCAATCTCCTCCCTGGAGTTCTTGTCTGATGATGCCGAGTTCTCCTTTTCTTTGCTGACCTCTGCTGGTGTTGACCGCTTCGATGTTTTCTCCTCTTTGCTGCGGACCACTGCTGGTGTTGACCGCTTCAATGTTTTCTCATCACCGCTGCTGACCTCTGATGATGAAGTCTGCTTTGTTCCTTTCTCGTCAATGCTGCTGACCTCTGCTGGTGTTGACCGCTTCGATCTTTTATTCTCACTGCTGCTGACCTCTGATGATGAAGTCTGCTTGCTTGTTTCCAGTGAGTCGATCGAGGCCATTAAAGCCTCTGACACCCTTTTTGTGTGGCGGTTAACTTGGTTGTGCAGCCACCAGCTTATCAAGGACAGAAGACAAAACACCCTGGTCTGAATGTCTGCATATATGCCCCTGTGTGCCTCAGGAACAACCACCTTTTCCGCTGGACCTGAACTAATGCCTGAATTCCTCCCAGGTGCGATGTGCGCATAGATGAGATCCGAAAGCTGTTTTGTGAATTCAAGGACCTTTTCAGATGGAGGCTTTTTCAGTGTTTGGGTTGAAGAACTTTCATTTCCACCTCCCGGCTTCTCCTTCTCCAGAAGCACAGCGTCAATACTAGCCATCAATGACTGTATCGTCAGCCTCCTATTGACTTTGGCCTCCTTGAATTTGTTCGCGACCTCTGTCAGTATCTGAAGCGTCCCTGCTGTGGCAAAAGTCTTTATGAAAAGCCTATTGATCCTCCTCATTCCTTTACCGATTGAGAGGTTTGGCTGTGGAGATTCCTTTCCATTCTTGCTTTCCTTATTGATTGACTCAATTATTTCATCTAAAGCCATATCAATCTCTGGAGAAAACACTGAATTATGAAAGAGGCTGTCATTGAAGAAGTCTGTGATGTCAGTCAAACTATTGTTGATTGTTTCCTGGACAAGCAGCTTCCCACTGTCCATACTGCTTGTTGTTGAACCTCCCTCTGAGGAACTACTTGAGTTGGAGCTGACTCCTGAAGAGTGGGAGCTTGAAGAGGTCCTACACATCCGAATGGGATCATCTGAAGCGTCCTGTTCCTCTGAGGAAATGGCCCGACTTGACCTGCGTGATTGACACTCGAGCAAGAGTTCGATTTTTGCATCTGCCTTTAACACCTCGCAGGCATAACAGATCATCTTCTGGACCTTAGCGGGGTTAATGAGGCGGGTTGGTATAGGCTTCTCAGAGCTCACACAGGTGGAGCTTGCAGACAAGGTGGAGTTGACAGTCTTCGTCACCTCCTCTACAACCAAGTCTGTGAGCTTATCCAAACTCTTACACTTGGTTGTGCCTGGTGAAAGACTGTCGTTGAGAGTGTCGCCCAGAATGGACCGAACTTCTTCCTCAGACAAGGGTTCCTGGGGACATCGCTCTGCAATGGTATTTGAAACGGTCGCCATTAACTTCAGCAGAAGATCTGCCAACTTAAGTGTTGTAGCTGCATCCGGTTTGCACGACTTCAACAGCTCCCACTGCTCTGCAGTGATCGTCGTATAAAGGGACTCGAAGTACGGGCGGACATCCTCCATCTTTATATCCATTAGTTGAGTGAGCTCCATTGCGACTGTTGTTTGTTTCAATGTCTGTTAGGAATTGTTATTTTTGCTGTTCAAGATGTGTTTTCCAAATTCTCATGAAAAATCTCTTATCTTCTTTGCTCTACCTATTCACTGGTTAGTGCACACTGACTTCACTTCTTATGCTCTGAGATAATCTTTAAAGAATAGAAAGGGGATTGAAGCAAAGGAGTTTAAAGGAATTGAAGCAAAGGAGTTTAAAGGAATTCAGTGTTTCCCCTAGGTTTACAGCTTTGGGGGGGCGGGGCGGTGGCTCACCTGTGTGTGTGCGCGCACGTGTCAGTGTGTGTGTGCGCGCGCGCACGTGTCTGTGTGTGTGAGCGCGCGCGCGCACGTGTCTGTGTGTGTGAGCGCGCGCGCGCACGTGTCAGTGTGCGCGCGCGGACCGGGATGGAACTCCGCCGTGCGCGATATAGAGAGCAGAGGTGAAATCTAAACGCGCGACCACGTGGAGCAGGGGTGGGGGGGCCCACACTGAGGCTTGTGAATGAGCAGCTCAACAAGATCTACCGGCCGAATACTGTTGGTATCCACCGCCGCCACGCCCCCCCCCCGCCCCTGATGCAGAGACAGAGATGACATGCCGTCGTGTAAATAAGATAAATAACATAAGGGCATTTTGTTTGTTTAATAAAAGAGCAAGCTATAGACATGTTTTATAGGAAAAGTTACCTTAAATTACTTATGTTGAGATCTGGCGCTATTTTGAAAAATAATGGTAGGGGAAACACTGGAGTGTGTCAGTGTTTAGTCCCTGTGTAAAAAGAGACAGAACATAAATATAGATTTGCCCGAGTTGAGCCGCAGGGTCAACGTGACCTGAATCGAGCTTCTTTTTGTATTTTCATCTTTTCTTATAATGATTGTTACACAAGTTTTGACGAGAACTTTATCTTTTGAAACTATTAGAAATATAGGTCTGAATACGCTGACGGCATCTTTTTTTTTCATGATGAAATCACCCGACATAGCTCAACAGTTTTTGACCCACTTACTTTCCCCCACGTGTTCGCTTGAGCTCAAATGAAGCGTGTAACTAAACCGCCGCTAACGCTCCCCTGTCCTCTGCGTGGGGTCAGTGTTGATAGATATCACAGGAACCAGGAAGCGACCCAGAGTGCATCACGCTCACATTATCCTCTTTAATCCCTGAAAACCCTGGAGAGCAGCAGTTTTTCTTTGTGTTAATGAGGAGCGTTATCCAGATATCTTTATTATTTCAAATAAATGTCCTATCAGGGTTTGGTTTATTACCCAGGGTCACACCTTGCGAGCTAAGTAGCTGTTGGCAAAGCAATCTGGGCAATAATATGCTTCAACAGTCCTTTTAATAATGTTTTGGTTAATTAAGTCCCCCCATTGGATCGCATCTGTTGAGCTCATTAAGGCAAACGCAAAATATCTCTTCACACTTGTTAAGATAGTAATTGAACATGCTTTAGTGAATATATAAATATATATATGTGTAGGGTTTAAAATGTTTTATACTAATAGTTGTTCCTTGAGGCTTTGGCAGCGAGATTGAGAGATTTCTAGTTTGTTTATTTTTATTGAGAGGAAGTGGAAACTGGCATCAGAATAATGTTCATGGATACTTCATGGATTTTCTTCCAGGTTTTAAGTAATCGTTTTTTTCACGCCTACATTCTTCTGCCGAAGACAATAAAACAACAGAACAGAAGCGATGATGGACAGAATCAGTATTTGTGCTGATGATGACCTTAAAACACTGTTTCTCAGTCAACTTACTGAAGAGCTGAACTTTCTAAACACTGCAGAGATTCTGAGGTGGATTCCTCATCAGGGTTTAGATGTCTTTTTGTCAAGGACGCACCCAGAAGGTCAGACGACGACGTTTTGCTGCTGTACGGTTTTTTACGTCTCATAACAAAACTGTTTCCAACAATGTGCACAACAGCATCAACAGATTTATGCTCTGCACCGACAGCCAGATGTTGGAGTCGTTGTGTTTTTGGGTCGTCCGTCCGTCCCATTGTGAACACGTTATCTTAAGACACCTTGAGAGAATCTCTTTAAATTCGGGACAAGTGTTCGCTTGGACTCTAGGATGAACTTATCAGATTTCAGTGGTCAAAGGTCAAAGATTGTGAATGCACTATATCATTAACAGCTGTATTGACTGAAACTGCTCTGCTTGGCAGAGGCATACGAGAGCAGGGCTGTAATTCTTGTGCTCTCTCTCTCAAATGTGAATAATGAATTGACATTGTTTTACTTCGGCGGTCGATCACACGGCCACTTTAATTGTCATTTAGTCACTGCCCTGTTCTGTTAAAGAAGGAAACCAGTGCACAACAACAACAACGTGTCTAATATGGCAGAACCTGGACAGGCATTGATTGAACTCGGCTCACTAACACAACAGGCGACCGTGTGAGTCTTCTGTCAGCAACATTATGACGTATTTGTCCCGCAGACCACTCTCTGTGATTAATCATCTCTCAAGCTATTGAATCTGAACTGAGTTGGGTCGTTGTGGCTTCGTGCAGCAGCTCCAGTTGTTTTAAATGTCCCATATGAACAAACCTGATTTGATTTGATAGGAATCATTGAGTCACACAGTCGCTCCGGCTTCTGGAATCTAATTTTAGACTTTTCTTTCAAATCACATCAGGGGTTTTGTTTTCTTGTCTGTTTCTACATGTGTGTGTTTTGCTGCCGGTCGGTCGGGGGGGGGGGGGGGTATCACGTCCAGATGTGGCCGTCCCTCCCTCGCCGACCCATTAGTGTCGCACTCTGGGTTTCAACTGGTGCCAGCATCCATCTGTTTGCACGTCCCCTGTCCTCCCACGTCTTTTTTAGACCTGCCACGAGTCTGAAGGAAGAAAGAAGCTCGCCATGACAGAGACGGCTGACGAAATGCTGTGTGTGTGTGTGTGTGTGTGTGTGTGTTGTGTGTGTGTGTGTGTGTGTGTCTGCCTCATTTCACTGCAGCTTGGTGCTTAGCATAGCAGTGTTAGATACAGTCTGTAGGAAACTGTATTCTCAAATAGTTAACTCGCAATAATACTCTGTTGCAGTTACTGTACATGTTCAGCAGCTTAAAGCCTGAGACCACCCGGTTGAGTTGTGTGTCGGTGAATTGTGCGACAACAGGTTTATCTTGTGGTTATCAAAAGCGAATACTTTTTTGGGCACTTTTTACAAGCAGCAAAGCCTCAGACACATATTCACCACTGGATATTTTTGTCTTTATGGAAGTAAAGGGATCAAAAGTGGTGTCGTAGGCTTTTGCAATAAAAAAAAAAGAATCCTTGCGTCAGACCAGCTCTCATATAATCTGGTTTAGATGTTAAAGCTACTGCACAATCATATCTGATTTCTGTAGGAACATTTTAATTTTGACCCATAAATTTATAGACTCTCATTGTTTATATGTGATTTGTTTTTCTAAATAATGTATGTAAATATCCATGAATCTTAAAATACAGTTTTAAATACAATATCACTTCTGTCACAGTCGTTAGAATCTGTTGTGCTGTTCTGAAGACGATGCTGCAGTGAATAAAAACTCCTCAACGAACCCTGGACTGATCCTGACGCAGGTCGATGATTTATCGAGAGCAGACCTCGTGAATATCAAACGAAATTAAAGCTGAAACACAATCGGAGACACTTGCGGTGCAGAGGAGTCCATTTGCATTCCTGCATAAGAAAGGTGCTCGTGTACATGACAGTGGAGGGGATTGACTCCTGCTGATGATGGGTGGGTGTTTGATGGACGTGCACCTCCACTGTGCGTGCAGAGGAGAGATGGATGCAGAGGAAGTGGACAGGAGGTGGAGACTGTTCAGATTGGCCCGTGTGGATGCCGCCGTCGCTGCTGGAGTTAATTTTCTGCATAGCTGAGCACTGGAAGCATGAGAACAACAACTACTGTGTACTGTAGCCGCACGTGAGATCGAGCAGCACGGCAGGAAGCATATTTGTGGCAGTGCCAGAATACTGGAATTATATGAATATGTATTCTTGCTCCTGCTTGGTCACACGAAACATTGATACACACTCAGAAGAGCACATACCTCAGCCAAGACCCACCAGTCCCCTTGAATTCAATCAAGCTGCACCAAATTACACAGAAATTGGTTTTGCAATGTTAAAAGAAATAATACAAATTCCTTTATCCGTGTCAGAACTTAATGGAATTTTTCTTATCCCATTTCCCATCCTTCAAGTTTCCTTGAAATCTGCTCTGGAGCTTGTGCATTATCCTGCTGTCAGACGAAGAGAAGAAGAATCGGACAGGGACAGAAACATGACCTCCTCGGTAACGACGCCGCGCAGGTTATCGCCACAGCTTCATCTCGGCTGATATTATGTGTCTGACCTTGTCAATACAACGAGCTCAGCACAGCAGAGACCGAGGTCTGACAACAACATCCCTCCCAGGGTGAGGCTCTTAAAGCCCACAGGTGCATACCAGTGGAATGCTAAATGAACAATGGTTGCTTTAGAGCTTTGTGCTGAGCAGGGAACTGAATTGCGTGGACGAATAATGCTGCATGAAGCCGCTCACAGGTTCGCTGCATTAATCCATCTTGATATTAATGGTGCAAATTTATGATCTACATCAGGCCGCTCCAGTTCGCCCTGATTTCTCCTCTTTCTGCGTCCAGTCGTTCTCGCCCAGCGTGAGTGAACCTACATGAACTCTTGTGCTATTTGTCTCAGTGTTTCCAATACTCCCGTATAGTTCTATTACTAAATAATGATCTTATTAAATATAGATTGTAGTTATTACCCTGGTGTAGGTGTAAATTATCCTGTGGATTGGAAGTATATCACTGAGCCGTGCAGGTCTTGTTAAAATCAGCACTTCCTCCTCCAGAGAAATAAATCCAGCCTGAATGGGGGTTTTACACAATCGTGCTCGGTCTCCTTTAGAAATGTGTTTTACACAGAAGAGAGATTCTGCTGGCAAAGGAAAATCTGTTTCGAGGAAATATGATAAAGCGTTCTTCATGAAAGACACAGGGAATGTCGCAGTAGAAAGTATATATCATTAAATGAGCGGCGGCTATTCAGCTGCCTCAGTTAAAAGCTCCTGGTATTGTCCTCGCTGACTCTCGGATGTCAGACCGCCGAGATGTTTACTTCTGAGTTTGACTCGAGCTGACGAAGCTCCAGACAGATAATGAAACACCTCAGATCTGAGAGCCGGTGTTTTCGGCGGTGGGGAGGAAATCGCACTTTCTTGAAAAGCTTGATTGGCTGTAAGATGGAGGACTTACAGTCGGGGATGTGTTGAGTATTGGAAATCACTGACGGTTTAAACGGCTCTTAATGGGAAACGCAGAGGAGCTAAGCACTTCACGGTGACAAATGAGGTCGAGGAAGACAAAGGCAAAATCTCCAGAACTCCAATAGGAGTCTGAAGTGTCCTCTGCAGAGGTAATTACCCCAATAAGAGATTGAAAGTCATTTTCCAGTTAATTATTCCATCATCTTGTTCAACTCATTCAGAAAAGTCTCTGACGCGGGTTTGTACAAATCATGTTGTCCTTGTTCCTGACTCTAACTTTCCCTTTTGACAGTTTAGGGACAATGATAAATGATATATGGGACAATTACAAACAAGATCTGTTATTTGCACCGTTAAACCAATCGGAGGCTTCTTACGTAGGATTCAGATGACGTGGGAATCATCTTCCTGCAAAGCCACTAAAGTTCAGAGCTGCATCTATAAAGAACGGACTGAAAATGGAGTTCAGTGTAGATGAAGCGGCCAAAGCCCCACAGCTTCAATATAACAGTGCCGAGCCAACGATGACTGTTTTAATAGAGTGTGATCCCGACTTCATTAAAGTGTTTTTAATTGTCTCCATAAACGCCTTTAACAAGCTTCCCCTACTGTCCCCAAACAAGTGTCCTCTGCAGAGATAATTACCGCAGTGACGGAGTGAAAGTTATTTTCCATTTCATTATTCCACTCTCCTCTCATTCAGAAACGTTCCTGAAGCAGGTTGCTACAGATCATGTGTGAATGAAGTACTTTCCCTGACCGATGGAAACCTGGAGCATATTTTAACGTCATAAAACCGATTTATTTGTGACTGTATTGATGGGAACTGACAAATGATGAGTCTGATGACAGAGACATCGGATCAGAAAGGGCGAATCTCAGCATGATTGACATATTGTAGGTTTGGTTCTGTACAGTTCAACATCACACAAGCCACCAAGAAACGTTTGTGTGTGTGTGTGGACTGTGATGTGAAGTTTTCATGTCGTGAATCAATTTCCAGAGACGTTAACAGATATTTACTCGTGCTACGACTTTGTGGCCTGTGCTACAAAACCATCAACCCCTCCGGCTCCAGTCCTTTCTGCCAAAAGACGTTAACACACAGACCTCTAACCCCAATTACAGCTATTTGTACTGGTTGTAGAAACAATCCATCAATCAGAGCTTTCTTGGGTCAGATACAAAAAAATGTTAAACTCATCTTTCTACAAAGCAACTGACTGGAAATTGCAGTGTCAGTGTGGATGACAATGAAACTGCACAGGCAACGATGACTGTTTTGATTAAAGCTTTATCCCAATTGCATTAAACTGTTTTTAATAGTCTCCATAAACGTATCTAACGAGCTCTTCTGCTGTTTCTTTACAACGACCAGTGTAAGTCAGTCTATGATCCGTTGTATAGTTAATTAAATCGTTGACATTGGTTAGAACGTGTCGTAGGTTATCACTGTTTCTTCAGAGTCAGTGAGATTCGATGTGAATGTATTGTGTCCTGACGCAGCAGCTGGACGGTCGCAGGTGACCCCCGGGTTAAGAAATGCACTGATTCTCAGCATTATTCATGACTTCCTGTCCCACTCAGCTGTGTATTGTAATTGTCCGCGGCCCTTAAGTGTCCTGCGTGGCCCTGCGTGGCATCAACTCCCACTTAGTGCAGAGCTGTGGTTATTTATCGGTGCTGACGGCAGGACTCCTAACTCCTCGCCCAGCCGACTCCCGGCCCATAAAACAGCTCCAGTGTGTCCATGGACTCTGAATAGAGTGCCTAAATGGCCGGGAACATGTGGAACAGGAGGTGTGTTTTTCAAAGATCTCTCAGAACGGGGCGCGTGTGTTCTGGTTCTGTGTTTTTGTTTTGACGATGAGCTTCGCCCTGTCACAGAAACACATCCCTGTCAGAAGTGCTCAGCGCAGAGTGGATCGAGCACACTGCGGTGGCGTCTCGGAAGAGGATCATCGTGTGAGTGTTTATTACCTGAATGCTTGTGTAATGTTCAGATGTCCCCGTCGCTCTTTATCCTGAGTTTTTGAGAGGAGCTGAAAGCCTCAGCCGTTTATTCCTCTGGAACTACTTCAGGGCTCTCGCTCCGTTCGCCTTTATTGCGGCTGAAATGAAAGAGACCACGAGGGGGAATTAATGAAAATAAAGTGGCTGGTGCTGAATCTGTGGGTTTAGCAGCGCTCCCGGTCTCCCGTCAATCATCGGTATTGATAAATCCTGAGCAAGGCTGAGTGGGACTCGCACGTGTCAGTAAATATCACATGTTCTGGGCAAGTGGCCTCCACAGGGGGGGTGATCTTATATCAGAGATTAAATCGACATCCCGTAGAAAAACAAATCTGTCTATTTATGATTGACTGATGTTATGTGGTGCAGCAGATGCCTTGTTGCAGCACATGTTTTGATAAATGAAGCCGTGATGATGCAGGATAATGCACAGACGTACAGTTCACCGCTGAGAGTCCTGAGCAGAAGACACGTCAGACTCCAGGGGAAGGAAACGCCAATCTCCGCTCCCTCGTTCTCATCTGCATCCCCTTCCTCTTCCTCCTGCTCCCCTGCTGCACATGCACCTAAAGCAAACACACGGTAAAGCAGAGCGCTAAATCAAACACTGCCGGGGCCACAGAGGTGCACGTGGCCTTATGCTATGGTACGTCTTCCATTACCTGCTGTAGGACATCGTGTTTGTTCAGTGTGATGGGAATCCAGTCGTTTCACATGTGCTTTCATAGATTTATCCTTTTTTTTTTCAAAGGTTAAGATTGACCAGTCTGCTTAAGTTGGTCTGAATGAAATGTCGGAAACAACTACCGAATGGCTTGTTATGAAAATTTGGAATAATAATGAATCCGCTCTTATCACGCATCACATAGGAGTGTTGACATTATCAAACATGGGCAGGTGCTCTTTTACATTCATACGAATTTTATTTGTTGTGTATAATATATGGTTGTGCTTCAGTAATTATTCGTTGATGCAGGATACGGCTGCATACAATATGCATGGAAGAAGTGGTACGTGTGTGGTGTGTATCTCTGTGTGTGTCTGTGTTGTGTGTGTGTGTCTGTGTGTGTGTGTGTGTGTGTTGGACCCCAGGTACTCCCTGTGGGCTTAGTTTGCTCTGTGACAGGATTGTTGATGAGAAGCCTGCAGCTGCTTATTTCATTAACTCCTCTGTGGGATTAAATACGATTTTTTTTTTGAAAGGCTGCTTTTGATTTCAGTTATACAAAAAAATCTGGCTGAAAGCGAGAGTGATCCATCAGTGTCGTCAAAAATCAGGTATAGACCCGTTTTTAATTTTTTAATATTTAAAAAAAGTAGAAGAGAAGACAAAAGCTAGTGGATCGAAAAGCTTCCTGAGGCTCCAAGAATTGGGAATTCAATGTTTACTTGATAAATGATAATCATCGTCAACATGACTTTACTATCTACACAGCCCACAGAGATCGGGGGGGGGCCGGGGGGGGGGCCGCGTCCTCTGAAGGACACGGCCCTCGAACCCGGACACAGCAGGTGGACTTCCTGCATCCCGTTGTTCAGACTTTGCATATTTGTGATTTGGGAATTTTTTTACAGGGACAGGGATGCAACGTCTTTTTAAGAACATGTCTGAGGATCTTTATTAGTTCATAGATTTGTTGACACAAGCAGCTCATTAACTTGACGACCTTGAGTTGGGAAGATGTTTCTCATGCAAACAGGAATTCAGAGCAAGCTCTTCACATTCCTCAGTGCACACGCGTGTAGCGTGATGCAGAACTGTGAGTATCTACAGCAGCAGCTTCGCAGCCATGAGGAAGTTCCTACCCAGGTACCGGGAGAAACCTTTCTGCCTCCGCCGTCTTAAAATCCTCCCACACACACACACAAACAAACAAACCTGCCTGAAAACAAAGATAAACACACACACTTCCACTCTTGGATCCTCCCGGTTCAGTGGAGCGTGGTGACACCAGCTTAGACAGATTCAGACCCGAAGAAGCTGCTGTCGAGGCAGCTCCATTATTTATGTCTCTTGGCTGCAGGAGTGTATCTTAATTAAATGAGGGCAGATGGAGAAACTGTCGTCTGTTCGTGGGCAGCGAGGTGTTGTGCTGGTTAAAGAGGCCCCCCCCCCCCCCCCCGCCGACAGAGGTCTCACTTGTTTTGACCCCTAACATGTGGTCATTTTCAGACGTGAGTGCAAATGTGGCGTTAGTGGAAAATGCCCTCCAGCAACACGCTGTGTCCTCCGCTCCTTCAGCTGGAGGGTTTTGTACAGTCACAGCTGGTGAATGCACCAAACACACGTACCCACAGATTCTCAGTACATCCTATAAAACCATTCAAATCATAGTGCGCTCCATTGGCATGACTCTTCTGTGTGTTGCCAAAGCACAAACACGATGTTGAAGACATCAAAGAATCACAGTAACAACATCAGTGTTACAGCAGTAGTTAAAAGCAACAACAGAGAAAACAAAAACATTAACATTAATGCTCACATTGTCTCGTCATGTTTGCATCCTGCAGTGATGCGTGTGCACAAAAGAAGAGAAGGACAGAAAATGACAGAGGCAAAGACATAAACATGTTTTAGCTTGAAAGTGATGCTGCATATCAAGTGTAGTAGTTTTGATATCACATATTTTAAACTATAATTGGATGTAATTCATTCTCCAGCCCGAAACGAGAAAATGAGGCAGTTATTCCGGCTCCGCTGTCCCTCCATGAAAGAACCCATTTGGCCTAATTTGCATTATCATTCAAATTCCGACCCTCTGACTTTCGGTCGCCCTCCCTGAATTGTTCTAACTGCTGTAATCCAGTTGGTTTCGGGGAGCGACGCTGACAATTACCTCAAATCACGTCATTTTCAATCCCGGACACTTTTCCGATGGCTCCAGGCTGAGCTATCGTCAGAACTCCGAGGGACATCGATGCGTCTGCCGGGCGGAGGAGGAGGAGGAGCG
This sequence comes from Reinhardtius hippoglossoides, assembly GCA_006182925.3. Lineage (NCBI taxonomy): Eukaryota > Metazoa > Chordata > Actinopteri > Pleuronectiformes > Pleuronectidae > Reinhardtius > Reinhardtius hippoglossoides. The sequence continues at coordinate 2,558,337 of CM031687.1, forward strand.
GGGGCATTGATTCGATGTGACCCGAGGAAACATTGGCAGCCTCAATCCGCTCCCTCGGTTTTACACGAGAGACGTTCCATTATCATTATGGTGATTATGTGTGATGAGGATATCAAAACATTTATTCATACAGTGTGAAACAGGGGGGGAAATGTTCCCTCGCCTCCTCTTTGCAGCTTGATATCTTCTCGTAAATACAGAGTAAAAGATGTCGGCCATGTGTGTCCGGGAGGAGGCGCCGTAAATAACAACCGCTGAGAGACGTGGCGTTCAATACAGCAGACATTAGAGAGTGGGGGGATAGAGGAGGCGAGGTTGATTAATGAGCGGGCGTAGACGGACGAGCAGGGGGGGGATCGATCCGCGGTCACGCCAGCCCCCCCTGACACACTGTCTCCCTCCAAACAAGAAGGTGCATGTTGATGACGCTGCAATTAGGACGAATTAGACGTCTGTGTTTCACCGTCCTGTGAAACGTCAGCGTCGTTACATGGACGTCCTGAAACCTCGTCCTCACGCAGAAAGACACCGTGCACAAGTATCAGTAAACTTTTCGAAGTACCCGAAAACTACTAAGGAAACGAAACGGCTCAGTGAAATTCATCCCCATTGTCCCTTGATGGGGGAAAAAAGCAATTACACAACATGAACTAAAACAACCAGTGGAGCACATATCTCCACTAAGGAAGGAGAAATAAAAACTCCCTGGATTCAACCCTTTGTCCAGATCCCCCCCCCCCCGAAATGTAATGAGTTCTTTCTCGGCCCATTTCTCTTCCTTCCACCGAGTTAGAATCCGTCCAGTTGTTTTTTGTCCCTAATGCTGCCGGAGATAAAACAAAGGGACAAACAGGGTTGGAGACGGAACCTTATTCGTTTTTGTTTTCATTAGAGTTTTGCCTCGTTGGCCTCGAGTCTCCAGCTCAGTCACTTGTGATAAGAGCTGTTCACTCTACCGGCGTTTTGTAGAAAGCCCGAATAAATCGTTCCTGTCTGATCAGCACCAGATGATAAATAGCAACAGTGGAGCGGCGTCGTATTGTGATGCGTATCTGATGAAGTGTGTGGGGGGGGCCAGTGGGCTCAGAAAGTGACGTGGTCCAGGACATTTATTTAAATGAACGCAGAAAGAAACGCAGAGTGAGAGATTGATTGGGGAACGGGCGGGCGGGGGTGGGGTTGGGGGGGGGGGGGATTATCGGAGATAGGTCGGGCAGAGCATTGTGGATGTTTTCCTGCGGCTAATCCCTGTGATTGATGACTTGGCTCCATTAAGTCTCTGTGTTGGCGGCCTTGTCAATTACTCATTAATCCCTCTAAGTGTTTACTTCATTTCAGGCCCGACTGCTCCTGTATGTTCAACGTGCACGTGCAGCATCGCGGTGACGCATGGAGACCCACGGGCTCTGTCGGTGCAGTAGCCCGTCGGCGTGTCTCTGGTTCTGTACCCGCCCGCTGGATGTGAAGGGAAACGTCTGGTGTTACGGGTCATCTCTGTCTTATTTGTGTCCATGATGAGTTTCGGGGGGGAAACGGGACGACGTCGATCACGGATGAGAAGCACGAGCGTCCCGTGACTTTCAGAATCACTGGATCTGAAACAGAAGTCGTTACGGATCCATCTCGGTCTATCTGAGAGATGACGTGAAGTCTGTTTTAATGTCAAACCTAAGAGCTCGGGACATATTCTGTATTATAAATAAATGAATATCTCTAAGAGAAAGAGAAGCTGAATCACTTGTGTCCTTTACAGAGACAAAGGACACGTCCAGTTTTCACCGCACACGATGATGAAGTGAGACTTCGGGTGTTATCGTGAGCAGATGAAGGAGAAGTGGAGCGATTAAGACCCAGTTTGAGATTTCCTGCAGTTGCGTCCACATCAGAGGATCAGAGCGGGACGTGCACTCTGTTTTATACCTAATCAGAAAGTACTCGAGGGCAAGAAGAGACTGGATCAGTTTGGTTTCAGATTTGAAAGTGATCGCAGCTTTTCAGATTCGCACCAGAACTTTGTCGACATGCAAACTGAGCCCATGTGTAAAGGAGCTCATCGGATCCCAGTGTTTATTCTTCGGTCTCGCTCAGCGTCAGGGAAACACTTCATCGACGCGCTCGCTGCCGCTTACTCACTTTGACTTCCCCCCCAAAGGCACGAGCACACGCAGCCAGATAGATGGATCGGACTTTGAAAATTGTGCCAACGCTGCACGGCATCGACGGCTATGATCCATTCACACCTCTGACAGATCCGCTTTCCTCCCAACAAGCCATCAAACACACGCTTCACTCTTTGTTACAGCTCGCTTGTTCCCCGCCGCTCACAAGGACGCAACACGAGCAACACACACGATGCAGCGCCAGAAAATAAGAATCAGTCATTTTTAACTCCTGCAGAATCACTTGCTTGTGCATGTTTTTTTTGTTTTATACTTATCACCACGAAGATAATGTTCCTCGCTGTAATGTTCACAAAAACACAGATGGTCCCCAAAAGTTATGATCCTCGTCCTCAAGCTCGATTTTACAGCTGCACACTGTTTTTTTTTATTTTTTTTATTGCAGCCAGAAAATCACAAGTTTGTGCAAAAAGTGTTGCATAAGCCAACGTCCATAAACGAGAGTTATAACGGAGAAGATGTAAATCAGGCCCAAATCTCAAATCTGTAAACCTCAACATGTTCTTAATGGAGCAGCAAATGGAGCCACCGCTAAATGCATTAAATGTTTAATTCGATGTGACAGAATTAGCATTTTGACACTTCACTCCACTCGTCTGAGATTTACAGACGCGGCGTCTCTTTCACACATATGGATTCAAAGTGGCCGGCTGTCTTTTGTCTCCGCTCGCCCGCCCGCACGCGTCGAGCGTGTTGTTTACACACCCGGCTCGGTTGCGTCAAATTTCTGAAAGAAGGAAGGAATCACGTCCGGGCCAAATTGGTTGTCGCCAGGTTTGTTGCTCTTGTGCACGGCGACACACTTACTGTACATCAAGCTGCTGCTCTCACAGCTCGTGCTGCTGGGAACCCGTTCAGCTGTCGAGTGGTGCTGGGCGGCGCCGGCTGGTCTTCAAGGTTGAATTCACAATGAACGGCGTCCTGTTGCCGATCGACTGTTTGAGTGTGAATGTGTGAAACAGGGCATCAGAGAAGGCATCGAATGTGAGGCCAAAGTGTCTTGATCGCCCCCTGATGGCCACGCTGCAGTATAGCTCATAAACTCCACCTCCTCCATGTTAGCAGGTGGCACATGGAAGAAAGTACACGTCAAATAAATGTTCTCCAAGATGGTTTCTGTCGTTTTAGGCATTTAATCATCGCACTGATGTTTGTGTTCATGTTTCTGATCATTTGGGTTTGAATCAGTTATTTGATGCTTTAAAAACAGGGTGAAACCTCATGATTGACAGATGAGACCGACTTTCGATTGGTCGAGCCTCCGTATCGACAGTGACCTCGATGCTGCGGCTCCGTCCCTCGATCGCTGCTGCGAGATGCCGGGCGTTCGAAATCCAGACAAAACACATTTGTGGCACGTCTGTCGATGAATTGCTCAGTATTTTTAAAATATAGCATCCCCCACTTGATTGAGTGTGAAGTTGAGTGTAAATCAGATATCCGGTTGTTGACAGCAGCTGTAAATAAACACAGCGATAATTTACACGGCTCCTTTTTTGGCGTCTGTGTCACTATCCTACATCTGATCTGAGTCGGCCTCTTTGTTTGTCTGTGTACCCGGCCTGCACTCGTGTTTGCCTGTGCGTTAAGTGTCTGCACAACAACTCATCAAACGTGTAATTAGCAGGAACAATTAGCGCTGAATGCTTCGAGCTCTGCAGCCAAATCCTCCGCCTGCAGCACAGAAGGAGGTTAGTCCAGAGATCGGCTGATTAGTGAAGAGCAGGTTCAAATCGGCTGCAGTGTTTGAAGCTATCACGACATTTGGGAACTTTTAAGTCACATTCAACAAAACACAATCAACAAAAAGAACACAGATAGTTGTGGGGAATATATGGAGCATGTATGATAATTACTTTTGGAGATGTGGCCCCCTCCTATTTGAGCGAGTGTGCGTCATTGGGGCCATTTAATCCCGATTCTACCTAAACAGGCTTCGTGGTTGAATCCCTCCCGCCTCGTGTCAGTTCTTTTTGTTTTATGCCGTCATTTTCCTGGCTGCCTTTTACTGCTCCCACAGTGACGGCCGTGTATTTCTGCCTGACGGAGCCGGACGGCCTCTGCAGCCGCGCTCTGTGCAGGCAGCCCTTTGTGTGTGTGTGTGTGTGTGTGTGTGTGAAATGGATTAGCTCCACCCTCATGAGAGCATATTGTTTGTGTTCCCACAGTGTTGCCTCGAAGCAGTTTACCTGCCATTGCCATTTCCCCATTACGCCCCTGAAATGTACTCCATTGCTTTCCCAGTGCTGTTTGTTTTTCCGATCTCCAGCCGGGGCCCAGTTCTCATCAGCCCGGTGTCACAATCAGCACTTGCTCCGGGGACGGTGCATTAAAGACGGCACTGTGCCGCGGCCGCTCCGTCTATTACCGCCGCTTCTTATTCACGGGGACGCAGCAGCCTGTTAAACCTGCCGCCCTCCCGCTGCCGCCTCCATCGCTCTGCGTCTCTGTACCGTTTCTCCTTGTGTGTCCCTTTCTCCCTTCGCCTCCTCTAAATGCAGTTAAATCTCTGGGAACGGCACGCAGCACGCCGCCGCCGCCCGTTTGGAACCGTAAATCACGGGGATGCTCTTCAGCTGGTTGGCAAAGTGTCTCGGAGACAAAGTGAGGCGGTGTGTGTGTGGAGCTGTGTCCTACTTCTACTGCACCTCACACTGTTTTTTGCAGTTAGACTACATCAATATCGTTTTTTCCCTTTTTATCCTTTAATAAATATTTAAACTTCTGTGTTCTGCGATCGTTCCACAGCTTTACACAACGTGCTTATTCTGTCATCTGATTTTTTTTTTTGCTACGTGTGCAGCGTGTTTGTTCTGCAGTGGCATATTGATTGCAGGACCTCCCGGTGATGTCTTGGCTGCAGAGCAACACAATCACGAGTACAGTCGCTTCGACGTCACGCCGTGTTTTTGTGCCTTTCCATGTGCAAGTATTTCCCTCTCTTCAAGTTTTATCCTCCGTGTCTGTGAGTTAAAGGCCGTGAGTGTGTCGGCAAACTCGTCTGTTGGAGACTTTTATCTGCAGCTGTGTATTTATGCTGCCCATAAAGAAGAGGAGGAGGAGGTGGAGGAGGGAGGAGGGAGGAGGAGGAGTGATGACGGGTGTCTTTGGTTTATTGTCTCTCAGCACAAATCAGGACAGTGAAGTAGATTCAGCTGGTTTGAGACCTTCTCTGAGATCCTCAGCGCTCGGACAAGGGATAGTTTGAGTTGTCGGTTGCAGCTTCAACATCTTCATCCCCCCCGGGACCCCCCCCCCCCCCCATGTCCGTCTCTGGCGCACTTCATCTCTAAACATGGGGTGTGTTTGTTGTCACTGGATTCAGGGAGATCTCGGCTTTGCAGAGACAGCGTTGGTTTTTTTGTTTGCTTCCTCATCTATTTTGAAAAAGAGCTGCTTAAACACATGCTGTCCAAAATATGTGGATCTTGCCTTTTATTCTGAGATGTTGTCAGAGTGGCTCAGAAGTAGAGATTTCAATGTGGGTAATCAGTTTTAGACGTCTCGGAGGATTTACTCTGCAAGTATTTAATACTAGTAGGAAGCAGGAAGGAGTGACGGAGGTCTCGTGCTTATTTTCTGTCTCTGTCACATTTATTGAATAAATAAAAAAACTATGTAAGAAAACATTAAAGCAATAACATTACAGATGACATTATGCTCTTTCAAATTAGGACTGCATGAAGCCTTTTAGTCGAATTGAACAACATCGTGTAGGAGCACAGCAGACACACACGCAGCTGAACAATGCATCTGCAGCGGCAAAGGTGATGCAAGTACAAATCTGTTTATATATTATCAATAAAGAAAGAATCTAGATCCTGATAGAGAGAAAGAGAGAGAGAGAGGACATTTTCATTTCGAAGGAATCACCTTCCTGTTCCAGGCAGTGTGACGCAGCAGGGTTTCCCAGGATGCTTAGCAACAACAGGTCATTTACAATAAAAGAAACGATGCAATCATGAAGTGCACATTGAGCCGAGATAATTAAAAGCTTTGCCTCCGACCTGGTTTACGTTGAGCTCTAGAAGGTTGAACGCTTGAACCTACTTGTCCAGTACCAAACTATGATACTGACATTGATTCATGATTTGAAATGTAAAGTCTCTGAGACATTTCCAAATCCTTTCAAAACTCATAAACTGAGAAATCAAACCGCTGCACTCGAGCGTGAAGAGTTTTTTATTTTGAAAGATGAAAGCAGGGGTTCTGTGCATGTTGCTGCTGTTGCAGTTGAGTTTCAGCCTCATTTATTTTGGTCGCATGGAAAACATTGACCTGCAGAGAGACGCCGCACAGCAAGCGATCAGAAGTCAATGAGGCACAGCCGACAGCAACTCAGTAGAAATGTGTTAGCAATGTGTTTTGCTGTTGTGGGTAAACGTGTGTTTCTGCCGCCGTGGGCTGTCTGAGGGCAGTGAAGCAGTTTGCATCTCTGTAAACTTCAGTTTTCTGCCAAATATACCTTTTAGTGAAGCAAGTATGTGTGTTAGAATACTCTTATATAATCAAATTACATGAATTGAAGTGTTCTTGTGTTCTTTCATCTCTTTAAACCCGATGTTCTCTCCTCTCCTCCTCAGGTGCTGAAGGGCAGTAAAAAGCTTTGTCTCTCCGTGCGCTCGGTCGGGCGAATTCCTGGCGGCTATGTCACCAATCATGTTTATACCTGGGTTGACCCTCAGGGTCGAGGTGTGTCCCCCCCGCCCGACCTGCTGGAGCATCGCAGCGCCACCCTGAAGAGAAGTGACAGCCAGCGACGCAGCAACATGCAGCTGCTGCAGGAGGGAGACGAGAAGAAGGTGAGACGGGACTCTGGGGAGTTTAAATAATGGATCGGTGTTTCCAGTGTCAGCTCTACCTGCAAGGGAATAAGAATAACAGGGATGAAGTGAAGTGTTCAAAGTCTGAATATCGTGCTTTTAAAGACAAAATATTCATAATTCTTACAGTACTTACATTATCCAAAGCAATGTTCAAACCCAGAGCAATCCACAATTTGAATCGATTTTGTGAATAAAACAAATTACCAGTATAGTGTCTTGAATTCCTTCTGAAAGTTAATTTTAACCAACATAGCATCAAATATTCATGATGAATGTGAAAAAATAGCTAAATTATGATGATCTTAAGTAACCAGCAGCGTCTACAAGTGTTTAATCTATAAATCATAAATATTTTATAATATAAACATACTTCAACATTCAACTTTCTCTGAAGGCAGAAATTACAAATATATATATATATATAATTCAGCAGACGTCACGTTGTGTGAGCTGATGTTAAAACAGAGACGAGGATTATAATCTGGTTTCACGTCACGTCTGCTGATTTCTACAGTTTTGTTTCCACTTTACTTTATCATATTGTGATTTGCATTAACTGTAACTGCATGTTCTTCTTAATAACTTCATTATATACATTTAAATGGAAGGCAGCTTGTGCTTCGGTCGTCGAGGTCTGACGTGGCCGTTTCTTTATTCTGGGAAAAAACACAACTGTTGTTTGGGGAAACATGGAATTTCACATTAACGCTCCACAAAACCATTTTCTGTGTATTTGAAACAACACTTTTTGCATCTGCAGAATCCCGCTTCAATTATCTCTGCAACCCCCAGTTTTAATGGGTTTTAAAGAGAATAAGAGCGTTGGGGGGGTCGTGCGGTGTCAAGGTCAGGCTGTCTGCGACGCCTGTCGGGGGGGGGGGGGGGGTAGTGGAAGCAAATCACACCAGTTGGACTCGGTAATGGACAAATACAGAAAACTTAAAAACAACAGTAATTGGAGTGTCAGTCCCACGAAAGGCCGCCGGGCTCAGCACCTGCTGACCTGCAGGGAGGAGCTGTCACGGCTGCGTCACAGATTTATTACACCTCAACTTTCAATTTTTTCAGCAGCTGAGAGTCGCACATTAATCTTAACGGCCTCGGCTGCATTATCACCGGCTGCGGTTACGGCCATGCAGATAAAGTTTAAAACCTGCGTGAGTGCGTTTACGGTATTTCATTGAGGTGAAGCTTGTTTTCTCTGCTGTGAAATATTCAAGTGGTCACTATTAACACAGACAGAATCTGAATTCACTTCCTGTTCCTATCGTTTCCTCCGTCTCTGTTGTTTTCGGGGGGCAATTAAAACCCGGTGCTCTGTCTTCTCTGACGGAGCAGCTTGCGGAGGAGCCGCCGTCTGCTCGCCGCTAATTAGTTTGTGAATTGTAAAATTCTCCCTCCCACGAGATGATTCACACCAGTAACTGAAGTATTCAAAGTCCCGTGATGGGAGTTAGTAACTCGACGATGTATAACTCTTTTCCCCAAAGCTGCCTCCTCTTCATCACGCAGTAACTTGTTGCTATGAAACAAGTGATGCTCTCGGCCGTTCCGATATTAGGAGGAGGAAGTGACTCAGTTCAGCCTCTTCCCTTCTGTCAGCGAGTGTAATTGTTTGGCCACAATTGCGTAGTGTGAACGAGACACTGAGGTTTGGTGATGGACCAAACTATAAAGTTAAAGTGCACATTAAACAGTTATGATTTGTGATTGGTCGAGCCCGTAAATGGGCAGAACCTCAACACCCTCTCTAAATTACATCACCGGCACAAGATGGCGGCGTTTATAAACCCAAATCCGCCAGTTACATCGTCTTCTGGCGCGAGGCATCGCACCGGTTAATTCCCTGATAACAGCTGATGCCAGAAAAACGTGTTGAGCCTAAAGAGCTGCTCCGTGCATCCAATAAAAGAGGGATGAGTCTGCTAATTAAAACGGTTGGACTCCATGTCCTGCATAAATGTCAGAGAGAACACCGATTCCTCCGTATCCCCGCCGAGCAGAGGTGGCTGGCTCGGCCCCAGTAAGCAGGCGCTTATTAAAAAGCACTGCAGCAGCACTGAATGAAAAGGACGACGCTCAAACCTGCAGCGGCACAAAGAGACGAGAACCCACGTTGTTTAACGGAGATACTTACAAACCGTACGTGTCGTCTTCTGATCGAGTTTAGCCGGTTTCCCCCTTTTTCAATCTGGGAAAAAAGTTATGAAGTAATGAAGCGATGGGGGAATTTACATTTTTGGCAGCACACAGCTTGAAAGTCTCCCAGTCGGACGACGTAAGCTTTAATGTGCTCGCTCGCTTTCCAAATGTACGATTCAGGAAACGCTGAGTTAAGTGGCCATTAGTTAACGATGGAGGAGAAGTTTTTTTAAAATGAATTATTGATTTTTAACCTGTTAATGCCATCGAGAGGAGAAACGGATAAGATCTCCAGATGCAGTCTGACTAAAAGTGAATCACTGCAAGTAAACATTTGAGAAAGATCTGCGTGTAATCGTGTTTGTCCTGAGCAGAGCCGGTTCCTGACGTTAATGGATCAGTGAATTAGGGGAAGCTGCCGGCGCGGGACAAAGCAAAGAGCTGCAGAGTGAAGGGACAAACATTGACGATGTGACTCGGAGGCTCCGAACCACGCTGAGCAGATTACACCTGCCAGAGTCGCTCAAATAAGCAGATTCATCAGATAAATGAAGCCTTCCTCAAACTGTCCAGCCTCCGGGAGCAGAGCCCGGGAGGGGACGGGCTTCTGAAGGAGGGACGCTGCTTCACAGACAAAGTGCAAAGACAAGTTAAGGCCGGAGACAGTAGATAAACATGGCTGCCGTATATTTATATCGTATTTATCGTCCATCTTTTGTGCTCAGCGGGGGGGTTTTGTGTGGATGCCGCTGGATACTGATACCACAAAGTACCCCACCGGGAGAGTAAAGATAAATATATCCGTGATGAATTCTGCTGCACTGACGCTGAACCTTTAGCTCTCTTGGGGAAAAAATGGTTTCAGCAATAACACAAATGTGAGTATTTCATTTTTTTGGGGGGGATTGACCGAGTGGAACAGTTAGATTCCTCCTCGTTACGGCCTCTGAGTCACCTCACGTCTGAGACGCTCCTGGAACGCTCGATTGTCTGCAGACAAATCCCGGCTCCGAGCAGCGCTGTCATTCCCATCATGCATTGTGTCACAACTCGGAAAACAGCGCGGCACCACGGGCGAGACGCGGCCGCCCGCCAAGCAACACAATGGAGAGAAAAATACCATTTTATAACGAGGTTGTCTGGCTCACACTGTTCTGTTCTGTTTGTGTCTGTCTGCGTTTTTAATAGGTCAACTTGGTTCTGGACGACGGCCGCTCCCTTGGTCTGATGATCCGGGGGGGAGCAGAGTACGCTCTGGGTATTTACATCACCGGAGTGGACCAGGCGTCGGCGGCGGAGTGCGGAGGACTCAAGGTATCACTTCCATCTGTCTGTCACACGCTCGGCAGTCTCAGCGTGGATCCGACGTGTCGGATCTGTCACGGGAGCGAACGTGACTCTGTGTCTCGTGCTTCCTGAGGCTGTTCAGCTCAACTCGTTGTGTTGGTGGATGATTTCTCAAAAATGGGTCTCGTGATATTAAAGCCACGTGTCACGTTTCAAATGTCTCAGAATTAGAAAAGAAATCATATCTCTGCTCAATGCTCATTCCGTTGAGCGTGACAGGATCGACGTCAGAGAGCTATCGGGACGGAAATGTCCAGATTTTGAGATCGAACTACCAAGTCGGAGGAGATCAGATTCGAATGCAATCTGGCAACATCAATGCTCTCATCAAGTAACTGTCAAGAGCCTATATATGATATACATATATATATATACACTTAATTTTTATTATCAAGTAGTGAGAAACACTCCACGGAGTAAATCCCTTCGGTTGATTTAAAGTTGGCACCAAACCTCTTCCCTCTTTGCCAAAAGTTATTAATCCCATCGCAAAAACATCTGGAACCATCGAATCAACGACCCATTAAATCCTTGCAGGTCAGTGACAGCTGCTGCACGTTGAACGACTCCTCATCGAGATGGGACCTTTTGCTAATTGATTCCTAATTATTATTCTAATTATTATTTTCAGAAAAACATTTTGCGTCCTCTATCATTTTTTTAAAAGCACTGATTCCTGAGAGGAGCACGAGGTCGGGGCCCGGAGCAGCTGGTGGAGATTTTAATGCAACACATCCAAAGGGCCGAGCGGCCATCTGGGATCAGGGCCTGTCAGCGGGGGGGGGGGGGGGGGCTGTCGATGATTAGATGGAATCAGATTAGAGCCGGTGGGACAACCTGTATTCTTTGATCAGATTTGCTCGTCACATCTGTCGTCTGTCAGGACGCAGGCGTCTCTGAGCGATGTGGTGAAATGAGATTCTGTCACTAGGAGAGGAGCGGGGGGGGGGGGGGGGCTTTCTCATCACCGCACTTTCTTTGCTTTTCACAATCGCAGTTCCACCTGTAAGACATTTCTAGTCCTCGTCACCAATGTGCTGTCAAAATGACCTTAATTAATCAGGTGAAGGGATTAGAAGAACACGTGCTGCTTGTACAGCACTTATCCAAACAAGGCTCCAGAGTGCTTCACACAATCCATAGCAGAGGAGGAGGTTGTGATAATCTTCCTCCTGAGAAAGATGTAAAGCCGTGTTGTAAACTGTTTGTCCCTCTGCCCACGTGAAGTAACTTCATATCCACGCCTGTGTTTCGTACTCGCAGCTCTCACTTGAACTATTGCCTGTACTTCCCCAAATCCATATCGTCCATATCTTTGAGTAAATCCTCCAATTTGATAAGATTTGGGTTGAAGAGGCTGTTCTGGAACTTGTCCAACCTGAGTTTCCAGAACCTAAATAGCCGGTGCCTGGTAAAGCCGGGTCTATTCGATCATTTAGAGATACTGGATTATTATGCTGGAGGCAGAGGATCCTCCAGATATCCGGGTGAAGCTCCTCCTCCCGTCTTGGTGCGGCCTCTTTCAGGCTCTGGTTGAATTTGGATGCTCCACCCGGCTTCACCTGCAGGGCCAGATGTCAGGCGCCGTCTTGACAGAGTGAGGGAAGCAGAAAGTGCACAGTCATGGACGGCCTCCCGAATCAGACACACACACACACACACACACACACTGAAGTGTAGGGAATAGGTGAGACACACTAATACAGAAACTGCTATTTAAAATTCGGAGCCATGAGCCATTGACATTAATTCAGGGACGTAGTCTGTAGAAAGCATCGTCTCCAAGGAGCCAGTTGTTTGCAGCCTCCTGTTGACATGTGCAGAAGAGTCTCCGGGGGTCTCCTGGGTTCCGATCCTGCCCGAGGCCGAAATCGTTACTGTGCTCCCTCCCTGTAATCCTCCGATATTCATAATGTGTACATGCATCTAATACACTTATCGTCTGAGGGGGCGCGTCGAGGCTGGAGCCAGTCAGAGCTGACGTCGGGTGGGAGGCGGGGCTTAGTCCTGGACTCGACTGTCAGTCCGTCACATGGAGACGAACACGATACAGGATACACACACACACATACAGAAGCTTGTGTTTGTGGTTTGCTCACAGATTGAAATGTTCTTAGCGTCTGTTGTGTTGTCGTCGGCCGCCCGGTGATTCACTGATTCACTTCCGGCCTCAGTTGTTTCGTGTTTTCAGGTGAAAGCTTGATAATTAGTTGTGTTCTGTGGACGTAAGCTACTTAATTAGAGTGCAGTGTAGATTAGTGGTTTCCAAACCAGCGGGGCTGCAGGAGAGGTTTTTGGAGAATGCCCAGAGCAACGGCCCCTCTTGGTATTTAACATCTGGAGTTCAGTCATTTACTTCTTATCAATCTTCAGTTGAAATGAGATATGGGGAAATCCCCCTTTTTATCTTGCTGCATTATAAAATCACAACTACCTTCTTAATTCAGCGTTTTCAATTTTTGTGAAATGGAAACAAGAGGGTGAACCTCCCCTGGTCACCAGAGAGCGGGGTGCAGATCTCAGCGGGGGCGGCGAGCGAGCTGCTCTCAGATCAGACGCGTCCTCTTCTACAAGGACATCATTGATTGTCTCCAACAGGGTGATCCTGTACAGTGGGATCCCTGCTGTGGAAATATCCAGGGAAGTGCTCTTCAAAACCCCTCCTGGGTGTCACGGATGTGCTGCTGCACCACGGGCGCGTTCAGGAGGCATCAATCTGACGAAGAGCAGAACGCGTCTCCTTCAGAGTAAAAGCAGAGGCTCGTGGAATCAAGGTCCACATGCCAATATGTGCATTTGAATATACGTGTTTAACACCTGGACGGACTTTGTCACCGGGCATTGTTCCTCGCCTCTGTCTGAAGGAGCGGAAAGGTCAGTCCGGCCCCCCTGCCCTTTAGTTGGCATCTGCCCGAATCAGTTTCATTTAAGTGAAACCAGAGGAAAAAGGTCGGTGCCGTCAAACACACGGAGATAATCCGACCGGGCGAGAGATTTGTGTAGGCTTCCTTTTGTTTCCCCCCCCCCCCCCCCCCCCCCCGTGGTCGACTCACACGTCTGAACTGTGTTTACACTCTGGCAGAGGGAATGAAGACAGACCCACACGGGGAGATGGAGAAAGGCCAAGTGTTTTTCAATTTGCACAGAGGTGATTTTCCATCCTCTCTTATAATAAAGTAATTCTGCTGAAAGTGCACAAAGCAAATTGGGAAAAAGAAAACACTTGGCGAGCAACAGTGTGTGTGTGTGTGTGTGTGTGTGTGTGTGTGTGTGTGTGTGTGTGTGTGTGTGTGTGTGTGTGTGTGTGTGTGTGTGTGTGTGTGTGTGTGTGTGTGTGTGTGTGTGTGTGTGTGTGTGTGTGTGTGTGTGTGTCTCTCTCTCACAACCTCTAAATATTTCCGTTCAGCCGTCTGGACAATAAAGAAGCACCACTGCAACGATAATGAATTTACACAACGCTTCTTAATTTGCTGACAAAGTAAAAGTTAAGATCTGAGGATTCCAAACGTCGACGCTGTATTTTTTGTATTTTTGGGCCGTCTGTTTGTTTCCTGCATTATTTAACAAATTACCACAATTATTCGATGACATTAACCAGGTTTTTTTATTACTGTAACCATAGCAACAAATGTCCTCGAAACCAATCTTTCACTGCGTCGGCACATTGTAAAAGAGTGTTTATCTTTCATTATCGAGTTTATTTATCTTACTGAGTTTATTTAGTTTCCGTCCCTGCAGCTACAACCTCTATAGATCCATCTTTTCTGTTATGTGTTGCATGATAATAAAGTACATTGCAATAGTAAAATGTGAATTTTCCATAAAAAGTGCAGCCGATAAACAATCTAAATGTCTTGAGTAGAAGAGAACAAAACTCTTTGCCCTGGATTTGTTTGAAGCTACATGTCAAATAGCTGCTGATGAGAAGGTTTAGATTAATGCGACGTGGCTCATGTAGAAAAATATCAATAAAAAGAATTCTGTCCCTCGAGGGAAACGTCAAAACAGGAAGTGACAAACACAGACAGAATATTTAACATCCAAGAGAACTAACGACATGAATATTTAAATATCTAACACACAAATGTTCACAGTTTACCCGCCGTGTTTTAGATCTTTGTTACATGAAAGATTTTTCATAAAATGACAGTTTATTTGAAGCTAATAGAACAAACAAACTTTTAAAAAGTGTTAATAAAACAACAGAAGAGGGCGTTTACTTTTCCAGTGCAGAGTAAAACTCCAAACCTCCACAGAAAATACCCCTGGAGCAAAGGGCCATGTCGGAATCGAACCCGTGGGCCGCCCGTGCGACCAGGAGAGCTACGGCTGGCGGCCCCCCCCCGGCTGTGGCGGATGGAACCATTTATATTAAAATAATACAGAAAATCAAAAACACACTTCAAATGAAAAACAATAGAATAATCGTACGATGAAACAGGTTTTTAATCATTTAACCTTTATATAAATAAACAGACCCCATGCATACAAATACTGCTTTTACAATGTATTTTGTATTCATAGTACACACTGTACACTGTATTATACACACACAGACACACACACACACACACTCACACACTGCTGAGTGCTTGTGTAGCCGCCTGCTCCAAGGACAGATATTAGTAACTAGCTCACATTAACTATAGAAATAACTTCGTGAAACAACGTGAGAGGTATTTAATTCCACTGCTTCTGTGTTTGTTTCCGTCCTTGTTAAATAAATATTTCACGAGGTTATTTTCCCACCATATAAACCTGCTGATCCCCGCGGAGCCGAGATAAAGGCCCCGGCTGCAGGTCCACGCACGAGCCGCAGCTTCCACGCTTCTGCTGTGTGAAGTGTAAATGGGCTCCACGCTGCTATTTCTGGTGCGAGCCGTTTATATCCACTTGTTATCGACGTAGGGCCGCGCGGCCTCGGCAGCAGAAACAACCTGCCGCTGAGCCGGGAGAAGACAGGACTCGGTTCCTCCCTCGAATAAACCTGAGCCTCAGAAACCAAAAAAAAAGGTTTGCGACTGCAGACCACACAGAAAGGTGTGATTCCTACCCAGAGGCTCATTGATCAAAGTCTGGTCTGGTCCACAGGCAGCTGGACCTCCTCATTTTTCCAAATTGCCAGGGACCATCGAGGAGTAAATAACAACTGCTGCTCTTCACATAAACCCGACGGCAGCCGGCCCCACTCGGCAGGTCGCTCACCTCTTCTCTCCGGTTCAGGCTGGTGTCGTCTCGTCCTACCTGCTTTTTTTAAAACAGCACGTTTAACTCGGTAACTTCTTTATTTTTATTTGGTTTTATTATTACGGACAAAACAGACAGAAGCGTAATCTTGTTGGCAGGACAACGTGGACTCTATGAAGACATTAAAGCTGTTTGTGGTTTATTTTTTTGTATATTGCTCTTAAGGGTGTACTTGTATGATTATGTTATAAAATTATTATTATATCAGTGGTTTAAAGATTATGACAATAATATCATTTATCGCAATTATTTCTGGGACAATATATCGTCCAACAAAATTAGTTACGCTGACAGACCGACCTTAATATTTCTCACAATGCACCAAGTTAGAGGTTTCCCTGCACAGTTACACATATCCAAGTGAAGTTGGTGTTTCACAATGACCTTGTGAATCGTGATTGATTAATAAACAACAATAACTTATGGCCCTCGAGGGATGTTATACAAATTAGACCGTGAAAAGGTTCCCGACCCCTGGGCTACAGGCTCTCCACACTTGTTCCTCTGTGTCCTCTCTGTTGCACACACACTCTCCTCTGAGCGAACACACACACACACACACACACACACACACACACACACACACACACACACACACACACACACACACACACACACACACACACACACACACACACACACACACACACACACTCAGATGTTGTCTCACATCAGGAGTGAAGATAACGGGGCGCGAGCGAAACCCACAGCCCGACTGTTTCCCTGTGATGTGGCTCCCGCTGAGCTCCCCCTCTCCACGTTATCAACCCGGGCCCCACTGAGCCAAACGGTCCTAATTGGACCTGCTGGCACCGACTACAAAGTCCCGGCAGCCGCTCTGTCGTGCACACGGCACAGAGGACAAACGGGAGATGGCTCTGAGGTTTTTTGAGTAGCTGCCGTTTATAGATGCAAACTGCACATTGTCCCTGAGTGAGAAGTCGGGGAACTGTTCTCCGATGGTCCTGTTTGCCAAAACAGCAACACACACACACACACACACACACACACACACACACACACACACACACACACACACACACACACACACACGGAAATATCCAGATGGAAACAAATGCTCACTCGATTTAATTAGTGTTTTTGGACGGCGCACGGTGGTAGCACACATGTCTTATTGTGATTTTCTTGATAAATATGAGTTTGAATTATGCATGAGCATCTCTCATTGAACCCGGAGCATAGAGCTGCCTGCTGACGTGCCATGTTTTCTCATTTCAAACACATTAACTGGAGAAAAAATAAAAACATGGTTTCTACGCCAGAAAATCATTTTGTTTTCATGCATGTTTTAGTGATCTGACCAAAGTCGTGACATATTGGTACAAATGTGAACTATGGACCAAATGATTGACAATCTTACTCCGTCCCCTTCATTTCTCTGGAGCAATTGCAAACCTCGGGGATCTTATACCTCTGCTGTGGTTCTGCGCTCGTCTCAGCCTCGTGCAGAACCACAGATAAGTTCCCTCGTGAGTTTGGTTTTTTGCGCTCGCGGATATTTATTCTTTCTGGAGTGTTTTTTCTATTCTGCATGAATTTAGAGACCAAATAAACACCCTGCAGAGCTGGCAAGTGCATTTGAACAACAAGGCATCAAGACTAAATGTAAAAGCTAACACCAGACAAGACAACAGGCAGTTTGAGGGAAACAGAAACCACGAGTTGCAGCCACAAACGAGAAAAGTCATGTTTTTAAAAGAGCTGTGTTTTGTATCTGACCTGCAGTTCTGTGGAAGTTTGTTCCAGACGAGTGAAGCGCAGAGACTGAACTCAGTTCTCCACTAAATCAGAACCCGTCCCAGACGAGCCGAGGTCCTGACGGGTCACACAGAGCAGCCGAACAGCAAACTGTGTTTTCAGCGCTTTGATAAACCAGCAGCAGCGTTTTCAGAATCAATTCTTTGACATGTGATCTGAGACCTGGACTGACGGGAGGCACAGTGTCAGGGCTCTGGACCGGCTGCAGCTGCCCGATCGATTTCTTTCAGATACACCTGTAAACACAACATCACGGCCGTCAGCTGAAGCAGGGGAGACAAAATCCCGCTGAGACGTTTACTCCTTTAATCCTCGATATGGTCCTGAAGGTGATAGACGGATGATTCCCTCTAAACGTGGCTGTTAAACCTGAATCCTTGACTGCACAGAGATTTCTGGGTTTGTGGGCTTTTTGCTTGAGTGCTGACTTTTGATCCCCGACAAAATAAACAGTGAGCAGATAGCACACGTCGTGTCGGTGACTCATCCAGAGGCTCCGACAGAGATCAGCCAACAGATCATGTGCAATTTATTCTTTCTATAAACACTCTGACACCAGCGAACCACTTGTCGTTCCCCTATCGCCTGACACTTGTTTTTCCTGTTAGAATGTGTGTCGTTGCTTTTCTCAGCATTTATCTCGAGTAAAACAGGTTTTTACATTTTTACATTTCATTTTGCAGAGATGTTAGTTTATGGACTCAACAATCAGTGATCAGTAAAGAATCATTTATCAGTCGTGTAAACTTCTTCTTCGTGGATCTACGAGTTTCAGAGCAGATGTTACACAAACGCTTTTTGAGCACCTCCTCCAAACATCTCCAGACTCGTGTACGTGGATTTGTTTGTCATGAGCCACCCCCCCTCCCCCTCCGTGCCGCCGGCGGGAACTCGGTGTTAAAACCCGGTGACAGGCGGCAGACAGAGTTCTTTGGGCCGCTCCGGCACATCGGCGCGTGGCGGGGGGCGTGGGGACGGTTCTCTGCAGTGTGGCTGTGTGAGTCATTAGTATTCCGGCTCACTCGGCGCGTCTCGCCCCGGTGCACGTCACCGCTGTCAGAGTTGCATCATTAAGATGTTCCCCCTGCTCCGATCGACTTGTTTGAAGAGACGAGCCCAAGTTTCCCCCAAAGTCATTTACATTAACAGTCTCCTGCGGGTATTTTATTTCCCCGCATGACCAAAAATGAACACTATCAATATATAAATACTATAAAATGCAAGTAAATGTTTGTTTAGGGAACATGAGTCGATAATTTCTTCCCTAAAAGCCTCCTAAATTAATTAAAGTGACTTTTAGGTTGAATGTACTAACCGAGCGAGAGAAACAAATCAGTGATGAGATAAGATAAGGAAGTAAAGGTAAAAAAATACAATATAAACAGAAGAAACCATAAAACAGTAAACAGTAAAACAGTCTTGCACATATATCATATTGAAATAAAGGAGAGAAAATATTAGAGAGTCCAAAGTTCAGCTCTAACGGTTGTTGATGATCCTCAATCTTTTTCTGTTCAGTTCCTTTTAGCCACTTATTCTCTTATTTCCAGTCTTAGTACATTTGGTGTCATTAAATGTAAAGATTTAACTTCACCAGTGTTTATATTAAGAGGTAAACTTGGACTATTTGTCTAATACGTTCTAACTCTTTATTCACACGGTGTAAAGCTGACGTGACACGTGTGGCTCGGCCTTTTCCTTCATTTCTGCATATTTCAAAAAACAATGGGACATTCATAAAAGTTCAGACAACATGCCCTGAATTCCGACGCCTGCACTCGGTTGCAATTATCTGCTTTTCTGGGCCCGTTTTTTTTTTTGTCAGTTCGAAAAAATGCTGTGACCTTTCCCCGGTAGAGCATCGCACCGGCAAGATCCTGGCCGTGAGTCAGTGCACCAGAACAAAAACAATCGATATCAGCCGCCTGTCCGACCGCCTCGCGCTCTGAGCGTGAACTGGAACTCTGTGACTCGTCCGTTTCATTCGGGTTGTGAAATATTAAAACGTTAAATAAAATGCAGCATGGTTAGCGAGGGGGGGGAATGTTTCAGGAAATGCTTCTGGACTGGATGGTGGGAAATGGGATGAATAGCTGCAGAGGAGCCTGGGAGCGGAGAGGACAAAGGTGAGGGAATATAATTAGAGGAAAGAAAAATGGGTGGGTTGAGGGTGAGGACGGAAACGACGGAGGAGGAGAGAGGGCAGGCGAGAAGGACGGGAGCGAGATAGCAGCTTGTTTAATCAAAGGTGCTCGGCGAGGGAAATAGCAAATCAAGAAACGACTTGTTAAAAAACCGAACAGATAATAACAGACAATGCGCAGGGAGGTAAAGGAGCTAAGGGATCTAATTAAAGTTTAATAACTTCCCCGTGAATCGAAGGACGGATGTGTCGTCCGGGACTTTGGCACGTTCAGTTCATCCCCATCTCAGTTCATCCACGGCCTCAGATCCGTCACAACCGGCGCCCGTTCGAGACGGCGAAGGTACAACGGTTTGGAGGGGTGCGTGCACGTCGATATCTAATCTCTCCACTGCCAAGGGACAGAAGGGGGGGGGGGGGGGAGTGTCTGGAGGGCTGAGGTATGAGAGGCAGAGGAAGACCGGGCCCACACACTGTTTCTCACTCTCCGTCCCGGGTGATTGAGGAGCTCTAAACACTGCTGTGATGTGAGATATGCTCTGATCACTGCAGAGGGAGTCGCAGCTGGCTACACACCTCGGACCACACGTGAAAAGATCCCAGACTAAGCTCCAAAAAGCTGCTTGTTCCCCCCCCCGAGCTCATCCGGCACCGATCGGGTGATTTGAGGGCAAAGACGTTTAGATGTCGAGGTTCAAACTGAGCTGAGGGTCAAAGGTCATCTGGTTTGCACTGAAGCGTTGTGTAAAGAGCATCGTGTCTGTACCTCTGCTCGAAAGTTAGTTTGTTTGTGAGCAGGATTCTCTTATTTATTTCAGAACTTCCTGAACTTTACGACTTGGTGACAGAGATCGTTGTAGATATGCTCCATGTGAATAACATCTCAACGATTTGTGACACATTCTGAGCGTAAATAGATCGACTCTGAGAAGGAGAGAGACCCGTGGAAGGAGAAGGAAGCTTTTGTGACTAGAAGGAGCCAGAAAGAGCTGCTTCATTGTTCCTAATTAGCTTCAGGAGTCATCGGTCAGGAGCTGCCACTTCCTCCCTCTGTCTCCTCCTCTGTGTGCTCACCGGCGTTCGGCCCTGAGCTGTCTGACCCACGCTGTTCATCACACTGATGGCGTCGCAGGAGGCTGGAGTTGGACCATTCGAAGGGAGCGTAATGGCCTGTCCGCTCGTCTCGTCCCGTCTGCCGTCACCGCCCCGCGGCGTCTCACAGCAACACGGGGCCGCGCTGGGAAATGATGGAAATGGTGAAAATCCGTCCCAGTGGCGCAGGTCACGAGAATCTGCAGTTATTTATGATTGAGAGTCAACACAACCGTGGATCATATTCCAAATACTAAGAGGGCGGATTCCAGTAAATAGCAACAGGAGGAAACGCGAGTTATGGATTTCCCATTGACATTGTTGTGCTAACGCAGAATAAGATATTTCACACAAAGCCCATAATTTGTGGCAATTTGTCTTGTAATTATTTGTCTACGCTGCATGTTGTTGTAATTAAGTTCCCGATATGCTCCACAGGAAGAAAAGACTTCAGTTTTTATCAATAATAATGAATATTATGGGTTGTTAGCAGCGCCCAGGAAGGCTCCTGCTTCTCGTCTTGTCTGTTATTATCATCACCTGCAGAAGGTTCCTGCCCTGAAGTCCCAGAAGGCCACTTTGATTTGTGTCACTTCCTCCATGGAATCTATTATTTCAAGATGAATCAGACTTCATCATCAGATACGGGACCAACTTGTTGTTTCTTGTCTAATTACCTCTCGCTTACGTTCGATTCACCGGTGAGAGTTCACAGGTAACGTCAACGTGTCGTGACTCATCGGTGTCGCTGCTGTTATGTACAGTTGTATTGCACTGATTTACAGCAGTGGTTATGTTGCCTATACGAATGATGCAGGTGCCATAAATTACATCCATTACTGCACTTGAGTATAAAGGGCGCTCGGTTGTCGGAGCCGCCGTGTTGCTGTGATCACACTTAACGGCAGAGAGAGAGAGAGAGAGAGAGAGAGAGAGAGGAGAGAGAGAGAGAGAGAGAGAGAGAGAGAGAGAGAGAGAGAGAGAGAGAGAGAGAGGAGAGAGAGAGAGAGAGAGAGAGAGAGAAGAGAAGAGAGAGAGAGAGAGAAGAGAGAGAGAGAGAGAGAGAGAGAGATGAGAGAGATCAGATTTTCAGGGGCAATTAGTCTGAGCAGAAGAAGACGAGGGACACGATTCATAACTTCTCACTTTGTGATGCACTTTGATTTGCATTTAATCTGTCAACAAATGGACAGATTCCTTTTCTTTTCAGAGGCAGCACCGGAGAGAGGGAAGCATTGTTCGTGGTTTATTCCTTTTTTTTCCCCCTCTGTAACTTATATTCCAGAGTTTATTATTGCAGATTTGATATTTGTAACGTGATTCCAGCTGCGTGATGAGAGAAGGTGAAGTGTTCAGACTCACATTCGTGACTCGGTGGAAC
The DNA here is from genome assembly GCA_006182925.3 of Reinhardtius hippoglossoides. NCBI lineage: Eukaryota > Metazoa > Chordata > Actinopteri > Pleuronectiformes > Pleuronectidae > Reinhardtius > Reinhardtius hippoglossoides. Next base: position 2,580,474 of record CM031687.1, read on the forward strand.
CGTGTTGGACTAACCGAGTTTATCACTGAGTGAATGTGAGTGAAGCTGTGGGAGGCGTGTGGCTGCACGCCGCCCCTGCCCCTGCATGAACGATGCATTATCATTACACATCAGCAGCATCGATTAGAGCTTTAATCATAGACGCCACTGCCTTCGCTGGGTGTCGGCTAATTGCCCAGAATGCAGCGCTCCGACGGCGCCTCTGGGGCGGAGCAGAGACTGATCATGAAAGATGAAGTGCTTGGGACTCCGGACGGGACAATGGAGATATAACGAGGGAGAGGAGGAGGAGGAGGAGGAAGAGGAAGATGGTGGAGGAGGAGGAAGATGGTGGAGAGGAGGAGGAGGAGGAGGAGGAGGAGGAGGACGAGGAGGACGATGACGATGGTGGACGTGATGACTGCAGGAGACGCAGCAGCAGCACCTTTTCTTCTCGGTCCCTAAAAAAATATGCAAGAAAAACACTACGAATAAGTTGCGAGGGAGTTCATGCTCTGGAAATATTGAGCGATCTGTCCGGAGCCATTAGAATAACAAAGAAATCCGGAGGAAGAGTAATTCTGCAGCTTTCTCTCGTTCCTGCCTCTGTAATTAATAGTCCGGTTTTCAACGGGCCTCACGGGGACTCAGAACTTAATCCACGTGTAATTAGAGTCAGAACCGAAGCTCGTTTCATTCGTCAAGTGCAACAGGTACAACAATAACCTGCGTCCATTCAGTTCGACTGAAACACGGTGGTGCCGCAAATTCATCAGTGCAGGCAAAAATGTTCTGGAGATGTCAAATACCAGTTTTATATTCATATATTGTGCACTATTGTGACATCTTTCTATAGTTATATACATGGTTGTGCAACTTTTGAGTATATTACTGTTAAATGATTTAAATTGATATATCCCACAACATGTATAATTTTCCTTTAATATTCATATTTCTCCCTATATACTTATATCAGTGTCTCTATGCATATATATATATATAAAGTTTTTATCTTATTTATGTAACATTATGTCAGTCGCTCAGCTTAACTGCTTCTTCTTCCATGTTGCACATCGGCCCGCTCTCTGTCGCCATAGCAACGAATGCACATTACGTTTTTGACTCCTCACAGCAGGAACAGCACACGTGTCACACGTATGACGAGCCAGCGCACACACACACACACACAATACCAGCATCCTGAATATGATTATTATGATCATATTATTGTTTTTTACACCTGTGTGACATCTGTAGTAAAAAGCCTTTAACACTAAAGGACAGTTTTTAATGAACGTGTCTATTAGAGGCAATAATCCAACACATATCTCATCAACCTGTGTCCACACCAGTTTGGGCAGATTTCCTCGCCCCCCCCCCCCCCCTCACATCTTTGCGAGCTCAGTGGTGTTGGACATCCTCAGATATTCTGTGGGGTTAAAATGTCGGGGGGGCTTTTCATCCGGCTGTTTAAAGATGTATAGAGATTCATCCCCAGGCCACTGCAGCGTTTTCTTGGCTGCACATTTAAAGGTGCATTTAGTGTCTGCTTGTTTTGGAGAGCACTGACGGAATCCAACTTTAAGAGCACGTACATGAATGTTAAGCGAATATCTTGGGTCAGAGTTCACCAAAGTTGAACTCCACGCAAAGCCACGTTGCGATTTTGCCTCCCCATCGGAATCAAACATTCCTAAATATGATTAAAGTTCACAAATGTTAAGTTGAATCGTTGCTAGTTTGCAAAATATGACCGGGAAGCAGTTTGTTACCATCAAACCACAGCGGAGGTAATCGTCCGTGTTCACTTCACAGCCTTCCCGACACCTCCAGGTGAAACTGAGATCTGAGCTCACACTGCACTGAGCTCCAAGGTTATCAGAGGCTGTGAAAACCCACAAGGAACAGAATATCGACTGTGTTGTATAATGAAACCAGCTGGAACAAACAGCTTGTAATCTGTCTCTCATCCCCGAGGATCCCGCTCGTCCTCACTGAAGTGTTCACCGCTGTGGTCGTCCCGGCGGCTGAGGAGCTTGTTAGCATTGATTGATCGACTGCAGCTTTGATTATGTGTCCCGTATATATGCGATTGAACGGACCTGCTAATTCTTACCCCACGCCGAGCCACTGGAGGGGCAGGTTCTGATGTGGAGTCGCCCCCCCCCGTCGTTGGAAAACACCCAATAGATGAATCGTACGAGGTTCTGAACGTCCTTGACGTCTGATTTGAATTGGCTGCGGCTCAGAGGGAGAATTTAAGTGACTGTCGTGGTTTTTCTGGCTTCACCATATTAAAGTGGAATAAAACCCCCAAAAGGGAGGAAGTGACATTCAGGCGCTAAACGCTACAGGAAGTGTAAATGCCACACAAATGAATCGATCATGTCAGCGACTGTGTGCGGTTGAGTGGTCGTTAGCACCAGAGAAGTGCTGTGTTAATGCCATTTAGAGGTGTGGGGGGGGGGGGTGTGTGTGTGCTGTGATTAATTTACGACACAATTAGGTTAATAGTGTCAGTGTGTGTGAGGCAATAATGTGACCAAGCTACCGGAGAGCGTTTCTCTACCCAGAACACGTATTTACATTTCTGGGACTATTTGTGATTTAACAGTTTCTGACTCCGTGACTTTCACTCTGCTCCTCTGATCCTCATCTTTCTGTTTAGGTCGTATTTTATTACACATAACGCATAATATAAAGATACATGTACGGGTGGTTAGATAGGAGGATGAAGAGATGGAAGGATGGATATATATACAAAGTTAGATTCTTGGAATTAATGGATGGATTGATAGATGGATGAATGATGGAAGCAAGGATAGGGAGATTTCTGGAACTGATAAATATATAGACAGATAGATGGATAGAGAGAGAGACAGATAGATATATAGATAGATAGATGGATAGAGAGAGAGACAGATAGATAGATAGATAAATAGATAGAGAGACAGATAGATATATAGATATATATATAAATGGACAGATGGATAGATATTAGCAGTCATTCACACCTCTATCACTGACGTTATGGTCAGAACGTGTTTGAGCCGTTGAACTCGTGTAATTGAAATGAAGAGGCAGACGTTCGTTGGAGCCGGGAACCAGACGAGCTGTTTGGTTCCAGCTTGGTGACGATGAGGTTCTCTGACACACCTCAGACAGCTGACCTCCTCCAAGGTGGGATTTAGTATGGATATAGTCATTATACTCTCTCTGCCGCTGCCGCTGCCTCCAGGCTCAGCACCTCCATAGAATGAAATTACATATAAATGCGGTTTTGAATTACATATTAAACAGCTCTGGTCTTGAACCTGTCAGGGAGCAGAGGAGACTTTAATCTTTGTGTAATTATTTCTGTTCTCTGTCTCGCCCGGGAGAGGCAGAGCTTTTAACCAGAAACCCCACCGCCTTTTTTACCTGATCGTCTTTATACACCTCCACCACCTCCATCTGTCACGTCTCCTTTCTCTGACCCTCGATCCACGAACCCGTGCACGCGACAGCCTCTCCCCGCACCCCCCTCGGCGCCTCGCTCAGCCCCACCCGCCATGCCTTTCTGTTCCCTCCCCTCCCTGCAGGTGGGCGACCAGATCCTGGAGGTGAACGGCCGCAGCTTCCTGAGCATCCCGCACGACGAAGCCGTCAGGGTCCTGAAGTCGTCGCGGCACCTGATGATGACGGTGAAGGACGTGGGACGCCTGCCGCACGCCAGGACGGTGGTGGGGGAGACCAAGTGGATCGCCAGCTCGCAGATAGGGGAGAGTTCGGCCAACAGCAGCGTCGCAGGGTGAGTTTCATTCAGCTGGATAGCCCCAAAACTTCTACTGTATCATATTATGGCTCAAAAGTACGGTGGCCGACATGTTTTACACAAACACATCAATGAAAAACATGAATGCAAAAGTGACAACACAACTAAAACATCCACAACACAACGACAAACCACAGAACTTAAACAAAACCACAACGGAAATGAGCCACAACGGATGTGGACAACAAGCCGAGTCAGTTACGTGAAAATCTTATATTGCTCACTTTAGTTGTGGTTGTGTTACCGTTGTGTGGCTCTTGTGATTGTGTTGTGGCTTTTGTGGTTGTGTATCTTTTGCGGCTGTCACTCTTGTTGTTTCGTTTTGAGTTTTGTAGTTGTGTTGGTGGTTTTTGTTGTGTGTAGCCTTTGCAGTTGTGTTGTGAGCCTTGCAGTTGTGTTGTGGCTCTAGCGTGTGTTTTCCATCGAGGCTCTTGTGTGCGACGTCTCGGTCGCAGTACAAAACAGAAGCTTGACCCGTTAATGCAGCTGGAAAAAAACCCCGACTTCCCAGAGATAACGAGGCCTCAGAACAACGTCTCCTCCCTCGTGGAGGAAAGTCGCCCCCGAAGTCTTTAACCGTCTCATGTGATCAGACGTGTAGACGTGATCCCCGACAACCAAATTAAAGTCGGATGTAAACACCGGACTCATTTTTCTCATCAGCTCAAAAACACCCAACGGAACAAACCGACGAGTCAGAGCCGGTAATTCTTCGGTCTCCGAGTCTCTGAACCCGAACGAGGCTTTAAAACCCGTATTTACATCAACAATCACGTTCTGCAGAATCCAGGAGAAAAAGCCCCGTCGTGTTAGTGTCGCGTTTCCTGCAGAGACAGAGTTTTATTTATGAAACAGAGCTGAAAAAGCAAAAGGAGCAAGTCAAACTGGAACATGCACCAGAACCGACTCTGTGTCTGAAATGATCATTTTCTCTTCTCAGCCCGTGTCTCAAGCTGATTAGCAACTGAGATGCTCTTAAAAGTCAACGTGCTTGCTGAGTTCAAGGCGTCCCGCTTCAGACTCTGGTTTAATTATATATTTGTCATTATTTGTGGCCCCTGAAGGCAACACTGTGACGCAACACTCTGACATTAACTGGATGGGTTTGGATTTAGAGCCTATTACTTTTTCGGGTTTGTAAATTCATCCGGTGGAGTCGTTTCACTCGGGCCGGTAATATTTTTAAAAAAATGACGCACGTTTTAAAATACCTCCTTCTTCACGAGTGTGTGTGCTGCTGTAAGTCGGTATCATGCATTTCAGTGTCCGAGCTTTAAATGCATTTAAAAGCCTCGCTGGAAGAAACGCACACTTCACAGTCCGTGTGAAAGAAGAGCGGCAGTTTCTTCCTCATCATTAAAGACATGACGGAGATTTAAAATCTGAGAGATTCACTGCATCAATCAGCCGGTGATAAATGAGGAATGATGAGAAGCCGCCAGTCAAGATATCTCAAATCCTCTTTTCCCTTCCAAGCTTCAGGCAGATGTAAAGTATGAATAAGCTGCGGTGTATGAGTGTATGTAAGTGCAAAGTCTAATCCAATCCAAACCTCTTACCTTCAACTGTAAAGTGGGATCGTCACGGGTCAGACGCAGGTCACACATAAGCCGTTTTTCAGACGGGATCTCTGGAGGATTGAGTCCGGACTTTCCTCCGGGGGTTGTTTTTCACATACGAGCGAAGCAGCAGGAGATTCTGTGGCTCGGACTCGACAGAGAAGGAAAATCCCTGGAGCGATACGGTTTGAGGAGGTGCAGCAGGCAGAGGCACGAGCCCCTCGTCAGCAAAAGCTTCGTCCTCATCCTCTACGTGTGCGGCATCGCTTTTCAGTCCTGAGATATTTGTATTCTTTTTGTTTTGTCATTTTTGGGTGTCGATTGTTAGAAACGTCGTCAACACGCCCACTCGCTCGTAGACGGTCTGCTGTATATTCTCATATTATAATTTTTTACTGGGCCGAGCTCAGCACATGTCCGAGAGCAGCTGTAGAGACGCATATTTTTCATGTACAGCAAAACACACAACAGGAAGGTTGCTGGAGTTTGTAGGCTGGTCATGTGTCAGCGTATTAACTAGACAATCATTTGTGTATTTCCTTATATATATATATATATTACTGTTTGACAACTGTTAACTCTTTTGTGTCTGCAGGTTCTCAGTGGACCAAGGAGCCTCTGCAGCAGGAAAGGTGAGATTAACGACAACAGACACAATCACAATGGAAGTAACTCTGTTTTATTGTCATCGTCCCTCGTCCCTGAGTGTCGTTGTGGTTCCTCGTTGTGGTTCTGTCGACGTCTCGACGCTTCGGCTCTTTGAATCTACGAATCGGCTGCTTTTCTCTGCTGAAGGAGAAAATCTGCACTGTGATTATACGTCAGTGAACAATGTGCTGCCCAGCTGGGGTTGTGGTTTCAGCTGCTCCTGACCGGACTGTCAACCTTTCACATATGGTGATGACTCCGGCCGGCAGCAGAGGAAGCTGCTGCTGCAGTGATTTGAATTTTTGGGGGGCGTAACACAGAGGTGCATCGGTTTGGTTTTGGTTCTGAGACGAGTCTCTTACACATGGGTTGTCTGTGACTCTCAGGTGTGTGAGCTGACTGCAGAGATCTCTATCCAACATGAGGATCTAAAGCCTCAGAGGAGGAGCCAGAGGAGCCAAGCGGACCAATCACAGCTGCGGTGGTCTGCGTCACCTCAACGCGTAGTTACATTTTGGGGAAGTTGCACGTCGGGGTACGGCGTAGGTTCGACGCAGAAGCATGAATTGAGCTTTAGTTTGGAGGATTAAAACTTGTAAGGAGCCGACATGCTTGTGTGGACAGAGATAATGAAGATGTACGAGTATGGATGCAGCCAAAGGTTTTTAAACGCACCAGGAAGACGGGCCTGTTACAGCTGTCACCAGCCAGTGCACTTCCATTGTCTTCACCGTAGACTGTGACTGTGACTTTGAAGCAGGCGGCAACGCGTTGCAACGAGGACGTAAGAGGAAGAGAGTTGGAAGAGACAGCAGCTGATGGCGAGGGGGATGGGGGGGGGTGATGGGAGGAAGGTGAAAGGGGGGAGCTCGCTGTTCATTACGGAAGATGCAACACACTGTAAAGGAGATCAGTGTGAATGAAGATGTAAGTGGGAGGCACTTTGAAAAGAAGGGGGAACACACGTTTCCTCCAGAGTGGAAGCTAAAGTAATTTATCTGCGTAGTTTTAAACCTGTTGGCCGTGTAGCCCCCCCCCCCCCCCCCCCCCCCCCCCCCCCCCCACAGAAACTAAGATGGATTGTGTTTGGGGGGGGGGGACGTCTATCTAATCACAAGCTGGGAGATAACAGAGTAATTCTGCAGGAATAAACCCAACATTAAGAAACGTTGCCAAATCCGTCCACTCACCGAAACAACTGCCTTCTACGTGCCACACTGACCGAAGAGGTCATTTATCAGAGCGCCAGCGGGGATGAAGTTAAAGTTTCTACTACTTGGTCGAGTGCGACGTGCAACTTTTCTAGCTTTTATAATATCATCTTGAAAATGAATTTGACGGTTCACTGACTTGGAATAAGGTGAATGCTTCTTCTTTTATTCCAACTCCCTCACCCCCCCCCCCGAGTCTCTGTTCTCAGAGCAATTTGCATCCATCACTTCACATCCTGTTTCTGCTTTGACTTTATTTGTAATCCAGCTGCACCTTGAAGTCCATCCATGCATTTATTTATAAGGTTGATCCTTTAAGGGTTGCGGGGGGACTTGAGGCCGGGGCCAGCCTGGATATATGCCAGCGGATTACAGGGGCAGCACACAGACACAAACAACTATTCACATTCACACCTATGGACAATCTAGAAAACCCTTCAGACTCTGACAGAGCTGAGGTTCAATACTGCTTGAAGGGAAAGTGAAAAATATGCGTCGGCATAACGACGCCATGCCTCTTCCACTCGACAGCAGAATCTCACAAGAGGGGGAAAGTAATTATATATAATTCAGAGGCGTTTGACTTTAAGATCAATGCTGACATCTTTCTGTTGGAGGACAGATTTCATTAAATTCTCCCGCTAATGCTCGCACTGCGATACGAGTTGTGCCGGTCAGAGCTTTGCAGCTTCCACATGCACGTGCATGGATAATATCATCTGTGGGTTCCTGCAGCACCTTGCACCTCGTGTGTGAGGAGAGGCCTCCGCTCTCCAGCAGCCGCCACCGTTCAGCCCGGAGAATTTATTACCCGCTGGCCGCCTTCGTCCTCTCCGGGGATTCGCAGGACACTCGCCTCCCAATCCAGTCTCTGATCCGGTGTGTGTGTGTGTGTGCCCATAAATAATGTAAGTCCAGCTCTTTGTGATGAACTGTGAGCGGTGACACATTGCAGCGGTTGAGCCGGGACTGGATTTAACACTGTAAAGATGGTCAGAAATACTGGTCTGATGAAACTTCTCCTTTTAAAAATGTTTTTGTTAAATCCGTGGAGATTCGGACCTGCACCATTTTTATGGAAATGCTTTGTTTGTTTGGCTTTTCCACTTAATTCCACAGTTCGGTGTGAAATCGAGGTGATGTGACAAAGGTCCCAATCCTCCCCTTTTGATGTAGAAGCAATATGACTGGTGTGTGTCTCCAGATGGAACTGGAAAAATACCTCAAAACTGCATTTCAAAAACATTTTGTGCGTTAAAGCCACACACGCACACAGCAGCAGGAGTCGCACGCAAAGAAATAAGATCCGACATTTCCCATTTGCGATGATCACAGAGAAACACGTGTATCTTACGTTCCCGCTGTTTGCTTCTATCCTCGTTGAGCCGAGGATCAATAACCTTTGTGAGACACGTTCACAGAGAATCGCCGTCGTGAGCCTCGGCGCTTGTGTTTGTAAGATTTTCTTTCTTCTCTGGTTTTCAAAGTGGCCAGCGTTTGATTTGTGAGAGTAATCTGGGGGGGAGTTTCTATTCAGGAAAACAAATCACGAACCTCAGAGGGTCTCTGCAGAACCCCTGTCAGGCTTTGTGTTCTGTTGTTAAAGTCACATCCATAGAACTTTAATTAAACCATTTTAAACAAAACTTTACCAGCGCATCTGCAGCAATTCGGCTGTTTAATTGAAAATATCTTTAATTGCTTCTGGGAGGAGGGTATTTATATATCAGTCATTAACACTGGGAGGGGGAGTCAACTATTATAAAATAATTCAAGTTGAATCTTTAATTAAAAGGGGGAAAAAGTAAAGTTTGAACTTAACTCTGGATTTGATTTCACCAGCTGCTTAAAGTTCTTAGAAACAGAACAGACATTAAAACATCAAGGAAAAAGGTGTTCCATCACAGCAAGAAGGTTCTCGGTTTGAATCCCTGTATCTGTATGGCTTTTCTCCGGGTTCCTCTGACTTCTTCCCAGGATTCGATTGGCTCTAGCTCCCCCTGCAACTCTAAAGAATAAGCGGTATAAATGATGGATGGATGGATGGATAGAATACAGGGAGGGCTACCTGCAATCTGGTTGGACAAACCACATAGGGCAGACAATCCGTAAACACGGTACTTTCCTGTCGTCCTCTGTCCATTTGTGGCAGCGTCGATATCTGTAAACTATCGCTCTGTGTCCGCTGCATCGTTTCATTCCTCCGGCTCATGCGGTGCTTTTGTTTGCCGACTGTTATTAAAGTGTCAGCTGAAGGATATTCTTGGAAGCACGCTGTGTGTCCGTCTCAAACCCTTTGTCCTACAGACTGACCTTGATGTCCGGTGAAGCCTTTGGATGTAAACTGTGTAGTTTCATGCGTTTCCACATGAGAAGCTTGTTGTTGCTGCCGTAACTATCGACCCTTGTAGTTCTGAGCGATGGTGTCGAGCCAGAATCACACTACATGCGATGGAATACAGATTTTTTTTTAGATGCCGTTTATAATAAAAAAAGACATAACCCTGTTTTGTTGCAGCCATCGCTCAACGCCATCGCAGCTTTATCAGAAGAGATCTCTCAGAAACCAAAGTGGAGGAAATAAAGAAATGTGCAAGATCAGAACGAACCAGGACATCTAAAGGACGAGCGGGGGGGGGGGGGGGGATGTCTGCTGCATCGTGCTTGTGTTCGACGTGCATGTACTTTATGATACTGTCCGTGTGTGTGTGTGGGAAGAGACACACACACACACACACACACACACACACACACACACACACAGCAGAAGTAAAGCAGAGCGAGGGACATTAAGTTGGACAGATATGTAGCAGCAGGGCTTTAGGGCTCGGGAGTGTGGGGGGGGGGGGATAATTCACCCCCCTGCAGCTCCTCCACATGATACACACAGAGTGGACACACACCGGGAACCTCACACTGTGTCAACACGTCCTCGCCATAAATATTAATCTCTCTCTGAACGATGTGACTGCGCCGCTTAAACAAGCAACAGAGGTTTGTGTTCATCTCGGGATTTTCTCGGGCCGGCTGGTGCCTGTGGACACACAGACACACACACACACACACACACACACATGCACACACACACACACACACCACACACGCTTACACAATTACACAATCACGCCCCTCCTCCATCCTGCAATTGCAGCCCCAAAGGCCAAACCCGGACCACTAAGCTAATTAATGAAGCAAAGGTCACACGGTAACTCTCACCCCATTTGGGCGCAGATCTACAACGAGTGAATGTCGTTTGAGAGACGACAAATTGTGTTACTGCCAATAACAAAGGTAAATATTGCTTCTGTCTGACAAACACGGTTTATTTATAACTCCGTCAAGCAGGTTATGTCTGCGGTTGTTAGTTTGTCGGCAGTTGGCGAGATGAGGCACAGACTGCACTTGACGGATCACTACAGAACTTGGTGGAAGGATGTGCTGCGGGTCAGGAAAGGAAAAGAGTGGAAGAGAAACAACGACATCCATGTTTGCATACGAGGGCACTTGAAGTAATCACACACACATCGATCCTTGAAATGCTCCTTGTGAAACCAGCAAGCAATTCAAAGATGAACTCCTTCAAAAGGAGAAAACAGCTGCAGCACCAGACTGAACACTTCAAGCTGAAGAGAAGGACGTTCTCGTTCAAAGAAAATCCCTTAAAGCAATAAAGAACAAAAACATCCTGCGTTACACTGGATTCTCGCTGCTTGAACAGAAACACAAGGTTGAGGCTGCGTTAAAGAAAATATACAGAGTGTCAGTCATGGCTTGTCATAGAATGTGTGTGTGTGTGTGTGCGTGCTTGTGTACACACACGGAGGGATTTTCACCAATCTTGGTGGGAAGATTACAGAGCTTTAACTTTTGGAGCTGCACTTCCTCTGCAGTGATGAACACTGATGGAGCCAATAAAACTGCAGCGACCGTCCAAACCCCTTCAGCTGCAAAACACACACACACACTCAAACACACACACACTCGAACACACAAACGCACTTCAGAGTAAACAAAGAGAAGAACGCACGTCAGCTGTTGGGGAGAGCTGAGGAGCAGTATAAATACTTCATAAATACTTTGTGATGACGATTTATGAAGCCTGTGAAAGTTTAGTCTCTAAAGAGACGTTGGTCCACGTCCCCGACAGCAGCAGCAGCACAGCAGCAGCAGCAGCAGCTTTGTCACTTTAACAAGATGAGTGTTTGGTCTGGTTCAGACTTTTCTGAGGCCTCAAACTCCGATGTTGTCATTGCAGTTCATATTTTATTTTTGAAAAGTGGTAAATCAAAATTCGGTCCAAAGTAGGCCACAGAAAACGTCCTGGTCTCTCCTCCTCCTCTGTAACTGTATTGCGATGAAATATATGTTTGCACGCATTCAAACTTTGTGTAGCAAATCAAATGTTGTGCAGAGGTTGACCCTTTGTGTTTGATAATAAAATATTGAATTATTAATATCTATTTATGTGCCAGCGTCCTTGACATGTATTCCCTCTGTGCAGAAGGAGAAGTGAGTGTTGTCAGAGATGAGCTCTTGTTTCTTCACCTTGACGAGCAGCGTTGTGTCTCGTAATGTTGGCGGTAACCTTCCGGCGTCACCGTGCACCGAGCCAGTGGAGCAGTAAATGTGTCTGTGGTTGGAACGTGTAAGTCAGTGGTTCTGAACTCACTCTTCCTCCTCTGGTCCCGATATCAAGATCTGCCCAGTGAGGTTAAACCCAATCTGTGCCTCAATCCATTTTTTACAGCATTTGTTCGACTTCTTTTTTCCTCTTGTGATTTTTCCACAATCCTGTTTTTTTATATTTTCTGAGCAAAGGGCTTAAGCTGCGAACGCAGGCCGAGAGCAGGGAGGCGAGAAATAGAAGGGACACTTCCCTTTGGCGAGAAAGATTAGAAACAAACACACAAAGACCCTCTCGGCACTTCCTGTGATTAGCGTTGCACCGGTCTGTTCGGGGGCCTCGGCAGTTGTTGATGACTCATTATCTGAATCATTATTAGTGTTGCACAAAGCAGAAATACGTCACACTGCATAGAACAAGTGCAGAATATGTTTCACTTTGCACAATAAACATGAGGCTGGGAAAAAAGACGAGTCGGAATAAGACGCTGGCGTGTAAACAACATTTTCTGACGACCTAAACCTGAATAATGTCATATTTGGAATAAGAAATAATCAAATGACCACGTGTGGAGCTTTCTGATGCATTATGTGGACACGTATACGTCTTATAAACATTATACAATCCGACATGCGACGTGTAAACAAGTAGAAAACCGTAATCTATGTCTATGCTATGAAACATGTAAACAGGAATAGTCAACACATGAAGCAACTCGTGTGTAAACATCACAATTAAAATCGTGTCTTATTCAGAATAAGTTGTGATGCTGCCGTCGGTGTTGAGAGGAACAGTGTGACTTCACTGGAGGAACAGCACCGGTGTGTGTGGCCGGTGTGTGGCCGTGCGGCCCTCAGGGCAGCAGAGGGAAGCAGGTCCTCGTGTTCCAGGAGTCAAGGCTGAGGCTGTGATGGAAGTGTGAGTCAACACAACACAGGGGAGAACAGCTTTCTGTCTATTGGGAAAACACTTTTTAAACTTCATCTCAGCTTCTGTTTGGTTAAGTCGAGTCGAGCCGGGCAGAGATAGAGCTCGTGACATTTCCAGGTCCTAACGCAGCCGGCTTTTGATTTGGCTTTATCTGATTTGCTCTTTATCGATTGGATGTCGACGGACGTGGCTGTTGTTTGTCGGTGGTCGGGATTAAAGGGCCAATCAGTTTATCTGGCATTTGAAAACCCCCCCGGCCGCAGACTGAGCTCCGAGCTTCTGGCCGAGTTCAACATCTGGAATCGGCAAAATCCTGGTGCTCGTCTTCAGACCTCGTTAGCAGGAGGCTGCAGGTGTTCCGCTCCAGTTGAGTGACGACCGATTCCATTAACTCCCTCAAGTGTCAGTCTGCCCTCTAATATGACAGCGAGAGGAAGAGTGGACACGGCTGCATCGGAGAGACTCTCCTGGAAGGAGCCGGGGCGATTAGGATGCGAGCTGGGTAGCACCACAGTTCACCTTGGACATTTAACAGCTGGAACACTACCGTCGATAATGCAGTCGGACGAGGGCCACGACGAAGAGCTGAGGATGAGGCGAAGGCTGAGAGGGGTGGCGGGGGTGAGGAAGACGACGCCGGGGCCAGACACGGAGCCCCCCCCCCCGCAGCGGTGACTTTGAAGCGGTGCCTTAGATTAAGGAGTTAATTAGAGACGGCGTGCTAACGAGCAGATAAACGAGAGGAGCGAAGGAAGAGGCGGCGAGAGAAGAGAAAGGATCAAACGTGGAGAGAGGAAGTGACATGACTTTCTGAGTTGTTGTGTGATTTGGCAAAGAAACAAAAACCTCCGACATGTGTGAACGTTTCCTGGTGAGGATGTGGCGCCGGCGCCGCTCGGCACTAATGATGACGGGTGAAGGTGCGGCAGCAGGAAGAAGCCCGGTCACTTATACACCTGGGATTAGAAGACTGATGCTTGGTTCACTGCATGTGGGCGTAATTTATGATCCTGTTTCTCTGTCACTTCCTTTGTCTCCTCACGACCTCCGCCCGGCCCCCGGCTCCCCCTCCACCTCTGGGCCTTTTCTCAAACTGCACCTCTGCACCTGAGTTAGTGTTTATCCAGATGTTCCCCTTGCCAACAAATCTTGGACCTTCACGGGCAAAAGCAGATTGCTGTTCGATCGGGAGTCGGGAATAACTCAATCAAAAGAAAACACAAGTACAACCTTCAGAGTAAACAACTTTAATATAGAGAATGAATGTTTGTTTGAAATATAAACATAGATGCACATCTTGTCCAGATGATAAATTCGGATACAAATATGTCTTCGAAAGGTCAAATCGGACAATGTTATTGGCCGACTGATAAATCTTACAGGCTCTGGTAAATATGAAATGTTTAAAATCAAATCAAATGAACATGTCAACTTTTATTCGTATTTATCCCTCACAACGTGTTCCGCTGACTCCTGTATGTGGAAATGAAATGTGCGAACCTTCCTCTTCCTCCTGTTTCCATCTCTCATTCCCCTCTTCATCCTCTTCTCATTTTTAATCCCTCCTTCCCGTCATCCTCCTTTTCCCTCGTCTAAAACATCGTCTAATCCCGTTTTACCGCCGCTGCAGCTCCTCTCCCTCGCCGGCTCTCGACCTCATCACTCTGACTTTATTCCTCTCTTCATCACGTCCTAAAAGAAACCTCATAAATAAGAAATCTGAATCAGCAGTAAAAGTCCCTTAACGTCTCCATCTCTTGTCTTTTCTTTCTGTCCTGTCTCCCGTCCTTCCCGTCAGCCCGGGTTTTATAAGGGCGTGGCGGGCTCGCAGGTGACCCTGTCCAGCCTGGTGAACCAGTCCCGGGCCATGCTGGAGGAGCAGGCGCGCCACCTGCTGACGGAGGTGGAGCGGCAGACCATGGTGTACTACGTGGAGGAGTACCGGGACGGGCACATCGGCGCCGAGCAGCTGGTCATGGCGTTGTTCGAGCTCCTCAACACTCACGCCAAAGTAAGAAGTTTGTCCGAGACAGAAAAAGGACGAGAGGGAATTGATTTTCTTCTGAATTGATGATTCTCGAGTCTTTCTGAGATTCATTCTCGGGCCTTTTCGTCGATTGCTCACAGTTGGGTTTTGTTTTTCCTTCCGCCTCAGCCGCCTGGAAAGTCTTTCCGTCCGCCTGCCGTAGTTCACCTTGTAAAGAGACAGTAAATCCAAAGCTTTTTATTTTCCAGTTTTCAGGAGCACAGCTGCCTCGAGCAGGATTTACTGTTCCTGGTTTAGTTCTTTATATTGTTCGGCAGTAGTTCATCTGAAAATCAGAGCTGGATCACGATCATTTAAATTGATTTGTGTCATTTTAAATTTAAATTTAGATCCTTCCAACCTGCTCCGTTTAACGAGTTAAAGCAAAGTTGTTCTTCAAGTCACCGTAAAAAACACGAACGCACGGTTCTGCAGATTTATGACAAAAGGTCATAAATAGGAACCATCCCCACTTCTTCTTTTAACTGTCGCACGTCTGAAGAGAAAAGAAAAGATATGAAACTGTTTCTCACACAAAAGGAGTTTGATGACGAGGTTATAAAGTTTAAACTGCCTCAGAACAACTGTTATGATCGGGGGGAAATCCAGATTCTAATAGAGAACTCTGAAAAGCAGTGATAGTGGCTCTGACGTTATTTAAATTCAGTAACTTGTCAGTTCAGTCCTGATTAAAGTTCAATTTAATCCGGGTTTATAAAGGATCCGTCTCCGAGCCCATCGGCTATCGGCGAATTAGCCTCGGGGCAACGGCCAAGAAGCGAGGAGATAAGAAAAGACTTTTGCAAATCCCAAGGAAATTATTGTTCTGGCTTGCTCCGAGATAAAAGCACAACAGTACATAATAGAGTAGAGAGAATATAGAACAATAGAGACTAGAAAATATAAGTGTGTATATCCAGTACAGTACACGCTCTACTATAAGGTCATGTTATAATAAATATATATAAATATAAAGTGTATGCAGAACCAGTGCCTTGTAGAAGCAAAACAAATTAAAATTAAAAAAAATAGTTAAGTTACGGGAGATTAAACTAAAACAATATAATAATATATAAAAGATCAATTTAAATCTTGACCCTCACATGAAGAATCTGTTCATAGAGATAAGTGAAGGATTAAACCAACATTTTATTAAGAAGAAAGAAGTGTACGGCCCTGGTCAGTTTCAGAATAAAGTGTAAAGAGTTTAAACCTCGACTCCACCCTGGTTTTAAAGGTCTCCCCCCCCCCCCCCCCCCCCCAGTTCTCTCTGCTGTCCGAGGTGCGAGGCCTGGTCGCCCCCCAGGACCTGGAGTGCTTCGACGGGATGGTGCTGCGACGGGAGATCCAGGCCCTGAAGGCGCGGCAGGGCAAAGCCGGAGCGACGGCCCCGCAGCCCGACTCCCTGTCCATGGTGTCGTACCCCGACACCCTGAACTCGTCCTCCGCCAGCTTCATGACCAACACCACCCTCAGCTCGGCACGGGTACGGCCTTTCATTCGTCCCGTCGACTCCTCATCATTTGGCTCTCGCTCTGTTGAGATTCATTTCCCCCGCTGCTGCAGTCGCTTGAGGTTTTTCTTACGTGCATGAAGGTGCAGCAACAGTTTAACCTGAGTGCTGCTGTTTTCTGCTCTGGCTCCCTTTCCCCTCGACTTCTTGGCTCTTTTGTCCTTTCCCTCCTTGGCTGTGTGTGTGTGTGTGTGTGTGTGTGTGTGTGTGTGTGTGTGTGTGTGTGTGTGTGTGTGTGAGAAGGAGAACGAGGCCAGTGTGGTGTGTTTTCATGGGTTATAGCCGATTCTGCTGCAGGAAAGATCTTTCTCTCTCTCTCTCTCTCCCGTGTGGACTTCCTCGGGCTGAACCACGTTACGTTTCACTGCCTTCCTGTTCAGATTGAAAAGGCTGCTGATGTTTGATGGGTTTGTGTTTTTGTTCCCCCCCCCAAAAAACCTCCCCCCGTCTCCCCCTTTGTAGGAAAGGCTGCTCTGGCTCATAGATATGATGGAGGTAGGAATCGCTGAGTGCTTTCCAAACACAAACCTGCACACGAGAGCAAAGAGCTGTTAACTGTGGGCAGTTGTGTAACACGTACACACACGTACACACACACAGACACACTTTACCTCAGTCCTTGGTTTGTGTTTTTTGCCGTGAGTTTGTTTGGCGTGTCGTTGTTTTTTCTTCCTTCTCATTTTTTCTTATTTTCACATCGAAAGTGATGAGTCACTCTCCGCAGGCTGAGGTGTTAAGAATTCAGAATCCTAACACTTGTGGTGTTGTTACGACCTCTCGCTCGTCCTTTCTCTGCAGATCTGGATGTTCCACCGTGTCGGGGGGGGGGGGAGATCACAGTTACAGACAGAACAGATCACACTCACAACAGCAGCTGGGCTGTTTTATCCCGAGCAATTTGTATCCAGAAAACTTTGTTTGAAATTAAATATATTTCTTGAAAATGCCTCGTCTGTATATAACAAGAACGTTGCCCAGAAAATAATAAATTTCAGGCTTATTTGCATTTGCTCTGTTATTATTATTCCTCTCCAGTTTTATCACTGACTGATTATATTCACTGTGCTTAATCAAGAAAGGGGCTTGTTTACTTATCTTTGGTTAAATGGACAAAAATCTGGGTGTTTTTTGGTGAAATATTCGTCTGTTAGACTTTTTTATTTGACTCCATCACGAAGACAAATCACCAGAATGTGACTGTCGAAAACTTGAGTAATACTCCCACACACACACACACACGCTCTGATTGCTCACTGTGCAGGGCGGCGTCTGCACGTGTTAAACAGTTGATGAACTCTGATGATAACTAAACTGTCTGTAATTGCTCCCCGTGCAGCTACGAGGGGTAATTAAGCTGAAGTGATTGTTTTTTTGTTTTTGCTTCAGCGACAGATTTTAATTCAGGGCGATGTATTAACCCCCCCCCCCACCTCGTCTCCACCACACCGGTGGGACCGAGCTGCCAAATCCTGCTTTGAACTGAGCTGATGATTCTGAATCGATTTCTCAGCATGTGTGTTTTGAAGACCTGATAGCCGAGTGTGTGTGTGTGTGTGTGTGTGTGTGTGTGTTTGTGTGTGTCTTTGTGTATTTGCTTGCCTTACTTGTGGACCCTGAGTCTGATATTGACGTCTTTTCTCATCTGACGTGGACGTGGAATATCAACCAGATCCCATTTGGCATTTGTTCTGGGATAAACGCACATCTGTGTGCAACATCTGCTCACTGTAATATCTCTCTGCTTCCTCCCCCTCCTCTGTTTCTCTGTCTTTCCCTCGCCGTCTCCCCCTCTTCACTTCGCCTCCTCTTCCTCTTCCTCTTCCTCTTCCTCTGCTTCTCTCCTGCGTCTCCTATAGAACGACAGCGTGGTAGAGACTAATGGGAAGGACCCCCCGGAGAGTCTGAACACTCTGCTGACCGACGTCTCTCTGGTGAGCTCGGCCGGCCGCTGCTTTGGCCGGATACAGACGACACGGGGGAGAAATGATGAGGAGGGGGGGGGTGGAATATGTTAAAAAAGACAAATCCGAGACAGACGTACTCGAGACACCAGGCAGAGTGAAAACATGTTTATCTTTGTAAGATGAAGCGCTGGCCGAGGGTTTCTTCTTCATCTGTTTCTTTGTTCTGTGGGAAGAGGAGAGCAGGTCATTAGATGCCACCTCACTTTCGCACCGTAGGTTACAGGAACATCGAATAGTTCTCCGGGCGACTCCGGTTTCCAGAGCGACATCAAGAGATCTCATTGTTTACTCCGAGCAGCAGCAGCAGGCGAGAGGGAGGTCACGGAGGAAGCTTTTAGTCTGCCACACAAATCATACCTTATTTTTCTCCTTTGGTAAAAAATGTTCTTTCATGCTCATTTTATGTCTCCGCTCATGTCTCAGTGTTTTTTCATCCCACTGTTCGGTTTTGAGTTTTCTGCATTTTTAATAAACGCAGGATTCAGGTGAAGGAGCAGGTGTTCGGAGGTTTTGAAGGGTTTTCACAGCAACTGGTATTATCACTCAAACTGGTGGAGTGGTTCGATATGTGTGTGATGCAGTCGTGTGGGTGAGAAAGACTGTATGAAAACTGGGTTTGAACATTGATTTGAAATGTGCATAATGCATAGTGCATCATGTTTGTAAATTTTAAAAACAAGATCTTTAAAATATGGGTGAACTTGTGCTGACGGATCAGGACCCGGTCACACGTACGCGGATGTTTCAGCGGCGAACCTTCACCTCGTGTTCACTGTCAGTCTGTGAGCGCGAGGAGGCGAATAAAACATTTGCTTCCTGTGGCGCCGTGAATCCACAGCCTCGGCTTCTCGTGGAGTTCAGCCTCCGTGAACTCTGACCCCCGATATTCGCTTACGTGTGACCGTGCCCTCTCGGAAAGGATTGTTTTAAATTTGCAGAGCCGCTCATTTCTTGTAGAATCTGTGTATATGTAATTGTTCGTTATGCAAACAAAACGATTTCCTGATTTCAGCCCCTTGATGCACATGGTCACGTTCTCTAATGCAGTATATTGTGCTACACCTCTAATCAATGATGATGATTATATCCTCTCACTTCAGGATGATGTACAGTCCACCGCTGCAGAATCGCCCCCATCCTTCAAGCCTCCGCCCCCCCCGGGGGTGCAGAGGCGCCCGAGCAGACGAGATCCGCTCAACAAATGCCCCTCGTCCGAATCCTCCCACTCGGGCTTGTACTTCACGGCCCCGCCCTCCCACGGCCATAGCAAAGAGCCAGGACACGCCCCCGCCCCGTCCCCGCCCCCTCACCCGCACCACGCCACAAACGGGAGCCCGCCCGGGACCCGTCGCAGGATCACGCGGCCGTCAGAAAGCGAGATCCTTCGCTGCCTTCCAAGAAGGAGCAGATAGCAGCTGCTCAGTTGTCCATGGTCGCCCGGCACAACATTGGCCCTTTCCCCCGGGTGCAGTCCCCCAACAGAGGCACCAAACCCGCCGCCCCTTCCCCTTCTCCCCCGCCCCCACCTCCGCTCCCTGCTCCCCATCCGCCCCCGTCTCTGCCCCTCAAACCCGTGTCCATGTCCAAAGCCTCCTCCTCCGCCGCCTCTAAACAGAAGTTTGTCACGGTGGAGGTTCACAGGCCCAACGCCGAGCCCGACGTCAACGAAGTGCGGCCGCTGCCACAAGCTCGAGGTGAGGAACCTGGATCCCGGGAGGTCACGTGTTCAAATCCCACATGTTTCTGCAGCTAATAATTACACCATTAGTTCATGTGTTCATTAGGTATAAATTCCCAGAGTCCAAGCTGACACCCTAACAATTCTAATATGTATATATTTAGTGCAGAAAAGAACTAAACTTTCATGAGAGCATTTTTGCAAAGAGCCGATTTTTTTCCTCCCCGTGAATCCAGCATCAGAATTGATGGTGCGAGTCCCTCGTCACTCAGCGGTTCACTGGAGCGTCACGAGCACAGACAAGCGGCTCCGGTACCAGAGGCAGAGCTGCTTCCTATCAGTGCACATGCTGACTGGGCTGGAAACACGGCCACAAGAATACAGAACTATTGACGTACAACATTTATCGTCTGTGAACGAATCTCTGCTTCCAGAAAACATTTGTAGTTTATCTCTTGGTTGTGAAACATGGGGATTCAGTGTTCCTGCTCAAAATGTGGAAATTCGAGCAGTTTCAGTTATAAGTTTGAGTATAAAAACATATTTATAATCTCTCTCAAATACGTATTTACTGATGTGCTTAATTATCCAGAACATTGTGCCATATGACCCCTAAAAGGGATAAATCGAAATAACTTTTAAATCCTTTATTAAATCTTCAAATCTGATGTTTTTCTTTTTTTTAAATTACAAATCCAAAAAGCTGCCATTTGAGACAAAGCTTAAACCAGTAAGAAACTAGAGAGCTCATAGCTCCTGGGCGGAGGTAGTCAAAGTGTTTACATACAGAGAGACTTGTTGGTTGAGACTCCCTGACGTCATGTCTTCCCCCCCCCCCCCCCAGGTGGCGCCCTGTCTCAGCTGTCAGACAGCGGCCAGACCCTCAGTGAGGACAGTGGCGTGGACATAGCTGAGTCAGCACACGTCCGCAAAGACAGCAGCCCCCATTCCTCACGCACCCGCCTCCCCCGAGACGCCCAGGGAGGCGGGGGGAGCAACCCCTCCAAACCGGTGAGGGGCTGGGAGAGGGAGGGGGGGGGGGGGGGGGGTAGTATCAGAACAACGGCGGGACACGAAGAACGTTCTCAGTCGACCTCGCCGTCTGTGCAATGTTGTATTTCTGTCTCTGTGAGGACTGATTCCAGTTGGAGACCTTGAGGGGAACGAGGACGTTTGTGAGAAAGTGGAAACATTTCTGGAAATCTCCGACCTCTTCGGGGAAATTGAGGGCATTTGTTAAAAAGAGCGAACGCGTTTGGTAATTGAAGATCTTGTGGTGGAAGATGAGGTTTTGAGAAGTGAGGGCATCTGTTGGGACGAGGACGTGTTTTGGAAAGTGTCGACATCGAGTCCGATCGCTCATCGAAGGCCGTTCAGGGGGGGGGGGGGGGTTTTAGTGTTGAAGCTGCAGAGCAGAACTTCTGTCTCCTTCGGCCAGTGAGTAATAAACAGTATAACATGTATAAATCTCTAAAGAGGAGGAGGAGCCACACTGCTCTTAATTTGAGTTTGTCCTCCGAATGACGCCATCGGTGCAAGATGGCTGCCCCCGTATCCAAGATATCTTGGCTTCAGTTCTGGATCCTGGGAGGAAGTAGAGATGCATTCTCCATTTTTCACTGCCAGTCGTCTTTCTCTGGTGGTTTTTCTGGTTTCTAGTGCACGAAATTTGTCACAGAAACCACATTTTAAACTTTATATTTATATATTTATATATTTATACACTGATTGGCCAGAAAAAGAATTTGCTGAACTTGTTTTGAAAGAGCTTGAAAGTGCTGCACTGCAGTTTCAAGGGTAGGGTTAGATGTTCGTTAATAATTGAAGCTGGAATCGGTCCTCACAAGCGTAGAAGTACAACTGTGTGTGTCTCTGTGTGTGTCTGTGTGTGTGTTACAGGTTGATAAATCAATGTGATGTATCGCTGATCTCTTCCCTCCACAGTCCTAACTGATCTCTTCTCTCCTCCGTCCGTTCGCTCTCACTTTGTTTCCTTTGTCTCACTCACTGTTTGTGTTTGATTTCTCACTCACGTCATTCTCCCAATCACACGCTCCATCGTTTACTCCATCGCTCAAAGAGAGAGAGCGGCGCAAACCTCAACTCTCAGATCACTCTGTGGTTCTTAGTGATGGATCGGGGGGGGGGGGGGGAATAGGAACGATGGGAGTATCCAGACTGTTTATGACGAGCGGGCCGTTAGGATCAAGGTCTGTTTCAGGTGCTGGGTTGCTAGGCAGGAGAAGTGAGGGCTGAATGGACTTTACTGCCAGAGAGCGAAGCATTTAAAACTTAACTGAATAAGACATTTGTTTCCACTCATTCTTCTGTCAGTAAAAATAAACAGTGGGTTCGCTGGAGCAGGGTTGTCGGCGAAATATTTAAAACTAAGCAAGAAGTCTCTAAATTACAGTTTCATAGGAGCCTTGTTAGAAATCCACCTGATGACCCCTGAGCAAAGTGTAAAAGTGAATATATCTGGTTTATGATTGAGTATAAGTGATGTTCTCCCGGTGCTATAACTTGTCGTATCCCTCACCTCAGCCGGGGCTGCTGGAGCCCACCTCCACACTAGTGCGGGTGGCCAAGAGCGCCTGCACCCTGGGCATCGCCATCGAAGGTGGAGCCAACACTCGCCAGCCGCTGCCACGAATTGTCACGATACAGGTGAGTCGGGTGGGAAGAGGAAAATAAAAGCTTCACCTTTTTATTAAATCAGTACCACGCGCCTCGATGTCCTTCGAGGCGTCGCACGGTTTCACGCTGCAGCTGAACTCGGGCTAATTTAGTCCACGCTGCCGCTGCCGCTGCCGCTCGCACAAAGATGATTACAACTTTAATGGCCTTCATGAAAAGGCTTGAGTGCCTGGAGACGGAGGCAGGTCACCGCAGTCACTATTTCAGTACCCGGCAGTTGGTGTAATGTGTATGTTGATATTTGGGAGTGAAGGCAGGAGGCAGTCTGAGAGATTGTAAAGCATTTTTTTACATAAAGGCCAAAGACTGAGGCTCGGTCCAGATATGTTTGTGTTTATAATTTAACATCGAAGCTCCGCGGAGTCGCACAAGCCACATGTGTGTTTTTTTAGAAATACTGGAAATTCAAATCTCCCGACTGTGCAGAGTGCAATCTGAAATATTGAAAGCCAAGCTAGACCTGACGTGTTAGTGGCCCCCTGAAGGAATCTATTGCTGTGACCGTGCGTGCACATATCTGTATCCTGTGCACTTTTATGCAAGTCAACAAAGCATCAGATCAGGACTAATGTCTGCAGCACTAATGGTTTCCCCCCCCGAACACAAAGAAGCAGGAGTTACAATTTGAAGATCAGAGGCCGACTCTGAAGTCCACGGCCGTGTTCGAAGCCGTCGCTCAGCCTCCGACTCTGCAGAGGTGGTGATTGAAATAAAAGAGGGTTTGCTCTGCTGATTGCAGGGGAGCGATGGAAATCAGCACATTCAGAATCAAAGAGTGGGCTGGAAGAACAGGAAGTGTGAGGGAAGGAGGCAAAGAGGCAAAGGAGGCAAGAGCGTTGCTAAGGAGAGGAGGGAGGAGGTTTGAGGTGCAGGTGAAGGTTGTTGTTTGAAGGGTCCTTTCTTTTTCACGTCGGTAATTCACCGTCGTAAATACGAGTTGCGATCCGAGCCTCTTCCTGCACACGTCTGTACACGTGAAAGAAGAAACCGGCAACCTCAGAAGCTAAAGAGCCAAGTCGTCGTGTTCCAGCGCGATACAGCACACCTACGCTTCTCAGCCTCCAGGGAGCGCTGTGGCAGTGCCAGACATATTGTTATCTCTGTTATAGGTTTGTGTTCAGAGTCGATGGCTTGTAAGAGATGATCAGCTACAGTTTTATACGTTTTTCAATCGTAATATTCTTGTTTTTTTTGCAAAGATTTACGCTATAAGCAAACCAAATGTTGACTTTTAAAGATCAGCTCAGCAGCTGCATGCACGTCGATTCGATTCCCACCTCGACGCGCAGGTCATGACACGACATGTCGGGTTTGAGAGATGAAGCCGCTGAACTGATGCAACAGACAAATGTCTCTGCAGGACTAATTACTCCGAATCTCTTTTCCATTGAACAGAGATAAGGTTTGTTTAAACTGTTCCGGCAGGTTGACTCCAACGTTGATCAGGTTAAATTATTCATTGGCCTCTAATTACGGCTCCGCGTTCGTTTTAATTGCACAGATTTCCCCCGAACTTCTCTTTGTCTGGGTCCGAACCC
The DNA here is from genome assembly GCA_006182925.3 of Reinhardtius hippoglossoides. NCBI lineage: Eukaryota > Metazoa > Chordata > Actinopteri > Pleuronectiformes > Pleuronectidae > Reinhardtius > Reinhardtius hippoglossoides. Next base: position 2,604,655 of record CM031687.1, read on the forward strand.
CATCGATCATCAGAGGCGCCGTGACGCCGCTGCCGCTGCCGCTGCGTCCCTGAACAATAACACCGCGTGGCTTCTCCGTTATTTGAAGACATTAATAACATGGCCGCCTCCAGGTCACTTGTGAAAGGAGCGGAGGGCGATTTGTTTTCCTGAGCAGTTTTCAAGGTGGAAAAATAAGCCCTTAAAAACTTCTCTGACACCAGGGAGACGCTAACTCAGTGTTATTAGGCCCTTGAGCAAGGCACACAACCTGAACTACTTCTCCCAGTCAGGACCAATCAGAATGACACATTCTTCTTTGCAGGGGAGTTGTTGGTTTTGTTTCGGGCTTTCTGACGACGCCCTGAACAGCAGCGTCTCGTGAAGCGAGCACAGCGTTGCAGCGAACCCGCGGCGCCCGCGTTCCCCTCGTCTTCGTGGGGCGCAAGATCTCTCACCTCAGGTCGCCTCAGTCACGGCGGCGGGAAGATGAAGCACAAATGAGTGAGCGGCCGCCAGCCAGCCGACCGCTATCAGTCCCTCATCTCCCCTCCTGAGGCGACGGGCCGTTATCATCGCCATCTTCCCATCACGCCGCTCCACTAGTTCAGGGTAATTGTTGTAGGCTCGGTAAATAAGAGAGGAGACGATCCTGCTGCTCCTAATGAGGTCGGCTGCAGGAGTCGAGGAGGAGAACAGGAAACTGACGAGGAGGAGTTTTACTCAGCGAGTTCTTTTAAGATGACATAAAGTGGAATTTGTTTTTTCTGTGGCACACCCTGATATTTTATGGATTTACAAAGTTGTTATTGCTGACATTTCACTACAAAAGAAAAACAGCAGGAATCGTCTCCAATCTCCCGGTTTTAAAGGGTTTTAAAAGGTTTTTTGTAAATGTTAAAAGTTAAAAAGCCAAAGGTCGGAAGTAAAGAGAGCTCCTCTTCCCCACAGGGAAGCTTCTTTAACATCTCGTCAGTAGTCTGGTCCAATCTTCTGCACCATCTTAATAACAATGCACAACGCACAAGCTCCATTGGTCCACCTGCAGATTGAGGGACGGACAGGTCTTTGCATTTTGCCTCGCGCCACAAACAGCCGACTTCATTGCGTGAATCACACACTGCAGAGCCATGCAAAGCAAATGAGAGGCCGGTCTGACTGTGATTAAAGATGCAGAGGCTGGAGAGGAGCAGAGATGGAAGTCCTGACGTCCTCTGCCAGAAATATGACTTGAACAGTGATATCAAGTGTCCTGAGGGTTTGATTTGTCGTCTTAGATGTTGAGACGGAAGCAAACACTTTCATTTCAGTTCACACTGTGTCCACGGCTGCCGGAAATTGATGGCGCTCCAAAGCTTCACGCATCCATCTGGGATTTATTGGGCAGAGATCTGCTGCTTCATGCCCGGAGTCTTCTAATGTCACCGCCAAGGAGCTGAGGCTTCACAGATGAGACCTGATCCACTTCGTACTGAACGTCCTCTCTCAGTGTGCGTGAGGCTGAGCTCTGATGTGTGCGTGTGCATTTATATTAATGTGCACAGTGTGTCTCTCTCTCTTTGTGCTAATGAGGAACCTTTATAGCACAATGCTGACGACTTCATTTGTTTGTGTGTTAACGGATCAAAAGTACGGATGTTAAACTCGATCTCTACCTTTCAGACCTTCGTGGTGACGACTGTATTTGATCACAGAAGTTTTTATTTCTCAGAGAGGAACACAACCAAACTTTTCAAAACCCTGAACGATGTTTTCTCTGTCTTCCTCTTCCTCAGAGAGGAGGGTCCGCTCATAACTGTGGCCAGCTGAAGGTGGGCCAGGTGATCCTGGAGGTCAACGGGGTTTCCATGAGGGGCCGCGAGCACCGGGACGCGGCGCGCATCATCGCCGAGGCCTTCAAGACCAAAGAGAGGGACCACGTGGACTTCCTGGTGACCGAGTTCAACGTGGCGCTATAGCGGAGCGGCGGAGGGGGGACAGGAGGATGACGGGAGCAGCAGCGAGGGAGCAGCGGCGGGTGGAGAAGATAAAGGCCGTGACATCCGAGCGTCTGTTGGTTTCAATGGCACAACTCGTTAAGATAGACGTAAACAAACCACCACCTCATCTCCGAGCCACTTCTCTTTTCCCCAGTTCAACTCCCGAGTCGCGACACTGCGATTATCTCCACTGTGAACTCTGTTCAGGATTCTCCTCAACATGTTACCTCCCCACTGTGACACCTTATGCACTACTATGGGAAACAATGAAACCCGTACCTACCCATTGGAAACCCACTGGGACTCCTCGTAGCACTCCCTGGTTCCCTCGTTCCCCGCGGTTTCACTCTGTTCCCTGCTTCTCTCGAGGAGACGGCTGCACAGCCAAGACTGTTTCACGCTCATTGCAAGCTTGGGTTTGTACATGTAAAAATGAACAAATGTAGATACAGATGCATATATATATATATATAATAATGTACACATAAAGATACTCCTATATGAATTATAAATCTGTAACCTCTGTTGCATCAACATATAGTAATATATTTCAGAGATGATAATTCAGGCCTTCGTAGACACATTGGGTCAGGCTGACGGCAACACGCTCGTATTTATATTTATAACTTCATTCAGACGGAGGTGCATCGTTTTCTGTTTCCCATTCTCCAGCGACACCGAACCAGCTCGATTCGATTTTAATTTCCAGCAGAAAACTACGACTTTGTGCGTCGGAGCATCAGAGGAGTCGACCCCGTGACCTGCAGCTCTGATATAAAGTTAGGAGAGTTAGCGAGAACTGGAATGTCACACAGTGGAGTGTTTACAGTCCAGCCGCTAGATGCAGATTGTATATTTGACCCACATCCCTGAATATGCCTACGTTTTTTTTTTTAAAAATAAAGATCTATTCTATAAAATGTCCCAAAAAAATGCCTTATCCTGGATTTCCCCTTCGTCCAGATACGCCCACTTTGTGATGGATTCCTTCTGAGACCGTGTCCCAGTTCAAATCAATACACTGACCTCGCCAACCACAAGTAGAACAGAAAGCTGGGTTTGATTTCCATGAAAATTCAATTAAGGATTCAAACTTTAACGAGAACCCCCGTCGGGTTCCCTAATTCGCTCTAAAACACAGTTCTGTCGTGTTCAGATGAATTCTCTCTGGAGCCACTTTCTGTGGGAGGTTTCCCTCAGACCTGCTGCTCCCCGCGCTGAATAACAATTGATGATTTTATTTTGTAATTTCATAGTTTTAATTATTCCCACCCTGGGGGGGGGGGGGGGCTCGCTGAAGCCAATGCTCTGCGCAGCAATTACTCCCGAGGAGCGAGTAATGAGACGTTTAGAGGACGACACCGCCAAAGATTTTAGAGACACTCCTCCACACATGCTCGCTCATGGGACACGTGTGTGTGTGTGTGTGTGTGTGTGTGCACAGATTTTTTTCCATTTATAGAAAAGCAATTAGGAGATAAGCAATCAGGTGGCGTGAGAGATGGAGCGAGAGAGGAAGACGGAGGATGAGAGAGTGAGTCGAGAATCAAACGGGATGTGATTGTTGTTGTGGAGATGATTTGCTTCCTCTCAGGAAGCAGGCGAGCGTGGGGGAGCGTGCACGGCGTGGGGAGCGTGCACAGTGTGGGGAGCGTGCACGGCGTGGGGGAGCGTGCACAGCGGGGGGGAGCGTGCACGGCGAAACATCGTCCATGTGTCAATCTCACAAACCCACGTCCGGCTGCAGGTGGAGATGTGCGGAGCAATTAATCAGGTGTTTGTGTTAAGAACGTGTGAAAGAGTGTTTTCTGAAGAAGGAGACGGAAATTGAAACAAATGCAAATGTCAAGAAGGGAGCTGCAGAATGAGAAGGGGGGGGGGGGCGGTCGTCTGGTAGTCTGAGCTCTGTGAAGAATGCCAACAGAGCAGCGCTGTGAGGAACTGCCGTCACACTCCTCGGTCGCTCTGCTGACAACGGAGAGAACTTCGCTTGTGCTTTTGTTTTGACACCATCTCACCATACCTTCACAATGTGTCGTCTGGGAACTCACAGGGAAACAAAGTCGGGGCTGCAGGTTCTTTAAAGGTCATCACCAGGACGTGTGAGGCCCAACCAGGATCTGGAGATAGACTTATTTAAATTCATTCATTCATTTGAAGTCATTTCATAACCTGATGATTTCAGTCTGTCTCCTGAACTTTAGTCTGTATGAATTGATTTTGGCCTCTAAACGGTGCATGAACTCAACTCTGATTGATTTCCACTCGTTTTTCTGTCCCAGTGGTGAATTCACCCTCCTTTTAGCTCAGTTTTGGTCTCCACCAGCTTGTGAGAAAGATATTTGGCTCTTTAGCTCCTACGTGTTTTATCCGGGCTTCTTTACTGAAAGCAGCTGCCTGCCGCTGCTGGCGTCGGCGTTGATGAGAGGGCTGAGACTCGTGCACACACAGATGTTCCGCTCCTGCAAGAAGTGAAACAGTGAAGTGAGTCATTATAAAACCATCAAGGTGCCAAGGTGCATGCACACCTGGCTTTGAAATGGAGAGGCAGACGGATTTATTGCATGTTACTCCCATAATCAGGAGAGCTTCTTGGTGTGAGGAATCTGAAGTTTGAGGCACATGATTTCAGGGCTGGAGTGAAAAGCATCAGCTGTTGGCTCTTTCATTTATCTTCATTCATATGCAGATAGCTGTTAATATATGACCTGAATATCTGTCTCCACCATGAAGCCCCCAAAATATAGGTTGTTGCCCCTAGAGGCAAAGTTTGGATTCCTCCTAAATGCACTGAGCACTTTGGATGAAAAAGCTTTTGTGTGTCCCGGAGCTTTATGAATCATTCATAAACGTGCAAAGACAAAAGGAACGAGGAGAGCGACTGAAGGAGAATATCAGGAACCACCAGAGGTTCAGAGGCTGAACACAAACACAGAGACGCTCGACTTCTGACGTGGTCGGTGGGTCCGGTTCTGGAAGCCCGACACACGTGAGGTTTCACCCCAGTAAACAAATCATAAACCTGCGCCTGCAAATCATATTCAAATTAAGACTTTAACCATTAATCCTGAAGCAGGGTTTATAGAACACGTCGGTGTCGGTGGCTCCATCAGCAAGTCAACCGGCCTCGGCCAGTTTATATCAAAGCTCTTATTCATATATGCAAATAGTTTGTTGATTTCCATGGTCTCTGAATACTCCCATTAACATGATTAGAAACAAAGGCTTTGCATATTCAGCACATGTTACAAACAAAATCAGGAAAAACAAAAGTGCTCAGAGCAACAACAGGCGAGCAGACTTACAATTCATGGTGTGTGTCTGTGTGTGTCTGTGTGTGTGTGTCTGGTTGACAGAGACAGATTAGAAGTTCAGGCAGATGAGAGCAGGCGTGTGTCTGAAACATCACACGAGACCAAACGAGGAGAACGTCCGTGTGAATCGAAGCTGAAGAAAGAAGCAAAGTGTTTCTCCAAATGCGAATCAGGTTTGTTTCAAGGTCTTTCATATTAATTCAAGAATAAAAGCCCGATAGAAACTTTCGGTCACAAATGAGATTATTATTTCAAGTAGAAAGTCAAAGTGCACAACTCATGAAACCACATTTAAATTCACAGGATTCAGTTTTTATTTGGAAATTCCCCACACTCGCCAATTTATTATAATAAAATCCATTATTTATTCTATGAGAAAAAATTTGAAAATCTATCTCGCAGTGTTTAAAGACATTTCAAACTAACTCCTGGACGAGCCCCCTGATCCAAAATGTGTTTGGTTCTTTCCTGAACCACACAAAAGTTTTTGTGCGATCTTACTGACGCACAAATGGACAGAGATGAAAATATCACGTCCTTGGCAGAGATAAATAAAACTGCCTAAAGAAATAGTGATAATTCTGATGAGTTTGTTCGAGTCAATAAAAACAACGCAGCTCCAGAAAGTAAAGGATAAGATGAACTGTTCTTTCTCTTTCTCTCATTTTATTCAAGTAAACATTTCCCGTTGACCCGAGAGTCACTGATTCAATCCCTGTTCCCGCTCCTCCTGTCAATCAATGCCAAAGTTCCCTTAAGCAAGACACTGACCCCCCCCCCCCCCCGTGCTGCCGGTTCCCTGCTCAGGTGAAATGTAGATAAAAGCAAACACGTCTCAGAGAAAGTGTGAAAAGTCGATGACTGTGAAGTTCTTCAGGAAAAAAACGACAGCCATTGTTCCATTGACCCCACGTTTTACTGATTGAGAATCGTTAAGGGTCAGAAGCTGTGACTGCGTCTCCCCGTGGACGTGGTGGCGGCGGCGGCGGCGGCTCGGGGCCTCGTCCCTCCGCCCCGGTGTCAAAGGGCCACGCGGAGGGGTGGGATGATGGAGGGAAGCGATGGACGCCACTGGCAGTCTCATTAATCAGACGCCAACACGGAGAGGCGGCGGCCTCGGCTCCCACGCGAGACACGACGGCTCAGACATTGACTTCACCTGCGAGTCCCCCCCACCCCACCCCCACCCGCCTCCAAACAAAGGTCAGAGCCGCCATCGGCCCCTGTTGACCCCCCCATCCATAATGTGTGTTTGTCTCACTGACTGTGCCTCCCGCTCCGTTAGCCGCACCACTTCATTTCATCCGCCTCCGGTTGCTTTGGGTTTCAGTCGCTCGCTCCGTCAGCTCCTCCGTCTCTCCGCCTGCTTCCTCCACATTTTAAATGAGTGTCGTACAATGACATGCTGTTTATACAGAAAGTGTGTTTAATTTTTCAATAAAGATACCTGCACAAAAACTGGCAAGTCGTCTGCTTTTATTTTCCCGCTGGTGCATTGTGCTGCACGGATACAATCCCGGTTTGTTTGGGTCCGAGAGGAGAAACCAACCTCGTGCAGTGGTTTTAAAACAGCAGAAGTTTTTGGGAGAACTTTGTTTGAACGTCAATGCTGCTGTGCACGAATCCACAGACATGAAGAAATGCTTCTCCCAGGCTGCTGTGGAAGAACGTGACCGCTCCTGCTCAGACTCCTGACCTCCACCTCAACCTCAACACTGACTGTAGATCAGATCTTATCACCCAACATCAGTGATGGAGCCAGATTCCACAAAATCAGATTTGCAGAAGGACAGAGGCTCTTTTAGCATCTCTGTGCATCATTCTGTTTCCTGTCATTCATAAACTTGTCTTAATTGATTCATTTCAGTTTAAATTGACTCGGTGTTAATTGCTGTTTGTTTTTGGTCCTTTATCAAAGCAGCGATAAATAAAACAGATGTTGTCAAGTTAATATTTATTTGATTAATGGGGTGAAACACGTGACTCGTGCATCGTCCGCTCTCAGCCTCTCTCGTGCAAATACTTCCTGCATTTTCTCGGTTTTAAATTATTGCAAATTTGATAACTGGTCGGATAAAAAGCGAAATATTGACTTTCCTCTTCATGATAGGAAATGGTACTGGGTGCACAAACCCCAATAGATGAATAGGAAATTGAAATATTGATCGATTGCCGCTCTTCCACGTGCGAGAGATGGTTATGGGGTTGCTAATTTTCCATTTCTCATATGTCAGGTTCATGAGATTTAACAGGTTCAATAAGTCGGCAGCTCTGTCTTTTTATTTTCCTGGACGCAGGGAGCATGCACAGGCGGCCTCCCCTGACAGATCTGCTTACGCCTGCTCGACTCGGTGCCAGTGACCATGTGAAGCTCCGGCTTTACGCTCGCTGAATAACAACAGGACTCGACTGGAGCTTGACATTTGTTGCTGCTGCTGAACCGAGATGAAATTCTGTTTTTCCTCTCGTGAGTCAAACGTGTGATTGGAACGTCTCTGTTACACACTGACTTTAACATGATGCACAAAAACATCATGGGAGACGCTCGACACATGTTCCTACTCTACATGTCCAAGTGTGTAGATGCATGTAAATTGCTTTATTTTGAATATATCTACCACTCTGAGTTATTGCAATGTTTCTGCAGCTCAATGACCTTCAGATATTATGAACTATGTTCTCTGTGTTACTGTATTAGAGAGAATGAATCTATGAGGATTGATAAGCCTTAAAGTCAGGGTGACTCTGGTACGAAGAAGAGGAGGAGTCTCTTCTCTCTTTACATTCTCTACTCAAGCACTTATCATAAATATTATTAAAGTGTGGAAGAGACCTTTAAAGACCAGAGGGTGAAGTTTTAAATGATAAACACTAATAACAACGTGATTAATACTGATAAAAGTTATTATTTAAACAGAAAAACTTTAAATATGTGAACCTTTGCATATTATAACCAACAATTGTTCGTATAATCCAAACTACCTCATTTTATCTAAATATTTTCACACTTATAATGGAATGATGTGGAAAAGTTGTGAAATGACGCCATCTAGTGTCCACTCCTTTAAACTACACCCTCAGCGTCGCAAGTCCCGCCCCTGAGCCCCACTCGTAACCAATCACAACTCAGTCCTTGACTCTAAAAGGTGTAGATTTACCCCTGATCGATGACTGTCAGGTAACACCACCCGCAACAACCCCTTAAATCAAACAGTTGCGTTTTAAGTGAGGTTATAAAATGTGTGTTTACGGGTTGAGATCACGTGTTGCGGACAGACACGAACCATTCTGGGGTTTTAGCGCAGAAAATGCCTTCGAGACTAAACTCAGGGCTGAATATTCCCCATCTACCCAGAGTTCCTATTAAATCAGTGCCCCTCGCCGCCGAACTGCTAATTAACCTCGTTAATAACACAAAGTTCCGCTTTTAAGTGATGAACGAGCTCATCCGACAATTAGAGAAGGAATTAGAAAACACCACAGCGGCCCCCGGGTCACGTGGTTTCCTCTGCGTGTGTTTCTCTGCAGGAGTCGTAAAGTAACGCGCGGCTAACGATAAGGAACTTTTTATAATTATTAATTGAAAGTGGCACTAACGGTTAATTAGCGTGTAAGCTGCTGGATTGTTGTTTGTTGTTGTTGTTGTTTTGTGAACGTGTGGACTTGTGGGGAAGCTTCTCAGTGAAGTGCGGGTTTGTTGGGGGTGTGTGTGGTTGCCATGGCGACGCAGAGCCGCGTCCATTCACTTCTTTAGTTTTGTGGTTTTCAAGGCAACAGACTCCTGCTGCTGCTGCGACGTGTCTGGAATCTGCTCTTTCTCCTGAAAGCCTCGATTCACCCGAACATCTGCAACTCGAGGTGAGTTTCCTGTTTACTCTTGTTGATTCAAAGTTTCTCCACAGGACTGTGTTGCTTTGATTTGAATGGTGTTTGCAGCTTCTTCTTTATTAATCATTCGCGAGTCCTCCACCACAATTTACTGTCACTTTTGTGTTGTTTGCTTTTTCATAAACAGTCTGTGGTTCAGAGTGGAGTTAGAAAACTTTGCGGTTACAGACACTTTGCAGTCAAATGTTTCTCCTGAAGTGAAAGTGAATTGGCCAACGTGTGTTGTCTCTCTGTGGTCCTGGGCCCACCAGCCCGACTGGTTGGACGTGGTTTTAAAGTTGCGTGGATGTTGTTGAGCAACTCGTTCTCTGTTTCCCTTCAGCTCTCTCTGTGTCTCAAAGGGTGGGACATGCTACTTGTGTGTTTTTTAAAAAGGGGGTAATGTTGCTGTTGTTTCTCCTCTCATCTGAAATCTGTCCTGCATCCCAGGACCTGCACGGTTTAATCACCTGGCAACAAAGCAAATACATGTTCACACCCGCAGCTCTGAAGGAGACTGGTGTCTCTCAGTAAGAACATGTTTTCATTAGGTCTGTGCAGAAAGGTAATCCTGGCTGCACACAGTTGTAGATTTCCCTGTGACCTCCGCACTAACGTGTGTGTGTGTGAGGTTCATATTCGACTATTCTGCCTCACAGGGAATGATAAGTTGAGTCTTTTGTTATTCATGCAAACTGGAACAATGGCTCAGAAACCTTTTGCTTCATGTGACATGTCACGTCAGTACTGGTCAGCTAGTGTTATCTATAGGTTCACCGACTAATCACATGAACTGAACTCTTCCCTATAGATGTTTTGCTGCCTGGTTACTGATTAATATCATACAGATCAAGAATAGAGTCTCCTTCAAGACGCCACTGAAAGAAAAACAGAGTAATTCAGCCCTGACGATTGCCTTGCGGATGTTTTGGTGTTTATCGTTGTTCCACAAAATGAAACCAAACTCGGAGGTGATGTCTTTGAATAGAAATTCCTCGTCAGCCTCCTCTGCACCGTGTTTCCTGTGTCCTCAGCTCCTCTGTCTGCTCCTTCTAACGAGATTAGCCGTCCCGTCCTGGTCACTGGGCCATGGTAACAGCTCGCAGTCGCTCTGGCTGCGTCGGAGGCGGCTGCAGCTAAACGTCTGACTCCTTCTCTGACAGCTTTGGTTAACATGAGAATGACTTCAGGAGCCCGGCAGAGACTCTCCCCCTTCCCTTGTCTGTCCTGCTTCCTCTCTCCTCTCTTGTCTCCTCCTGTATCTCCACCTGTCCGTCCTGGATGCAGCCTGAGCTCACCTGACAGTCAGTGTCTGTGTGTGTGTGTGAGCAGGAGCAGGGCCACTGCTTCATGTCCTGGATGTGTAATGATCATTGTCTGTTTACAATCAACCGGAGCCCCCTCTAAGGGCTTTAGAGCAGCTTAATAACTCCCATCTGGCAGCCGAGATAAACCCTTAGTCCCCCCAGTAATGAACAGGGAGCGTGAGCCGAGCAACAGGTGAGTTGCTGTCTTCAGTTTATTCTTATCAGCAGTTGTTTTGAATTCAACCTTTTGATTTTCACAGAGTTTGTTGCCATCTGCTGCTCGTCTCTAAATCTTACTGTCGCTGATAAATGTGTGTGAGACAGAAACCCGGTAGAACCTCCTGTTACCTCTGGTTACGAGCACCAATCAATACAGGACGTATTTATAACCTGAAGACAAATTCTAAAATGCAAAAATATTCAATATATGTATATGTATTCACACTTTTGTTGAAGAAGAAATATTGAAAGTGCAGTACTCTTAGTAAAACGTATGGAAAACGACCCATTTTATAGTTTTGGATAAAAAATAATAAGCGCACTCAGGTATTTGAGTAAATGTTTGAATCGAACAGCAGCTCGTATGTTCCTGTTTGTCTTCTACTCCTCATCCCTTGTGTGATTCAGAAGGAAAAGACAAACTATATGAATATTGATCTTTCAGTCTTTCTACTCTGAAGGCGGCTGTTTCCCTGTTTCCCTGCTCCTCTACTCCACATGCATTGTGGGTCGTCTTGTTGAACCAGTGTGCGACTACTCACTCACATTTGTGTATGAATAGGATGTAGAGGGAGCACGACCCGAATGTGTTAGTCGTAAACACACCGAGCCCCCCCCCCCCCCGCCCCAGTGTTTGTTTCTAACAGAATCAAAGCAAGTGTCTGTGGATGCACACGAGTGCTTCTGAACACTCCACCTGATGAAGAGTGAGTGTGTGTGAGGTGTGTGTGTTGAGAGACACACTGAGAAGCTCCAGACTAATAATCTGCTTGTGCTAATCTGGGATGTTGATGAAAGAAGACAAGACACATGGCGACTACTTCTTATAATGAGACTCTCAGTGCTTTCTGTTGTTATTATTATTTCTGAATCCCTTTAATTAGGTTGACGAGATGTTTCTCTGATGATGTTTAGGTCTTTGACTTGTTGCTGATGTCGTTTTTTTTAATTGAGGCTTGATCTTTTACAGTTTTGCCATAAATCTTTTCATAAAAAACGATTAACAAGAATAAAACACAAATACCAGCAAATAGAACTTGAATTAAATAAACATTTTAATGTTAAATGTAAACATAACTAGTGCACATCTTTTTCTGACTTGTTTATGCTATAAAATTGGTTCGTTCATATCCAAACTAAATGCCTGTATGTCTGTGAAAAGCTCAAACTGGCCGTTGATATCGGGCGACCAATAAATTAGTCCTCATTCAGATCTGTAGTATTGACCCCTGGAGAATGGGACGTGTTTTATAGCCGACTCTGAAAGAGCAGCCGGAGTCGGTGTTGTGGCGTTGCCATGGTGAGCGTCTCAGCTCCAGAGGGAACTTGATGGGAGGTTGTGAGACCAACGCTCTAATCTGACTTCAGTCACATGAACGACAGGCCCGTCCACAGTGAAGACCTGTGTTCAGGACACATGATGTACATGATGTTTGTAAATGCTGAACGGTGCGACCCGATAGCACAGGACTGAAATGTCAGAAAAATGTCCCTGAAAAAAGCTCATTATTTCCTGTGGAGACCTCCTTCTAACAGTCAATCGGCTTCTCATACTAAATAACTGACTTAACTTCTGTTTGTTTCAGAAACTGCGTCAAATCGAACCAAAGCGACCTCCTCTTCCTCAGCATCACAGATGAGTACTGACCTCAGTACTGACGCCAGCTCACTGACATGAGCTGCAGTCTGTAAACCTCTGGAGTCATGACTCTGAGAGTGGAACTCGAAGCAGAGTCAGATCAACAAGAAAAGATGTGGAGGCTTCTCCTGACTCATCTTCTATCTCATCAAAGGATTCTTCTTCATTCATGAGAGCTGGATTCCAACACCTCCAAGTTCTTCATCTTTATGACCATGTCAACCGTGAGACCAGCGATGCTAACACTAATCAATCAGTCTATTAAGTATACACGGTTCTATTTTGAGTTTTATTTTGAAGATCTAGCCATGGTTAGCTAGCCAGAAAAGAAGCTAGCTAGCTAACAGCTAGTTAGCATTGCACATATTTCTCCTCCTCACTAGTCATGGATTACCACTTCACTGCTGAGGAATTGGCTGCTGCTTCAGGGATTGAAGATGAAACTTTCCCCGAGATGGGCTTCACAGAAAGTCCTCCAGAGTCGCACAGCGGCCGCATAAGCCTCAGGTCCAGTCCTCGTCCTCAGAAGTCTGAAGAGCAGGAGGTGAAGTGGTCTGTCTTTCCTGAACAAGTGACTCGGGTCTATGACGGACCTTTGAACGGATCAGTAAAGTCAGATAAGCATCATAAGCAGCCAGGTCGCTCGCAGAGGAAAACGAACCAGATGTGTCCTGAAGCTTCACATTGTGGGATTTGGACCCTCAGCGGAGCAGAGTCTCTCAAATCCAGACCCAGTCCAGACAGAGAGCTGAGGACAGCTGAGGTCAATGAGTCCAGGTGAAGAGCATTTCCCTTCCTTCAACTTCATTCACAGTTTCTCCATAAAAAGCACTCACCGTCAGTTTTGTTTTATCTACAGAATCGTGCCTCTGACTTACCCCACGCCAGACTTCTCGAAGGTAAAGCCCAAGGTCCGTCTCCCGATAGGTGATTACAAGCCCCCTGAGAGCAGAGGCTCCTCCATGAGGGAATCCCTGTCCTCCCACATAATGTACATGTCGACCGCTGACATTGTGAGGGAAGTTCTACTGAACACCACCGACGGATCCCCTGACCCATCTGCCCCCAAGTCCAATGGGCCTCAGGACTTCAGATCCCGACAGGAAGCCATCACACTGGTCCAGCAGCTACAGGTACTGACCATGGTACTGACCAGGCCTTCTTCTTCTTCTTAACATGATCGCACAGGCCCACAGCTTTTAGATATGTTATATCTGTACTCACAGAGGCACATTTATTGACGTCAAACATTAAGTCTCCCACTTATCCTCCCTCCCATTGTCCAGGGACTAGGTCAAGATGTGAGGCAGCCATGACAACACAGTAACAAATCCTGCATCTCACAATTATATAATAAGTCTTTCATAAAAAACAATGATACTGACGAACAAGTCCTCTAAAAGAAATGTACTAAAATGCCCAAAGGAAATTTTCTAAATGAAATTTAAGTTTCAAACTGAGCCCTTGTGTTTTTAATGTCTCATTAGCGGCTCGCAACCAAATCACCGTTGTCCCTCGTTCCCTGTTACTATAGCAACACTGCAGAAAACAACCAGACATCATGTGCACAGCAGGGAAGACACACGGAAATGAAATATTCTTTAAGGTGTGTTTTATTTTGAAGAGCTGAAGAGCTTTACATGATGTGGTTTCATGTGGTTTTGAGGAGGGAACATCAACTAAACATGGTAACTATGGTAACCAGTTACAGATCTCAGGCTTGAGAATGATATTTATTCTACAGAGATTGATTGAGAGTGGGAAGAAGAATAAAGTCTGAAGATCATTGACCTCGACACCACACAATAATATATGAATTACCCTTATTCCAGGATGGATAGGCCGCACTAAATGAACTTTACATTGTCTGAAATACAGTTTTATTTTTGTAGTATTAACGGACCCAAAACATGAAAACTATAGAGTAAGGACAGGGTGTCCACGAACCTTTGTTTCTGCAACACTTCATCAGACTCACGGATTAGACCTAACAGAACCCTGAACCATGATCGATCCTTTTTTTAACCAACTCTGTTCTCTTTCCTCTTTCATTCTCTTCCTCTCTTCTTCTCCTCTCATATCCGCCCTTTCCCTCTTGCTGCAGGAGGACCACAACAGACTGTTGACTAAACACGCTGAGGCGAACAACACCATTGATCGTCTGCGTCTGAAGGCCAAGGTAGTTGATGTAGAGATCAGGCCATTTCATTTATCACAGTTTAGTGCCGTGCAGTCAGGGTCACGATCGGGGATTTGAAGAAAGCAGCATGTCGGTGCCATTACTGGTTTATCTTTCGTTGAGTCAAGCTTTAGGGACTAGATGCAGACGTTTGCCTTCTCTGCTTCATATGTACGTTGCAGTGAATCAATTCTGAATCAATGTAGGAATCAGAAAATTGTCTTTTTTTTAAATAGTTTTCTCAAGTAGTATAACTTGGTCTCTGCTAAGATATTTAGAGAAAAGTTTGCTTTACAATTTTCTACACGCATTTTAGTCATCGGTATGAACACTTAACCTTTTTATGACAAGAAATGAGACTTGGCACTGATCCATAAATGAAAGTATTGACATGTGATAGTAGTTTGTGTGTCAGATTTTAAATTCAGCTTTAAGCAGGTGGTCTAATAATTATAGTTCACGTAGGTCATGATGTGTTTAGACGTGTTTTAATGCTTCACGTTTCCACCAGGTGGACCTGTACTCTGAGCCTCCACAGCCCGGCCACTCGGTGCAGTCAGGACTGAGCCAGGACTCCTCAAAGGTCATGACCTTGGACTTTCCTCGGGCTCAGAGAGCAGAGGTCAACTCAGGTTCTCTTCAGGCAGACGGACACCGCGCTCCTCCAAGTATGTTCTCTGTCTTCAGCCTCTCTGCTGACACACTGCTCCTCTGATTCATTGCTCTACCGTTTATTACTGTCACTGAAAATGTTCATCAACCTGCAAACAGCCTGGCTTCCATCCGTCATTCAGCTGCTGCTAACGTTGTGTCGTTCAGTGAAACTCGGATCATATAACTCTGCTTTACCTGTCAAATGAACAGGCCCCTACGTGGGAGAACAGCTGGCCCAGATCCTCCACGCTCAGACTGACGAGTTCCTCCAGCAGGTACTCAAGCCATTAAAGCTGTGAAGAGGGATAAGTAATAACAATTTACAGATCTTTCTGGATGATGTGATGATTAAGGAAAGTAATTTGACATTAAAGGTTCTGTGTTTTATATTCAGCTGCAGATTTATGAGGATCTCCTGAAGAGAAAACAGCTCAAACCTTCTGAACAGATGAAGGTAAGACATACAGTCAGTTTCAATCTGTAATCCTTTAGATTGATCACTTTATATCCAAACTCATGAACTAATTCTGTCCTTCAGGGCCTCAAACAGCTTAATGAGGGGCTCGACTCTTTAGAAAGGGGGTTCCTGTTTGCGAGGGAGGAGCACAAACTCCTGCAGCAGAGAGGAGAAGACGTCGGAAACTTTGACCAAGAACGGTAAGATTTATGTCCAAGATATAAATACATGTATTAGTTATTTTTATTGTATGTGTTTACATGTTTGTGCTGGTGTGTGTCAGAGAGCTGGGGGGGCTGATCTTCCAGTGTGGAATGCGTATGGATGAGCTGAAGGAGCAGGCGGAACAGATGAGACAGGACCAGCCCACCTGTGAGGCTCCTCCCTCTCCGCCTCCTCACCCCACCCCTCCATCTGCTCCCTCTGAAGATGGGAGATGGAGTCTCCCACAGGTACCACCCACCCCCCCCCCCCCCCCCCCCCCGTTATTCCATTGTGTGCACTGTCCCTGAACGGCACAGAAAACCTGTCACACCACAGAGACAACTCTCCACATTGTTCAAATATTAGCATCTAGTGTTTCTTCTTCTGATATTATTCATGTAGGACAGTGGAAGATCTTGCTTTTTGAATCTACTCTTGTCTCGTGTCTTGTGGATCCATAAAATAAAAATATTAATGACAAACTATGTTGCTTGTCTTGAGAAAGACAAATAGAAGCTGTCAACCTGCTGTGATATCACATCATTTCACCTCTGATGCTTCAATTCCTTCCAGAGCCCAACTGTGCCTCTGCTGGTGGATCCAGGAAGAGCATCAGAGCTGGAGGTGAGCCCAGCCTGTGCAGAGAGTGACGATGAGGAGACGGACGACGAAGAAACTCTGAGATGTCAGTATCTCAAACTTCTGACTGGAAAACACAGACGTGACTTTGCTGCACTAACTGATCAGTGAGTGATGTTTTTACGTTTTATATTCTCTTCATCACCATCAAATCATCAGAATCTTGGAGGGAGCGTTATTAATGTTTGGAGATATTCATCCTTTTTTCCCTTTTTCTGTTCAGCTATGGAAGCTTCCAGGAACTTCCCAGAACATTTGAATATAACCTCAGGGAAGCAGCTCTCCTCTCTGGGGCTTTAGGAAGCCACGAGCGGCCTGGAGTCGATGAGACGGAGAGACAAAGGATTGGAAACATGGATGAACGGAGGTTAGTCATCAGAGAAGCAGAGACACAGTTCATCAGTGGCACATTCGATCGTGTACAGGACAGCATGAGGGCGTCATCTTAGAACATAGGACAAGACGTTAACTGTTAAAACACAAATTCATACCTTCACATTACTGAATCAGGTTTTTCTGTGTATCTGTGTGGACAGGAAATCAGAACCACACTATGAGGAATCTCCTGTTGGCATCAGAACGCAGCGGAGCAGCAGGTCCAGTCCGTCTTCACATGCAGCCGCGAGTCCGCCCGCCTCGCTCCCCGTTCCTCCGCCCAGTGGCCACAGGGCGTCAGAGAGAGAGAGGTTTCACAGCAGCAGCTTGAGCAGCCTCGGAGAGACTCCTGCATCGGAGAGGAGGAACTCCAAACTGCAACCTGGGAGCAGCAGAACACTTTCTCAGGTCAGTTTATATCAAACATTTCCAGGTCAGGACGAATATGAAGTCTACGCCTCAGATTGTTTTACCTCAGGAGGTCATAAAGCTCAAATTTAGAACTTCACAACATAAAATCTGATTAAAAACTTATTCTGTGGTTGATTCTGAGGTCACAGAAATATTAAAATGTTTAATTTTATTTCATTCTGACATTTAAATATTGAATTCAAGTGTCTGTATAGATAAATGTAGTTTAATCTTCTTTCTGTGTTCAGCAGGATGGTGTCATCTCTCCAGAGACGGACAGCGGGTTTATTGGTTCAGAAAGCTGCCGTCTGACTCCCGCAGCTGGCCCCAGTCCTCTCCACCAGGGGGCGTCACAGAGGTGAGGAGGTCTCCGCATGCACAGACATCTACTGCCCCACACATTAATCTCATCAGTGATTTTTTGTGTTTTCTGTCTTTTTGTGTTTGAATATTCTTTCTTGTCGTCATAGCGATTTAGTCCATCAGGACGGGAACACAAGGAAACCTCAGACAGTCTCAGCACCGTCTCCTCCTTCCTCACCGACACACCGACTCACAGGTGCAGAGTCCAGAGGGGCCTCCCGGGCCCTCAGCCCCGAACAGACGAGGAGCAACTCCTCCTGCTCCCCACAGCGCTGGGTCGGTCAGACCAGTGGAGCCAGACTGGAGAGTGACAGCAGTGAGTGTAAGTTCTGTCCATCACACAGAGAGTGGTGCTGTTAACTGTAAAAACACTTTAGATTAAAGCACATGTGCTTCTCTCTTTTATAACCAGGAAATCAATAATAAGGCCTGTTGCACTGTTATTACCTACTTTCTATTTATCTCTGAGTGTCTGTTATTTCTGTAGTTTGCATTAATTAAATGGGCCTTTATGGAGGTATGAGCTCATATTTAGTGCTATTTTAGTCACTCCCATTTGTTTATAAGTGTTTATTTCTCTCTGTGTATTCAACGTGCTGTCCTCTTCGTCTCCGCAGCTCGCACTGTGTCTGAGGACGGACAGAGTGACCAGTTCAGCTTCCAACCAAGCTCCTCCCCCACCGCACCACGTCACCATGGCAACTCTCCCAGAGCTCTGGGACCCAGAGGAGTGGCGGATCGGTAAGTGTGTGTTCTTGTACAGTTGTCTTTGTGAGGACCAGTGTGAGTCTACAACCTACGGAGTGAGGATCTTTTGGGAAAGTGAGGACATTTTGGCCGGTCCCCACTTTGTAAATATTTGTGTGTGTATTTTTTAGCACTGCACTTCGGACTCTGGAGGCCCAGGTCATCAGACTGGAGGAGACAATGCATTGCCTGTGGAATCAGAAAACTCTGAGCCCTGTGAGAGCAGCTCCATCAGCTCAAGAGAACCACACTCACCTCTACACATCCACACCTCGCAGCAGGTCGGTTTCTATCTTCCATGTGCAGCCACAGTCTCTCGTTGTACATGAACACCGGCCAGGCCACCGCAGGCTCGTCTCTTAAACTTAACCGTAACCTTGATTTGATTCCTGCTCTTTGCTCAGGCCTGAGGAGAGATGTCAGAGTAACGTCAGGAAGGGAAGAAGAGAAAGACAAATGGCTGACGAGGTGGAGGAGTGTATACCTAGACCAACGGCCAGAGAGAGATCAGCCTGTGTGGACAGACGACCACCACAACGTGACATCTGCAAGTTTACACTCCAGCACAACTTGAAATGCTAATAGCACGCGTACTGTGTGTCCATCAGTGAAGCGACAAAACTAATACACGTGGTATTTTGGATTTCAGTTGCAGGTTCAGATACAGAGACCTTTACATCGCAGCCTCAGCCTCGGATATCCAGACGCACTCAAACATCCTCAGCAGCACCAGGCAGCTGCTACTCGCACACAAATACTGTCCAGAGCAATGAACCCCACCCGAGTAAGAACAACCGTCGCTGCACTGCAGACATTTAGATTCATCCACTTCTTCCACAAAACACAAACAAGTTTGTATATATTTTAATCCGTGTGTGTGTGTTTTGCAGGGCAGCTTCCAGCCGAGTCTATTCAAGCGTCAAACACAGCCGATGAACCTGACCTCAGAAATTCTCCACCTCCTGTTCTTTGTGTCAAATGTTCGTCACGTCTCCGAGGACGATCTGCTCGTAAGAAACCTCGTCTGTGTTTTAACCTTTTATGTTACGTTCTTACTAAGGGATAAATAAAATCCTGTTTTATTTTGTTATTCATTTTAAACCAGTGTAAAGTCCTCATCTTCTCCTTGTCCCGTCAGGTCCAGCTGGTGGCAGCAGCGAGTCGACCCCCACCTCCTCCTCCTCTTGTCACTGTCCTCTCTGTGGATGTCTTCAGCCGAACAGAGACACTAAGACAGGTTTGTCTTATGTGATTCAGTTCAGACACATTATGAGAAAATGAGTTCTAATGTTGAGACGTCTTGTGATGTCATTAATCTGTGACTTGGCAAAATGTGAATTTGTTGGTCAGCATCAGGAGCAAAATTCCTTCGAGCTCAGCACATAAATAATTTCAGTTTGCAGAAAAAGAAATTAGTTTAATTATCCAAAGTGTTAACGGAGCCTCTGACCTGCTGTGACTCACAGACTGTCACAGAGACTCCGCCCCACGCACAAGCTGCCAATCAGCCGAGTCCCCGGACCGAGCGGCGAGGAGAGGATACCACGCAGCTCCTGCTCCGCCGCAGTGCATGCTGGTCAGCTCGCCACTTCTGTAAGTAACACACACTCACAGGTAGTATAGAAATAAATGCACGTATTTCACAACCATAGACTGTAACTGAATAAAGATGAGCTCAAATATTTTGTGACCTCACAAAACACCTTTATTTTGTTTCTCAACCAGACTATTCATCTCTCTTTCAGTGTGTACTCACAGCCCGTCCACGTGTCGCCTAGCAACAACCCCGGCACATCCTCAGGGGTCAGGGGTCACAAGGAGTCGAGGGGGAGGACGAGACGCTCCAGGTCTGTCGATGGGCAGAGCTCCCTGGACGTCTCGCTGGACAGAGCCATCAGAGTGGCTCGACACATGAAGCAGACCTCCAGACACATGGCTTGCTCTCTGGCTACTGGGCTGCAGTTTCAGGAGCGGCTGACTCAGTTCTGCAGACGCTAGCCGAGCTCACCTCACTGGACTGGGTTCAGCTGCAGAGACACGAGCTGCATGAAGGACCTCATTGAATAAGAATCAAAGAGAATCTGAAATCTTCCTCTTCTTTGTGAATTCTCTTTGGTTTCAACCTTTTAGAGAGAATTTGTCGAAGCTTCTTTGTTTTTAAATGTCATTTATGGCAACATTTAAATCTCAAACATGAATTCATTTGATCAGTCATATTGATTTCAGAACAGGTGCTGGCGTATGTTCGTTATGATTTTCTTAAATGATGCTGAACTGGAGATCGGTCTGAAAACGTCTTTGATCATATTGATCATATCGTGAGAAATTCAAACTGTCTTTATATGATTGTCATGAGTTAATACTCATTTGCTGGTCGTGGGATTTTATATTTAATGATCACGTGACCATTTATGTCCAGTCAGTAGAAACAAATTGTTTAGTAGTTGTGTGACACCACACGAGCAGTACGGAGGCGTGTTGTGTTGTTTTCTTTCCACCCCTCCATCGGCACAGTGGTGAGTAGATGATGAGTGAATTTTCATGTTTGGGTGAACTATCCCTTTAATCTTTAAAGTGTAGTGAATAGAAATCTATAGTCACAAAACCTCCGATGCTCGATATCCTCTAGAAGTTCTTCTTCTTTGTTGCTGTTGCAATAATTGTTCGCGTCTAGACTAAAGATTAAAAATTATACAGTTAATAACTGAATTCTGTGCATCAGTTAAATCTTATGCTTGTAAATACACGTGTGCCAGAGTCTCCTGAAACTGAACCTCACATTCCAGCACTGCACTGACGAGAACACAAACAGAGACATATGATTATTTCTACTGATAAAATATTTATATCCGGGTTTAAACATGCCACATATTTTCAGTAACTTCTGTGTTTTGTTAGTGTCCAATCCTTTTTTTACTTTTGTACAGTTGTTTCTCAAATGATTTTTTAAAAAATATATTTTTGCAGGGAATCTTTTTAAATCTCTCTAATGAGCAATAGTAAAAAGAAAAATAACACAATGTTTGTGTGATTCTGTGTTTTTGTTTTTAAAATCATGCTATAATGTTATAAATGCCCTCGAATAAATATGCCAGCTTGAAGGCTAAAGTGAGAGGACAACTCAAGTCTTGCTTAAACCTCTGTTTTCATGACCTGGCTGAGACAGAAACTGAGGTCATGTCTTTGAAGACGTTAAAGCTTCCCTATTAGCGTCTTGTAAGTCATCAAAGGAACCTTCTTCATTTAACAGAACTGGATTCCAAGACACACCCACAACTCCAGCTTGATCCTGTGGAACAATGTCTAGGTCATCGGCATCAGAGATTCCAGACTTAGACTCAAGACCAATAACTGTTCTTCATACAGCATCTTTATGAACACATCAACCCGTAAGTTTGGAATAATTGCGACCAGCCATCCTAACACTCTGGATGAATGTTTTCAAATGCATATCAATCAGTCTACTAAGTACATACTGTTCTATTTCGAGTTTTATTTTGTAGATCTAGCCATGGTTAGCGAGCCAGAAAAGAAGCTAGCTAGCTAACAGCTAGTTAGCATTGTACATATTTCTCCTCCTCACTAGTCATGGATTACCACTTCACTGCTGAGGAATTGGCTGCTTCTTCATGGATTGAAGATGAAACTTTCCCCGAGATGGGCTTCATAGAAAGTCCTCCAGAGTCGCACAGCAGCCGCACAAGCCTCAGGTCCAGTCCTCGTCCTCAGAAGTCTGAAGAGCAGGAGGTGAAGTGGCCTCACACAGCGTCTGTCTTTCCTGAAGTAACTCGGGTCTATGACGGACCTTTGAACGGATCAGTAAAGTCAGATACGTGTCCTGAAGCTTCACATTCTGGGATTTGCACCCTCAGCACCGTCGGAGCAGAGTCTCTAGAATCCAGACCGAGTCCAGACAGAGAGCTGAGGACATCCAGAGCCAGGACCAGGACAGCTGAGGTCAATGAGTCCAGGTGAAGAGCATTTCCCTTCCTTCAACTTCATTCACAGTTTTTCCATAAAAAGCACTCACCGTCAATTTTGTTTTATTACAGAATCGTGCCTCTGACTTACTCCACGCCAGATTTCTCGAAGGTAAAGCCCAAGGTCCGTCTCCCCAAAAGTGATTACAAGCCCCCTGTGGCAGACGCTCCTCCAGGAGGGAATCCCTGTCCTCCGACACAACGTACATGTCTCCAGCTGCCATTGTGAAGGAAGTACTACTGAGCACCACCGACGGATCCCCTGACCCATCTGCCCCCAAGTCCAATGGGCCTCAGGACTTCGGATGCGGACAGGAAGCCATCACACTGGTCCAGCAGCTACAGGTACTGACCATGATGTGGTTTCATAGACATGACACGGTAACTACGGTAACCAGATTCCAGTTTGAGTCCCTATTCTACTTTTCCATTCTTATTTATTCTACAGAGATTGATTGAGAGTGGGAAGAAGAATATTGTCTGAAGATCATTGACCTCGAGACCAAACAATAATATATGAATTACCCTTATTCCAGGATGGATAGCCCTCACGAAATGAACTGTACATTGTCTGAAAGAAAGTTTTATAAGTTTTCCCCTCTTCTTCCCTTCTTATATCCGCCCTTTCCCTCCTGCTGCAGGAGGACCACAACAGACTGCTGGTTGAGCACGCTGAGGCGAACAACACCATTGATGTTCTGCATATGAAGGCACAGGTAGTTGATGTAGAGATCAGGGCATTTCATTTATCGCAGTTTAGTGCCGTGCAGTCAGGGTCACGATCAGGGCTTTGAAGAAAGCAGTCGAGTCAAGCTTTAGGGACTAGATGCAGACGTTTGCCTTCTCTGCTTCATATGTACGTTGCAGTGAATCAATTCGGGTCGCGGTTCTTGCCGTGTTTCCGCTGGGGGGAACGTAGAACGCACAAATAATTATATTTCGAATTTCTCTTGGTAGATGCAGTCACGGCTGAGCCATGACTCCTCAAAGGTCATGACCCTGGACTTTCCTCGGGCTCAGAGAGCAGAGATCAACTCAGGTTCTCTTCATCCAGACGGCCACCGCGCTCCTCCAAGTATGTTCTCTGTCTTCAGCCTCTCTGCTGACACACTGCTCCTCTGATTCATTGCTCTAAAATTGCTCACATCATATAACTCTTCTTTACCTGTCAAATGATCAGGCCCCTACGTGGGAGAACAGCTGGCCAAGATACTCGACATCCAGACTGACAAGTTCCTCCAGCAGGTACTCAAGCCATTAAAGCTGTGAAGAGGGATATGAAATAACAATTTACAGATCTTTCTGGATGATGTGATGATTAAGGAAAGTAATTAGACATTAAATTTCTGTGTTTTTCATTCAGCTGCAGATTTATGAGGATCTCCTGAAGAGAAAACAGCTCAAACCTTCTGAACAGATGAAGGTAAGACATACAATCAGTTTCAATCTGTAATCCTTTAGATTGATCACTTTATATCCAAACTAATGAACTAATTCTGTCCTTCAGGGCCTCGAACAGCTTAATGAGGGGCTCGACTCTTTGGAAAGGGGGTTCCTGTTTGCGAGGGAGGAGCACAAACTCCTGCAGCAGAGAGGGGAAGTGGTCGGCCACTTTGACCAAGAACAGTAAGAGTTATGTCCAAGATATAAATACATATATTAGTTATTTTCATTGTATGTTTTCACACGTTTGTGCTGGTGTGTGTCAGAGAGCTGGGGGGGCTGATCTTCCAGTGTGGAATGCGTATGGATGAGCTGAAGGAGCAGGCGGAACAGATGAGACAGGACCAGCCCACCTGTGAGGCTCCTCCCACTCCGCCTCCTCACCCCACCCCTCCATCTGTTCCCTCTTCATCTGTTTCCTTTGAAGATGGGAGATGGAGTGTCCCACAGGTACACCCCCCCCCCCCCCCCCCCCCCTGTTATTCCATTGTGTGCACTGTCCCTGATTCTGGCTTCATGCTAAACTCACCTCTTCTGCATGACTGAGTCACAGGACTATGATTCCTAGTCACTTGTCCTGAGACAGACAAATAGAACCTGCTGTGATATCACATCATTTCACCTTTGATGCTTCAATTCCTTCCAGAGCCCAACTGTGCCTCTGCTGGTGGATCCAGGAAGAGCAGCAGAGCTGGAGGTGAGCCCAGCCTGTGCAGAGAGTGACGATGAGGAGACGGACGACGAAGAAACTCTGAATTCTCTGTATTTCAAACCTCTGACTGTAAAACACAGACGTGCTGAACAAGACTTTGCTGCACTAACCGATCAGTGAGTGATGTTTTTACGTTTATATTCTCTTCATCACCATCAAACCATCAGAATCTTGGAGGGATTGTTATTAATGTTTGGAGATATTCATCCTTTTTTTTCCTTTTTCTGTTCAGCTATGGAAGCTTCCAGGAACTTCCCAGAACATTTGATTATAACCTCAGGGAAGCAGCTCTCCTCTCTGCTGCTTTAGGAAGCCATCAGTGGGCTGGAGTCGATAAGACAGAGAGACAAAGGATTGGAAACATGGATGTACGGAGGTTATTCATCAGAGAAGCAGAGAGACTTGTACAGGACAGCGTGAGGGGCTCGCTCCCCGTTCCTCCGCCCAGTGGCCACAGGGCGTCAGAGAGAGAGAGGTTTCACAGTAGCAGCTTGAGCAGCCTTGGAGAGACTCCAGCATCGGAGAGGAGGAACTCCAAACTGCAACCTGGGAGCAGCAGAACACTTTCTCAGGTCAGTTTATATCAAACATTTCCAGGTCAGGCGAGATATGAAGTCTACGCCTCAGATTGTTTGACCTCAGGAGGTCATGAAGCTCAAATTTAGAACTTCACAACATAACATCTGATTAAAAACTTATTCTGTGGAGATTCTGAGGTTTATTTTATTTCATTCTGACGTTAAAATATTGAATTCAAGTGTCTGTATAGATAAATGTGTTTAATCTTCTTTCTGTGTTCAGCAGGATGGTGTCATCTCTCCAGAGACGGACAGCGGGTTTATTGGTTCAGAGAGCTGCCGTCTGACTCCCGCAGCTGGCCCCAGTCCTCTCCACCAGGGGGCGTCACAGAGGTGAGGAGGTCTCCACATGCACACACATCTACTGCCCCATACATTAACCTCATCAGTGAGTTTTGTGTTTTCTGTCTTTTTATGTTTGAATATTCTTCTTGTTGTCATAGCGATTTAGTCCATCAGGACGGGAACACAAGGAAACCTCAGACAGTCTCAGCACCGTCTCCTCCTTCCTCACCGACACACCGACTCACAGGTGCAGAGTCCAGAGGGGCCTCCCGGGCCCTCAGCCCCGAACTAGAGAACCACACTCACCTCTACACATCCACACCTCGCAGCAGGTTGGTTTTAATCTTCCTGTAATCTACCAATAACTGTTTGTCTGGAGAATGATGCTGTAGAGATTCTAACCATGGAAGCCTGCAGGGGACAGTTTTTGCCATATGCCAGCGAACCACCTCGTCCTGTGCTCAGTGTTTCATGTTGGTTTGTTGCTCTTTGCTCAGGCCTGAGGAGAGATGTCAGAGTAACGTCATGAAGGGAAGTAGAGAAAGACAAATGGCTGACGAGGTGGAGGAGTGTATACTGAGACGAATGGAGAGATCAGCCTGTGTGGACAGACGACCACCACAACGTGACATCTGCAAGTTTACACTCCAGCACAACTTGAAATGCTAATAGCACGTGTACTGTGTGTCCATCAGTGAAGCGACAAAACTATTACGTGTATTTTTGATTTCAGTTGCGGGTTCAGATCCGGAGACCTTTACATCGCAGCCTCAGCCTCGGATATCCAGACGCACTCAAACATCCATTGGTCAGCATCAGGAGCAAATAAAGAAGAAACTCATAAATAATTTCAGTTTGCAGTAAAATAAATATGTTTAATTATTAAAGTGTTAACGGAGCCTCTGACCTGCTGTGACTCACAGACTGTGACAGAGACTCCGCCCCAAGCACAAGCTGCCAATCAGCCGAGTCCCCGGACAGAACGGGGAGGAGAGGATACCACGCAGCTCCTGCTCCGCCGCAGTACATGCTGGTCGGCTCGCCACTTCTGTAAGTAACACACACTCACAGGTAGTATTAGTTCATGTTGCACTTGTAAACACGGGAAGAGATTTCCATGAAAACCCAACATATTGTTTAGTTAATTTAGTTTCTCACCCAGACTGTCACTAATTTAGTTTCCTGTCGCCCATCTCTCTTTCAGCATGTCCTCACTGCGAGGCCACGTGTCTCCTAGCAACAGCCCCGGCCCATCCTCAGGGGTCAGAGGTCACAGGAGGCGAGGGGGAGGATGAGACGCTCCAGGTCTGTCGATGGGCAGAGCTCCCAGGTCGTCTCTCTGAACATCTTCCTGGACAAGCCATCCGAGTGGCTAAACGCATGAAGCGGACCACCAGACACATGGCTCGCTCTCTGTCGGCTGGGATACAGATTCAGGAGCGGCGGACTCAGTCCACTCTGCAGACGCTGGTCAGAACTCACCTCACTGGACTGGGTTCAGCTGCAGAGACACGAGCTGAATGAAGGACGTCAGTAAATAAGAATCAAAAAAATGAATCTGAAATCTTCCTCTTCTTTGTGAATTCTCTTGTTTCAACCTTTAGAGAGAATTTGTTGAAGCTTCTTTGTTTTTAATGTTATTTATGGCAACATTTAAATCTCAAACATGAACACCGACACACAGCTGCAGATATATAATTAAATTAGTTTTATTTTAAAGCCAGTTCAGGGTTCAGGCTTATGATTATTGGGACTTGATCATTTGGTCTTAGTTCACTGTTATTACAGTTGTAATAGCGATAATAAGCAGAATGGGGAGTGTGGCCACGTCTGGGTCGAGTTGGAGGTTCCAGAGTTGAATACGTTATTATTTAGGAGCACCAAACTGTCCAAGGAGGCACTGGCCAGGGTCAGGGTTAGGGTTAGTGTGTGGGTTAGGGTTAGATTTCTGCCCTCTTCCTCCGCATCTCAACCATCACTGGTTCAAGGCTCCTTTGATCCAGAGAAGATCAAAGGAGCCTTCTTCATGCAGAAGAGCTGGATTCCAAGACAAACCCACAACTACAGCTTGATCCTATAGAACAGTTTGGGTCCTCAGAGATTTCAGACTCCTCATCCGTTCTTCATGAACATGCCAACCGTAAGACCAGCCATACTAACACTCTGGATAAAGACAATCAAAAGCATATTTTCAAATTCACATCAATCAGTCTTATTAGGTATATACTGTTATATTTCGAGTTTTATTTCGTGGACTTTCCTCCGGGCTCAGAGAGCAGAGATCAACTCAGGTTCTCTTCGTCCAGGCGTACAATGGCCCCAGCGTGGAGGAGAAGCTCAATGAGAAGGCTTCTGTCGTACTGGTTAGGATAGAAGGTTACCAGTATGTCCTAGCCGGTGAAGTGCTCACCGTTACTGAGCAGATGAAGGTGAGTCAGTTTCAGTCTGTAATCCTTTAGATTGATCACTTTATATCCAAACTCATGAACTCATTCTGTCCTTCAGGGTCTCGAACAGCTTCAAGAGAAGCTCGAAGCTTTAGAAAAGCTCTACATGGTTATATTTAAAGAGCAGAGAGGGAGAGCAGGCAGCCCATTCGACCACGACAGGTAGGAGTTATGTCTGAGATATAAATACATATATTTGTTATTTTCATTGTATGTGTTTACATGTTTGTGTGGATGTGTGTCAGAGAGGTGGACGCGCTGATCCACGAGTGTGGACAGAGTTTGGACGAGCTGAAGGAGGAGGTGGAACAGATGAGTCAGGGGCAGCCCACCTGTGAGGCTCCTCCCTCTCCGCCTCCTCCCCCCACCCCGACATCTGCTCCCTCTGAAGATGGGAGATGCAGTCTCCCACAGGTGATTTATAAAACACTATTTTTGCATTAAATTAATTTGTGTTGCATCACACACTTTCTGTAAAGTGTCTGTATAGATAAATGTGGTTTAATCTTCTCTCTGTGTTCAGCAGGATGGTGTCATCTCTCCAAAGACGGACGGCCGTCTGACTCCCGCAGCTGGCCCCAGTCCTCTCCACCAGGGGGCGTCACGGAGGTGAGGAGTTCTCCACATACACACACATTTACTAAACCCAACTAGAAAGAATACGAAACACACCAGTTGGTTCAGCAAAACAATCTTTATTACAAGATAACACAGGAGTCTTAAAGTAAAAGAGTAAGAGTGAAGACGTGGCCACACTTCTGCTTATTATCACTTTTACAACTGTAATAACAGTGAACTAAGACCAAATGATCAAGTCCTAACAATAATCATAAACCTGAACCCTAACCGGCTTTAAAATCAAACTAATATGTTAATACAGACCCCTTGGACATATTAAGCCTAAAACAGGCGTCCTTGGGGTTAGAATAAGTGAAAAATTGTTTATGTTGCACTTGTAAACACGTGGAAAGATTTTAGATGTAAACACCACATATTGTTTAGTTAATTTTGTTTCTCACCCAGACTGTCACTAATTTAGTTTCCTGTCGCCCATCTCTCTTTCAGCAAGTCCTCACTGCCCGTCCACGTGTCGCCTAGCAACAGGACCGGCACATCCTCAGGGGTCAGAGGTCACAAGGTGGCGAGGGGGAGGAGGAAAAGCTCCAGGTCTGTCGATGTGAAGAGCTGAACATCTGTCTTAATGATACACGTAACTCACCTCCAACACTGAGCGAAATCCTCACGAACATACCCCTGCACCTGTTCTGAAATAAATATATGTTGAGATATTCGTCCGTCCAGCCGTCCTATTCTTGTGAAGGTGAAATCTCAAGAACGCCTTGAGGGAATTTCTTTAAATTGGGTACGAACGTTCAGTCGGACTCAAGGAACTAAGACGATTTTGGTGGTCAAAGGTCAAGGTCCATGTGACCTAACAGAGCAAACTTTGTCTTGTGAACGCAATATCTCCGGATCGCCATGAGGGAAACCCTTTACATGTGGTCCAAACATTCACTTGAACTCAAGGATGAACTGATTTGATTTTGGTAGCCAAAGGTCACAGTGACCTTACATTAAATCTAGAAATAAACAGTTATTACTGCTGTTACTCAAAAACATGATCCGAGTCTTCAATATAATGGAAGCCAATTTATTAGACAGCCTTAGTACATACTAGGTACACATGGAAGTATTGTTTGTGCTTCAACACTTGCAAACAAACAATCCCAATAAGTTAAAACAGTTTCAGGACGGACTAATGTTTCATTTAATGTATTTTTTTCCTCTGAAAACCAATTGATTTAACAAAGTAAATCCTAAACAAATAAAAAAACAAACGGGAACACAAAATCAAGCGCTTGCATCACAGAAAAACGCAGAAGTGCAATATACAAGTTGTTTGGCCGGGAAAAAAAGTTCAGTCGTTATGTTTTTCGTCTTTTTAAAGCCATTCATCACGGAGGGGTTTTTACACATTGCACCAGGAAGAAACGGGACAAAGAAAATATAGGTAGAATTTCATTTTCCCAGCTGACCACTAACAGCTACAGCTAAAACGTCACAAACACGGCGGCTTCACATCGGCATTTTCAAAAAAAAGGAAAAAGGAATCACTACTTCACAGTCAGAAAGATCACCAGTCAACAGTGAG
Organism: Reinhardtius hippoglossoides; assembly: GCA_006182925.3. Taxonomy (NCBI): domain Eukaryota; kingdom Metazoa; phylum Chordata; class Actinopteri; order Pleuronectiformes; family Pleuronectidae; genus Reinhardtius; species Reinhardtius hippoglossoides. Next base: position 2,634,585 of record CM031687.1, read on the forward strand.
ACGCTAAAAACGGCAACGTATGGCAAATACACAACACGACTCAGTGCAGGGCCCCAAGTAAACATCATTACGAAAAAACCAATGATAAGACTTAATCTGACAGGATACAATACTGAAATACAACGGGCCCTTTTTAACATTATTCTTTATATAACAGCAAGCAACGGCCCTTAGACATTAAAACATGAAGTTTCTCCGGGAGAACGGAAAGAAGGTTGTGGAGGGTAAATATTTCACAGTCTCTGCAGCCGGAGGAGGGATGATTCTTTTATTTTAAATATTTTCTAACTGAGCTCTTTCTCTTTTCACCTTCTGCTCCAACAAGTTCTTAAACCAAAACTTTGTTTTGAGTATCAGACACACACACACCAGACTTTACATTTTACATGGAAAGTGTGGTTTGTTCCTGCCTTTAGGGTATTTCTTTAAATTTGGACAAGTTGTCACTTGAACTCTTAATTCATTATCAACTGAAAGATTAATTCAAAATGGTGATTCTGGAAGAAACCTACGTAGTTGTGACAACAGAGAACTGAGGAGTCGTGGACGGGGGGTTCTTGAGAAGTTCCAGTGACGCCGTCTCATACTCAGAACAAAGAGTTTGGGTGGAGGACTCCAGCTCAGCATCTTTGGAAAAAAAGCTAAACGCTAAACTCTGCAGCTCCCAGAACAATCACACCGGATACAAACACATCGACAGTCCACACAAGTCCAAGCATGCTACTGAATATGCACATCTCAAATGAGCGAGGTGGGGCTCCTCTCCGGTGAAATATATGTATTTTATATATATTGCATGTTGACTGGTATGATATTTGAGTTTTTTTACAACATCGACCTCCCAACACGTCACATCCCTCCTCCACCTGCTTCCGATAAAACTGACACGGAGGAGAAATCCAGAGGAAAGAACCAGAGAAGACGTCCACCTCTTACGGTTATTACATTTTGGTACTTTCCGTTTTTAAAATGGCCTTCTCTTCTGATATTTAAACCTTTTTAAATAAGTTTATTTTTGTTGCATCCATTGGAAAACATGAGAATACTTGCAACGATTTTTAATCTTTGATACAACATATATATATATTTTTTTACTCATCTAAGATGTCTTTTGTTTTTCTTCTTTTCAAGCAAGATGCATACACAGTTAATGGATCGGGTCGGGGGGGGAGGGAGGGGTGGTGGTAAGATGGGTGAGGGCGGGGGGGGTTAAGGGGAGAGAGAGACGTGATTGGAGGATTTTTAGCTCGTCACTTCCTCGTCTGGTTTGTTCATGGCCTTGAGCTGCTCCAGGAGGCTGGTGGGGGTGAAGATGTGGGTCGAGCCTGGAGACGCGCACGCAAAAGACACACAGACACACACACAGGGCGTTAGATCTGCACGTTTGTAAAGGAACCAGTGGGAAAATGTGTTTTCAGCTCTTGCTATGGAAGCCTGTTTCGCATAATGGAGCTGCCGTCACTCTGCGGATTCAGATTTTGCATCATCAAAACAGCTCGTCACAATTTTTTTGGAGATCTCCTAACTTGAGTTTCTGACATATAGAGAAACTCACACTGATCTGAAACACAAGAAATCCCCCAAAACTAGAGATATGACTTGTGCAAGACTGATTGGACACGGTGGAAAAACCTCATATGTCCAAATTTGGGGGTTTTCACTTGATTTAATTTCTCCAATTACCTCCACATCTCTTTTGATCTTGTAAAAAAAAAAAAGAATATTTAAACTTCTATCACTCTAGAGCTGATACGGACTCATGACGCGGAGCTAAATCATGCAGCCGGACATTATGGAAGCACACAGATCAGCGATGGCACCACACGACTGACATGACTCTGTGAGCTGGTAAAAGCAAGGCGGGGCTAGTGGAGAGCCTACGACACCAAAACCTGTCTACGCAGCGCAGCCAATCAGGTGTTAGAAGGAGTGTGCACATGGCCGTGTAAGGCCTTTTGATTTAAAGAGCATGCAGGAAGCTGAGAAATACATCGGGAGAAAGCAAAAAAATAAAAATAAAAATACAGCAAACAGAGACGGAAGCAGATCTTCTCTAACGTGTCATGAAATCCAGAACCCGACAGTTAGTTCTGTCGTTAAAATGGATGAAAGTGTGAAACTCGGGAACCTCGATCGGACAGCGATGAGCTCGAGTGGCAGCTGAAGACACATTTCACACATCGTAAAAAACTTGAAAGGTGCCGACTGGAGTAAAGCAAACATTTACGCCAAATTTTAAAATTGTCACTTCGTATATCACGGATTCCCCAGTTTTCACTTCTCGATATTTGATTTACTCCTCGCACCTGTTCAACGTCGACAGGATTTTGTTTTTTCCCTACGTCGGCTTGTTTCTGTGGCAAAGCTGCGTGTTTCTTCCCGTTTGGGCGGAGTCACCTCAAACACGTTCGCCCACTACGAGGACAGGAGAGAAAGAGGCGGGCCCATCTCGAGTGGGGTCGTTATGGTGATGATGCGGGGGGGTGGGTGTGGGGGGGGGTTTTAGTGCGGGTCACGGAGGTCAGTGTCGGACTGGCCTCACCTGCTTCTCTGCTGTTCCCCCAAACACACAGCTTCGTGGGCCGCTCGGCCCCAGAAACACAAACGCCGTCTACGCCACTGAGGCGACTACTGAGGTCCAGACCAAAACAGCATGACAAAAACAAAGAGTTGTTTTGCTAAGTGATGGCCATTTTGCTCAGGAGGTGCTGGATGTGGCAGTATGTGGGGGGAGGGGGGGTCATACTGCTTATGGTGCGCACGGAGGAGGAACCGTCCGTCCGGTTTGTGAACGATATCGCTTTAGCAGACTGGTCAGGAATGAGATGGATGCCCAGGACGACAGGTTTCTGTTAAATGGCGACGTGTGTGTAGAAGGAGACGATGAGGAGGGGATGGGATGTGGAGATAAGTCTCACGGGAGATGATGTCTCAAATGTTCCTAAACGTTCTGGCAAGTTTCAGAATCGGTGTTAGAATTAGTGTTGAGGAGGGTAAGGACGTTTTTAAGTGCAGATAGCGCCACCATGTGGCTGTTTACGTGACACTTTTTAGAATTAGAACACTCACATTTAATCTGTGGTTCAGATGATATCTCGTTTATTTACTAAACTTTTAGATAACTTTTAAATATGACATTTTACAGGTGTGGCTTATTTGAAATAAACTTTAAAATGATTAAAAACTATTCTGTGACACTCGGAGCATTTTAAAAGATGTGATGTTCTTTAAAAAGCCAGAAATAATTTGTATAATAACGTCCACTAGGTGGGGTTGTTTGTCTCGTAGCAGGTGTTTGCCCTCCGGCTGCTCTCAGGTTCCCATGTGACCGAGAGCTCATCCCTGTAAAAAACAAACTTAAAAACTCTCTAAGGTGATTTCTTTGAAAGAAATGAATGTGTCTGTGGCATCGTTTACTTTTCGGGAGGTCGCTAAAGCATATCAGGTGGAGCGATGCTACATTCTCAGACTGTGTCGGCAGAGAGACCAACTGAGTTCCTCTGAAGCTGAACCCTCACGATCTGAGTCTGATGTCCAGCTCCCTCTGCAGACGAGCCATGAGCCATGTGAGCATGTGACGTGGACTGAGAGAGGGTGTGACATGGATGAGGGAGTCAAATCAATAAAACAACACACACATAAAGAAAAAGGAGAGAATCCTTGTTTTCAAATCCAGCATCAAGTCAAGGACCTGTCCTGAAAGAGCAACAAATCGGGGGGGGGGGGGGGGGGGTGTCGTCTTGGTAAAGGGTTAGAAAATTAAAAAATAATAATCGGACAGTTTAAAAAGTGATAAGAGATGGATCTCGGGGGCGGGGTAGATTAAATCTGGAGTGAGCGGTCAACAGGCTCAAGGGGCCTTCGGGTGGCGGTGGAGGGGGGGCGATTTAATCCACCCGGTGGAGATGATGGGAGGAGGCAGCAGGGATGGGGTCGCGACCCCCTCAGGCGCGGCCGCTCCGCAGCACGGACTCTACACGAGCTGAATCCACACGTCCTTCCTGCAGACTCACAGGCGGTGATGTCGAGGAGCGAGGAGTAACGTTACACGTTTTCAAGCTGCTGCATTAAGAGTCTCAAACTCATTTTACAGGATGATGTTTATATTTTAGAGATGAAACTGGACAATAATGGAGTATTTATCATATCATTTATAAGTTATATTGATTGTTGGATTGATGTTATTTTAAAGTAAGTAAAACAAAAGTCTGTAATAAGATTTTCTTGGACAAAATTTGACGGAAGGATGTGACAGAAAGAAAGAATTACATTTTAGTGCATATCCAGAATAAGGGGTGGATCCATCATTTTCTTTTTACTTTCTTTACCTAACTTTCTTTAACATTGTGAGATTCGTTGATTCCTCGGAGAATGATTTGTGTATTTTAATGGCTTGTTTAGGGAACTGACATCAAGGACGTTTGACCTTGATATTCTTTCTTTAACATCAAGAGACAGAGCATCTTTCAACATTCCCATGAATAAATCATGGCTCTGGTGTGGATCCAGATAACAATCAGCATCTAGGAGACTGAGGACATCTGTCTGATTTTTAAAACACGATACGGAACGTGAGTCTGCAGACGTGATGAACTCTGGACATTTGGACTCAGCCTCCCCGAAGCCTCGGACGACAGGCGACTGAGGCGTGGAACTCCCGCTCTGATTGGCTAACCGTCAGCGAGACTGGTGGAGCGGTCCGTGCGCTGAGGAGAGGTCGGGGGGTGCCCATCCCCGAGGGACATGGGGAGGAGGAGGAGGAGGAGGAGGAGGAGGAGGGTGAGGAGGGTGGAGTTACACAGAACAGGACTGAGTGTTCAAAGGAAGGAGGAGGAACGAGGACGAAGCCCTTGTGCTGTGAAGGTTCAGAAAGGGCTTCATTGTGCGGCTGCCTTTACTTTTTTCAGTGTGATTTCTCTCTCCCTCCCTCCCAATCTGTCTCTGCCTCACTCGGCCGGGGGCTCTGCGTCCTCAAAGGACACCCTAGTGGACTCTCGGAAGTCGGGGTGCTGCAGGTCCGATAAGAATTTGGTGGGGGTGATAACGTGGGTGGAACCTGTGGAGGAACAGAGGCGGCTTCACCACTCGTCTCTCAGCACATGCCACGCCCCCTCCCCCAATCGCTCCATTAAAAATAAAAAACCCCAGAAGGGTTCAAACAAACCACACACCAGACACACACACACACACACACACAGAGAGAGACACGCTCACACACACACACACACACACAACACCCCTCGCCATTCTGCAAAAAAACACAAAACAACTGGGAGGTACAGACAGAAACAGACGTGGCGTGGCTGCAATTCAAAGACAACAGTTGTTTTTAAAGACAACAGCGGAAGCAGAGCACAACACAGACTAACAAGACACTTTCCCAGTTATAAGACAGACTGGCTGACGGAGCTTAAAGACACGAAACCGACAGTACACAGGGGCATAACATGACAGAACACACGGCACAGGTTACGACAGCTATTCTGCAGCTTCGTCCGCCTCCATTGAGAGTTCACTTAAACGTGGGATTCATCGTCTGCGTGCGGGGGAAGCGAAAAACCTGAAATATCTCTATTGGTAATTTTGTATTTGTACCTGAAAGTGTGTTGGTTAAAGTCGGCGCATAAATAAAAGAAAACCAGAACTTTTAACATAACTGTGTTTGAGCTTGTCTTTCTTTTTTATTTCTCTGTGCCAGTGGGGCCGTATATTGTTTTTAAAATTTGCAAAAACAACACAGTGAACTGTCTCGTAATAATGTTTTCACGACAAACTTACTTCCAGAAAGTATTGGTTGAAAACTCAAAGTGCTTTTCGGGAAAATACAAGCTCCCCTCTATCCCTCCTCCCTCTGTCCTTTGACCTTCAGAGGACCTGGAGGTCGGACCGGCCTCACACAGTGACCCCTGAATTAGGACGCAGCTTTTTATCAGCGTTCTCACAACACGACCGCTATGAGTTCAAGCGTCTTGAACGAGTCAACTCGTTAACCCGTCCTCTTGTGCTCGGCCTGCGCTCAGTGCTGCCCCCTGTTGCGTTACTCACCGATGATGGCTTCCCATTTCCCATTGGCCTGTGTGACCTCGTAGGCGCAGCGCATCTCACTGAAGGACACGCCGCCGATGATGAAGACCATGACGCGTGGACCGGTGCGGTACTCTCCGGGTGTCTTGTTCTTGTGCCAGTGGCCGTACCGAGCGCTGCAGGAGCAGAACACGCTCACGTCATCACAGATAATATGATTCTTATTTCATGGATGCAAAGATGGTTATTGGTTATTGGAGGAAAAAGCTTGAAGGGATTCGGGAGGAAAATGTTTTATCTGGACATTTAAAACCAGATTCAAACATTAGAGCTTTAATCTGCATGTGTGTGACCAAACCTCAGAGCTGTGTGTGTGTGTGTGTCTTTGCTTTTATATATTATGTTATTCAATGTGTGCAGACATTTCAATAAAAACAATAAAATCATTTTACAAAAATGCAACTAGTCAGTTTCAAAATGTGCAAACTACAGAAGCTGCAGTCCTGTGTTATTTCCTCTTCCTGTCGTTGTTCCTCCAGCTCGAGCTTTTCTCTTCTTCCTGTTTTTACTCTGGGATTCAAACCGCAGCACCTCCCTGCTCCATTTCCCCCAAGTATCGATCCGTCGGACTCATCTCCCGTCCAAAATTACTATTGATCCAACACCAGCATATCTATTTTGGTCATTTAAAAAGGGTAATAAAACACAACGCTTTGTGCGTATGTCGTTGAGTGTGTGTGTGTGTGTGTGTGTGTGTGTGTGTGTGTGCACCTGACTGCAGTGGTGCTGAAGGAGGCGGAGGAGCGGGTGGAGATGTAGGGGTAGTGCTTGGTGTCCAGCTTGTCCTCGATAGCATCCTGCAGGGCGACAACAGAAATACCGTTACACACTCGTGCTGCACAGCATCGTTGTTGTGCGACTACACGCCTCTTACACACTCGTCACAGTTGCTACCGGTCTCCTAGCAACCACATGTGTTTCCGTCATTGGAGATCAATTGATGAACTGAATTGAGGTAAATAGAGATAAAGAAATAACACGTGTATATGATGTTTTCGTGATTTGCAAACACACCTCCATGATGTCCTTGACCAGCGGTGTCCAGCGGGACAGCTGATAGGTCTGCTCGCTCACACGCTCCTTCCTGTCCAGCTTCTTTCCTCGGCGCAGGGTGGACTGACGACGGGAAGAGGAAACGAGGAGGTTAAAAGGAGAAAAGGTGTTTGCCACAGATAAAAAGGAGAAGAGGAGGAAGAGGAGTAAAGACTGAGAGTCCGACTGAAGAAGAAGAAGAGAGTGAGGATCTCACGTCTGTGATGATGGGGACGCCCAGGTGAGCCATGTTGGTGATGATCTCACTGTCCTCAGGGGGAATCTGAGCGTGTTGGATCAGCTTGTTCAGGTTCTCCTCCGTGATGCCTGGACACACACACACACACACACACACACACACACACACACACACACACACACACACACACACACACACACACATCATGAACTCTATGACTCTATGATTTAATATGTTCAGCCTCCCCATGAAGTGAATTCATGTTTGCTGCTCGAAATCCAAAACTAAAATAATTCCCTTTAATTTAAAATGTGTTCACTTTGATATCTCTGCACTTTCTGTATATAAATGAACTTCAACAGTCTGTGTTTCTGAGTTTGGATTATGTGAAACGGAAGACATTATAGAAATATTAAATACTCATGAGTCTGCGTTAATATTTAAGAAGACGACAGGACGACGGCTGAGGCGACAGCAAACAGTAAAAACGTTTGCTCTGCAGGGAGCGACGGCAGCCCGGACTTCAGATTGACTGTTTGTCTCCTACTCACCGTTCTTGAGGAAAATGTAGAGCAGGATGATGCGGATCTTGTCGTACGTGGTGACGTTGGCGTCGAGCAGGATCGGCACGATGGCCCTCATGGGGTCTTTGATCTTCTCTCCCTCGGCGTCGGTTCCCATCGCCAAATCCTGCGGCAGAAAAACGTTGTGAGGTTCAATCTCCAACCGTTGCTCTGGACATTTCCCAGAACTTTTCCTGCAGCCCCCTGGTTAAATATGGTTCCTCTTGTTCCCTCTTGTTCCCTCTTGTTCCCTCTCACCTGCTCCACACGGCACAGTTTGTCCACTGTTCCCTGGTAGTGCTTCATACAGTCCTCCGCCAGCTGCAGGTGAGTGGAGAGAAAAAATAACTAACAGACAAACACCCACACCACACCACACACACACACACACACACACACACAAGACACAGAACACACACACAACACCAACACACCACACACACACACACACCACCTTGCTGAGCTCCTTCTGGTACTGAGGCATCTTCTTCAGCATCTGGGACAGATCCCTCATCGTGGTCTGTTCAGAGAGAGAAACATTCATAGGATGAGTCCGGTGACTCCTGACCTTTAAATTAGTTCTTTAGGTAAATATTCATTATTTAAAAAGCTTGAATAAAACATGTCGGTTCTCTGGTGTTTTATAATCAACTGGACTAAAACTAACTTATAATATCACTGCAGGACAAACTCCACAAGTGGAAAACTGAAAAATAAGACACAGAAACTTCAGGATTCGTTTCGTTCCTCGCTCGACAAGAGAAAAACAGAAATCCCGGGCACATTTCTGAGAATATTTAAAGGAGTATGTGGAGGTATGGACTGTCCGAGGGCCTTCTTGTTTGAGATCACTTTTTAGATATAATTACTTTAACAGCACAAATAATCAATCCCAGAAGTCAGTAGTTTCTCAGGGAATTCAAGAAATGATCCCTCTTGTAAACACATCAACGAATCACTACCTTCTCTCCAGTGTTCATCCTCTTGCTGGCGGAAAAGTCCTTCAGTTGACGCGTCACTTCCCTGAATCACAAAACACAAGCAGCGAAGGGCGAGCGCGTGAGAGGAGAGTCGTGCACGCTGCTGGACTCAAGTGTGAAGGATTGAAAGTCGTACTCACTGGGACACCTCGGCTATGTGTTTGTGTCTCAGGCTGACCCACAGGTCATCGTCCTCGTGCAGCAGAACCTCCTTCTCACGTCCTCCGTCTCCGATGCCACTGGTCTCGTACCTGCAGAAAGAGAAACATCCATTTCAAACATTTCATTCTATAGTTTGCTAACGTCTAACAAGACGCCCTCGATGTTTCTGCCGTCTGTGTTCTTGTCGTACTTGTAGACGTCGTTTCGATGGGCAGCAGGTCGTAGCCCATGGCCTGGAAGGTGAGCTCATGGAGGACGGTGAGACGGGGTCGAACGCCCTGTCCAGGATGATCAGCTGTGAGCGAGCCTTGTCTGGACCCTGCACCGAGAGGAGCACATACAGGAGTGAGGGAGGCAGCAAGACAATCATGCATATAAGAGGGATTTGAATAATACACATCCACATGCAGCCTGAAATAAGAGACAACGAGTGAAATTGCATTTTCCTGATCTCACCTCTCCCATGGTCGGGTCGTCGGCCTTGTAGGCGTCCAGCTTGTCCTGAACCAGCTGGGCCAGGGTGGCGTTGTCCTTGTACTCGCTGACAGGAAGACAGACGGACAAACAGATGCAGGGACGATCAGTAACACAGACAAATGGAAACACCTACACCTGCACCCATTGGGCGTTATCAGCTGCCAATCACACGGTATCCAAACAATGCTTTGACTCTCAAGGATCATAATTTCATCAGCTGTATCGAAAAAGACATTGAAACTAGAGATTAAGACATGAACCCCTCCTCCCTGTGGCACCACTTTACTGCTTCTCTGCCATTCCCAAAAGTGCTAATGATGACCTCCCGTCAGCGCCCCCTGCTGCTCACCCTCGGTATCTGACAGCCGGGTACTCCTTCAGGGTGGCACAGAGCGTGGCCAGCTGCTCGGCCAGCCGCTCCATCACCGGGTTCTTCAGCTGGGTCTTATGGGGGCTGTAGAAACTGTGGAAGGCATCTGGATTGTCCAGTGAGTACACCTGCCACACACACACACACACACACACACACACACACACACACACACACACACACACACACACACACACACACACACACACACACACACACACACACACACACACACACACACACACACAGCAGAAATGTAAACGTTGCTGCAGCTGCACGGTTTCGCTCCTTCCAGCTTTGAACGTTTTATCTTTTTCACCTTCGTACATCTTCTTCTTCTCTAAAGCAACGTGCATCTGAACGTCAGGAGCAGATTCGATGATGTAAAATCATTTCAGTGTCAGAACGTCTTGTGTCTGTGTGAAATGCAGCAGGTCAAGTTCTCTCACAGCCTCGGTGATAACATCAAACTGATTTATATAATGTCTCCTTTTTTCCTCATCTCTCTTCCTCTGTTTTACTCTCAACTCCTCTTTAATCACTTCACCTTCATCTCTCATCTCTAATTACTTGTTTCCTTTCCTCTCTTTCATTTTCCTTTTTTCATTCTCTCTCCACGTCTCTTTCCCTCTCCTTCGTCATCCTCATCCTCCCTCTCTTCTCTCCTTGTCTCCTCTCCCCTCCATCCCTCACTACCGCTCCCTCCTCCCGCCCCATCTGTCCACGGTCACATGACCACGCTCCGGCGCTGCAGAAGGGTCCCTCCGTCAGCTTGGCTGTCATTGGCCACCGATTCTGATTCATCCAACAGGACGAGAGCATTGGGTTGCGGGGGGGGCGGGGCTACGAGGCGGCGTTTTGGCCCTGGAGCAGAAAATCACTGACTCCGAATTAATTAGTAGACAGGAGGGGAGCAAGGCATTGTGGGCCGAGTGGCATCTTCAGACAGTGAGCGAGTGAAGGATGGACAGAGGGAGAGATGTGGGAGAAGAGGGGAGGAGAAAGAGAGGGAGGGGGGGAGGGAAAGAATAAATATGTGAAGTGAGTATAATAAGAACAAATAAAAAGGTTGAAGCTTAGAGAGAGGAAGCGACGTGCAAAGGCAGGGACGGAGGAATGGGAAGAGAGGGAGGGATGAGGAAGGACATGATGGAGGCGATGAATACGGTAAAGGATGGAGAAGCAGGAAGGAGGGAGGGAGGGATGGAGGGATGGAAGGAGGGAGGGATGGAGGGATGGAAGGAGGGAGGGAGGTGTGAGTGTTTCTAGAAGAGTCCGGCAGTGAACACAGTGAGTCAGCAGCTTTGTGACAAGCCACCACCTGAACGTGCATTTGTGTTTCTCCCTCCGTCTCTTTCCGTCCATCGCCGACTCCCAACAACCCTCAATGTCACTGTTACTATTCCTGTCTGAGCAGCTTCTCTGTCCTGCGCCTCGTCTCCGTCCACCTCTACGCTCTCTGTCTCACAGCCACAACAAACAATAGATGAAAAAGAATCAGTCGTCACGACGCGTGAGACGCTGCTGGACGTCCTACCTGAGACTCGTAGGGCAGGAACGCGATGTTGATCTCCGTCAGAGTCTTTGTGGATTTGGAAGCGCGGCTCTTCACCAGCTCGTTGAACAGAGGATCGGGGCAGGCTGGAGAATACAGAATCACATTGATCATCATTGTGCTATAGAAATACACATCACAACACACACAGCACATGTGAGTTTGGATTGTTTCAGTGATTTACATTAATCTGACAAACTAAATGATGATTTCTGACGTTATATCACAATAAAATTACTCAGAGACACTTTTAAAGAAGTATTGAGGCATTAAAGCAGATCGTTGCTGAAGCAGCTGAACATGTATCGTCATGTATGTTCATGCATGTTCATGTATGTTCATGCATGTTCCTGTTTGTGTATAATATACTCACAGTCAGTGAAGAAGACGTGCGCTGCCTTGTATTTAGCTGAATGAGGATCTTTGTAATCTGCGATGAGGGTGTGGACAGACTGAAGAGAGACAGATTGAATCACTGATGATGATCACAGGTATATGTGCACGTTCAAATAAGCTTTATTGCCATGATGTCGTGAGAGAGAGAGAGAGAGAGAGAGAGAGAGAGAAGGAGAGCGAGAGAGAGGGAGAGAGAGCGAGAGAGGAGAGAGAGAGAGGAGGATAGAGAAGGAGAGAGAGATCATCCTCACCTTCTCTGTGGGTGTAATCAGGTAAATGGCCTCCAGGCTGGGAAGAGGCTCTCGCCGCTTGTGGATGTCCTCCACAACTAGAGAAAGGATATGACACGTTACAATCAACACAACACAACACAAAGCGTGAGCGTGCAGAGCGGCAGCGGACGTGATGGTCGTCTCTTACTGGTGATGCCCTCCGTCATGATGTCTGTCATCTTGCAGCAGGACGACAACATCCTCATGCTCAGCTGGTCCACGATCAGCGCCTGGCGACAGGGAGAGAGACACTAACTATACAAACTCTTACTTCCATTGAGAGGCTGCACTCACAGACTGGACTCAATCAGTGAGAAGCTGCAGAGATTTGATGTTGATGAGTTGGTCGTGGATGAACTTCTTACCTTCCATTCTCCCTTCTTCTTCACCTTCTTGATGACATCGTTCATAATCTCTGTGGAGGAAAAGAAGAAACATGGTCAGGAACCCGAGGGCGACGCGGTGACGTGAGGGGCGAAGATGTTTTAATGCTTTTGACCGAACACCCCCCCCCCCCTTTCAGAGCAGAGACCTCAGCTGTTTCACATTCACTTAAATAAATGATGACATAAATAATTCTAGATACATTCAGAGGAATTCACTGTGTGTATAATATAAAGTCTTTAATAAATGTTGGTTCTGTCGTCTTTCAAATCTCTGCAGGCCTCGATATGCTCAGTTTGACCGGATGACTTAATGTGTGTGTGTGTGTGTTTGTGTGTGTGTGTGTGTGTGTGTGTGTGTGTCTGTGTGTGTCTGTGTGTGTAGAGGGTTCACATTTGTCTCTGTGTTATGTTTCATGTGCTCTACTTCCCTGTACTCTCCCACAGCTGATGTCATGCGATTTTTCCTCTTTTCTTTCGTCGTCTTATTTCTCTAAATATATTTACTTATACTATTTGAATCACAATTAAATTATTATTATTATACAATAACAAGGATCCGATAAGACCACGAAGGTAAATCCCAGTCTCCTAACAGCTCGCCTGCAGCTCAGTAAGGAAAATAACAAATCAGGTTTTCAGTGGAAACAAAACAACACGATCCCGTCCGACCGGTGCAGATTTAAAAATAACCCATAATGAGATTCCTGCAGTGGAGGACGACGACGACAACAGGCGAAAGTCAAACACGGCCTCCAACAAGGTTGACCTGAGCACAGGCACCGTGACGAGCAGGAATATAAACTGCAGGGGATTGATTCCGTGTTTGATTTCAAATAATCGTGTCCACCGTGACGTCACATCAGCCGCGTCGACGCTGCCGATATTGGCCTGATCGCTAACGCCGACAATCTGCCGGTCGCATTAGGACAAATCCATTTAGGGTGAATTACTGTCGGACACTGATGCTGGATCGCTGTGAATGAAACCCGTCTAATCCCCGAGGCCACGGAGATACTGATGGATTATCACAGATTAAAAAAGGACACGCAGAAATAAAAAACAAACAAAGATTACACAGCAACGTGGAATAAAAGATCAGAGATGTGCTCGTGTCACTCAACGCTGGCTCTGTTTGATTCCCAGTAAATCAGTGAATTGATGGAGATGCTAGCTGCTGATTGGCTGAGAGGGAAGAGGATGGATGGATGAGGACAAACTCAATTCAGGAGCTCAGTCTGGTCCACAGAGGCTTTCAGGGCCACAAGCTCGTCCCGCCCTCGTCGCTGTCGCCTCAACAGAGCTGAACTTGACACGGCGAGGAGGTTTTCCACGCCCCCGTGTGTGCTGTTGGCTGTTCTTCTTAATTTCGGGCTTCACCTCTTTGAAAAATGGTTTCTCGCTGAGGCCGCAATGAATCCTGGGATAGGATCCACCCGTTGGGAGCCTTCGTTTCTCGGGGGGGAGCGAAAAAAAAGGACGCAGCCTTTGAAACGAGTCAGTCCTGCTGCCTCGACAGAAACAGCCAGAGAGGCAGAGACAGTTCTCACCTCCTGTGAGTCAGAGGAACCGTGTCTGACCTCCTGTGGGACGCGTGATGTGGGAATAGTACGTTTCTCACTAAGTGACAGTGATTTCCTGACTCAGTCTCTTCCAACATCGTCTCAACAAAGCTACAGAAGGTGACTTTTCATTAAGGAGCAAATAGTTGTGGATGTGAAGCCTTTGACAGATCTGTGCTTCGTTCGATTCCCAACTAATCATGCAGCAGCAACCCGAGACCTCAAGACGAGACACTTCCACAAACAGAGCGGCAGCGAGGAAATCCTTCTTCCTCTTCCTCTGCCGCTGCTCACGTGTTTCCTCTCGACGCTGCTGCAGCTCCAGGAATGAAAATATCCAGTCACAGAGCAGAGAACACTACTTTGTGTACTTTACACCCGTTATACACTGAACCACAACACATAAGGTTACATCACCAACGTATGACGCATTTGTGTGGCAGCTGCATCTCGTTTTATTTTGATAATGCTCTGCACGATTTAAAAAAACATTATTTATTAATATTAATTTATTATTAATGAATCTACCTGATTACGCTGCATGTCTGTGTGGTCGTGTACAAACTGAGAAGCCGTCTAAACAGGAACTGAGTTAAATCTTTCATCCAAACGTTGTCTTCTGGAAAAAAGTTATAAATAAATAGTAAATACTGTCATATACTGATTTTTATTTCTTCAGTTTAACCATGAACTTTGTTCTAAATAACAATAAACAGAAAGAAAACACAAATAGAAACAGATATAGAAAATACATGATTTTGTAAAATGTAAATGTCTCCTCTACTTTGTTTATTCTGCAAACACAAAGATAACGCTACCGACTCTATTGATATAAATGTGAAAGCCACATATTGACAGAGTTTTATTGGTCAACCGATGAATTGGATCGGGGTCTCCTAAAGAGGAATGGACTCTCTCTCAGTTCTCCTTCCTGCGGTAGCGTCGCTCCGTCACGTTTACAAAACCACGTCAGGAGAAAAGCTCGGTGTTTTTTTTCCTTTCTGTCGAGCAGACGGAGCCTCGACAATACAGGGACGAAAGGGAAGGGACCTGAACAAACACAGAGCAACAGCTGTGTCAACCAAACACACACACAGACACACACACAGACACACACACACACACACAACACACACACACACACACACACACACACACACACACACACACACACACACACACACACACACACACACACACACACACACACTCAAGCCTCATGAGCTCTCTCACATCCAGTTTAACAGGATACACATCCTCATGGACAGAAAGCGTGACAGGAACCTCTAACTTATACTTTCTTCTAAAAACATTTAAAAATAATCTAAATAAATGAATCTAATCTTTGCTTTTTCCAATTTCCCACATTTCCTTGTTTTTTCGACCCTCAGAACAAACAGCGTGACGCGTTGTCGCTTCCTGACGTGACGGCCTGATTGGCTCCGTGTTCCCTCCCGCAGCCTTGACTCTGCACATTATTACACAGCGGCGACAGTTTCTCCCTTTGACTCGAGCGTCCCCCCCCCCCTTCAGGGACCTTCACCTATGAGCGCCATGACCCACTTCTCCTCTCTGGATGTTCACTGTGGCACCGCTCCCGAGAGGAGCCGGCGCCGCGGAGCTCAAAGAGACGAGCAGTGAAACACTCTCAGCTTCCACCGGGGCTCAGCTGAGAGATTTCCTTATTTCATCTGATAAAAAACAAACAAACGCTTGAAGCTTTACTAAGATGCAGCTTCTGTAAAAGCCTCTGTCGTGTAGTTCATTAATAAAACTGTGTCAACGAGTGAAAACACACGAGACACGGTTTCATAGTGATGTGAAAAATACTGTAAAGAACAAAAATGGAGGCAAAGAACATGGTTTGTATTTACATGTATTTGTATATTTTACAATTGTAATAACGTTTGTGTTTAAAATGTAAAATATTAATCTTCAAGATGATAATGACATCTTGCCCAATTCTTTTTAATCTGTAATATTGGCATCAGCCCGGACTCCAAAGTAAACTACACCCAGAGTTAGTTTGCTCTTCATCCTGCAGTTACATAACTAACCAGCACAAATGTTCTTTTAAGAAGAGCAGAGGAGGATCATGAGTCTGTCGCTCCTCCGGACTCCCACATGAATCCAGTCAGAGGTCAGAGGTCAGAGGTCAGAGGTCAGGCCGAGGAGCCGTGACCTGCACCCAGAGGTGCTGGGAGATGACGTGCAGGAGTCACGAGACCTGAATGTAGAGCGACACTGTGACTCTGTGACTCTGCAAAGACAAATCAAATCTGTGCAGCTGTTCAGTAGCAACACAGCGAGAATAACATCTTCACATATCGACGTGTCATCGTCTCCCTTCCTCTTCCTCTTCCTCATCAATCTGCATTTCCTCTTTTTGCTCACGTCGCTTAAGGACGACGGCATCTTGACCGACGCGTTGGCTCGTCTGGATATTTCTGTAACACTGTGTACAGTTGGTCTCTGTGCACATACGTATGCAAGAGGAGGATGGAGGAGAGCGGTCACGTGCCGCTGAGCGGAGGAGTGGGAGGAAGAGGAGGGCTGCCAGCTCTGACACAGCACTCTTCCTCAGCGGGAGAGAGAAAAGAGGGAATTCATTGAGATAACGAGCGACTGTAACCCTGCTCCGCTTCAGCCGGTTCTCCGTGCTCTCTGCGATCACGTGACATTTCAGCTCTGATTTACTTGAGTGTGTGAATGTGTATTTGTTGTGTGTGTGTGTGTGTGTGTGTGTGTGTGTGTGTGTGTGTGTGTGTGTGTGTGTGTGTGTGTGGCCCTGAGGGCTGCAGGCACTGCGTCAGACTCTGAACCCAGACGAGTGTGCGATGCTCTGGTTCAGTGATGCTTCCAAGGTCAGCAGCGCTTTGTATGAGTGTATCAGTGTGTGTGTGCATGTGTGTGTGTGTGTGTGTGTGTGTGTGTGTGTGTGGTGCATGACTGTGTCCTTTTCTCTTTCATCTTCCCTCTCCTCACACAGAGTAAATACACACCAGCATGCTTCCAGAAACGTCCAGAGAAGAGTGACCTTATCCAGCAGCCAATCAGATATTTAAAGGAGACGTGTTGTGTGTGATGAGGAAGACGAGAAGATCGATGTGACTCACACACACGTTCATAACAAAGCTGAAGTCTGCGGGGCCTGATTCCATTATCCAATAAAGACTGGAGACGGGGGTAAAACAGTGAGTCTCTGTTATGTGTATCTAACATAAAGACATGTGTGGTGGTTTGAGGGGGGGGGGGGGGTATATGTGGAGCTATGCAGTTTATCTATCCAATAATCTAGTGTAGGTTTGAGTTTGTTCTCTATATGGGAACGATTTCAAATCTTGCAAAGTCACTGACGCTGCGGAGTTGCCAAAACTAGTTTGGAGGCTGCGGAAATATCCTGCATCCTAATATTTAATCTACAGATTCAGATGTAGGACGGAGTGATTTCAGCGTTAAGTTGAAATGAGAGCACGTATGTTCAAAGTTCTATTAACGGCTCCGAGCGTCATGTTGACTGCTCTGATTCTTTGTGTTCCATGTTAAAACCGCCATGTCTCTACTTTCACTTCCTGTCACGGTGTAGCTGAGTTACACCGTGGGGGGGGGGGGGGTTTATTGATGACTTCTCTGTCACCTGGATGAAAATTGGGACTCGTGGATTCTGTTAACCTTCAGATTTCACTGCAGCTACATCACCGTGGACAGGTCGAGCGGAGGATGGATCAGTACACGTCTCGATCCAGTGGATCTGTATGCACCTGCATATGAACTCATGACCCTGAATGACACTTATTATGGTCATGAGAGACATCCCATAATGCTTTGTGGTAGTTTTCGCAGAAATGCGATGAAGTATTTTTGAAATCTGATCGTTTTAAATGTTTCATTTCAGTTGATTAGACTTTCCCATCTGGTGTCTAGAAACTGTTTCTCTATTATAGAAAATTACAGCATCGTCCTCCTGTGATACCAAGATTTAAATAAGATAACATTTGAGTGATCCCACGCTTTTGGAAATTCGCCAAACGTTTTCTGGAGAATGCAGGAATTTATCGTGCTCATGTTTTAAGCGAGCGCCGTTTGAGCTACTTTCTTTATAAATCTTGTTCTATCCCCTGATTTGATCCATAAACCAGGGTTATATGTTCTTAAAGTAATTAAATAAGTGAGAGCTGTCTCTTTCAAGACAAGCGCACGGAATAAGACGAATACCTGCACGATACAATGAAATCCAGTAAAACCGCCCTGAATCACCTCTAGAAAACCAGCTACAGCTACAGAACATTGTTCCTTTTTTAATCACAGCCGTGTAATATTCATATCTCTCTCTCAGCTGCATCAGTCTGAGCAGCAGCGTCATCCAGAGATGATGAATCCTCAAGGCCTCTCATCCGGCCTCGTTTCCCTTCCTGCTGCTCTGTGGGGCCGATGCTCACGTGCAGTCGTGAAAAAAGATGGTGGGAGAAGCTTCTGCTCGCTGCCCACCCCCCCCCCCCCCCCTCCTCCTTCATCCTGGCTGCTACATCCACTGCTGCAGAGAGAGAGGAGCCGTGATGGTGTCGCCCGTCCCTCCCTCCCTCCCTCCTCCCTCCCTCCCCCGCCAACTCCACCAATCCCATCCCAGCTCCCACCCTCAGCCGCACGGAGCCCAGGTGTCGCTGCGTTCACCTACTGGGAAACATCCACAGTGTTTATATTGTTCTGGAGAAGAGGAGCCAGTGGCTGCGTGTGCCCGTCTTCAGTTTTCCTGACTGGTTTATGTAATTACCAGTTACAAGGCCTGAATAATGAAATAACGCAGGACGTGCAGGGATGTTTGTCGTGTGAAGCTGTGCGGTGTACGGGGTGTAGGTGTGCAGATGATATCATATCAAGATGTTGCTTTATTATAACAGGAAAATCTTTTTGTAAGAAACGATACCAGTGACGCAGGGTGTGAAAATGAAAGTCTGTGCTCGCGATGTAGGGCTGCAGGGCGACGCAGGAATATCAATAATCATCCCAATATGATTTTAATGAATAGCAATATAACAAATGTTCAATATATATATATTGATATATTGCTTCTGCATCGTGCAAACTCAGCGAGGATTTGTAAAAATGCTTTGCTGACTCATATGAACATTTTTATCTCTATAATATTTTTGGCCTTATATGCAGCACTAGCTCACACTAATTTTAAATCAAACCTCTATTTAATCATCTATTTAAAAACCTGCTCCAACGACACATCAGGATTAACCAACGATTCAATATAATCATGACGATATGATCCTATCTTTACACAATATAGTTTATGATCAATGCAAACTGGTTAGAAGCTAAGAAATCATCCTATACTATCTTATGTTGTGTTTTCGTTTGTGTTTGTTTGTCTGTTAGTTAGAAGGATTATGATAAAACGACTGGACAGATTAATGTGACACTCGGTGGAAAGATGCGTTATGGGTCGGGAAAGATCGGGAAAGAATTGATCAAATTTTGGTTCGGATCCAGGATATCTTTTTCCACTTTCTTTAACATTGAGTGTTTCTCAATATTTACTATTTTCTTTCTTTTTACACAGATGTGATGTTATTATAATTATGACCCAGGCCTGGTAGCAGCCACAGCTTCGTACTAAACCAACCATGACAACATTGTATTATATTTATGACATAATATTCTGGGTTCACTCTGCTCCTGCTCCATGTTCGGAGTCTGATTCCCCGGCTAGGCTCAAACCCTTTCACCCTCCACGGTGTCACAGCAGAGGTGTGCTGGTGGAGGAGGTGTAACCGAGTGGGGGTGGGGGCCCTGACATGAGCAGCAGTTCACCCAGGACATGATGTGATGCACCAGTGATGCCTGGTACCATTAACAACACGAAGGGGGGGACTCGGCTTCAGGGACTGGGTCGCTACTACAGAGCAGTGCTGTTTGTCCTGGACGTTGGTGAAACGTGAAACCTGGATCAATAACAGTGGAGAGATATCAAGTGAAGCAAATCCTGCAGCACAGGCTGGAGGCGGCGTAACAGCCGAACTGAGGGAACCGATGGGAAAACCCTGAGTCATGGGTCAGAGACGTGCGTCTGGAGGAACCGGATTCTACGAGTCCGGTGTCCAGGCCCGGGTGACGTTAACACGACCAAACTACACATGCACCCAGTTGACCCTCCAGAGCACATCCCTGTTCAGGCCTGCACCATGTCCACACACACACACACGCACACACACACACACACACACACACACACACACACTGACTCTAAAAGCCAACATCACACAGTGGGCTGATCTGTCTGATCTGCTGCGTCCTGACGGTGCAGAGTGGCACAGACTGGTTTTGGCGCATCACCAATACATTGCACGATGATGAGGAGGAGGAGGGTGAGGGTGAAGAGGAGGAAGAGGAGCTTCAGCAGGTCGTTAGTGGGGCCATGTTCAGATAATGCGGAATTTGTCGTGCTGCGGCCTTTTAAAGGCAACTTGGCCACAATCCGCCATTAGCAGCTGGCACCAGCCTGGTGGAGCACTGAGACGCTCCGGCTCCATCAGGGAGGCGAGGCAGTGCTCGACCTCACGCACGGATTGATACCGTTAAGGCCCAATAATCACGTATTAATCGATATCATAGCCTCGCACGATTGGCTGGAACCAGCCAGCGCCAGGGCGTGAGACTCCGCCGCAGCGCGTCGCATCAGCACAGTTTTACGATGCAGCTCCAGAGAAGCAGCGCAGATTTTTTTTTTTGCTTATGGGGGTAAAAGGGCGTGTGATGCGCTGCGTGAGCCTCCACGTCTGTTTTCTATCTGCGGGAGAATCACCGCGCGTTAAAGACGTTTTTTTTTGGTTAAGTATAAGCATGCTGGAAATGGAACAAATTGCGCATCCGCACCGCAGGAGCCCAGCCAGTCCGGGCAGGTTACTACAGCCGCTGGGGTCTACAATAGGATGCGATGAAGCACCACCTTCATCACCATCATCCTCCTCCTCCTCCTCCTCCTCATCACCCCGATGCTCTCCAGCCATCCGCATCCTGCAAACACACGCTCACGCGCACACAAAAACGGTCGCTTTTACGCACAGGGCGCGGCGCCACATTCAGGACTCAAGGATCTAAATGTGAAATAAAAGAAAATCTTACTTTCTCCGACCACCGCCTTTAATCCGATAGGTGCCATGATGCTGCTGAGTGCTGGAGCGACTGGTCTCCCTGTGCTTCCTCCCTCTCTCCCTCTCTCCTCTCCCTCACCCACCCCCCCTCCCAGCGCCGTGGAGGAGCCTCCAGCTCGAGACGTCACCGCGTATCCTTCCGCATCGTCCTCTCATTGGTGGACCTGTCTCATATTGGTTCAATGAAGGGTTTTTACCGCAGCAGCCCTGGATGAAGCCTCTGACATCCACTCAGCTTCATCTCCAACCTCCCCGAAGAACCCACATGTCATCCGGACGTCATGTGTTCAAGAGGCTGCGGGATGTGTTTGGTTTGAAACGTGTGGAAAACTAAATATTCATATGTGTCACATCTTTTCTAGTGTTTTGATAAATACAGGAATTGTTTTTAATTTGGCTGCTTTTACCTCCAGAGAAGCAGCCGCTCGTCCTCATATCTGACAAACTGAAATCAATAACCCATAGGTTCTATTTTTGCTTTATAACTTGAAATAGTCAATTATTGAAATTGGAGCCTGGTAATATTCTACTGATCAGCTCATGAAGTTATGTTATGTTGCAGCGTAAACTTCTACAATATGATCCAGAGCCTCTGTTGTCAGGGCAACGACAAATGGAAATGATGATGCGAGTAAACAATAAACTCCCCACTCACTGATTATAGATTATCAGAATATCAGGCTATTGGCTTTTTAATATTTCTCATTTCAGATAATCGTCAGCACATCTTCTTATCTGATGAACGATGTTTAATGTTTTTGCTTCATGAAATAAATATTTGATCATTCAAATTGTTGATTTTGTGTTATGTTGCAGCATCTAATACAGCCTCTATTAACTATGGATCAGAGAATCTGTTGCCAAGGTAACTACGAAGTTAAAAGGGGATGTGATTAAGCCGGAAACTCATTGATATTATATAAATAAATAAATAAATATTATATCTAGCAATATCAGATATTTCACCATATTTCAAGACTTTTGGAGGATCTGGAAAAGGTTGAACTATTTCACAAATTCTATGTGAGCATTATTTTCGATATGCTCCAAAAATATGTGGCTTCAATAACAAACTGTCCACCAGGGGGCAGCATCTATCTGGAAAACGCCTCCCCGGGACCTCATGGAAAAACGTTTTCCTCTCGTGACAGAACCACAGACATTTAAATATCCATGTGTCTGTGGTCAGGAGCTCTAATAGAGCTAGTTAATTAAATGCAAAGTGATAAAACCGTTTAAGGATAAAGACCAATAAATCCGGAGGGAAGTTTAAATAAAGGGAAGTTTGTTCTTTGCTCGCGAGATTCTACAGAAACATTATCAACACCCACGTGCACTCTGGGTATTGAAGCTGCTCCGCGAGGCTCCTGGTTCTGGCCCCACCCTTGGCAGCGCCGACTTGAACACGTTGGACCAGTGATGACTCCCAGAGGGTGTGTCCTGCACGACGGCTGTGAACCAGCCCAGTGTTCCCCTCCTCCTCCTCCTCCTCCTCCTCCTCTTCCTCCTCCTCCAGAGAGAAGACGCAGAGCCGCGCGCCTCTCACCCGGAGAAGTGGCACAGTTTTTACGCAGCGGCTCAGTGGATATTCTGCTGGGAGTTCCCACCACAGCCCAGTTTGACCTGGAGGACAAACCAGTGCGAGGCTCGGGTACCTGCAGGATCCGTTGGGCTCTCCGGTCACCATGGGGGACGTGGTTTCCTCTCACCTGGATGAGGGCAGGAGGGAGATGATTACAGGTAAGACACGAGCTGGACTTCAGGCAGTTTGTGGCTTTAAAAGTTTTGATCTTCAGACTGAAACTTCCATCAAAAAGTTTACTATAGCTTTAAGTTTTTAAACCCTCCAGTGGGGATATAACTACACTATTAACACTATTATTTATTATATTTTCCTTCTCCTTTGTCTGTCAATCATAAAAACACACGCTACTGGAGTAATCTCTCGTTTGAGATGAAAAGAACTTCTTTGTAACCGAGTTATCAAACTAACTTGAAACTTCAAAAACAGCTTTATTAAGTTTTTATATCCTCCAGAAGGGAAATCACCAGAATATCTGCTTTATTGTTCTTATTAGATTTTCCTTCTCTTTCTTTTTTTGTTCTGAATCATATAAAAACAAATGTGCCGGAATAAACTCTATTTCAAGATGAAACAAACTTATTTTAAACCGAGTTATCGAGAGAGAAATCCACTGAAACTTCAAAAAACAGTTTATTACAGCTTTATTAACGTTCTACATCTTCCAGAAGGGAAATGACAATATCACTTGTTGAGTCGAGCTCTATTTTTTAAAACAAACAAACTTTTCTTTGACATCGAGTCATGGAAACTTAAACTCTGGAGAAATTGTCTCATAAGATGTGTTTAAAAACCCTCCTCCCCCACCTGTTCTCTCCTGTCATTTCTATCTGTGCTTTGTTGCTCTGCTCCCCTGAATCCTCCGGCTCTGCTGCAGGCCCATTTCTCCCCGAGATAATAAGTAGGTTTCCCAAAGGCAAGCGTGTTTGTATAAGTTCGGGACAGAGTGCTATTTAGGTCTCAGATTGCTGCAGCCTCCCACTGTGCAGGTCTGTGTGATCGTTTTCAACCGGGAGCAGGAACAAGAAGAAGAGACTCCCGTGCACGTGTATGGATGGAATTATAAGACCGTCCTCACTTTGGAGAAAAGCTTGTTTTTTAGTTTGACTCGGTAATTACATGCCTCAGAGCTGTGCTTTCTAGAAGCTGCTGCGTCCGAGTGGTTTCAGGCTGCTGCAACACTACAGGTTCAGGGTTGACCTTCTGTTTACTGGCAGCCCAACACTTGCATGAAGAAACCACTTCCAGAAACCAAGGATTGTGTCCTTGAGGTTTGTTGTTGATGGTTACGGGGAAAACAATACTCTCAGAAATAGTTAGAAACTGGAGGAATAACATTGTTAGAGGCTGAATCTGGTGCAAAACCACATTCACAAAACCACAAAGTGTTGGAACTGTGCAGCGTGGCTGAAATTAATGACAAATTTAGCAACACAACATATTTAATTAGCGTTTAAATCACCTACAAAGGATAAATGTCAAATATTCTCTGGCTTTATCATCTTAAATGTGAGGATTTGCTTCTTTTTCTCTGTTTATATCATGTTTATATCAGCCCTGGGACATTCTGCAGATTAAATAAACTGTTTTTATTTGAAAACAATGAATTAATTTATACATTTCATCTCTAAAAGTCCACTCACTGGTTCCTTTGGGGCCTTTCAGTTGCATCTCAGGTGGCCCGTGTTGTTTAGGACAAAGGTGTGGTGCAGTGCATCTACCTGCGAGCGCCAGTTATTCATTCCTCATTCCTCCTCATGCGTCATTTAGTTTAGAACTATTACAGTCATCAGCTTTGTTTGAAATAATAAAATAACATAACAGGCAATATCTCCTGAGAGGAGCACAGGGCTGTGTGAGAGGAGGAGGAGACAGTGAGTGAAGCTGCAGAGGTGAAGCAGGTAGAAACATGTCACAGGATTATGAGCTGAAACCGTCTGGTTGTCACACACCCTCCCTCTCGCATGTACGTGCATGGATGAATAGTGTATGTCCTTTAAAGTGCAAGCCACAAATCCTCTCTGGTAGTGGGTGTGCACGTTGTGTGTGTGTGTGTGTGTGTGTGTGTGTGTGTGTGTGTGTGTGTGTGTGTGTGTGTGTCTGTGTGTGTTAGGATGACTCTGCACTGGGAGTCATGTTTGGAGAGTGTTCCTCCCTGCACATCCTCACAAAATGATCTCCTCCCTCGTGTGAGCCTGCACAAAAAAGACACAACATGCACGTAGACACACACACACACCACACACACACACACACACACACACACACACATTTCAAGAGAACTGTGTGGTCACCTTTTCAACACGATCAATTAATTCCTCCCTGGGAAAGATGTGAAAAGGTCGACAACCGCTCACGTTCTCACACTGTTAAAGAAAGTGATGAAAACAATCCTGGATCTGCACCAACATTCTTTCTTTAGTGGAAATCCGTTCAATTGTTTTTCCGTAATCCTGCTGATAAACAACGGAAAAAAGGAAAAAGCGAGTCGGGTCGTCAGTGGAGCACGTTCCTCGGCCGAGGCCCAGAAGTACAAACTACACTCACTCACAGATATCAGGTCTCTGAACAAGACTTCTACCGGAGACAGGAGTGTCTGCAACCTGGTGCAGTTTGATTGAAGTTAAGGAGATATTGCACTCAAGGTTCCCAGAGGATGAACCCCCCCCCATAAATGTCAGCTGGCCTTTGCTCTTTCAAAATAAAAGGGCACAAACGTCATTTTAACCGTCAGCGTTGTCACTTTGACCTTGCCCCATCCAGACCAACGGAGAACAAGTGGAGATCTGGACCTCGCTGCGTGCACTTACCCTGAAACAGAGGATTGGGTGTGTGATTTATGATGTGGTCTTTGCTCCCAAATTCCAATTTCCAAACTGCCCTAAAAAGTCCATGTGCCGCGTCCCAGTCTGCTGACTTTGGCACCGGTAGGACCAGTGGAAAATACCCAGAGTATTCACGTTTGGAAATGGAGCACACATATATACGGTGGAGGTTTACTCAGGACCGGACCTACAGAGGGTTTCAAATCTTCATTCAGGAGTTAAACATTGTTTCAGGCGTCTCACTATCTTCCTGTGACCTTCTAACCCGTCCACTCATCTCCCCCTGGCCTGACATGATGTTTTTAATTGCGTGTCCTCCGTCTCCTCCACATTCCCTCCACGTCTGTCCTGTCCTGTCAGCTCTTTCCTTCCTGCTCTCCCACTGCAGGCCGGGCCGCCGCCTCCTTCCTCCTTCCTGCGTCGTCGCTTCCACAAACACATCGCAGCCGACACTCGTCTGACGCTGACCGAGTCAAAAAACGCACCGATCGGGTTAAATCACACTGAGAGAGTTTGGGAAAAGCTCGTGTCTCCTCCTGCACGTTCCTGCTTTATTTATCAGATGCTTCCTGCAGAGGTGGGAGAGAAATGCTGAGTCAAGCAGAGAAAAACAATGATTCAATAAACTGATCCCCAAAATGACTCAGCTTCTTCCTTAACCTGAGACTCAAACTTTTATTATTTCCACTAAGGAGTTTGTTTGTTTGTCAGCAGGATTACACAAAAACCACTGGATGGATATTTTCACCAATTTCTTCATTGATCTTCATTCATTATTGAATAATCTTTTATCAAATATCTTGTTTTGTTCAAGAATCAACGTTAACCCCCACAAATATTCAATTCATAAGAAAAATAATACTTTTAAATTGACGCTCAGGCTGAATTGGGCAGGAAGACGAATATATAAAACTATTAACATTTCAAGGAACAGTGCGGTTATTAAAGTGTGTTTACTTTGGGTTTAAATATTTTATTGTGTAACCATTAAAAACAAGACATTTTAAACTAGTGCATATTCACCTCTCGTCAAATATTTACTCACAGTGTTTGCTGAGCAGTTATAACATTCAAATGTCTTCTGAGTGCATCGATCGCTGATGACGGACGGATGACACAGACGTGACTGATCCAATGTTTGCTGAGTCTCTATCTAATTTGAAAATTTGACTATATGACACTTTTCCTGAAGAGCTGATAGCAGCAGTGGAAGAGAAGTCGTCTTTACATGAGAACTTTATCAACGTCCTTCTACACTCACTCAGTCAATGTTTAACAACGAAATATGAATTCAAATACAAACTTGAAACACTTCTGTATGTCACCAAATGGAAACGTGACCAGTTTGTGTCGTGTGATGTTGAGTTTGGTTTCCTGATCTCGTGTCTGTGTCTTGCAGCTCAGACCCGAGACGTGATGAAGGAGTTCAGCGACGTGTACGAGCGGCAGTACGCCGTCGCTCTCTTCAACAGCGTCCGCTACGAGATAGAAGGAGGAGGCGGGACCAGTCGCAGCTGCTGCACCGACAGGCGAGTTCCTCCGAATGCATCCGACAGGACGAGGCCTCCACCTCGGACTGGATCTCAGTCATGTCTGAAACTAACCTGATGTGATGTCTGATATTGAGGAATAATTCCAGTTTGGATGTGACTTTTAAAAGTGACTTCATTTACAGTTAATCAGTAGTTATTACTTCACTCACCACAGTAGTTGCGGACATGTGGGGACACGGCGCTGTCGCTACAACAAAGTCCAGAGAAGGTTTGAACCCAGTTCAGCCATGAGACTGAAAATAAAGATGGACGACAGAAAAGTGAAGCCAAAGTGTCTTGATCGCCCTCTGGTGGCTGGCTGCAGTATGGGTCATGAAGCTCACCTCCGACATGAGGAAGCGGAGACGCGTCGTCCATCTTTATTTAAAGTCCATGTGTCATCCAAAAGCTGAAGGTCGTGTGTGAACCCTGATTGATGTTAACAGATAATTAACGTTGTAATTAAGAAAATAAATGAACACGAGGCTAATCTGTCTAATCGTTTATTTACAAATTAGGAAATTGAGGAGCATTAACTTCTCCAGCTTCCTTCCTGCATCCGAGAAGAAGTCCACACGTTTGTTTGTAGCTAAACGATTTGTTAGCTTCCATCAATACGAGCTTTGTTCGGCCGACGGAGCTCGACGATTGCACGAGTGAGCTCATTCCGGGGTCGACGTGCTCATCACCTAACGATGGGAACCCCCGCTCCACCTCCCTGGCTCCTCTGTTCCTCTCGTGCTCTCCCGGGGGGGAAAGTGGAGCAGATTTCACACACGAGCAGAGACGGCTGCTCGGGACCGAAACGCACAATGACGCATCAAGCAGCACCGTGCAAACACAAATACACACCGGAGCGTCTTTATTTCCCAATCGCTATTTGACCAAATATAACATTTTCACCTTGATTACACGTTTTCCTGCAGAACGAAACCCGGCCCTTTGATACATGTCCTCCCCACTATCTCATGCTTTGGTATTAATGTCAAAAATACCTTAAAAAAGTTTATTAAATCCAGGTGAATACTTTGCAGGATCATCCCTTTCTCTCTGCTCTGCTGCCGTCAGCCCGCTGCGTAATAAAGCGTTTCAGTTGTTGCTCGTCCTCTGTCTGCGTCTGTCTCGTCCTGTCCTTCCCCCGTGAGTCACAGGATCATTTGATCTCGGAAAGGAAAACCACAAAACACACAGTGTGTGAATCCTTGTGCAAATACTGCACCTCCCATGTTTGGAAACACCTGGTCTGTCCTCAAGTCTCTTGCACAATTAAAGGCGATCACAATGAGAACATTATTAAAAGGTGACAGCATGGAAACACATATCAAACCGCATTGTTATTTATTTTAGATCCCCACATCAGCGTCAAAACTCCATATGGCTCGTTTTATATTTATAAGTAAATATCTATTGTGTTATGTCTTAGTGCTGAGGGTCTGTTATCTTTCAGGACCCCCTGGCGGGCCGGATCATTTTCTCAGGGAGTCTGTTTCAGTACCTGGAGGAGAACAGGAAGTGGAGGAACCGCTTCGTGTCGGTGCCGAACACCTACAGCTTCGACCTCTATGAGAGTAAAACCGTGAGTTTTTCTATTACTGGACGGTTTCTGTTGCTTCAGGCACTTGTGTTGAAACCGCTCGGTGTGTTTGGCTTCTCTCTCTAAACAGGCACATGACCGGGAGCTGCATCCGAAGGTGACCATCAGCTGTGCCGGGTACAAGGCCTGACCTCCATGGAGGAGTACCTGGAGCTGATGAACTCCAGCCTGCCAGGTCAGACTCAGGACACTGCATGTTCAATCCCTGCTGCACCTGCTTGTTTTGCAGTTCACCTTCTGAATCTTCTGGTTTCTTGTTTGTCCCTCATGTGACTCGCTGCAGGAATCAAGGCCCGAGTCGGCAGTCATCCGTTCATCAAGTGCGCGACCCAGTTCCCGCTCATCCTGTGGCACCCGTACGCCCGGCACCACTACTTCTGCGTGATGACGGAGAAGGAGCAGAAGAAGTGGCACGCCGTGCTGCAGGACTGTGTCCGACACTGCAACAACGGTAACAACACACACACACACACAGACACACACATACACACAGACACACACACGACAATCTCACCTGAACGAACAGGAATTAACAGTATACGTCAACACATCATGAATGATTATGAAATGCAAATAAATGATATTATTAAGTATTTTAAACAAGTGTAAATAAAAAGAAAACACAAATACGACCAAATATTAGAACTCGAATGAAGTAAACAAACCAATTACGAACAAATACATAAAATAGGCTGTAAAATAAGTGTTTATATTGGGAGACATCTACTAATACATGTCTGTGAAAGGCTCAGACCAGCTCAGGGACGGTTCCTCGGTGTCCTCGATGTCCCCTGTGCGATAATTGTCTCTCTACCTTTTGTTGATGATTCAGCCCAGGGAGTGTCGCAGTGTGAAGTCCTCACATTCCATCTGGGTGAGCTGGTGGATTGAGGAATATGAGATGCTGCAGGAATGATATGTATTTGTTTTCTTAATGTTCGGTCGCGCTCGCAGTGAGCGAGGCGTGTCGTCGTGTTCGGAATCCGAGTTTTTAAAAATGTTGCGGCCGAGACAGAGTCCACATCACTGAGGGGACGTTTGTGAGAACCCATCACGAGGAGGTGGTCCATTGTGTCGTCATGTTGTCGAACTGTATCTCTCGACAACACAACTTTGTGAAAGATGAATTGGTAGAAGTGATTGACCTGCTTCCCGGTCGGTTACTTGCACGCTCGTGCTTGTGCATGTGTCACCTCACGTCGGGATGTGTGCTTTATTTAGACTCGAGTCAGAAAGTGGAGATTTTTGGGGAAGTCAGGATCAAAACACAGAACGACAAACAGACGGTTGCCGCAGTGAAGCGTGATCGGGCTCGTTTGAGCTCCACTGGCTGCACAGGCATCGAGCGGAGATTATTAATTTTATTTATTTATGTTTATTTTCCTGAAAATGAGGAGAAAACAAACCGGAGTCGTTCCAAAGTGTTTTAAATGCTTTTAAAACACATCTTATTATTATTATCAACTGCAGATATTTTGGCAGCAAAGCACTAGGTCATCTACATTCTTAAACAGGCGTAGGATCCGATCCACAAACACAACACTTTACCTCGGCTGACCCTCGTCTTCAAACACGTACATACACAAGCATGTGAAACGCCTGTGGGTGTGACACCCGGCGTCGACTGCGTGGAGCCGACTTACGGTTTCATCTATCTGGGATCCGTGCAGGGTCTCACTGGGATGGACGGTTACACACGAGCAGTCACAGTCAGGGAGTCGGTAGAAGCACCGACGCTCTACACGTCTAAATGTGTCCAGTGTGAGTGTCGGTGTGTGAGTCCCGCATCACGAGCAACACAATCGAACCTCACACCGTTGAACTGAATGAAACAACACGTCGGTTCTCCGCTCATCAACACACTGACAAGGTTGCTTAACCTGATCTCACCTTGTTTTTGCACCACGGGGCTGCGTGTATATTCAAAGCCTCCTTAACCACACACCAGCATGCCAACCGTGGTTTGATCACAAGTCATTGTTTGAAAACATCCAACGCATGTAGTGAAGTGAGAGGAGCCAAAAAAAACGACAACAACAGCGGGGGGGGGGGGGGGGGGGGGGGGGGGGGGGGAGGAGGTTTCCTCACTTTGGGTTTGAATGAATTTGAAACCAGACTTTAGCGGGACGAGAGAATCTGGTCTCGTCTCGCTCTTTGCTCCCCGAACCGACCTGCCCGGGCTCGCTCGGCGAACGCCACAGTCGCTGCTGTACATTCCAGCGGTGAGGCCGGGCTGCTGGAAGTGTGGGATTCATTCATGGGATTGTGGCCTGTGCCGACACGCCCCAGTCTCACCTCCACCTTGTTGGTGTCGTGGAGGAAAAGCAGAACCAGTAGAGGAGTTTTTTTTTCCTGAGGGTGATGAATGGTTTTTACAACTCGCT
Organism: Reinhardtius hippoglossoides; assembly: GCA_006182925.3. Taxonomy (NCBI): domain Eukaryota; kingdom Metazoa; phylum Chordata; class Actinopteri; order Pleuronectiformes; family Pleuronectidae; genus Reinhardtius; species Reinhardtius hippoglossoides. Next base: position 2,665,697 of record CM031687.1, read on the forward strand.
GCAGTTCCTCTCATTAGACCTGTAGACACACATTTACATGAACTGTACATACGCACACTTCTCACACTTTATACACAGGGCTGAATAGAGACAGGATATCAAAGACATTTCGGTATCTGCGTTTATGTTTGCAGACAGGAAAACTTTTATTTTACGTGAAGAATATTGTACATTTAAAGCCTGATATCATATTGGTATTGGCATCAACCCCTTAAAGCCAGTATCTGTCGCGCTCTAGTGCTAATACAGTAAATCTTTACTAGCTAAAGGTTGAGCTCTTCATTTCCTAACGTACAGAAGTGATGATTCACCTCTGAATTCAATCATCGTGGTAGAGAGACTGGCCGTGAAGGAGAAGCTTCATGCAAAGCAGCTCTTCAGCTGAACTCAGATACTATTCATGTGCGACGGTTTGAATCCACTGAAGCTCCGTTTTGTTTTATTTTAAATATCTCTCCAATGAAACGATCGACTGCCGCTTTGCATCCTTCTTAACATTTGCAAAGTGACCTGTTCATCAGATCCGAGGTCCGGCCGCAGGGAATCATGTTAGTAATGAAACACGGCTCTGAGCTGGAGAAACACCATCACGTCACAGCACCAGGAACAAAGCATCCTCCCCCACAGCCTGTATTTGTGTCGTTATGCTTCATGATGGTTATCTGTAGTGTGGGGTCCCCGTCCTGCTGCTGCCGGAGACAGAGATCTGCTAAACTTCACCTCTCCAGTCATGTGCTCGCGATGTCTGCGGCTGATGGTGGGTTCCACTCAGTGTTTATTGTGCTGTGGGTTCCGCTGGCTCCGTAGAGCTGAACCATATGGAGGAACACTACTCATGCATGTCAGCGTGAGCAGCAGCAGCAGAGAGTGTTTGAGGGGAACGTTTCAAACCTGCGTCCAAACCAAGGCAGGTGGCCGAGAAGCGTTTGGACATCTAAACTGCGTAATGGGTTTTAAAATGTCAAATGTATGAAAACAGAGGAAGATACTGCTCGCTCGCACACACCACACACACCACAACACACACACACACACGCCACACACACACACCACACACACACACACACACACACCACAACACTTGAGGATATGAAGGCCTGGGAACTCGTCCCTGGCTGCTGCTAAGATCCCACCAACCGGAGCGTGGTGAGCAAGGCAGGGAGGGAAATGCCTCAAATAAAAAGAGCGTGGTAAATGCTGCCACATGTGCTGTTTGTAAAAGTGCACACACACACACACACACACACACACACACACACACACACACACACCACACACACACACACACACACACACACACACACACACACACACACACACACTGCAGAGAAACTCTAATGTGCTCCTTGATCTTGCTTGGTTCAGACACATGGAGAATGTAAAGCAGTTTACAGGCTCGGCAAAAAAAATGTTTTTCTTTTTCTGTCGGCACCGAGAGGAAAGTTCTCATTAAATGAGCAATTAAGAAAAATTCCCATTCAGGCATTTTTTTTACACTGGTGATCTGGCTCCAAATATGAACCTTAAAATAATTCAAATCACTGCTTGAATACTTTTTTAAAAAAGGTTAAAGCAGGAATATATTTGACAACATCTAATAATCAGGACAAAGGTTTGGAATGTGGAAGGTGAAAAACCCAACGAGTCACCGCAAAGCACTCTAAGAATTTCCTCACAACTTCCTGTCGCGGCCACAACAGGAGATTATGAACTGTACAGTGGGTCACCGGTCCGTCATCATCTACTAATCTACTGGATCTGTGTGTTCTGTATGTTCTGGGTCCGTCCTCCTGGGACACGCGTGAAATATGAAACTAGAAGCTTCCAAGAGGCTTTAAGAGATACAAGAGATTTAAAAAATAAGTGTGTTATTGTTCTGTCTAGTTGTCAACAAAGCAAATTTAAAAAAACAGACTGTGTATAAAGATGGAGATAAACATGACGGCTCCTCAAATGTGAAGCCAACGCATCTGGATCGCCCCCTGGTGGCCGGCTGCAGAATGGTTCTTAAACCCACCTCCTCCGTGTAATCAGAGTGAGCTTCAAATTCCTTCTTGAGATGTTTTCCTGCATTTTAGGTAGTTAGGTGGTTCTTATCTATGTTAAAGTTCACTTGTTCAGGAAAATTGTGTATAATTAGTTATTTGTATAAAACGAGGTGATTGACGGCTGAGACGTGATTGGTTCTCGCTGCTCTGGCTCCAAATGATGTTATCTGCGCCAAATGGCAACGTTCACATCCGGGATAGTTTCTGGAAAGTGGGAGGAAGTTTCTCTTTATTCACAGTCTATGGTTTTGAAGTGTCTGGCCCACATGCACCAAACCATCAGTCGGCCTCGGGCATCTCCCAAGCGATGACCGACCCACCTACCAGCAGGACAGTTATTTTCCCACCGGGATCCTAACCTCGGTATCCAGTGGATCCACTTGTGCCAAAACAAGCGAGCACTCAGCCTTCAGCCTGAGTTACTGAGCCGGGAGCACAGACGGCTTCCTATCTGCCTCCGTCCACCCGCCGCTCGACTCTCCGGCCACTTCCTGTCTTTGTCAGCCGCCTGTCTGAGTCACAGACTTACGATCCGCGCTCAGGCAACACACACATGCACGTCTTTAATTGTGCGTGACAGAGCTGACACATGACCCGGCCGTCGCTCAGGCGTGTTCAACGTCCGTTCATGCACAACGCAAAACAGGGAACTCCAGTATTTCTGTCATCTGCTTCCACAGCAAATCAGCCAAATCACAACAAGAGCGAAAACAGACTATAGACAATATATGAATACACTGACTGAGCACTTTATTAGGAACACGTGGACACTTGTTTATTCATGCCAGTTATCCGATCGGCCAATCGTGTGGCGGCAATGCAGTGTGAACAAATCCTGCAGACACAGATCAGGAGCCTCAGTCAGAGTCAGAATGTGGAAACTTGTGATATAAGACTTAACAACAACGTCTCAAAGGATGAAAAGAGCCGAACCATTCCTCTAATTACAAATCTGTGCATCAGACACGAGACAAGAGACTCTGTCTTGTTTCCGCAGGAGAAAACACGACGGAAACACGTGACTCTTGAATATAAAGTCGTGAAACTGCTAATTACAGCCAAGTCTTCTTCCATTCACCTGTTTACAGTGTGTTGTGAGGGAGAGAGGCAGCTCTTCAGCTGGTGACGTACGCCGTAACACAAATACATGTTAAGAACCAACTTCCTGTTAAAAAACAGCATGTTTGTTGAGCTGCTGCTGTTGCCCTGTTGGCTGGGAGGGGCGGTAACCATAGCAACACATGAAATCCTTCCTCCCATCACGCCACATCTTCCTGTTTTGGGGGATGACACAGCCGTGTGTGTGATAACGGCCGAGCGTGTGTTTGTGTTGTGTTGTGTTGTCCTGGACTGAGCAGAGCGCCGGCCACATTTAAACCGTCAGAAGGTGACTCAAGTTTAACTGTCGAGGGGGGGGGGGGCTGTCCTTTAATTAATGTTAACAAACGTCTGCTCTGCTCTCTCCTGCCCCCAACAGGTCTGTCAGAGGACAGCACTGTTGAGACGCCCGCCTTCACCGACGCTGTGAGACGCCACAGACAGAACAAGGGACACTACGGGACCTGGGACATGATGTGTGGAGCCCCCCCGCAGGTCAGGATCTCAGCACTGTTCTATTAGGTAGTTCTTATCACCACAGTGGTAAGTTGGTTTTGAAATGGGTTGAAATGAAAAGCTGAGATGAGGTGCAAGATGGCGCCACCTTTCATCCGAGATAGTTTGGCTTCATTTGTGTACGAGGAGAGGAAGTGGAAACGCATCATCCGTCTTTATTTACAGTCTGTGGGGAGTAACTTTGTCCTTTTAAACAAGTGCTATGACCCCTAAAGTCCTAAGTTCAGCGCGGGGCCATAGTTCAACTTCCTCAGAGATGGGATGGAGCTGCTTTCCGGAGGAGAAAAACTTTTCCTCAATAAACGCAGCTCAAGAAAACACTCCATCATCCACCTCCAGCTGACGCCCTCCCCTCACACTTGAGAAGAGAAAGCAGCCACACAAGACCTTCAAAGACCCGGCAGCCGGACCCCACCCCTCACGTGCACATGCGTCCTCTCACACTGTTGAATGGGGTCTCCGCTGTGAATGAGGCCCTTTGAGTCTCCGGCTCCTCCATCGTGTGTGTGAACGTCACTTTCATCATAAACCAGTTTCTTTCTAGCTCCACGAACATAACAGTTTTTATATTTATAGGTTGCAACTGTGGGGCTATTTGGGCGTATTGACATTAAATACATCGATGTGTGAGATATCAAACCGGGGTAACGCCAGTCACCGTCAGCAAGGCAGCAGTAACACGGAGACGTTATCATTTCATCGGCTGCTTTCAGGCAAACAAGCTTTTAGTCAAACATTACTACAATAAACCTTTTGTTTGTCAGGCCTTTCTGTTCCTGGGTAGGAAAAATACTTCGCTTTTGTCACAGCCGTACATTACCCGGCCAAATATTTAGTTTAGCTTAGTTAGAACCTGGTGTGTGTGTGTCTGGTGTGTGTGTGTGTGTGGTGTGTGTGTGTGTGTGTGTGTGTGTTGGTGTGTGTGTGTGTGTGTGTGTGTTGTGCCACTGAGACCTGCCTCCCTGCTTCTCTTTATCCAGCTGTGTATCATCTCAATCACTCCACTGTATCCACGTAACCACACAGGAAGAGGCTGCATGTTTTCCAGGTTTATTTCTGCTTCTCGCTTGTTTTTCCACTACACCCCCCCCCCCGTCTAACAAAATAAAAGTCCCCAGTTGGCACGTTGCCTTAGTAACAACAGCGTCCTGTGCCCGTCACGGTACGAACCACAAGAAGCATCAGGAAGAAGTAAAGCGGATACAACCCAGTCAGATGAATTATTAAGACAGATGCTCGAGGCATTATGGTTTCATCCATTGTGAACATGATATCTAAAATAATGCAAATTTGGTTTGAATGTTCAGTTTGACACAAGAGGAATGGATTAGAATCTCTGTCGTCAAAAGTCAAAGGTGACCTTACAAATCATATTAAAGGGATTTCTTCAAAACCTGTTGTTTTATCTACTTACACATAAAATGACTGTAAATATACACTTGTATGTTAAAGTGCAAATCCATTAATACTGCTGTGTTGTGTGTGAACAGATTCTGGCTAATCTGGTGATGGAGACTCTTCACCCGGAGTTAAGACATGTGATTGGTCCTCGCCTGAAGGGGAAAATGCAGCAGAGGCAGAGGAACTGGATGTTGGTGAGTTGCTGTCGCACTGCGCGGCGAGAGAAGCAAACCGGTCCAGACCAGTGACGCTCTCCAACGCCTCTCTCTCCTCCAGGTCTCCGACGCTGTGTACAGGCAGGTGCTGTCTCAGACCAAGAGCCAGTACGGCGCTCTGGTGGACGCCTGCGAGGCCCAGAGGGTTCAGCTGGACGCGAGGCTGCGGACGGACATGGACCAGATCATCACGTCCAAAGAACACGTCAGCAGCAAGATCCGAGGTGACCGACGATCTGCGTGACGCTCGGCTCGGAAAAAACAATCTGAGCAGCAACAGTTTCTGCTGAGAGAAGAATTACTAAGAAGTTTAAAGGCCTAAAATTCAGTTTATTTAATTTTAAACTTTTAAATACGTATAAAAACTACAGATATCTGTCGTAAGTAATCAAGATATAGCGATTAAGTTTGAAAAATATATATATTTAAGGACTGAATTCAGAGCAATGATTCGAAAGGAAAGAAAAAAGTGTGAATAGTTTATCTCTAATACTTTATAGCGTAATATTTCCATCTACTATCAACTGCAGTTTACGTCGTCACGCATCCAGCATGCTTTGCACAACGACGTGTTGCTCGCTGTGTAACACGATCTTCCCAACCCTCGAGTGCATCCTTCATTGTTCAGCCACTGTTTGCCTCGGCGAGGTGTAGCCGTGGTTTCTCCGGCTCAGGGATTACTGGCACAGCAGAGCGCCGGCTCTGGTCACTGAATAACGCCACAGTGCTCAAATTTCCCCAGAGTGCATTTGGACACAGGGCGATAACGTGTAACCGAACGTCCGCCTCATGTTTGAGTCTTTTCTGTTCCTCCTCACGTCGTTTCCCTCCCTTTCTGTTTGATTAGCTGCCCTCTACAGCGCCGGGGACAGTCCCCCCCCCCCCCCCCCCCCCCCCCCCCCCCCCCCCCCCCCCCCACCCCCCGGCACAATCCGTTCAAAAGTTACTGGCACGCTGCTCATTTTTCATACAAATGTTTCCTATCACCTGCATGTATGGCAGTTGGACTTCATCTCGCGATAAGCTCTACTAAGTCGCTGTGCAAATGCAGAGTCGTATGAGATGTGAGAGGTTAAATTCCAGCTGTGATCTTTACTTCGTCCCTCTCGTTCAGTAGAGAAGTCACATTTCTAACGATTGGGCGTATCTGAGAGTTAGGGTGGAAATGAAAGGTGCCGGGCCTCCTTGGAAACAGAGTGTTTTCTCTAACATCATAGCGCACATACCAGCGACGTCAGCCTGTCGAACAATGCACTTGTCATGTGTCACTTATTTTACAAGCTGCAGCACCTAACCATTAGTGTTGTTCTTCTCACCCTCCGGGCCTCGCTGCTGCTGCTGCTGACGCGCAGCTCTGGTGTTGCCCAAGACGGAGCCGCTCCTGCGGACCAGCGTGCAGCCGTACATCAGCTCCATCCTCGAGGCCCTGATGGAGCCCACCAGCAGAGGCTTCTCGGAGGTCAGGGAGGTTTTCTTCAGGGAGCTGGTGGAGATCAGCAAGAACTCGCTCAACGGAGGGGGCAAGGACAAAATGAGAGACGTGAGTTACGCTTAACTGGCCTCGAGTCTAAGGTCAAAGGGGACATAGGATGCCAGTCAGAGCAGTCTGGGCGTTTCAGGCAGAGGCTGAAACGAGGAGCAGCAGCAAAAGACAGGATGAGGAAAGATGTGTTTCCTGATGTCTGAATACACTTTTAAATCCCTGCTGCCCTCCTCTGTCTCCCCCCCCCCCCCCCCCCCCAGCACATGGAGAGACTGTCCATGCTCGCCTTCCACCCCGTGAAGATGCAGAGCTGCTACGAGCAGGTGGAGCAGCTGAATCTGGAGGGGCTGCAGCAGAGGTTCGACGTCGGCGAGTCCCTCCGTGTTCGTCAGCCGAGCTCAGATCCTCATGAGGGAGGTGAGGGGGCGTCGCACACCTTCACTCTGTTTATGACCCAAAGAATTAGGATTCACCACAATCAGCAGGAAACTGGACAGCGGCGGGGGGAAGACTCTACTCCCACCTGCTGGACAAGATGTGACCTGGATACGTCAGCACAACTTAAAGCTATTTGTTGATATGTTCACAGCAAATGGACAACGCTGTTTACACCTTCGAGCAGCTGCTGCACCAGTGTTTGGAGGGAAAAGGAGACGATGACATGTGCAAGACCATCCAGCGATGCCAGGACAGGGTTCTCAAGGTAAAGCTGACCGAGTAGTAACACATCTGTTTGTGACTAACAGCTGGAAGGAGGCTGAAAGGTTTTCTGTGTTTTACTTGCAGCGCATTACATCAGTCCCCAAACAAAGGTTTCAGTTATTCTTAGTGGTCCTTAACCATGATGGTTTCATTTCAAGTTTCCTTCCTCCGCCCAGATACAGAGAAGGTTAGTTAGAGTTCATTTGTGATTCTCACAGCCCCAACATATTCCATGATAAGTCAGGTATCTAGATGCCCTATATATTTTACTCTTGACCCTAAAGAATACATTGTTGAAATGTGGTTTGTGCAACAGGCTGTTATGAGTCACATCTTTAAAATGCATTTCTGATTCTTTCCCGTCAGAAATATGATTACGACAGCAGCACAGTGCGAAAGAAGTTCTTCAGAGAGGCTCTGCTGCAGATCATCATCCCGTACATGCTCCAGCAGCTCTCACCCTCCTGCTCGCCTGTGAGTAGCATCCAACACTCACATGATCCCCATCACTACTTTTACTAAGCACTGAGACTGTTTCCACCTGTGAACAAGGCTGAGATTACTCTGTATCATGGATGTATCATGCATGTCAGGATGTCCGGGGATCAGTGATAACTGAAGGCTTCAGAAACAATAAGGCCATAACAGGCAACTTTGCCTGAAGCTCATTCGTGTCTCGTCCTTCTTCAGGAGCTGCCTCGTTTCAAAGAGCTGATCTTTGAGGACTTCTCCCGCTTTCTGCTGGTGGAGAACATGTTCGAGGAGGTGGTGCTGCATTCCGTCACCAAGGACATCATGATGGGTGAGGAAGAAGAACTAAAAGCTGTAGCTGTAGAGATGTGTGATAGCGTTAAATCAGACTCGTGAGCACCGTGATTGATTGTCTCGTTTCTTTACGTGTACCAGCTGTGAAGGAGGCGGCCGTCCAGAGGAGACACAACCTGTACAGGGACAGCATGGTTCTGACAAACAGCGACCCCAACCTGCACCTGCTCGGAGAAAACGCCTCGGTGGACTGGGCCACCAAGTTCGGGGGCGGGAAAACGACAGCTCTGTCGTCGGTATGAATGCAGGAGGGGGTTCTGGGAATAGACGCCGGCAAGTGGTGTCCATGATCCAGCTGGACGGGGTGCCTCTGCCCTACGAGTCCTGTCTGGAGGTTCCGGGGGTGGAGATCATCCCGGAGGAGGACGGCGAGGTGTTTGACGAAAATATGGAGTACCAAGAGGAGGAGGAGGAGAACGAGGACCTTCCCAAAGAACCCAAGTCTCCTGATAGCGTGATTGCAATCAGGGACCTTATTAATCCTCTAGTGGAGATGGTGCTGCCGGTGTCCGAGGAGGAGCAGAGCGACGTCACCAAAGGGACGCAGCCGACCAGAGGCATCCTCACCTCGGAGGGTGGAGTGCAGGAGGAGGTGACACACGTCACCACCATAGTGGAGGACGTCCCCAGGAGATCTCTACGAGACAAGACGTCCCCGCATGCGATCCTCAGGCAGCTGGTAGGAAGCAGGAAGGAGAAGGCTGATAAGCAGGCGCAGGAGGAGGCGGCAATCCAGAACGCCACTGAGGAAATTCATTTGGCGGCACAGGAAGACGACAGTGGACTGGTTGCGGAGGTCTCTGCGGCAGATTCAGATTTGGAGTCAACACCACTGCCGACAGACTCCAGCTCGCGAGAAGACAGCGGCTTCCAGTCGCCGACCAACGTGGAGGCGGATGAGAGTGAGCCTTGGCCAATCACAAACGGCCGGGAGGACAAAATCATCGACCCGGTAGACGTGGAACTGATTTTAGCGTAGGAAGACGAATGTTCTGGACATGAGTATGAAACTGGAGACAAACTGCAGACAGAAAACAGAGTTGACAGGAGGAGAGGAACGAATTCAGATATTATTTAAAGATTTAATTTGTGTCTTAATTGTTGTTTATAGTTGCACACTTCAAAAACCCACTCCCCCTCCCGTCCCGTTCATCTCTCTGGAGACCGGTTCCTCTCTGCAGCGTTTTCTGTAAACGACAATAAAACTCCACATATCTGTTCGCCAATATTTTATTGCGCTCGTCCACTTTTCATCTAAGTTATGGAAGTTTTCTAAATGACATTAAAGGGTTTGTTTGCATCGGTAATAAGATCAGATTGATATTATTCTCAATTTATCTCAGATTTCATTAAAGTTAGCTTTTAAAAGTTCAGCTTTTACTACAGTGCAGGTAGATGAGTCGTCCTCTAATGAGCACAGCCTCTACCTGGGCAGCAGGGGGCGCTATACCCATTCCTCTGATGCTTCTGGGTTGGTATCTATGATCTCTTTAAAGCAGTGGTTGTCACCTTGTCCTGCAATTTCACAAAACTAATTAATTCCGTCCCTGTTCCGACACTTTGACACTCAAAGGTAAAAGGTTAAATAATAAATTATTCCCAGTCTTTATTTTGAATATTTTAATTTATCTTCTGACGCCTGCGAGGTCGGAATCACTGCTTTAAACGACTAGGTTTCTTTTTTTTTACATACTTCTTTCCTTGTTTTTTGAAATGTTATTTTAAACATTTAATTTGTTTACCATGCAAGCATTTCTTAAATTTGCAAAATGGCCGTTATGTTTCAACACGTTTCAGTGCAAAACTGATTCTTACATTTTATTCCTCTGGGGGGGGGGAATAACCAGAACACTTTTGTTTCTCGTGATCGTGATCTTGAACTTGTAATTAGAGGACGATGTCTCAGTGATTACAAGACAAAAGAGTGACTCATTTTTTCTATTTAAAAACAGTCTTTTATTATTTAATTCCATCTCTTCTGGGTAAAAGGGAGTTCAACCCTTCGCTGGTACCAAGCTCCACAGATGTCTGGTTTTCTTCTATGTGACAGGGATAAACTGGCTTTTCAATTAAGACTACGTGACGTGTAACAATACATGTGGAAGAATAGACTGTATCGCTGATGTTTGCTCACATTTATATAAACAAACAATTGTGTCTCTGTGTATAATGAAAGGTGATGATGCAAGAGGTTCGATAAACTGTAAATATTAGACTTTAATTACTAAAATAAATCAGTCTGTATTTTAAAAAGGTGTGTCATGTTCTAATCATTTTCTTCAGATGCTTCCCTGGAATTACACTAGCAATTCATTAAAATGTATTGATTGTAAATATGGCAGCTTTAGTCAGAAAAGACAAACATACTATGTTCAGTGTTTTAATCAGTTTCCATCCTTGAAATGTGACGTATGTAGAAAACACAGACAGAAAACCTACAATTTATAATTAAAGGAAAATTCAGGAGCTGTAAAATAAAAGTGCTATCACATTTTTGTTGTAATCATCACACACACACACACACACACACTAAAGGGTGAATTATTTTTCCCTTATGGAATTATGTGTAGTTCACAGACCAAGGTGCAACTCCTTCTTGTTTCCATTAAACGTTATGAGTAAAGGAGTTGGTGACCTGTTGTGAAATCCCCTCTCATTGCTGCTTTCACATTCAGACCCACGACCATCACCTTCCCCTGTTGAGTTAATCAGCTCCGATATGGTCAAAATAAATCAACTTTATTCTTGATTTCAATGTTAAATCAAGAGATCTTTATTCTAAGAAAAGCAAAACACAGCAGAAAAAACACCTCAGACGATCGGACACGTTTCTTCTCATGTTTCACAATCAGTTACAAAAATAGTTCCTCAAAAAGAGAGGAGGAGCATATATCAATAAAATACATCTGAAAAGATTAGTAGCAAGGCATTGACTTTTTGAGGTTCGTGGGTTTGTCAATGATTTCCACAGAACCACATGACCTAACGTGCACTGTCCCCGTATACATGTGAGAGTGACTCGGATCCGTACGAGGTTTACAAGCTAAAGAGGAGAAAGAAAAAATCACATGGGTCAGTTCCTCTATCTGACACACCTTAAAATGACCTGTGGCTCAACGGCCGTCAGTGCTGATCAGAATAATATAAAAACGAAAGCAATAAACAGTGGAACACTTCCCATTCCCGTTTGTGTTCTGAGGACAAATTCTCCTCCTTCAAACTTTGCAAACTATTTTACCATGGATAAATAAAACAAGAGTACAAGGACGCAGCACGTGCACGATTCTGAACTCCTTTAGATGTTTGCTGCTTGTTAAGGGGAAAAGGAAATGCTCAGAAACATCTGAAATGTCCAGTTGAAGCGTTTTTAAAAAGAGTCCGGAGGCCTGGCGCCGAAGACTGAGATTAGTGACTGGTACAGATGATATGTTGCATTATCTGTATTATTGTGCGCTCGTTTTCAAGCATAACAGCAACATGATTCCATTTTCTTGCTTCCCAAGTGTTAAAATTGGACAAACACTGTGCTGAAGAGCACAGACCAGACCAACGTGCAGAAATTAGTCATTTAGTGGTTTCCCATTTAGTATCCCAAAAAAAAAGACCTCCTCCCGTCTCGAATCCAGAAAGTGAAGTGTCCGTGACCATCAGGTCTGACCCAGCAGAGGGAAGGAGATGAAATAACCCAGAACCGAACCGATGATGACGCCGATGAAGATCCAGATATTGTAGGTCATGACGCACAACATCAGCATGTAGCCGAGAGACACCTGCAGCATGTGGAGGACGGTCTGGATCCCGTGCAGCAACCAGCTGAGGACGAGGAGAGAGGAGAACGCGTGAGGGGAATAACAGCTTCAGCCAGCAGAGGGTTGAGTGACTCAGTACAAACAAACTCTGAAAAACTAGAATTACTGCCTGACATGTTGTTTACCCCCACAAACCAGACAAGTAGCAGTTGATCCACGTCTCTCCAGACGAACGTAATACATGTATTTAGGGAAATGAACGAAAGGCATTGAGTGTATTTTGTCTTAATTACCTCCATTAAGGACGTTATGTGTTTGTTTCTTGGTTGCTGTTGTTCTGCTGAACGGATTTTAACGTAACTTGGTGGAATGAAGGGACATTGAGAGTTTTCACAGGGAATAATTCACGTCACCTTTAGGGGAAGTGTGTAAAATGTTGTTCAGCCTATTCAAGCTGAATGTAAAAGGGACTGCTCAGCCTTGGCAGAGGCATGTGCTCTACTGAGTATCTTTGAATTCTTGAGTTGTGGCCAAGAATGTGTTCTGTGATGCCACAGCGACCTCGGGTGCAGCTGAACCACATTTGTGACAAATTGAAAGAAAGTACTGGGATTCAAATGAAACTACAGCAGTGGTAGATGGAGCTACAATACTCCAAACTCCAAACTATTGGTTGCCACTCCCCTATAGAAGGTTTAAGGTTGGTTATCTGATCTCCTGGGCTGCAAATACTATTTGATGAGGATCTGGTCCCTGAAAGTGTAGATAATCATTGTGCATTCATGGTCCCTGACCTGTTCCTGTTGTTGAGAGCTGGAGGAGGAGGCTGGATGGGGGTCACGGAGGATTCGGAGGAGCTTCTCCCGAGTGGGGAGCTGCAGTCGCTGTGGAGGGACGTGGGGCTGAGGTACGGCTGGGCCAGCTTCGACTTATTTCCCAGCCACAGCCTCCAAACCTTGAGCACCTCGTAGAAAACTGTCAGGAGAAAGACGACGAACACCGACAGCGCCATCCCTGCACACACAAACACACACAGAGTTAACTTTCAGGCAAATATGTTATGTAAATTATGTGAATCCAAGGGCCGCTCCTCCACAAATAAGAACCGGTCTTTCAGGCCCTCATTACACAACAACTTCATCAAAAATTTGTGTTTGACTCTCTGTGACTTACCCACAGGCCCGTTCACGTTCCAGAAGTCGAACAGCAGTGTCACGCTGTTCGACACCTCAAAAGTCATCTGTAGGAAAAGACAAAGAGAAAAAGGAGTTAAAAACCTAGAACCAGCTGAGGGGGAGTGCCTCACCTGGCACCAGGTGTTAACAGTGCTGACCTCAATCCTCCTTCCCACCAAGATCAGTTATCCAGACTGGGAGTCAATGCTCTGTCATTAGTCCTGCGCTCTCTTTAATTTCCTGGAGTCAAGTCTCAGGACGTCTTGTGTTACTGATCTGAGCGACCTTTACTTTTCTTTTTCACCTTTTCTTACAGGACCTTCATCGACAGAGAAAAAAAAAAGTGCTTCTCAAAACAAAGGTTTTACTTTTCAGAATAAAACACAGATGCAGAGTAATCTCTGTCTTCATCGACGCTGCCCTCAAAACCTCCTCTGTTCCAACATGTAATTTTTGGATTCCTTTAAAAACACAAAATTGGTTTACTCTGTTCCAAACAAGCGTCTACTCAGCTGATCTCATCCCGCAATTACAACAAGATGTATTGTCCCACAAAAGCTCCCTCTGTTCTGCCTGGTTGCTGTAGATGTGTGACTGACAGAGGAATGTACTGTTTGTGAGTGTGTGTGTGTGTGTGTGTGTTGTGTGTCTGTGTGTGTGTGTGTGTGTGTGTGTGTGTGTGTGTGTGTGTGTGTGTGTGTGTGTGTGTGTGTGTGTGTGTGTGTGTGTGTGTGTGTGTGTGTGTGTGTGTGTCACCACCACCTGTCCAAATATGACTTTTTCTCACCAGGTGCCCATGTGAGAAAGTCTAAATGGAGCCTGAAAATAAGGCTGTTGATCAATCGACAAATATTTATCAACGGCCCATTAATTATTAATCAAGCAAGGTTATTGAAATGTGCTGCTTTGCTATTATTCATACTTCTTGACCATATAAGTTGAATATCTTGTTAAATCTGAACAATTTATCCGTCGTTTCAGAGACTAACTAGAAAAGGCAGGAGAGAGAAAGTCCCTTTCGTAAAAACACATGGATTATTAGTTAAATCTGAGAAACTGTCACAGCTCACAGTTCTAAAAGCAACACCCTGAAACTTCTTTACCTTAAAGCAGCAGCTTCCAAATGACCTCGCCGGTTCACTGACTGTGAAATGTGCTCAAACGAAGCCATCAATCAACCCCCTTGGCAGAGGTGGAGGTGTAATACACGTTTTGCAGCTCCAGCCCAAACGAGTCACTGTATACGAGTGTGTATGTTGTTTGGTGGCATGTGAAGACAAGAGGTGCGAGAGGATCCCCTTCTACATTTAGAAGGGGATCTGAAACCTATAAAACCATTGTTTTATAGGTTTCAGATATTTTAATAATGTCTACGTGTCATTTCAGTGCGATCATAACAATGAACTCACTATGGTAACTGCTGATCTGGGAGTGCAGTGGCATCCATTGGGGGGGGGGAAAGAAGCTGTAATTAGATGATGCCAACGTTGTAAACAAGCAAAACGCTTTCTTCAATAGGCAACGTGGGCGGCAAAAGCGGGCACACCCAAAATATGTACTACATTTTGGGTGTAGCAAGTTAATTTGGTCAATTGTGAAGCTGCAATGGGAGTTTTTAAATGATCGGTTTGGCTTTACAGGCTCAATATTTACTTTAGTTTTTTTCCGCTTACGAGCTCGAATTGTTAGCGTTGACGTCCGTTTGAAGCGCGTCTTCACCTGATGTCACTTTGCTGCCAAATCCCAGGAATTAACCTGTGAGTGCAGTGTTATTTTTGGGAAATTATGACTTGATTATGATTATGATAAATAAGCCAGTTTCGTGAACTGGTTATACAGAAAAGTAGTAAGTTATTAACTTCCTCTCACTTTAAGTTGTAGTTGTTCAGTTCCAACAACTGCACAGAGCAGAAAGTCAAGCTAGTTGAACGCTAGTCCGTACCATTTTCAAAATGTTGTTTAAAACTTTATTACCTCCGAGGACGTCATATTTTTGGCATAGTTTGTTTGTTTGTAAGCGTAATCACGCAAAAACTACGGTAGGATTTGATTTGGAAGATTATGACAATTGAGAATTTAGTTTTTACAATATATATATGAGCCGAAGGCAAGTTTTAAAGTAAGTTTAAGGGACTTAAGCCCTTAGTTAAATATGTCTTTAACAAATAACCCGAAAGTATTTTAAAACCGTGACAGGTAATTCATTTGATTGACGCTCTGTCCAGGTCGGTTCTTTACACTTCACTGCAGAAACCTTTATATTGAAATTCTAATTAATTACAAGAATGAAAAAACTGAAATATCAATAATTTGCTGTGGAAAACAGTTGAGTATTGAATGTAGGGCTGGAGAATTACACAATATAAACATGTGGGGATTTGAATGGAAGATTATGAACATGAATATTGTGTTTTTTACTTTATATGAGCCAAATGAAAATTGTGGGTAGAAACTAACTTTTGTTCCTAAAGTTTAAAGTAAGTTTAAGGAGTTAAGCCCCAGCATTAGTTAAAATGCCTTTAACAAATAACCTGCAGGTTCTGTTGTGAAACACACACACACACACACACACACACACACACACACACACACACACACACACACACACACACACACACACACACACACACACACACACACACACACACACACACACACACACACACACACACACACACAAACCTTTAAACTGCAGTTTAACACGTTAGCTAACAAACAACAACACGACACTTTGATAAAACTACAAAACAAAACCCCACAACTTACAGACATCATGGTGGACTCGCTGGAGGACTCGCTTGGGGGGGGTAACGTGTCTCTCTTCAGTTCCCCATCTCAGGAGCTCTGTGGCCGGGCAGCAGCTGCAGGTACAGACCCCCTCTGGTCCCGGAGCAGCACCGACACACCGCGGAGGGTACAGACAGACACAGCGAGGGATGCCGGGTAATGGAGTTCTTCTTGGGGGGGCTGCACGCGACGAGCCGCTGCGGTTCGAACCGAGGTCCAAGTGGAGTTCTATTCAAATAACCCGGAGAAACACCGGAAGTGTCCGTCAGCAGCGACACGCGGTTACACAACTGGTATTTAGTTTGTGTTAGTTACACAAAGAGAGGAGGGGGCGGCGGCGGCCATGTTTTACTGAGATACTGCGCATGCGTGAAGCGGATCACCCGCCGCTGGGTTTGTTTACGGAAGCGAGGGAGGTCACGTGATCGACGGAGGAAGACGAGTGTGTTCGGAGCTCTGCGGCGGAAACAGACCGGATATGAACATAATACTTAAATAAAATACCAATTAATAATTAGATGTATTCTATCTATTAGCTCTGTATGTTATATTATCTCTAATTGATATTTTATTCTCATTTCTGAATTGTTTTCCAATCAGGCACTGGCTCTGCATTACTCTGTATAGGATTTATATTTATATTTGAATTACAATATACTTTCTATACTTAATATTCTGTTGTTTCACTTACTGTGCTCTGTTGTATTGTATATTGTTGATACTGTCATCTTGTCAATTCTTCCATATGTACAGGACATGGATTGAAATGCTGTTTCTCTCTGATCCTTGGTGTAAACGTGTAGACAGAATATATAAGTATATATATATAGTACATATTAAGTACTCAAAACGTAGTACACACAGTACAGCATAGTATGCATCGTAAATCATATTTCATCTTATATTATCTTATCTTATTTAGAATGAAATATGAAAATCTAGGATTGAAGATGTAGGTTGAATATGTTGAATGAAAGTTTTAATATTTTTAAATCGGATCTGAACACATAGACTTAATGTTTTAATATTTGGACTGAAGGTTGAATATATTGGATGAAACGTGTGAATACAGGGAAAGAAACAACACTGGCGCCCTCCAGTGTTGATGATGTGTAATACTCTGTGTTTCACTTCCTCTCCAATACATTTCAGACACAATGCAGTTGTTTCTCTTCATCTATGTTAAACAACAACAACATAAAGTTTATGAATTAATTGACATTTGTTTTAGTTGTTGTTAAGTTAAGTTAATCAAACTAATGTACTGGTTTAATCTGATTTCTTGTCAACATCACGTTTCTGCACCTTCTATCTTTTCTAATGTGCAGTGAAAAAGTGTTGTCACATTGATTTTTCTTTTTTGCATCCATTACTAAAGTAATCGAAGATCTTTTTTGCTTTTAATGATTAAATAAATTGCCTAAAAATCCTACTGCAATATGATGATCAATTCTACGGAGGCAGATTGATTTGTCCTCTATGGCCTAATAGTTTTTCCAAGCATTTATACAACATGGAACATTTTTAAAAAAGGACTTCAGGCCTTTTGTTACACTTGTTTTCACATTTTTTCATTTTGGTTTAATCCCAAAAATGCTGAACACTGTTTTTTTTTGTTTATTTGTTTTTTTTTGTTTAAATCTGAGTCACACACCCTCGTGCACGTGACACAATTAACAGGAAAAACACTCACGTGACTCACATGAATGCAAACACACAAAGAGCACAGAAACACAAGTGTGTGAACACAAAGGCACACGTCCCGTATCCCGTCACACACACACACACACACACACTAAAGCTGCTGATGTTTGTCAAATCCCTGTGTGACGTCACTGCCAGTCACTGGGTGTGTGAGGTCTTCACTGGCTTGTTAAACATACCACAGATTGAGGGACGTCCACTAATGAAACTCTGTCCCTCCCCCTCTTGCTCTTTACTTTCCTCACTCACAGTATTTCCCTCAGTCTGCTACAGCTTCGGCGTTCACAAGCTCGAGTCCCATTCAAGGTAGATATGCTTTTATTAATGTTTCCTTTTCTACGCATGTTGTTTTTTTCCTTTTCTCATACAGTCTGATTGGGTTTTCCTCTATTTGATGAACTCTTTCTCTGTGCTCTCACTTTGGATCTGGACACAATCACTTTGTTGTCTGCTCCGGTCTAATGTTTATCTGACCTCTTTTCCTCAAGATCCCTGAGATCTCCCACTTGTGAGGAGCACAAGCGAGGCCAGCAAGTACAAAGATGTCTGTCCCACTGTCTGTGCTGATATGTCTGTCGACGGCCCAGCTCTGCATGGGAGATCAGCTTGTGGAGGAAGTCATCACAACAAGTAAGAAGTGATGAGGAGATAAGATACGTGACTGTCACTGTGTGGACGTTACAATGAGAATTCAGAAAGAGAGCAGACTGAACTGCTCTGGGTTTCTGACAGTAATATCAAACTCTTTAAGAAACTGTCTCATAACTGAAGCTTCAATCATAGTGAAAATATGCAGTAAATATAAGATTCAAAGATCTTCTTTAAACAATCTTGACCAGTCAGTGGGATTTCTTTAAAGATCCATACCTACAGGTATCTAGTACTTATAATAATGTGGATTTACACAGATGAGTTAACAGGAATTAACAGGAAAGCACACCCTCACATTTTGACTTTCTTCTTGTACATAATCTCAGTGTATGATAATGACTCTTTTGTGCTAATTTTAAATAGATATTCTAATTAAAAAATGAGTTTAAATAAATCTAAGCTGAGCCGAGTGCGGCATGGTTTCTACAAAGAGTGTATAGAGATGTGTTACTTGTATAAATATAGGTTTATAGGTAAATATTTGACAAGAACACATGTAAGAATAACTTCTTGGACTATGATGGGATTTGATGGGAGATGCAGGTTTTATCGATGGGAAGTACAACACAACGTTATACAACGATGTCAGCAGCTCATCTGTGTGAGAATCATGACTCACAATCTAGAAAGCAGCCAAACAAAACAAGTGCAACTCTGCCAATTCGACACTTGTAAAACAATGAAATCAAACACACGAACCGCAAGTTTGTACAAAACGTTTTCAGAGGAACCGCGAATGAGACGAGAACGTCTATTTTTAATTGATTTGTCGTGAACATTTGGATTTCTCAGGGTGTTTCCATATGACTTATAGGAATAAGTTGTGCCTTTGTGTTTACACAGTGACTTGAGGTCTGGTCGGGCACAGTGAGTCAGAGAGTTGAGCTCATGCTGAGCGTCACAGAAAGTTGTCGGTGCAGTTTGGTTTGGGAGAGGAAACACAGTTCCATTCGGTTCCCATTCAAAAAAATGGGAGCAGGGAAAACGTTTGATGGCTTGTGTGGATTTATAAATGCTCAGTAATTTAAAATGTTCCCACGGGTGAAGCAGCAAATCGCAGCTTTAATTCAAACTTTTTGTTTTAGCAAATATATCCGAAAACCGTCGGTGGCACTATATGAAAAGTTAGCAGGCTTTATTCTGTCTCTGTGAGGTTCTGTGGTTTCACATTATATTCCAATTAGCGTCGAGATATTTATCTGTGGAAAAAAAAAAGTCGTGCACTGACTCGCCTCCCGTTTCCATAGAGCCACTAAACTGCAGAAAACACACACAAAAAAATAAAACCAACAGCAGTTTGAGTTGAGCTGGAACTATTATCGCTTACTGCTGCTTTTATTTGCTCATGAAAGTCTCTTTTATCCCTCGGCCTGGTGAAGGAGGCTGGGTTTGGCAGGGAGGGGACGCCGGTTTGGCAGCGTTTGAAATAATCTGCTGAATCCAAGGGCTTTGGAGTTCTTTCAGTTTCCAATCTTTTGACTGATGCTCTGGAAAGAAGCAGCTCGTTTTCAGGATGAAGGAGCATGAGGAGCCTCGAAATACAAAACCCTTACACTTAGAAGCTGAGAGGGAACATGTATGAGTATGGATTGTGCTTTTATTTGCACATTTTCGTTGCTATGCATGAATGTGTGCATTTCAGTGTTGTGTTATTCTGGAGAGAACACACTTCATTAGCCCCCTATAGCTCTCATTGAGTTACAGTACAAGGAAATGACCATGTGTGTTTTCTTCATAGAGAAAGTTCCTCTCCTGGGCGGCTGGTTCGAGAGGAATCCAGAATCAGCCGAGGTTCAGAAGGCAACTGAACAGGCTGTGAAGATGTTCAACGCGCGATCCAAGAGCAAGCGTGTGTTCAAGCTGGTCTCCATCACCGCGGCTCAGACTCAGGTGAGATCCTCCGTTCAGGAAGCAGAGGAACTCACGTCCCCGGCGCCCGCTTGTTCCACGGCATCGAAATAACCGCTCTGTCCTCTTGTCGTGTCGCCAGGTGACCAACATGATCAACTTCAGGATCGACGCCGTCTTGAGAAAAACCAAGTGTCTCAAGTCCGAGAATCCCGACTTGGAGAATTGCAGTTTCGATAAAAAGGTATTTCTCTTCTGTGGATTATTATACT
Organism: Reinhardtius hippoglossoides; assembly: GCA_006182925.3. Lineage (NCBI taxonomy): Eukaryota > Metazoa > Chordata > Actinopteri > Pleuronectiformes > Pleuronectidae > Reinhardtius > Reinhardtius hippoglossoides. Next base: position 2,686,171 of record CM031687.1, read on the forward strand.
GAACCAAAATGAAAATGTCTCTAATAAGCAGTTTTCAAGATACATGCAAAGATGGACGACATGACAGCTCCCCATTGCCCCCTGGTGGTTTCTGTCATTTGAGGTAGTTCCTATCACACTGACGTATGATCACATGATCAATTTCCAAGTAAGTTCAGTTATGATTTTTGGTTTGATGCATAAAAATGAAGTGAAACGTCGTGATTGACAGCTGAGACATATTTTGGCGGGGACCTCAAAACCGTGGCTCCGATCCACGATCACTACTGGCAGACTTGGGCTCCTGATGTTAAATGCACAAGATGGCGGCACCTACATATTTATGGCTACATATTTGTACACTGGGAGGTGGTGGAGACGTGTCGTCCATCTTTATGTTTTCTGTCTCATGTCCCATTTATCTAAATCGCAGTTATTGCCGTTTCCTCCTCCGCAGCATCTGAAGTGTCTCTTCGATGTGACCTTCAACCCACGCGACGATAAACACGAGCTGCAGAATCACAAGTGCAAGAAATCCTCCCGGACAAAGTCGAACTTCTGGATTGACTGAACATTTCCACACTGTAGTTTAGCTCCATAGCTTTGACTTCTTAACTCGACGTAGTGTTGATGAGTTACGAGCTGGATGTGTGGGTTGGTCTCAATAAAGTTTGTTTTGAAAAGGTGACAAAGAGCTTATGTTTGTTTTTTTGTTTTGTTACCATAAGCAGAGATTTGTGGTTTGAGGTTTGTTGTCACGTTGCATGTCATTTATTTTGTGTTAGTTGTATGTTCTGTTTGTGTACTCGTAAGAGAAAAGAAGAGATCCGGATCAAGAACCCATGAATTTTCATGTCAATATATATTTACATTTTATTTAACCAAATCAACAATCTTATCACTCGTCGTCGTTTTCTTTCAAATGTCTGAAAAGAACGATAGAAAGAACGATAAGAATCATCACATGTTCTCAAGTTCAAATCTTAAAAATCCATCCATTGCCATGAATGTTTAAAACACAAGAATCTGAAAATCGACACGTGTGTGCAATGTTTGACATTTTAAAACATTTCAGTGAGTTTAATCTTTAATGATCTCTTCACTTACTGCAGCCGTAAAACGTGTTGATCCTGAGGATGTCGATGTCAGACATGTCCTCCCTCTGTCCGATTGGCACAGAGGAGTCTGGGATGGGAGTAATGGTCTCTGCTCCAAAGTCTCTGCAAAAGCACTCCTGGAAAAAAAACATATATTAATGGAAACCATAGAAATGTAAATGTGAACAGAAATGTAAACGACTTAAAGGGGAGGTTACCTTCCATAGTGCATAACAGAAGAATAGTCATATGGCGTGTTCAGGCTGTTGGTGTCCATTTTGAGGAAGTTGAATTGATTTCCTGTTGAATCAAAAATATACATTATGTAGTAAATTATACGAGTGTTCCCATTCCAATTATGATACATTTACAGTGACTAAATATGACAATTTTAATATCAGAGGCCGTGACCCGACCTGCTGGGAGGTTTCCCCCAGTTGATCCTGACGAACTGGTCCCTGTCGTTCCGTGTGTGTTCATGGTGGAAGCCCAGTGCGTGGAGGAGCTCGTGCTGAATGATCCCAAGATCCAGACAGCCATGCACGGACAGAGAAACCACCTGCCGGCCTCCCTCTTTGCCGATAGTGGACCAGCATCTGTGCAGTGCAGCGAGAGACAGAATGAAGGTTTGTGACCCTGACGGACGACTTCAACATTACACCGGACAAACGGCTCCACTCGGCTTTTTACCCCATTTCGCTCTCGATGCTCAGGAAGTCCGTCTGCTCGCGCTGAGGAACAAAGCGAACACAGGTTTTCTGCTGGAACGTTTCCATGGCTTTGGTAATGGAGGCCCTTTCACTGTCGTCTGCAACGAAAACAAGATTAATGTCGGTTTATTGACATCAGATTAAATGAAAGACGTTGAGGGGTCGAAGCATTTAGCTGTGCATGTGCCTTTTTATACCTTTTACACAGAAATAATACCATTTCACTGATGATTCATCGAGACGTCATTTATACCACGTGGTGACAATTCATCTAAATACACTAAGATTGTATTTTTAATGCATTACTACACCAATTAAAGTAATTTCCTGACTTCATTGTGATATTATTCCAACATATGATCATCAATTATTTTTCAACCCATGTGAGCTTTAAGTCTTTGGTCCCGCAGGATGCAGAGATTCCATTAGAAATGTAAGTTGTAAATATGCATGACAAGTTTTCTGACTTCTTTGTCATCACATGATATCAAATGATGAAGCATCAACTATCTTTGGATCAACACAAGCTTCAGATTGTCACTCTGGCCTTTTGATTTTCAGAGATATCTTGAAATCTTGTTCACAATCACACAGACGAGATGATCGACACTGATGAAAAGCTCTCTCACAGAAATAATCGCTGATGGTGAACGGAACTTCAACCAGTCCCTTGTGGGATTTGGTCCACTTGCAGTCTTCGCCCCGACACTTCATGGCGTTTCTTTTGGCGGAGAAAGCGACGTCTCCTTCCACCAGCACCTGGTCGCTGCCTGGAGACGTGAACAGATCCACAGATCCACACTGGTTCACAATGTGCAGGATGTAAACAGGTTAACACGTTTCACAGAATAAAACAAACTGACCTTCATTTGCCTCCAGAATTCTTGAAGTTATGTCCACACGACGAGATTCATTGGTTTTCACACCTAAAATAAGATTTGTTTACTTTTCTATAGAAGGCACATTTAATTAAATATGTTAAATACTGAAAATGAGAACCGTTGATTACCTTCTTCTTGAGGTTGCACCTACAGAGACACAGAGTTTTATAAGCATTAAAGATATGTGCTACTTGTACAACTTGTTAATGTCCCTCTTTTGACTTTTATTGTCAATTATCAAGAAGCACTTAAGAAAGTCAATGATAAATAAATAAAATCCAAGACTTGATATAGAAATGTATGTGTTGCAGCACAGCTTCTTACCAGGGAGTCGTTTTGTGCTGAAAGCCCGAGCAGCACGGCCAAGACGGCAGAGAAGAGGTTCAGGTTCATCTTCCTCATCCTCATCCTCATCCTGTGAACCGGTGACCACCGAGGTCTCAGTCTTGGTTTTATACAACCAAAGAGGGAGGAACCTCTGTCGTATAAACAGATTTACTGCAAAGAAAATACGTTGACAAAGGTTTAAATGGAAGGATTAACTTGGGAGGAAACACCCTGAACCTCTTTCAGGAAACTAACGAAGCTGGTTTGATTAAACATTCATAACTCCTTATATTAAAACGTTTTTTATATGTATACATACACAGTAAAATGTGTATTTCATATATTTTATTGGGCAGAAACAGGTAAAGATAATGATTATTATTAGCTGAAGTTATTAGACTGATAAATACAAACTAAAGCTCTGTGAAAACACACAAACCACTGGTCCACACCCAAAGGTTTCAAATGTCTGTTACTGGAAATACAGCAACAATGCAATCCAAGTCAAGAAAAGTTTATCATCCAACATATTTCATATATAGACTCAATGTGCTTCAGAAAAAGCACAAAATATATCAAATATGTGGATATTAAAAGACAAATAAAAGAAATAAGTGAAAAGAAATGAAATAAAAAACAGAAAGGGAATAAAAACCAGAAAAATTTAAATTGAGAATGATAAATCAAATGTTACCACACACGACTCAAAAGCTGCAAAAAAATATATATATATATATTCTGAGTCTGAATTAAAAGAAGTTTTTAGGTCTGGCGACAGCGAAGTGGGCCCAGAACAAATGAAGCTATTCTAGGAGTCTTCAGCAGTGAGGCCCTGACAATGAAGTGCACGGTGCACCAGTTGTGCATGTGTGGAAAACCTCAGTCCTCGTAAAACAACGTGTTATTCTTCATCACTTTATAGGAAAATGAGAGTGGGTGCAGGGAAACTTGAGGCCGTGCGGTGGCCGACCAGTGTTTACACAGCTCACTCTGCACTGCACCATTATTTAACTATTAGGACGACTGTGTTTTCCACTTAGGATCCTGTTTCACACACAGAGAGCTTTATTGATGCCACTGAATCCCTTTACGAGTCTTTTCCTCTTTTATTTCAGCTCCAAGGTTTTGGAAGATCGTTTTATTCCACTTGTTTAATAGATGAACACAGTACACACCGATTAGGCTCAGCATGGGAACCACTTTACCCTTTTATTGGCGTGGGACGACGGGTGTGTGTGTTGTATTGACTGGATCCAAACAGAAAGAATATGTGTGGGTGAAGTATAAGATTAATAATAAATGTGTGGTTTAAAATGTCCGTTTTTACTTATTATCTTATTCCCCGAAGGAATAAGGAGCCATTTTGCTGGTCGTTATTTCAAAATCCAATTCTACTTGAGTCGTTATCGATATATATTAAACCTTATTCATCAATTTAAACTTATTTAATGTAGGTAATTAATTAATTGACTGAGACAACGGCACGCTCCACTCTCCACAGACAGAACAACACAAAACAGAAATCGTCATGCTGGTCCCACAACTTATATTTATTCTTGAAAGCAAAAGTTTATTTACAATTATTTACAAAAGATTCTTACAGCTTTTTAAAAAAAATTTTTCCAGTATCAGCATTTGTGGTCTTTCCCAAATTATTCAGAATCTCATCCAGACTCGAAACTTTGACCTCGTTCTGGTTGAAAATCGATTTCAAAAAGTTCTCCTTAAAACACGTCGCTGGGATGAAGGACGGGTCGTCCGTCAGTGTCTCCGATCGTCGGCTGTCAGACGCTCGTCTCAATATGAGGCGACATCTTGCTGTTCATCGTATGGGACAAGAGTCTGTGCTGCTTTTTGAACCTGACACACACAAGAACACACACACACACACACACACACACACACACACCACACACACACACACTGTGAGTTAAACAGCAAAATGTTGGCTCCATCATCTGGCCTGGAAATGCCACTGCAATGATTTTCCCTTCCAACACTTGTGAATATGCAAATCTGTTAGACGCTCTCTCGGCCACCGTATGGAGAAGAATGAAGTCGTGCACAAACAAAGACAGTGAAGAGCACGCTGAGGTTTAACTTGTCTTCCTGGACTCTGGGGGATTAAAAGCTCTGATCTACCGACGTCCTTTCATTCGAAGCCTCGGAGGTGACGTGGTCTCACTCACTTGTTGCGGACCCTCAGTATCTCCCGGCTCTCCTCGTCTCTGAGCTCCACGAGAACCTGCTCCAGGATCGGAAGCTCCAGGTTCAGATACTGGGCGACCTGACGCAGAGACACAAACAGAAGCAGGTCAGTTTCATTTGGAGCAGGGAGATGTTAAGATTATGGAACAGAGACGTTTTTTGTTGTGATGCTCTTAAAAGCTTCTAGCTTCTCTAGAGGTGAGACGGAGATGGAGCAAGTCTCCTTTTTCAATAATGGGAAGAAGAAACACATATTTATCGTATTTATCTGAATTCTAATCATATTAATTAAGTTAATTCTACTAACTTAACACATTCATGTAATTGTGGTACATCGGGGATCGAACTCACATCGTTGCTGACTTCCTGTTCGTCCACATCCATCATGAAGATCTTCATGATGTCATCGGAGGGCCCCTGCAGTATGCGCTCCCACAGGGGCTGGTCTCTGTTACTGAGCTTCCTCTTCTCTGGACAAAACACACACACACACACACACACACACACACACACACACACACACACACACACACACACACACACACACACACACACACACACACACACACACAGTGACGTCAGAGGAGGATTCTGGTTCCACTTCCTGTGTGAGTCAGGTGTAAGAGACAGACTGTACCTCCACTCTGGTGAACGCAGTACAGAGCAAACTCCTGAGGGTCGTTCTCTATCTGTGGGACGAAGACACGGTGTCGCACGTTACACACAACGCAGGGTTCCATTCTGAAGTCAGTTCAGAACAATGCTGTGACCCACATAGTTGCGTCCATTTGACTGATTGGTAACTTGATTAAAAGTGACTGAATTCACCTTGAACTTGTTTAGCAGCTGCTCGATGACCTGGTCCGTGGTCAACGCGCTGGAGATGCGAACTTTAGTCGGTGTCCCGAAGGATGGAGTGAAGATGGCGGTCTGGAGAAAAGAAAGCAGTGATTGGAGGGGTTTCCGTGGATTATCTGGAGAAGGAAGGAAGGAAGTAGAGGATACAACGGGAGAACCTCCACCTTATAGTTGTAGAAGTGTCCGTTGATGGAGAAGCGGTGTTGTCTCTCCTTCTCTCTCTGAGCGGCCGACTTCCCCCTGCCCCGCCTCCTCTTGACCAGCGAGGCGTCGCTCATGCAGCGGAACAGGTTGGACTCGGCCTCCAGCTCCGGGTTCTTCTGCCTCACGGGACGCAGGGTGGTGGTCTCGTAAACAACAGGGGGGCCTTCAGGGGGGGCCACAGAAACAATAATCTATGCAATGTGCTTTAATGTCATGCAAAAGTGGGAAGAAGACATTAGGGCACTTTCCCAGGAGGAAAATAAGAGCAAACCTTGTGAAGGACTGTTGACGACTGTTTCCTGTCCCATCTCTGACATCTCGTCTATCTGGTGCAGGTCCACATATTCTCCCCAGCGTGTCATCCCCCTGCAGACAGAGGGTGAGAATCACTTTGCATGCAACTGCACATCTGCACGACCTGCACCCAGAAACCATACTATAATTCATTCCCATTATAAAGTATATATACTGTCTGTAGTCGGGACCAAAGGAACATAGTACAAGTATAAAAGTAAACTTGTAAAGTTAAGTATAAAAGTATAGTTGAGGGAAACAGGGTGTGACTGAAGGACGGATTCAGACTCATGAAGTGTTTCTTGCTAAGTTCAGACTTGTCTCTTTACAGAACTGATCAACCCTCTCGTGGTCACACAGAACCGTGCGAGTGCAGATTCCAGATTTACTGATTCCAAACCTCTTCACATATCGAGGAGACATATTAGTGATGATATTCAAAAAGCTGACCTCTTGTTTCCGTGCGGGCTGATGGGGCTGACGGGGCTGACGGGGCTGACGGGCTCCGGGGGGTCAGAGGCACGAAGGGAAGCATCTGCTTGTCGTCCTGTATTTTCAGCCTGATGGGTCTGCGCACCCCCCAGGAGATATTCAGGAAGCCCTCCACCACCACCTCTCCATCAGCCCCCTGTGAAGCAAACCAATGAATACACACCTGTGGTCATGCAACACTACACATGGACAACGTGGTCAACGGCGTCAGAGCCTCACCTGAGAGTAGCTGAGGTGCAGCTGAGTGTGGTCCTTCAGGAAACAGTTGTAGGTTCTCAGCAGGGAGAGAAACTCTGCTCTGAAATCAACACACAAGACAAAACAACCACACAAAACTCAACACAAACCTGTGACATTTACATATTCATGTACTTGCTATTTGAAACTCTTGCGATAGGAACATCTTCCGAACACTTGTTCCACCAGTGAAGCAGAACATATCACGCGCTGCAGAAACCCAGCATGTGAAGAATTTCCACTGAACTTATTTATCCGTTAAGTTTATTTTCCAGGGACAAAATTACTATTCATCATTAATTTTCATTGCCTTTTTATAAAGATGAGGTGACCCACCTGGACAGGGTCCGGCCGTCTCCTGCCTGGACCAATGGGGGCAGACTCATCTCCGCTTGTGTCGACTGTGCTGCAGAGGGAACAACAACATTCAATAAACATTAAATTGATTTAGTAGAGTCGATATGATCTTGAGCTCGGAGCCAGGAAACAAACAATAAGGTGGACTTGTTGAATTGTGTTGTTGTTGTTGTTGTTGTTGTTGTGTTGTTGCTGCTAAATTAATGCATTTCTATATCAAACTGCATGAAGGAGCGACCCTGACATCAAACCACACACTGCACGTGTACAACCAGCATGTTGTCTATTCTCCTCATATTAAACAATACAGAGTCTTACCTTCTGTCACATGGCAGATCAGAGCTCTCCTGCCTGATTCTGTCCCTTTGTCTGAGCCTCTTTCTTCCGTCTGGGCTTTAAATATCTCTTTCCAGTCTCTCTCTCTCTCTCTCTCTCTCTCTCTCTCTCTCTGAAGTTTTCTGTGTTATATTTATCCCTCGCTCCAGCCAGGCCTCTACTCTCTCTACTCTCTCTACTCCCTCTCTCTCTCTCTTTCTTTTCTTGTGCTCGCCTCCCAGAGATTTAATAACAGCTCTCCACCCAGTAACCCGTGATGACAGGACCCAACCGTTTGTTTATTCTTCAGTCAGAGACACTGAAGCTCGTAAAGAAAAAAGAGATTGGAGGAATTTCCACGTGGCTACTCTCCCTTTTTTAAAAAGCTCCTCCTTTCTTTCTTTCTTTCTTTTCTCTCATCTTCTTCTTCTTCTTCTACACGACAGAGCCGTTCTGAGAGGAGCAGCCTGTCCTCCTCTCGTTTCTCTTCTCATTCTTTCCACCTCTGTCTCAGCCTGTTTGCCGGTAAGAAATATCTCAGGTATTCAGCAGCTGTCCCCCCTGCAGCCCCACCACTCCCTGCTCTGATGGACAGTTCACAAAGCAACCACCAGAAACAAGAACATCCAAAGGTGCAATGCAGAACAAAGGGAATTCCAGGTTATCTGTCAAAAACTGCACTGATCACTTTCATAAAGCAGATTTTAAATCCATATTTTCACTCATCCATCCAGCCATCATCTTTATCCCTTACCCCTTAAAGGTAGCAGGGGGGCCGGAGCAAATCCCTGCTGACAGTGAGAGGAGGAGTTCACCCTGGACCGGGGTTTGAACCAAGAACCTTCACCACAGTAACAGTAACAGTGTGCCACCCTTGTTTTTACACATGATATATAATATTCTGCATGAGAAATGTCCAAAACCATAATATATATTTGAAGTTATCTCGCAGGAATGCTGTTTCAGACCTTCATATTTAAATTAATTAAGATAAATCATACAAATGTATCACATGTGATGTTATTGACATGTAGAATGTGTTTTTAAATAAATAATGTTAATAATAGCGTGTAAAATACAGAATTGCATAAAAATATATATTTGAAAATTGCCAATAATTGTTTTGGAATTATATCCTAAGAAGATAAATGTTTGAACACATCAAGAAGAACAAAAAGGAACAAGCTAAACGTTTACCAACAATGTACGAGGAACTGTCTCATCATTTTAATTTCTATTTCCTCCTCAGCTGCCGGATATGAAAGGCAGGACTCATAATGCACTTCACCTCAAAGCCTGATGTTTGTACTCGTAGTAAACGTATAATCTGTCGAGGAAACACTTTAATCTGCTCTTCTTCTTATCGAGGATCAGTTGGTGCCGGCCCAGATGCAGAGTTCTACATCACAGCGCTTCTGACTGAACTGCTGCTGTCGTGCACGGTGACTCGCGGTTGTGCACGTGTGAGCCTGAACAGACACGACGTCGCTGGAGTGCAGATGTTCTGCTGCTGTCATGAAAATAAAAGTTTAATAAAAGGTTTTGAAAAGCCTCGTTGTTGCAGAACAAATACAGATTACGTTCTGGTGCATGTTTTTTTAATCTCTTTTGTGTTTAACTCGACTTCCCTGTGACGGTCAGGCCTCAACACGTCGGGTTCACGAAGCGCTAAAGCAAACACACCAGACCTGAGAGTGTGTCCACATGCTTCATAAATCACAGGAGAGAAAGGAGAACTATTGAAAAATGGCCAATAACCTGTGAGCGTTTATAAACCTGAAGGAAGACAACTGCCCCAAACCACAGATTGTAAATAAAGATGAACGACGTAAAGATGTAAACGAAAAGAAAACTGAAAACTGAAAACACAACACCTTGTTCTAGAAGGATTTCTATCATGTCTCTTGGCCATTTCCTCCTCTAGTCAATGAGCCATACGCACATTGATGAATTAACATCGGCCTCTCTGGTGTCAGAGGGGAATGAGAACTCAGTAACGTTCCTGAGGTTCAACCAGAAAACTGCTTTCTCTTTAGGACGGATGAAGAAAAACACATGGAACAAATGTAGAACAAAACCTTTTGAAAGAAGAGTAAGAGTAGGAGGATAAAACTGAAATTGATTGTTAGGCATGGGACCATTTTATACATTTATATAATCAGAACTACAATGATCCAGTTCACGAGACCAGAGGGTGAAACGTACACACACAGGGACATGGAAGCTTTGTTGTCGACTGTGAGACGAGCAAACGTAGCCAGCGGGAAAAAAGCCAAAGTACACGATGACACACCCAGTTTCTCTCTCTGCTGCCGTCACTCCCCCCTCTCTCTCTCTCTCTCTCTCTCTCTCTCTCTCTCTCTCTCTCTCTCTCTCTCTCTCTCTCTCTCTCTCTCTCTCTCCCTCCCTCTCTCTCTCTCTCTCTCTCTCTCCTCTCCCTTTACTTCCCTTCTTTCCTAACTGTCACACAACATGTCTCCTCGTCACTCACATGCACAGATTTGACCTGATTATATAAAAAGTGTCCCTCGGCTCCCCGGGTGTGTGTGAGCTCCGTTTTCATTTTAGTTAAACGGCATTTGCTGATGTTTGTAACTTGCTTCGGCCAATTTAAGTTTTGATTTTAAAAGTTTTTAGCCCTAACCCTAACCCCCCCAATCGTTGAAAAGTTATTAAAACGTTATTCAAGCACACAAATAAACGTTGCTTTATCACAACTGGTTGCATGAACTCTGGATTGGGACACGTTGACAATAATACTTCATAAGGAAAGAATAATCAAAATAAAAGTAATCTGACAGTGAATCCGATGAATGTATAAAAGACAATTAGACATCTCTTGGTACAGTTTGTTTTTCATGAATCGATGAATAATCATTTTATTGGTACATAACCTCGTCTCTGGTTCTGCTTCCAGTTTCAGTTCAGTAACAACTTTCACACTGAAGGAGTCAAAATGAAATGTTGGGTCCTACCTGTGCAGCCTGTCTCTCAATCTTCTGATGAACAAAGTTGCTTTACTCCATGTTTAAGTTCTAGTACCTTGTGTGTGTGTGTGTTGTATGTGTGTGTCTGTGTGTGTGTCTGGTCCAGAGTACAGGTGTGTGTGTGTGTGTGTGTGAGGAGGTGAACTTGCAGCAGCTGGTTAATTATTGCAGGACACGTTGAGACATCGTGGAGAGGGAGGAGCTGAGTGACACCAGATATGACTCGGCTGCTTTGTCTGTGCATGTGTGTTGTATGTGTGTGTTTCTGTGTGTGTGTGTGTGTGTGTGTGTGTGTGTGTGTGTGTGTGTGTGTGTGTGTGTGTGTGTGTGTGTGTGTGTTTGTGTGTATATGCCCAAAAGGAAAATATGAGAAAGAGGAGGGGAGAGAACATATGAAATTCAATCTCTCAGCCATTTGCAGCTCGTGTGAACCCGGACACCTGGAGTGCAGATAGTTGTCGTCGCGGAGAACACACAACATGCAGCAGGTTTATATGATAGAATAAAAAGAATGTAATATCCAGGGAAGCCGCCTGAAGACAGAAATCTACAAGTCACTGGCTCCGAGCTTCACACACACCCTGGTCTCATATTGTCACACACTTCATTGTGACTCATGTGGATTGCACAGTCGATAATTCCACACCTGCAGAGTTTTAAAGAGATATCTGACTCGCTTGTGCACGAGGAACAAATAACCACCTGGAAAGATCTCGATATTTTCCTTCCTACCTCTCTGAAAAGCTGTTTCATGCATGGAGTCCCACAGGGCTCGTTACTCGGGCCTTTATTTCTTTCCTTGTTGCATATTATTCTTTTCGTCAAACATTTCAGAAACATCGCATTCAGCTTTCATTTCTATGCAGATGACTCTCAGCTCCGCACCTCTGTCGATCCCAGTCACATCACAGAACGAGCAGATCCGACAGGTCTGTGGCCCAGATGTTAAACTGAATCTTGTGAAAACTCAGATGTTAATAATAAATCAGAACTTATCACTCAGGATCAGATTCTGCAGTTTTTCAAATCTCTTCACTCGCAGGGTCTCGAGCCTCTTTGCAGAATGATCGTGTCACGTTTGTGTAACTTGGTTTAAATCTGATCTCCATGTGAACTTGGCCGTCACATTCTGCCTCCTGCGTTTTATTCAAAATCCATTGTTGATGTGCAAGAACTTGTGATTTGGCATAAATGTGATCTGACTCCTTTATATCTGATTTATTCTAATGTGAGTTTAAGTGCAACCTGAAATCTGGTCCACAGTGGAACTTCCCTGAAATAGTCCGCCCCTTGACTCTGGAACAGTTGATTTTATTTTATTTGAGGCACATTTAACCAAGTGTGTTGTATAATTAAGTTATTTTTTACATTTTACATTTATAGGGACAATACATCGTCAGTTTCATGAAAGAGGAACTTAAGCATGTAAAGTTAATGATAATAGAAAGTCCCAATATCTAAATGCAAAGTCAACAGGAAGAGCACGACAGGCGACCGGACTGGGCGGACGAGGAAGCAGACTGGTTTATATGGGTTTACTGGAGGGAAGGTGTGAGGAGACACAGCCGTTGGTGAATAACGAGAACGAAAGAACGAGGGGACCTTTTAACATCAGAGCAAATATTGGACTTTTCAGAGGAACCGTGTGCAAACATGGGGGTAGAATCCAGCTGCTGCTATTTCAGCTGTAAACTCTGCGCAAATATCAAAAAGTTGATAATTACTCGTTAAAATTAATAAATATAATACTTAAATGATTTAGATTCAGTAAAGTGTCACATTTCTTCATGAGGCGATGAGAAGCAGTTCATTTCTGAGCCACAGGAGGGCGTCAGAGTATCATTTAATATCCTCCAGAGTCGAGCTGCTGAGTCAGTGACCATCGACCAAGTAGAAGTTTGAAAATGTTTCTCTTTAGTTTTGGTTCTTCTGACATGTTTTGATTTGTCATGACCTTATTTTTTCAAAAAATGACAATCAGGATAAAAAAAGAAACTCTCTTACTTGTTCTTCTGTGCCATGCCAAGTGATCCTGCAAGACAGCGCCACCTGGTGGGTGAAACAGCTCAAATCATAATCAGGAGCTGGGTTCTGGGTTCTGCTCTATGTGTACTGTTTACTGTAAATTTGACATTTTACCATTTCATTAACAGATGGGACTCTGAACAATGTGTGATCTCTTTTAGTTTCTCTATTTTATGATGTGATCCAGGAAACGTTGCACTACTGTTGTGTGTCTGACATAAATTACCATAAAGTCTGATTTGATTTGATATGATTTGATATATACATGTTATTTTAGAGGTTGTTAAAAATGAACACTGTGCAAAAGTCTATTATCTGATATCCTTGTGACACAACCTGATACAACCCATAACATCCTCTATGGCAACATCTCACATTACCAGTCACATTATTGTCCATGAGCATAAACATTCAATTTCAGATTTTCTTAAGGCAACAGTTCTATCTAATAGAAAAGAGAGAATCATGTCACAAACAAGGCGGCTGGTTAATAACTGTGGCGGCCGAACAACACGGTCCGATAGTCCACTCATCCGGAGCAGAATGGTCGAGGGACGACTGGAGAGAGAGATGCCATTCCTTTCCAAAAATAAAACAGGACATACAGGCGGCGGGCGACAGGTGGACACAAAGGCTCCTGGACTCTCCTCCCCCCCCCCCCCCCACCCCTCTCTCTATCCATGTGTGTGTGTGTGTGTGTGTGTGTCTAATACAGTAAATGCTTGTTAATTAGAGGGTTGGGATCCGCTGGTCAGTTACACTCATGCACAGTATCGTTTTGTACATCCACTTTCTAAAGGAGACGGGTGCTGTAGATGCAGTATATCGTGATTTTGTGTGTTTGTTTAATATTTGACTATTATTTATCCTGACAATTTTCTTTACGTAGAAATTCTCTGCAGCTTTTTCTCCTCCTACACGGTGCATTGCATTGAGTTGCAGCTTATGACTGAAACAGGAAATATTATATTAATGAGTTCACACTGGAATATAAAGGAACATCAGTGTTGTTGATCGTGTGAATGTGGATCTGTCTCCAGCACCGGAGCCTGTAGAGCTTAGAGCTCCAGCTACAAAACCTGAGTGAATGTTCATGGGGACAGATCGCAGCTGCCACTGTCCATCACACACACACACACACACACACACACACACACACACACAGACACACACACACACACGCACAGTGACCGAGCTGGCCCTTGTTGAGCACAGAGCTCATGGCCGTCACACGCAGACGCACACAGTGAAGAAACCCTCCAAGTGAGTCAACAACAAGGTCTCCTTACCGGCCATGGGAATCTAACCACTGTGTGCCAGTGAGGGAACAGTTTGTCCAGAGGGTCATTCAGAGTCAGTATGAAGACTGTGGAACCTCCTGCAGTGATAAGGATCCTTGTTCTGCTGGTTCTGGTCACCTCACCTACAGTCTACAGAGAGGTAAGTCGGGTTTCTGCCACTTAACGAGATTTTAAGCATTTAAGTTGATATTCTAGAAACGTTACAGCTCCTGCAGGAAAAAGAAACGTGTTTTAAGGACGCAGGCCTTCGACGTGATCTTTCCTTTGACTCCGTGCATGCATGAGTTAATATGCTGAGGTCAAAAGGCTATAGATCAACACACTCAATGGGTTGATGGTGGAAAAGAAACATCATGTAGAACTTTTACTATTGCATCTGGGTTTTAACTTATTTTAATTCTGTTATTGAAGAGAGCCCAGGGGTGAGCTCCTCTACATGTGCAGCACTGACATCACCTGTTTTCCACTGCGTCCTGCAGGGAAATGGAGAAAGTGTTTATCGGCCTTACACAGTGTAAATGTGACTAAATCTATATCCTTCCTACACTCGGGCATATCCCCCCCCGCAGGTTGCTGTAAAGGTGCTGAGGGACCAGCTAATCTTACCTCCGCCGCGCTCTCTGTTCCCACATGATCAGAGCAGCCGGGCCCCAAGTGACATTTCCCTTCCTGTGTTTTTTAAAAAAATCGATAGAACTCTGAAGCTTTAATCAACTTTAAAGGCTGAAATCAACACCGCAAAAAAAGAAACAGGTCCAGAAATGAGGGATGAATTCTAAAAACACCATTAAAGACTTTTCAGTGCAGAAAGTTCACCCGTGGCTTCGGCAGCCGGACATGTGAGATGGGCACCGTATCGAATGCTGGCACATGCACAGGCCGGCCTGCGGAGCCCAGACACATAATACATGTTTTATGAGTCCAGATACACGGTGCGTGCTGCTCATCGGCTTCGGGAGACAGGTGCTGCAGTGGTTTATGTTATAGTTGATGAACTGCGCGAGTGCAGGGCTGGGATTTTGACAGATGACCTGTACTTTGAGGTCAGTGATTACAAGGCTGAAACAAATGTGGACAGTGTCTCTCTTCACACTCATTATTACTGTAACTGGAGTCAGGAGACAAGGCTCAGTAAATATACAGCATGAGTCAACTTCCCTGACGTGCGATCGGGGAGTTCTTACCAAACGTGACCACTGGGGGTGTTGTGCAATGTATACGTTTATGTCAAGATATAGCCAGGTCCATTGTGTTCAGTGTTTGGATTGTGAGTCCTTGATTAGCGTTTATCAGCATGTTCCAGCACGATATGTGGGCAGAAGTACCAGAAGGACGGTGGTTCGATCCCCGGCTCCTCCAGTCTGCATTCCCAAGTGTCCTTGAGCAAGATGCAGGACCTCAAATAACCCCTGACTACTGTGTATGATAGAAATTGATTGACCACAATGAAAGCTGTTAAGCAGCTCTGCACCAACGAGTCAGAGTAAAAGCTGATTATTATATTGTCATTATTGTCTTTCTGCTGTGGATACTGATCCTTATCGATCCTCCACTGAAAATATTGCATAGGCCTGTTTCTTGAAGGTCTTTCCGAGTCACAGCGTTTCTTCTGAATGAATCAGATCAAACCTGCTTTGAAAAATAATATTTTGTCTTTGATAATGCCACATGTAAGAAGCTAAATAGATTTTGTTCCAAACAGGGGGGTGTCACGGTGTAAAATACGCTCCACAAATACTCATTCACGGAAGATCAAAGTGTTTATGTTGCTCAGCGTTTCTGTGAAGCCGCACAAACACACAACGGGCGACTCCTCCGCGGACATCCGATCCCCCCCCCCCGACATGCCACGAAAACAACACTATTTCTGTGTTTGTCCTTGTTTGACCACGCTGAAAGTCAAAAAGTGTGTGTTTGGTCTGCACGATAGCATCAGAGAGAGAGAGAGAGAGAGAGAGAAGGAGAGAGAGAGAGAAGAGAGAGAGAGAGAGAGAGAGTGAAGGAGAGAGAGAGAAGGAGAGAGAGAGAGAAGGAGAGAGAGAGAAGGAGGATAAACTTCAACCAAAGCAAATGCCAGTGAATCCAGGGGTTGTAATAAGATAGATGGTTTCGAAGAAGGCCGCTGTTATGGGAAAAGAAACAGAGTGTGGAAAGATCGAGAGATACGAGGGATAAACAGAACAGACATCAACAATGACGACACGGAGGAAGTTGTAAAAGACATTTGTACGAGCAAAATCTGGTGAAACTGGGCGAGTGCACAGGGAGAGTAATGACAAGATGACTGCACCAGTGGAAAGGAACAAACCAGCAAGGAAAGATTCACCCTGCACATCGATCAGCGAGTTCTATCTTTGTATTCTGGAGCTTATAACATCAACATTATACATAAAGATCAGGGATTGTAACAAGAGGCAGTTGCAGCATTTTTAAATGTGCGATAATTATGTACTTTGCCCCAAAAGGTCCATAATGTAGATTACATACATAAATAACAAACATTGGTATTTAACCTGACAGATATACTGCAAAATTCATATTGACGTATTCAGTAATTAGACGAATTAGTATTAAACTATAAACAACTTTCAAAAGGAGATATCCAGGTGATTTGGCTTTATATCATCATATATGAAATCTTTATTACACAAGAGACAAAACAAGCCCAGTGTCCTGACCTTTCCTTTATCGTCCTTCTGTTTATTATCCCCCCCCCCCTTCTCCCCTCCCAGTAAGTTGTATTCTTTTCTATGTTGCCTCTTCCTCCTCTAAGAGTTTGTGCAAAGTTTAAATCAACCCCCGATGTCTCTGATGTGAATCCACACACAACAGTTGCTGCCTCATCTCTATACCTCCTCTCATCCCCCTGTTTCCTTTCAACACATCTCTGTTTGAACTCCCCCTTCATTTCTCCTCCTTCATATATTCACCGTAAAAAAAAAAATGAATAAATATCAGACGACCTTATTTGGGCCCGGTTGCTTTAATTTCACCTTTGTCTCACTGGTCTGAAAATAAATCCATCTTCTGGTTTATTTATTTCGTGATTGAAGCTCAATCCGGGTTAAAATAAATATTGATCACATCTTTAACTCTGGATTCACCTGGTTTTTACAATAACAGGTGGTTGTATATATGAGTTGGATAATCAGTTTACACAGAGCTGGTAACTCGTTCCTTCTAACAGAGACCATCTGTTGAAATCAGATCCAGAACAAAGAGCGGTGCACCGGGGACGGAGCCCGTCCTTGAACCCTGAATTAAAACGTCCCGGTTTCAGCTTCTGCTTGAGTAAAAACTCAAAGATACACTAAAGAACTTCAGATTGAGTTCAACAATCCTCCCGTCTGTCCTTCTCGGTCGAACTCTTTAAAAGATCCAGATGTGATTTAATCAGATTGTCCTGTTTTGTCCTGTCAGTCATCCTTCGACTGCTCCGGGTCAAAACTGAAACAAACAACAAAACCTCGACTGAAACAGATGACTCAGTCAAAACAGGAATGACAAGAACGTTGTGTAATTCAGCTGAAAAGATTCAGCTGTTTTCCACGAGTTGTCATGTATCATAAGGAAACAACGTGTTCAGCTCTGTCCCTTGTGCGACAAAACACACATTGCGATGACACTTTGCAGAAAGCACACATCTGCACAACAGAGTTTCAGCTCGGCTCAAACTGTGAGATATTGTTTTTGCTCCAAATGCAAACTTTTCCCCAAACTAATACTGGATTTACTTGTTTCCTAGCCCCTCGTATCATCACCTACTAGAGACAGTGGATGTGCTGCTGGATCACAATGCCACCTTCATCTGTGAGGTGCAGTCACGTCCTCCTGCTGACATCATGTGGACCAAGAACAACCAGCCGATCATGTAGGTGAACACCAGGAAACAACTCTGTGACTGTCCTCTTTCAGGTTAAATACAGAATAGTCCTTTATATGGTGTATATCTGTAATTTGGCTTTGATTTTTGATATGTCACACAATGCAAATAATGAGTTCGTAGCAAAAGTCCAAACTTATCAAGTTCAAAACATCAGAATCATCACAAACACATACTTGAACTATGGATTTGTCTATATAAGGTTCATATAGGACATTTATAGCCACTTATCCTGATCACGTTCACATAATCCTAACCCCATAGAGTTAGTTTCAACTATGGTCCACTGGTCTCTCCTGTTTACAACTCTCTGTCCCATTAGGTACGACCCCCGCTACATAACCAAGGAGCAGGGACAGATGCTGATCGTCCCTCATGTGAGAGAATCAGATAACGGAGAATACTGCTGCCTCGCCAATAACGGCATCGGAGAGTCGGCCAAGAGCTGCGGAGCGCTGCAGCTTAAGATGAGTACGTCTTGTTTTCATCCAAGCTTCTAGAGCTGAATGTGCAGATGGTACACTTCAAAATGTAATTTCTCAAAAGCACCGAGACGAAGGGTTGAAAGTGCAGCATCTTATTTTGTGCGCCTCTGCTTTAGAACCTCAGATCAAACGCCATCCCACCAACCTCACGCTTCTGCTGGAATCCAAAGCGGTGTTGCCCTGCGTGACGCTCGGCAATCCCAAACCAGATGTCACCTGGATCAAAGATGACGAGCTCATTAAGGTTCCTGCCCTTTTTCCCCACAACACGTATAAAAGCAACAGGGATTGTAAATGTTAACGGGCATCAAGGTATCCAAGGCTTAGTGTGCCGCTCCACCGGATAAGGAAAGGATCCAAAGCCTAATGTCAAGATATTTAGTTCATTTTTACGAGTAATAAACATGGGGAATATGATTCTAGCAACTCGTCTCTCTTCTCCACCAGATCACGGAGCGCGTGACCATCCTCGACTACGGAGCGTTGAAGATTCACAACATGCAGAAGGAGGATGCAGGGCAGTATCGCTGTGTGGCCAGGAACAGCTTCGGCTTGGCCTTTTCAAAGCCGGTCACTATCGAGGTTCAGGGTACGTATCTTAACGTGATCTCTACTTTTTTTTTACGCTTGTAGAAAATGCTATTAAAACTGAAGCACATTACTGGTTGGTTGCAGTGTAACTACGCCAACTGCACTTGTGGTTTCTGTATGTTTTCCAGCTCCGGCACGGATCCTGCGGGTTCCAAAAGATAAGAGAGTAGCGTACGGCAGCCAGATCAGCCTGGACTGTAACGCCACGGGGAATCCGATACCCACCATCACCTGGCTGGAAAACGGGAACACTGTAAGTTTCTTCAGCTTCCGTGTTTTGTAAGGTTTCGGGGGCGTGAAGCACGAACCTTCTGGGATCACATCTGACGGGAGGCTCTGGTCTTTCTTTGTGGGGTTTGCATGTTCTCCCCATTTCCCTGGCTACTCCATGTTCCTCCAACTGTCCAAAGTCACGCAGAATGGAGTTAGATCGATTGAAGACCAGCTAGCGACCTGTCCAAGGTGTACGACGCCTCATGTCTAACGTCAGCTGGGACTCGCTCCAGCCATCACAACCCTACAATGATCGTCGGTACCGTATAGATAATGGATGTGTATCTAAAATGCCCATTTTTAGCTCCTGTCGAGAATCTGAGAGTCAAATTAATGAATCTATACATCTTTGAACACCTCTGAAGAAGCTCTTAAAGCTCCCTGAATCCATATCTCAGCAGATCCTCATCCATCCGTCAATCCATGTCTGCCCAGTCCCCTTGGACTCTCATACAGTAAATGCCTGTGATCTTATCTCCTCTAGTTTGGCCTCAAATGTCCGTCAGCCCAGCCAAGCATCCGAGGAGTTCCATCACGTAGCAGGCATTGTGACACCTTGTCGGCCGAAGAGCTTCACATAATGGGAACGCTGCGACAATAACGCAGTCGACGGCGGGGGAAAGCGAGCGGGTTTCAAAGATCACACAAAGTTTGGGTAATGGAATCTCAATCTTCACTGGCTGCAGCGTAGATGTGAGATTAAACTCTCGTGAAGTGCTCCGGAGGATACGAGCTAAGTGCTGTAAGCCGAGGCACCGCAGTTTTTTAAGTGGTTCATGGTGATTGACTCACGTCCAATCCCGCACACATTAGCTAAGTCTCAATTCGGGGGCTGCATCTGAAGACCGATAGAGCCACAGCGGCGTGACTAGACTGTCCCTGATTGGAAAGCTCCTTTAAATGTGGAAGAACACGATGTCTGTCTGGAGGAGCCGGGAATGGAACCACAGATTTTTCCGATTGGTGACGAATGGCTCTACCTCCCCGACCACATCCTCCCTGATTGGTGTTGTTAATATACTGTCTATCTGCTTCTACTCTCAATAGCCATGTGCACATTACCCCACGTCTCTCTTTATCCTCTGCTCTCTCTCCCGTCACTCACACTCGGCCGTGGGCTCAGGGATATAAACAGCGGGAATCTATTTGCGCAGGGATTAAGGCTTGATTCCATTTAGCCAATAATACTCAGTATTATCAGCTTTTTAATACGTGAACTTGTGCCATAATGCCGATGTCACAGAGTGCTGACTAGTCTGGGTTAAAGGTCACAAGTCCTGCCTCCTCCATGTCAGCAGATGGGACATGGACTACAACTAACTACTAATTACTTATTTGATGCTCTAAAATGGGTTTTTACGAATTTCAGAAATTACATTCAAAGAAACATATCTAACAAAGTAATATTGTGGTGACTCAGGTCTAAATCCTGAAGATTACGTACAGGCCCACCTTAATGGGACGTTATTTCCAGTAAGGCAGCAAGACATTTTTTAACGTGTGCGCTATTGCAGGCAGACATACCCCAAGTAATGTCTGGATATTTAATAGCCTTTGGTGCTAACTACAACGTGATTACAGGCCCGTGATGCTTGTAAATACTGTGTGTGTGTGTGTGTGTGTGTGTGTGTGTGTGTGTGTGTGTGTGTGTGTGTTGATTAAAACGACTGTGGGAGCTGCTTTTCTGGCAGCAAGTAGACGCATTAAATCCAGCGGGGCAGCGAAGAGATCATCGTAAAAACAGATGCTATCAGACGCATGTTCAAATATAGACATGTTGAACAACCACGCTAACACACACACATTACACACTCGTACACACAATCATTTATATTTATAGAGTATATACAGATATATGTCAGTGGGAAACTATAGGCAACAAATTAATCGTATCAGGCTATATCACGTTATTGCCTCCTCCAAACACGTTATGTTTCTCCCTTCTTCATTTGTTGGTTTGTGTGTTTGTGTGTTTGTGTGTTTGTAAGCAAGATTACACAAAGACAACTGAACGGATTTCCGCAGAAATTGGTGGAAGGATGTGATGTGGGTCACGGAAGAACCCGTTAAAGTTTGGTGCGGAACCAGGATTTTGTTTTTGCTTATTTTCACCATTTTCCCGAGGTTTTAATTTGTCGATCTTGATATAAAAAACATCGGCCATTTATGACACTGATATCTATGAGCGTGTGAAATCTGGTGCAGTTTGAGGGGCCTTGGCGGAGGTATGCCCGAGTGCCATGTAGTTACAAGTGTATTCCAATGCCAGACATTTATTACATGCATGCAATTCCTAACACTCAACACCCACGAGGCCATAAACAGCGGAGGAACAATTCACACGCAGGCAGAATTTAACAATGGGACAATTCGTTAATCCCCATTCTGGTACTGCTGTTAATCGTTTTAATTATTCGCTCTGCCTTCGAAACACTTCTTTTTGTCTTATTTAAATGCTTTACATGTCAATATCAGCTTTGATAACCACGTGAATTCCTTGGTCCGAACGCGTTAATAAACTCCCTGCCTTGCCTGCGCTCAAAACCTCTCACTTGGCCGGAGCCGTTTCAGTGGAAAGAAAAGCTTTGATGGCAGCTCAATGTCTCCCCTCGTATGACGACGTGTTGTCTTTGTCCTCAGGTCTCAGGTGCGTCCGTGGAGGAGACGTTGGTGGGAGAGGTGATTCTGTCCGTTCTGAAAGTGACGGTGAACAAGCCGGCGCTGTTTACCTGCCTGGCCTCCAACAGGCACAACGCCGGGGCCAACACCGTCAAAGCTACCGCAAGAGTCACCGTCGAGGTAAGTGACCATGGACTGTGCATAAGAGACGGGCAGCAGGCCTCCTCCATGTTGGCGGATGGGACACGGACTAAATTACAAGTCAAAGTACATGTTTAATAGTTTTTGGGTAATTTACATTGCTGTTATCACACTGATTTGGGGTTTTAAGTTGTTATCACACTATTATTATAGTATTCTATAAAAACAGGTGAAATGCCGTGATTGAAGCGGAGATTCGCCAAATCAAATCAAATCAAATATACTTTATTGTCCCCATGGGGAAATGATTATGCTTTTGACTTCCATTGCACACGTGAAGTACTTTGTATATAGTGTGACTTTGTATGTGTGTCGTCGTTGTTTGTCGTCGTTGTTGTGTCTTGTGTTATTTTAGCTGCCGGGTATAATGGTGGGGTTTTGTGTGGCCTCAGCTGTTTGGTGTCTCCCCCATTTGGTTGATTCTTCTCAACCACACCCCATGACCCCAGTCACCTAAAGACAAACAAACACACACACACACACTTGCATACCTCTCTGGCCACACACACAGACACACACACTGTCGTCCCTCAGTGTCCTCAAAGCCGGCTATGAAGCACCATGGTTGGATTTCTCTTCCAGCTCAGACTGATTTTTGTCTCTGTGTCTCTCTCTCGTCTCCTCCGTCCTCTCCTCCTGCTTCTTCTCCTTCAACCCACGTCTTCCGGACGCTGCCACTTCCCCATAGAGTGGAGGTAAGAGTTGTTCTTTGCTTGTTCTTCTCCTCTTGTTTACTGTATTTCCATGCGCAATCCAGTTTTCATGAGTTCTGCAGTCACACTTTTCAGCCTGAATAGTCAGAACAACTACACAGCACATTGCCCGTCATTAAATTTTACACAGGCGCCAAAACCACTTGAGTTCTCGCCGCATTTGAAGACACTGAAGTGCTGTCACTTCCTCTGGGTCTGCAGAGGACATCCAGCATTTTAGCTGTGTCAATAAACCTGGCTTTTGCCAAGAGGGAGCCGTTCTCTCAGTCACCCATGTGGTGTGAGTTGAATTTGAACTTTGCTGAACCACGGGCGCATCCACATCTGGACCAGGGGAGAGAGAGAGAGCGACAGGGGAGGACGAGAAAGACAGACAGGCAGATGGAGAGAGGAGAAGAGAAAAGGTGGGAGAAGAAAACGTTGGCCCGATGAGGATCTTTGAGGTGGAAACGAAGATAGTGGTCGCAGGCTAAAAAGGTTCACTCACAAGATTTGCCAACTCGTGACCACATCTGGACCATGTGTTTGAATTGAGACGGAGAGAGCGGAGAAGAAAGAGAGAAAGTAGAGGGAAGGAGGACATGGTGGGATGACAGGGTTGAAAGATTTACAGGTTAGCTCGAGCTCTGATGGTTCGACTTGAACTCGAAGAACCAAACTCCCCGAGAGGCGACATCTGGAGACTGTAACTGTGCGACACACACACACACCACACACACACACACACACACACACACACACACACACACACACACGCTCACATGCAGGCAGGCAGAGACATCAGACCTTCGCTGTGAGGCAGACATGTGGATGCTGCTCATGCTGGAAGGCGAACAGATGTAAGAGCCGAGGAACACGCAGGCAAACAGCAGAAAAGGCCGCGCCGGTCACACAGGTTAACGTTTTGTGTATACGACCGAGCGGCTCTATCACGAGGCAGCTCCCACCGAGAGGCAGCCAGGAGGTAATTTCATACGAACCTCCCGCAACTTGTTTCATGATCAACATCTGGACCGTATCAAAGAAGATATTTCTTAGTATTTATTTTTTGTGTAGATGCACACCTCCGCAAACTAAATGTCAGCCAACGCAGTAAACAAGCGATTACTCCAGGAAGCTGTGGTCTGCAACAGCTGAAGAAAGAAGATAAAATATTGTCTTGTTTATTCAATCCAGTAAAATCAATAGTGCGTGACTACAGTGAGTTAAAGGGTAATTTTGGATGTGAACATTCAGGATCTGTAGACAAGAAGTAGTTTGACCAATATCCTCTTGGAGCAGGCTTCGTGGAGCACATTGACCGAGATGCCGTTAATAGAGATTAACCAAAATGTCGTCTGGACCTAAAACTCCTAGAAAAGGTATCGGCCATTGTCTGTTTGATAAAAGAAACTAGTCGGACTGTAAACGGAGAACGTAGAGAGTCTTGATATCTGGATGTGTGTGCTTCTCTCCCTCTGACAGACTCTACAAAGGTGTGACCGGCTACTGCAGCGCCTACCGCGGAGATGTCTGCCGCCACATCCTGCGAGACGATTCGCTGGTTTTCTTCAACTCCTCCCTCTCGGACCCCGAGGACATGCAGGAGTACCTGGTCCAGAGCTGGTCGGCGGAGCTGGAAGGCCTCAGCGCGACGTGCGGCCCCGCCCTGCGCTCGCTGCTCTGCCACGCCTCCTTCCCCGACTGCAACCCATCGGGGTTAGGCCCGGCACCGAAACCCGTCTGCAGGCGAGTGTTTCTCTGAGTGAAGAATAAATTAACAACATAATAAATGAGTAGTTTAAGGAGGTTTATCATCTGTTTCCCCGTTCAAAAAACCAGAGAGCACTGCCTGGCGGTGAAGGAGCTGTACTGCCATAAGGAGTGGTTGGTGCTGGAGAGCAGCATTTTGTTCCAGTCGGGCCACTTCAGCTCCGTCATCGGGCCCCACACTCCCAGTTCACTGCTGCCCAAATGTCAGGCCTTACCCAGTCTCCGCTCGGACCCGGAGGCTTGCACACATGTCCCCTTTCTGGGTAAGAGACCCCCCACTGGGGCCCTCACTCCAAAATGTGAGGGCCTCATTTAGTTGTATTTTACTTCTTAAACACAGTTGGCAGAATCTAATAAGAAGGTGTAGTTATTTGTGTGCTGAAGGTAAAATAAACTCATGGATATAATGTTAAACATTCTGAATTTACCTTCAGCACTGTATTGATTTCTCATTGAAATGTTCTTATGCGGATCATTTTAAAGTCTTCCTCTTAATATTCAAGGTTTCTGTGTTTTTCTGTATTTCAGACATCAAGAGAGATCACATCACAAGTAAGTTTTTAAAAAATCAACAAAATGATCCTTTATTAAATAGTAATTAAAAATAAAATATCAACACATTTATTATATTCTGTGTCAACAGCAACATGTTACAATGACAGAGGCCGTTTCTACCAAGGCAGCGTGAACGAGACGAGGTCTGGGATCCCGTGTCAGCCATGGAGCCAACAGGTAAAGTGTGTGTGCGTGTGTGTGTGTGTGTGTGTGTGTGTGTGTGTGTGTGTGTGAAAAAGAGCACAGGGGAGAAACGTGTGAATCAAGAAGACAGAAGTTTGAACAAGTTACAGGGAAACAGAGGAACCTTTGAAAAGGTCTGGTTGTTGATGGCGACGCTGCCAATACAAGCCTGAATTAAGTAAGTGTGACTGATGTGCTGTGTGTGGATGTGCAGATTTATAGGTTCTCGACCTCAGAAACAGAAAAACACACACAAAAGTGCTTACAAGTGAATACACAAGCACACACAGACACACACACAACACACACACACACACACACACACTCACTCTCTCTGTGGCCCAAAAGCCCCTTTATGTTTTTATAGATTCGAGGGAAAGGGTCTGTTAGGGTGAGCTGTTTCTACTCTCCTGTGCAGTGTGTGTGTGTGTGTGTGTGTGTGTGTGTGTGTGTGTGTGTGTGTGTGGTGTGTGTGTGTGTGTGTGAGTGCGTGTGTGGTGTGTGTGTGTGTGTGTCTGCCAGGTCAGCAGAGAGGGAGGGGCTCATCGTGTCACATCCTGCCTCTGGAAGCAATTAGCTTTCACACGCATATGCTGCAAATGCTCCATCACACACACACACACACACACACACACACACACACACACACACACACACACACACACACACACACACACATGCACTCTAACACTTCACAGTTGCTCAGACACACACGTGTACTGTGTGTGAAACTGACAGAACTTTCTCCGACGTGATTCTTAACATATTCGAGCACATTAGATCACATAATGCTGGAGAAAAATAGGAATATTAGGCCTTTTTCTTTAACATTGTCTCTAATATACAATAACATACACATGTATTCACGTGTATGTATTCAACAGACTGTTTCCCTCACAGGAAGAATTAATATCAGGTCATTGAGTCTGTGTCTCCTTCAGCAAACATCATCTTTAATCTGAACACACGTGACATGATTAACTGTCTCCTACTGGTTGACATTGGCAGAGAAGCTTGTGTGTGTGTGTGTGTGTGTGTGTGTGTGTCTGTGTGTGTGCTGCAGTGGACACTAGATTGTGGTGTATTATGTCGGGATCAGGTGCATTTATGCAGGATGTTGACAATGGGCGGCTGCAGATTTCATGTCCATTTTAAATTAAAAAAGCAGCTTGAGCTCAAATAAAACACACATTCAAGAACGATGCAACACGCAAAAAAGAGTGTTTCATATTAAACCTCAGACCCGAACATCTAAAACCACGAATAACAGACTTGTCAGGCTTTGATTTTCTCTAGATACAGCTGTAGTAATTTAGCATGCAAGGCTTTTATCTTATTTGTATGTACTTATTACTTTAGTACTGTAAATCTTACTGGATGTTCCACGTGAGGATGGAAAGTGTGACGAGCGCAAGCGCCCGTTACGGCTCCGAGGTGAAAACGCATTGTCCTGCATTAAAGTCAGGATTTAAAGTTACTGAGAAAACACGGTGATATCAGGAGGTGAGCATGTAGCATGTTCTGCTTCCAGGAAAAGGGCCGGAGTCTTGTGATTGTGGTGCAGCCGGCCAAACACAAGTTTAAAAAAAGGCTGGTTGTTAAACACGATCACGTTGATGATGATCCTTCGGTTCCTGGCCAGGACCTAAGCTGCCATTTCCTCTTGTGAGAATAATAATAGGTTGATTGGGATGAGGTTTCTCCCAGAGGGCGACGTGAAGCTGATTGGAACACGAGGTTTACTCAGAAGGTTGGGGATTTATTTGGGAATGTGGATTGTTTCTGTCATTTGAGGTTGTTCTTATCATACTGGTACGTTAAAGCATTTGTTTTTATGGCAGGTTTGGATTGAATCAGATATTTGATGATATAAAGACAGGTTGAAACATCGTGATTGAATCCTGAGACTCTGTGAGAGTATCGTCAGGATGTTGACACCTCAGCTGTGGAAGGAAGTGTCGTCCATCGTAATAAACAATCCGTGGTTTTACACGGATTGTTATACATTTCCTCAACTGTGAATTGAGAACAACCCTTTGTTTTTCTCCCCCTTGTGACTACGACATTGTTGTGGTGCTGCGAAACATCTGCAGGGATTAGTCTGGGATGCAGGTCTGGGTGTTCGGTGTTGGACCCGGAGACAAACGGTTGTTGTTTAGGTTTCGTGCAGTTGTTGTTCTTCACATTCCCGGCGAACCTGAGGCTGGAGCTTTGTGCACGACACATTGAGCACATGTGCTGAACGCAGCCTTTTCAGCTCATAACCTCATATCTCCTGGGAGAAGCTCGACCGAGGCTCTTTTGATGACTAAAGCTCGTGACACACGAAGACACCAGATGTTCCGTGTTTGAGTTGGCACTCCGGTTTGCAGAAACAACCATGTAACCCCATAATGTCCCTCATTATAGAACGTTTTACAACTCATGGTTATTAAAGTGGAACCCGACGTATAGACCCTAAAGAAGTTTAGGCTCAAGTCCGTCTTAGTTTAATTTTCTGACGTGGAAATCAAATTGGCTTTAACAGCTCTGAGACATTCCAGAATAAGAAAAGCCAGGCAAGACGTTTATTGATCAGACTCAGCTGATCCCTCAAGTCAAGTCTGTTTCCTCTTTACCCCCCCCCCCCCCCCTTAGAGCACAGGGTCAGCAACAGAACAGAGCAGATGATGTTTTACTCAGAAACACCTCTGGTCACCGGCTGGCTCCCAGATGTGCTCAGCAGGTTTGGAGGTAGAAAGAAGGAACAGCAAACTTCTGACAGGCCATCGAGTAAAAAAGCCTCATTTCCAATCTCGTTTTTCGATCTTCATGTTTTTCTCCTCTGTACCGTTTTGTCTCCGTCTCCTCCGGAAGGTTCCCCACCAGCACCGCTTGTCTGTGGACGTCATCCCAGAGCTGAGGAGCGCAGACAACCACTGCAGGAACCCGGGAGGAATCAGCGACAAGCCCTGGTGTTACACCTCAAATCCCAACATACGCTGGGAGTACTGTGCCGTGCTGCGTTGCGGGGAGGCAGACACAGCGCCAGGTAATCTTATACAGTGTTACACCATGTAACCATTACAGTCAAGGTATTTCAACAAGTTTTGACCCAGGAAACCTAATTGGGTTTGATGCCCGATGCTTCTTTTTGGTGCATTTAATGTGGAAGTCCAGTTTATTGCAATGTAGATCTTATTTTTGTCGTTTTAAACATCCCACATATGTAAAAGTAACAAGGGAATGCTGCAAACTAAAAAGTAATTCAGTTAAATATAAAGTGCACTTATTTAGCATGCAAATGAATAATATCTAGTATCTAGAAGTCACATATTTACATCCTAAAGTTACCAAAGTGACTCCAGATTGGTGTGCACACATGTGAACATGCCACCCACAGACCCACTAACACACAAAGTGCCATTGTGCCGTCCAGCGCCTGGTTCTCACCTCTCGGTCCCACCCTCTGAGAGTCACTGTTCAGGGAGAACTGCTTTTAATGCTGGCACACTAAACATTTATGGTGTTACTTAGTCGATATTACGCTGCAACAGGCAGTGACAGCGCTGCTTTAAAAGCCGTGTGTGTAGAGTCGGACTGAGGGATTTGGAGTTGGGCTGGTTTTTATTGGCTGGTTTTTGTCACACAGACCTGGCAACCCTGACTTGCAGGCAGTGGATTCTAGTCGTTAATGGCTCAGCTTCCTGAATACAAAAATCTGGCTTCCACAAATGAGACGTATAAGGTTGATGGTGTGTCACCGGATTCTTTACAAGTCGGTGTCTGCGTCCACGATTAGTAGAAATTCCGTTACCTTGGTCCAAACTGAAATCGGCTATTTTCGCTACCTTACTGTTTCTACGTCTTTCAACTTAAGTTTTTATATTTTATTCTTCGTTAAAGCGACGTTTAATTAATGCTGAAAAACTACACACACAGCGGCCAAACTTTTAATAACCCAGACTTCTCCTTTAACACCATTGATAAAATAAGTGTGCTCACTTGAACCTTCCTGGATTAAAGTTTACGACTCTGTGTTTGTCAGTGACGAAGCCGGAGTCGCAGGGCCCCCTTCAGCCGGCTCGTGTCCCCCCCGCGACCCCGGTATCGTCTCCAGCCTACTCCATGTCCGTCATCGTCATCATCCTCACTGGAGTGGCAGCTGGAATCTTCCTCTTCATCAGCATCCTGGCCTGCCGCAGACGGAGGAAGCAGTGGAGGAACCGAAAGAGGTAAAGGAAAGAAAGGATGCACAGCTTCTATCCACCCTTCTCTTCCTTGCTCATCTGGTTTCGTTTCGGGGTCCACAGAGCGATGGAGACCCCGACGCTGAGCGCCCTGCCGTCGGAGCTGCTGCTGGACCGACTCCACCCAAACCCCATGTACCAGAGGGTTCCTCTGCTGCTCAACTCAAAGCTGCTGGCCCTCGAGTACCCACGGAACAACATCCAGTATGTGAGAGACATCGGAGAGGGAGCCTTCGGACGGGTTTTCCAAGCCAGGTGAGAGAAATGGAGGAAAGTGGATGATTGAGGTAGAAAGAGATGAGGATGGAGAGGCAGATTCAAAGAGTCGTCGTCTACAAATGGGCAAGAGAGGTAATAAAGAGGGGGTAGAGCAGCCGAACAAGGCCCAGGTCACACAGAGAAGTGCTGCGTCATTCACAAAGTCACAGGCAGAGCTGCTGCCGGTGTCACTTACACTGAACACTGACCGAGACACTGAGTCTCAAGCTGATCTCTACGATACGACGGAATACCACCTGGGTCATGAGGTGCGTGGAATTTTAAAAAATGGAACAAATCTCTTCACACATCGTGACATAGTTCTCTAACTTCCTACACACAGCGTCACACAGGAGTCGTGTAGAGCTCAAGCGAATACAGCGCAGATATTACAGGGTGCAGATCACACAGCAGCACGGTGGCATTTCGACAGTAGCACAGTCGGTGAGCAGCTAAGACGTCCT
The DNA here is from genome assembly GCA_006182925.3 of Reinhardtius hippoglossoides. Classification (NCBI taxonomy): domain Eukaryota; kingdom Metazoa; phylum Chordata; class Actinopteri; order Pleuronectiformes; family Pleuronectidae; genus Reinhardtius; species Reinhardtius hippoglossoides. The sequence continues at coordinate 2,716,649 of CM031687.1, forward strand.
TCTGGCCGGCTGCTAATCCCTCGGTGAAAAGGGGAATGCTGAAGTATATTGACACCCCTGGGAACACGACACACACGTGCACATATTCCTTCACACACACACACACACACACACACACACACACACACACACACACACACACATTCATATAACCTTGATTCTGAAACGTCGTCTTGGTAGCTGCTCCTGTAGGAAGATCTGGGACAAGATAAAATGTCTCTATGTTTTATTTTGACATGAGCGTCTGAAACTCAAATTTGGCCTCACAACGATAGAGCACGCACACACACACACACACACACACCACACACACACACACACATACTGACACACAACATTCACAGGGACCGAAATAGAACCAAGCAGTAAATAACTTCCTCCCTCACAAGTGGGCAGCAATCTATAGTTTCCTATTGTGTGTGTGTGTGTGTGTGTGTGTGTGTGTGTGTGTGTGTGTGTGTGATGTATGTGTCCGTCTATATATAAAAATCTACAGTGAGAAAGAACTTGTTGACTTTAGTTTGCCGTGCAGTGAGCAAAACAGGAAGCTCGTCTGAATGAATGTATGTGTACGTTTCCCTTCCACTGACCAACATCTACAGTTCTCTGTAATAATACAGTTGCACAGTTGTTGAATTAAAACACATGTTTAAAAACATCTGGTCAATGCATCACGTAAAAAAAAAAATCCCACAATGCTAAAATACAGAAAAATGGATATTTACAATCCTTACACTTTGCTGGAGGAGAGACTGAGCTGCATGTGTGCGTCGCACCTCATGACTGTGTGTGTCTGTGTGTGTGTCTGTGTGTTGCAGAGCCCCGGCCCTGCTGCCCATGGAGACGTTCACCATGGTGGCTGTGAAGATGCTGAAGGAGGAGGCGTCGGCCGACATGCAGAACGACTTCCAGAGGGAGGCGGCGCTCATGGCCCAGTTTGACCATCCCAACATCGTGCGACTCCTCGGTCAGTGCGTTGTGTTTGTCTGTGGGAGAAACAGAGAGTGAGGAGATTTGGTTTCGGAGGAGGAAAACAGGAAAAAAGGAAGCAAAGAGGAATAATGAAAAAGAAAGGCAAGGACAAAAGGAGAATTCTAAAAGCTAAATATGGCAGAAAAGACAGATTCACACAGCACATCGAATCAAACCCCTCTTCAAGTCCGTGTGTTTTAGTGTTTTTCCTTTTTTATTCGCAAAGCAGCAGCAGACGTTTGAGTCACAGCGTGTTTTCTTTCTGAATTGTTCCTTTTTACTGACGTGTATCATAAGTCATGGGTCATTTCAGCATCCAGACCTATCTGCTGTTTCCAGACATCTCTATTTTTAAGAGAGTGAGCAAATCACATGGAAAAAACAAGCTTTTCTTCTGTAGATCCAGGTTCCTGTTCCCCTCACACACACTCACCCCGAGTGAAGTCATCCCCCTCAGATCTTTTCCACCGTAAAAACCACTAGAGAACCGTTTGCCAGTAAATAAGAGTTCCCTGACAACTCCTGTGCCTTTGTTGGCCTTGATTAAAACCAACCTATTACATTTTGCATCGACACTAACGCTGCAAATCTAATCTAATACAAACAAGCTCGCATCCGTATATATATATATATTTTCCAGGAAGACGTCCACAGATGCAACACAGCTCAGTAAACAAGCCCATCGCTCACTGGCTGCGCTGAAAGAACTTTGTTTACTTTGGTCCAATCTGCAGCTCCGGTAGCTGAGGGTTCAAACTCGCCACCGATCGGGAGGTGAAACGTTTTGAGTGACACTAACTCGGGACGAGTCGTCTGCAGAGCGACTCGCTAAAGTCTCCGGTGCCGACGAAGCCCGAGTTACTTAACCTCTAATTACCCTCCGGGGGGCTAAAAATATATGCATCATCAATAGAATGCGTTCGTTAAAATTAGAGGAAGCATATGTCTGCATGTCATGACTTTGCTGCTTGTGCAGGACGGGGCCTCCGAGTTCTGTATATTTAGCGATGGAGTGACACATTACTACTGTTGAATTACAGCCTCCCCCCCCCCCACACACACCACACACACACACACACACACCACACACACACACACACCACACACACACACACACACACACACACACACCAGGCAGAAGTAATCAGGCTCCTTCACTCAGTGACACCGAGGACACGAACCGACTGAGCTTGACCTCGGAGCTTCCTCCCTTCGCCGTGTTTTCATGTTGTTGTCGCAGCTCCCTGCACATCACAGTTATAAGACCGTCAAATAAACATTACAGTCGAGGCCAGAAAGGCTCTCGGAGAGCGTTGACCTCGAAGGAACCGCATTTAAATTCACCAGATCTGGATTTATTGTTTGGTTCTGCACCTCAAATTGCACAAACTCATAGATAGAGTCGAGTTTCAGTGATTTGCGTGGCCACGTGTAGGAGGAGACGAACGGATCAAGAGGATGCTGCTCATTAAAACTCCTCAAACACAAAACTATTTCATCCCCTGGCTTGATTTATGAGCGTCGCCACTTCCTGTATCCCTCGTTTCAAATTAAAAGCCCTGTAGCTTGTCTCATAGTCTCGTGGACAAACCAAACGAAAACAACCTCCCTGTGCGTTTGGGTTTAAAGTTTTCTGGACGACAACAAGGTCTGAAACACGTCATCCGTGTGTTCCAGCTGTTTGTCTGAAGCCCAGTGATGTTTACACAGTCAGTTATTCAAACCAAACATCATCTCATATTTCCCTAATGCAGTCTGACAGATTTGGTATTTTGGGGGGGACTCTGGGATTTCCAGAAAGAAATTGAAAATAAAGTTGTGGGAGTTTGACTTTGAGAGTTTTCTTGGGGCCACAGACGGGTCACTGAGGTTCCAATTCACGGTTCACACATAAAAAAAACGAAAATGCAATCAATCAGAATTATGACTGCGGCCGGTGTGACTCAGAACAGTTCAGTGCACGAACCGCAGAGAGCGGACTGGCCACGTACCGAACTGGAAACCAGCACGGAGAAGATCGGCCGAGCGCTTGGCCGTGGGACGAGAAACTTAAACTACTGTCTGGCTCCTGTGGCGTATTTCTGCCACTCTGCTGATTTATTTTAATATTTTCCACAGAGCTGTGTTTTGCGAATGCCAGGTTACATGAATATGGGACATGCACAGTCTTCACACTGTGCGCTCTGATTCCTCTGAGCTGTGCACATCGCAAAGAAGCATTCACAGGAATCCAACGATAAACAAGCAGAGAAACCGCTCTTTTTAGAGGCAGAGAAAATACGAAGTGAATAAAGTAGAATACGTTCGGTTCGTGTAAATATCAGCGGAGCTAAGAAACAGATTAATGAATGGATAACTTTTAAGATAAGAGATAAAATAATCCTTTATCAGTCCCACAACGGGGATATTTGTCGTGTTACAGCAGAAAAAGAAATAAAGGTAATAAATGCACTGTAAACACAAGGAAATATGAAAAATTGAATAGCTGATATTATTGATTGGGCGTTATATCGATGTGTATCGTTGGTTAAGTCTGCGTGATATTCAAATATGTTTAGTACTTAAACAACGAGATTCTCCTTGTTGCCTATTTCCTTATTTTTATTTCCTTTATTCTAGAAGAAATACGACTTTATTCTCGTAATATTTAACCTTTTTTCTTGTAATATTAAACATTTATTTTCGAAATCTCACAATTTCCTTTCAACATGGCTCTAATACTCGTCATATACAGTGTGACAGAAAATACTTTCTCCACATCAAGAGTTGTGGAAGTCGTCTCACTGCAAATACCCCTCAGCATTATAATGTTTCCAGAAACCTAAAAATACTTTATTTGTATGTTATTCACGTCTGAAATTCAGAGAAGAAACGTGCCATGTTTATTAAACTTAGAATCTGTGCAGACAGGCCGATGAAAAACACAAGCTTCAATTAAAAAACACTTAGTTACACACTTAGACGTCTACGCCACTTCAGAGTTTATTTATGAGCATGTACACATCACAGATGGACGCGTCTGTGTTTATGTCTGGACTGAATATATTTTTACCTTTACAGTGAATGACCTCATTGTATAATCTGCTGTAGGAGGAGAAACACACTTGATTCAGGATGTGACGACGTCTCTTGAACCTCTGTGGTGTAAACTAATCTGTGCTTTCTGTTCTGTCACAGACAATAACTCAAACCCTCTGTGTCCTCTCTCACCAGGCGTGTGTGCCGTGGGCAAACCGATGTGTCTGATGTTCGAGTACATGGCCCACGGCGACCTCAACGAGTTCCTGCGCCGCCGCTCCCCGACCCACTCGGTGCACACCCTGAGCTGCGCCAGCCTCTCGGGCCGAGCTTCTCCACGGAGTCGGACGCGGGACCGATGGCCGACTCCGAGCTGCTGTCCATTTCCAAGCAGATCGCCGCGGGCATGGCCTACCTGTCGGAGCGCAAGTTCGTGCACCGTGACCTCGCCACCCGCAACTGCCTGGTGCGCGAGGAGATGGTGGTGAAGATCGCCGACTTCGGCCTCTCCAGGAACATCTACTCGGCCGATTACTACAAAGCCAACGAGAATGACGCCATCCCCATTCGCTGGATGCCCCCGGAGTCTATCTTCTACAACCGCTACACCACCGAGTCGGACGTGTGGGCCTACGGCGTGGTGTTGTGGGAGATCTTCTCCCACGGCATGCAGCCGTACTACGGATGGGTCACGAAGAGGTCATTTACTATGTGAGGGACGGCCACATCCTGTCCTGTCCCGAGAACTGCCCCCTGGAGCTGTACAACCTGATGAGGCTCTGCTGGAGCGGCCAGTCGTCAGACAGGCCCAGTTTCTGTAGCATACATCGGATACTGGAGCGAATGCATCAGAACATAATGAGCGTGAACGCCGAGACCGAGGTCGACTGCTAACCTGGGAGATCTTTACAAAAACACGTCTTGCCTGTGCAGGAAAACTTTAGATAATTATTTAGTGCCTGAAACTCGACTTTAAATGAGTTGTGACTGCAGTTTTTTATCTTCAGGAGACGCAACCAATCAGGAGACTTGTAATTAACCATCATATCACCATATTATACCATCGTCATTTAGTAATTCTTTAATCCAGATCCTTCTATTAGACAGATATTGAATGCATGTATGAACAGACCCTGACCCTGAGCCCATTGCCTTAATGTGTAAAGACCTGAACCCACTAACGATGCAGATGTTCCCCCGAACCGTTAATCTTTACTTCATCCGTTGCATGTTCAGTTTTTTTGGGGGGATATTTATTGATTTTCATTTTTTCCGTGTCTCTTCCTGATCAAGCTGTGACAACGGCCCCGACCACTGAACGAGTCAAATTCCACAGCGGCACACAATCACTTTAAAAACACTGATGCTGGTTGTTTAGTAGAAAAAAGTTGCTATTCCAGTTTTGGGCATTCTTGAGATATATTTTTCATCATGTTTTTGTTGATCATGTCTTTTTTTTCTTGATTTCAGAAAAATCTATACAACCGTGACTGAAACAGACATTTAATTATTTATAACTTCTCGGTTCCTTTTCTTTATAATAAACTCTTCAGTGACTAAAGAAATTCTGCTGAACTGTCGTCGATGTGAAAGATTAAAAGTTTGAATTGGTTCATCACATTGCAAATACAATGGATTTGTTTTTTTAAATGTATTTAATTCATATATAAAAAATATTAAAAAGTCGATGTTGCCTTTCAGATGAATAACACGTTTTATCTTTGTTTTTAAATGTGGTGTGATATTATGTTTTTGTTATTTGTTATGTTACATAAATGATAAAATCTTCCCTACACTTCTCATTTACTTTGATATTTCTTGGTGCACATCACAGAGAATTAACTTCATATTGTATATTTCTACACTTCTGAACATTTAGGATTTGTCATTAGAGAGGCAGAGCTGAGTCTTTCTCTTTAATTAAGTTAATTATGACCCCCCCCCCCCCCCCCCCCCAAACACATGTTCCATGACAGGTCCTCTCTGGCAGCCACCCCCATGTTTTACCGTGTGGATGCTGCAGTGTTGTTACTCACCACAAGAGGGATCCGAGGGTGACCTGCAGCAGAGGAGGAGATACTATACAGAGCTGAATTTAATAGTTTATGGTGAATTTCACAGCATTTATATAAGTTTGAGAATGTTAAGAGAAGGCAGCACAGGTCATTTAAAATCAATGATATCAACAATACGTTCTTTTATTAATTTATTTGTGACCTAACGCATCATTATCTGGAGCTCGTTCCGCCGCAGAGGCCGCCACACTCGTAAATATCATATCAGTAAATATATCAGTTCTGATTATTTCGTCAAGATCCACGAGTTAGTCTCATCAAGTAAAATGTGTAAATACGCAGAAAGAAATATCAACAACTTAATCAAACATGGGTAAAACCATAACCTCATTTGCAGAAGTAATAACCGGTTAAATGATTTCCTGTTTGCACTCCAACACATCACTTCAGTCCCACATCACTTTCTCTCCTCGCTCTGTCCATCACTTCCCCCCCCCGTTTCCTCTCTTATCTCTATTTGGTGTCAGTTCCTTCTCCGTGTGTCCCCGTCTTCCGAAATGTTGGATCGCACATTCACACTGAACTCAGACAGTTTCTATCCCACACAGCAAACTGAAGGTTTTCGCTGAATGGACCCTGACCTTCCTGCCGACGGACGATCGCAGCTCTCGGAGTTTGGTGAACCACAGATTCTGACCGTCATGAAGAATCATTTCCTGTTTTGTCACGATAATCCTCCTTCGGTTCGGTTCATCTTCACCGAACGGACACGTGATAATGCTGCAGGGGAAGTTGCTGCGATTCCTGGACATCTTGGCATCTTGGCCGACACGTCCGCAGATCGGCTTTTAATGTCTCGTCGACTTTTCCAATGAATTAGAACATTTTTGCTGATCCTGCCCGTTTAAATCATTGGCCTCCCCCCCATGTGCCACACATGAAGTGGGACATCTGACCGCGGGGACACATGTGTCAGTCATCAAACCACGGTTTGTGGCATCCCCCTCACTCAGCGCCGGCAAAGAGGAAACTTCCCGTGTGGCTGCACCGGCTCTGATTGGCCCATTTAGGGAGTAACAGGAAATAGGGAGACATACATCAGTCAACTGGAGGCGAGCACTCAAAAGCTGTGGAACAACAAACACACACAGACACACACACACACACACACACGCGTGTGGAGCATTCTTTCCTAGAAAAACATTTGGCTGCTGTTAATGCGAGAGCTTAATCGGTGTCACACACGAAACACAGTGGCCCTGACGACTCCTGCAGCAAACGCCCAGTCTTCTGCAGGCTCTGCATCGTGTCACAGTTCTCGTGCACTAATGTAAAGTGATTACTCTCTTTAGTTTATCTGCACTCGGGCGTTTTCCCACCAGCGCGCACACACAACCGCACAAACGAATCTAAATCACCGACAGACCCAAGACGTGTCGAGAGCCTCAAGGTCTGTAGATCTTTATTAAGTCTAGTGAGGAAACTTGCCCGTCGTGAGGTGTGTACATTATCAGTGTGTGTCTGTCTGCGACCCTGTTTGCCTTTTTGGATGTCATGGAAACGAAAACACAGCAGATAACAGAGAGGAGCAACCAAAGCAAGGCTTCGCATATCAGATCAGACTCTTGAGCCGCCTTCAAGTTTCCGATAATAAAAAAACAAAAAAAACACTCAACAATTCAGACTTTTGTGTACGTCATGTTTTTATTGTTGCTGGAATATCGGCGCAATGACTCAGGCTGGACATTCGTCGATATCGGGCCCGGGAAGCATCGATAGATATACTCGTCACAATTACTCTCGACAAACAACTGGTACATGGTTTATTAAATCTGAGTTCAAGTACTTTTCTGAACAGCAATTTTCGAGCAACGTAATGCAGATATTACTGTATAATCTTTGGGATCAACACGTTTGGTTTGATGTGATGAGAATTAATACCAGTTGTGTCCTGTAACGTTGTGTTTACTGAATGAGAATAAACTTTTGTGCAGATGATCGCAAAATTGGTCAAGACTTCTCCGTCGGATTGTGTTTTTTTAACGTATGAAACTTTGGTGTTTTGATGTCTGTCATATGTGGCCCATGATATATATATATATACTGTGGTTATTGGACATGTTTGAGGCTATGTTGTGTACCTTTATTATTTCAAACAAAATCATGCGTTTTCCGGTGAACACTTTGTACAAAAGCTGACTGATTAATTTGTTCTACTTCAAGGCAAATGTAAGACAACGGTGTTAGCAACACAAAAACTTTAAAGAGTAGCTTAAGACTGCCTGAAAATGCCCGGATCTGCTGCCCTCTAGTGGTGTAACTCCCCACCTCCATGACATCCCAGCGTTCAACCAGAGGGGGCAGCAAAACTCAAACTTTTCAGCCTGGTGTTAATAAGTTACTCTTTGAAGGCACTGCACACACATACATATATATATATATATATATATGTATAAAGTTCTGGGTCACAAACAAGTTAATGACTCTACGAGAAATTCATTAATTAGGTTTCATAATACAAAGAGCTCATGACATAAAAAAAAAAACAAAATCCTACAGTACATTTGGACAGAGTACGACAGTTAAATTTACACACACGCAGTAACACTTTCCCTTTGGTGATTAACTTTGAATACGATATTTTATATACACACATACTGTACACATATACTTACAATGGTATACAAAGAGTGATTCACTGGTAAACAAAGACAAACAGAGACAGAACGTTTAGTTGGTTTGCTATAGAACCTGAATCAATACTTGGTTAGAACAACGGTGACAGTAAATGTCAAATACTGAGACTTGAGCCGTCGACCCACAAAGTTTGGTCGGCGAAACTCGCACGAGGCGGACGAACGCAAAGATTAAAACAAAAACAAAAACATACTTTTTTTTATTGACGATTGTTGCCTTTGGAACTTTCTGTTTACGCAACCGTGGCAGTTTAGGAAACGGCAGATGACTTCGTGTTAAATCCCTGACAAACATCTTGCTTCCTGGAAAAACATTCGACTGTACTGTTGGCTGCGATTCCCGGCGCGCTGTCAGCTGCCGCGAGCGCCGTCCGTGTATTCTGGGGCCCCCAAAAGAAGTGTTTTGATTCAAGTCACGACAAAACATTGTTTTGGACTCACAACTCCACTACAACTTGCAGCTGGAGCAGGTTCACGAGTTAATGGCAGGAGTCGGGGGAGAAATAAAAGATAACGCCCGTTCAGCACCGAACTCTGGATCACCTCTCGCTCAGTCCGTTCGTTAGGGAAACACCCGAAAGGCTTTGACAACCATCCTGAGAGTAAACATATTCACTGATGATTAGAAATGCTCAGTGTTGCTGTTGGGATACGACACACACTCGCATTAGACTGTGCTTCTGTAGTTCACCAGCGCCTGTAAGACAAAGAACTGGGCATAAACTGCCTTAAAAGATGATAAAGGATTTTTTTTTCGATTGATTAAAAAATGTATTTAATCAATTAGATTAGAAAACCTACAGATCTACAGAACAGAAGTTTTTGAGCACATGCAACAGAGAACTTTGGAAAGGCTACTGACCCGGTCTTAGTTTGAAAACTTAGCCAGTTTGGCTAAAACATTCGTAGAGTAGATGATCTACTTCCTGTTTACACCGCCACGCCCATGCCAGTGAGCATGGAAGGTCACGTGATGTGTGCGTGTTTATGTGTGTTAGTGTGGAAGGAGACTACTTTTGATACGGAGGTAAAACGCTTATCTGGACGGAGATTGTTTTGGTTTTGAAAAGGCGTTAAACAAAAAACATGTTTGTGTGGATGTAGCTTGAGCAGGTCGGCGATTGAAAAGTGTTTATATCAGCTGAGAAGTGGACTTTTTAATGTTTCGGGGCAGAAAATGAATTCATTGCCTCTATTTTTTCAGACTTCTGAAAGAAATTAAATTGAATCATTTTAGACTAATTCTCATTTTCAGCCTCACGGACTCGGAGACGCTTGATAAAACCAGCTCAGCACATTTCATGTCATACTCTGGAGTCTGTTAACACTCAGCAGATATGACCTTCACCTCCTCTCCACATAATACTGTGGCACGCAGCCTGCTCCTCCTCCCCCTCTTCCTCCTCCTCCTCCTCCTCCTCTTTCTGGTAACATCCCTGGAACAGCTCGTCTTCGATTCCTTACAGAGAATAAACATCTCAGGGTTTCTCTCCGCTCTCGGACCCCCTCAGAGATTTTTTACGAGGGAACTGATGCGACGGATTCACAAAAGATTTGTAGTGGATGTGGACGGCCAATAGAATGATGAGTCCCTGAAGTATTAAGTCACTAGTCAGTTAAAAATGAGAGATTAATCTATCGTGGAAAAGAATAGTGGCTCTTGATACTTCAGTCGTCGGCAGTACTGCAGTATTCCTGTCATCAAACACGTCAATATTTACATATGGTAGAACAATTGGTTAATTCATTTGCCACTTTGGTGTCGTGAAATAAAACCCTGTGAAATTGTTTCAAAAACTATAGAGAAAACTGCGGGACAGTCTCCAGAAGGTCATTTGGAAGTTAAAGCTGTAAAATAAAAGAAAAAGAAATGATAGTGTCCTAAATATCGGTTCTAACCGTAGACTTTATATAAAGATGGACGAAGCAACAGCTTCACAGATCATCTTGATGCCTGGTGGCTAGTTCATTAACCCCACCTCCTCCTCCATGTTAGCGGGTGGGACAAGTTTGGTTGTAATTAGTTATTTGATGTTATTAAAAACAGGGTGAAGCCTCGTGATTGACAGCTCAGACTGACTTGTGATTGGTCATGTGCTCGTATGGGCAGGACCTCAATACTGGGGCTCGACCCTACGACCACTAGTGCAAAGACTCCGGCTCCACATGACGTCCAAAACGCAATCCGGGGTATTTTAGCTTCAATATTATACAATGGGAGGTTGAAATGGAGGCCTGTCGTCCATCTTTCTTTACAGTCTGTGGTTCTGACCCAAAACGTTGCAGCTAATATGAATTTGTCCTGAAACTGATGTGACCCAAGCCCATGAGCAAGGGGAGCAGAGTTAGAGAAGACCGGAGAGAGAGGATTGGGTTCTACTGGCATTACCTTCATTTCACAGATTACTTAAATAGTTCATATCAGCATTTGCCCGAAACAAGACATTTGACACTGACAGAAAATAATAAACAGCTAAACAAAAAAAAAAATGCTAACAGTCTATCAGAGTCTGTGAAGATCAGACCATTCCTGTGTCCGTCCTCCACACAGAGACAACAGTCTCTTCATCTTTCTTCATAGTTGCCGTTCTTCTTCATTAAGATCTCGTTCAGCTCGTCATCATCAAATCCACCACTTCATCTTCATCCTCACATTTCTTACGTTACAGTCTTTCTTTAATATGATCCCAGTCCCTCTTGACCTTTGCATTCCTCCATTTCCCAGTTTCCACGAGAGATTAACCCCTTCAATCAGTCGGATTAACCTCCAGGATATCCAGCCCTCCTTTACACTACTGAGTGTTCGTTGTGGTGATGGTGGGGGTGGTGCTGGTGCTGCTGCTGGTGCTGGTGGTGCTGGTGGTGCGTACCGCCGCTGCCGAGCACCGTGTGGTTGACGGATGAGGCCGAGCGGTCCGACCCCTCCGCCACCGTCCCGTTGACGTTCTCCTGCCGCTGGCAGCACAGGATCTGCCTGAAGGTGGCGCTCATCTCCTTGTCGCGGTAGGAGTAGATGATGGGGTTCATGGCGGAGTTGAACTCGGCGAGGAGGAGGAAGAACTTCTCGTAGGTGAGGACGTTGCAGTTGGCGCAGAAGACGTCGAGGAGGAGGATGACGAGGCCGGGGGTCCAGCAGATGATGAAGGCACCTGAGGAGACAACGCAGAGAAGAAACTTAAATTAGGAAAATATGAAGATCGGAGCAGGAGCTGGTTATTATCTCCACCAAGGAGGTTGGTTTGTTCATTGAACAGCAGGATTATGAAAAAAGTAGAGATTTGCACGAGGTTTCCGCAGGTTTCAAGTTAAATTCAAGACTTTTTAAGATTTTAAAATGAGTACGATTTAAGATCAATGTCAAGTACGACAGATATGAAGTAATATCTGAATCCCCAATACTGAAGATAAGGGGAAGGAGCCGAGTAGAGAATAAACGTGGACACACCTCGTTATCTCTCAAACTACAGACATCTCTGAGTGACTTTGTACAATAACAACTATCAGACTGCTTCTTTCTTCACCTCCCATCATATGAGCTCATCAGACATGTGGTCTGGCCTCGTCTGAGGCAACTGTTGTTTTTTCCTGTTTTGACCCAAACAAAAATCACTTTACAGCCACATCACCCTCCACTTAACAACCGCACCAGCCACCATCTTCGGAAGGAGCAACCGCCCTGCCACTCTATAACCACATGTAAAAACGTACTTTTGTGTTTCAACATAGTTTATTGTTTATTGGTGCATGTCGGTGCCAGTTAGGGAGCCCCTGAAGTGAAAAAATACCACCAAAATGGGAAATTGGTGAAAATGTTTTTTTACAATGTAAAAGGAGGCAATATCCAATTACTCAATTAGCCCCTTTTTTAGGATCTGCAAAACAACTTTAATAGATTCTTTCTTGGCCCGTGTCCCAATCTTTCCACCAAGTTTCGTGGAAATCCGTTCTCTAACTTTTGAGTTATCCTGCTCACAAACAATCAGAGACACCAACTTTTTCGGTGGAGGTACATTTTTGCTCCATAAAGGCTAAAACTTTCAAAATAAAAGCTCAGTTTCAAAGACTACAACATGGGTATGGGTTTCCTGATGTCACCGGAAATCCACAACATCGTCCTTCCCCTTAACGAGGAACAGAAATGCTCGACCTCTGGCCTCCACTAGTCCATCATCATATTCGTAACCCCCCCGACCTCGCGTGAATGCATCATTGTTCCTCTGATTGGACGGAGTGCGTTAACACAGCGGAGGTTAGCGGGTCACCGAGGCCATTACTCATGGTGATGAAGTGTTAAAGCGAATCCTGTCCGCTAGATACTATTTGTCCTCACTGGAAGACAACTGTGGGACGCTGCACAGCCAGTCAAACCAAAAGTCTCGATGAGGAATGAGACGAGAGAGAGAGAGAGAGAGACAATGCTGACAGGCAGGCCTGTTATCTGTTAGTGTTCTGCAGGCGGCAGCTGCAGCGAAGGCTTGACCTCACTTCCCAGCTATGCACGCAGACTCTCCAGAGTTAGATAAATGTCTCAAACCGCTCTCGCAACCCGGCAGAGAAACTATCCCAACTATTTGCGTCTCGGTGAAACATCGCACTGTTCCCAGGAAGAGAGTCAGCACGAAGATATGCAAAAGTGAAACAAAAATAAAAAAATACTCCGAATTATCTCACACGTTGTGTATCAAGGGTCCAAATTCAATACACCTGTCAAGTGTGAAGACGATAAGATGAACGGTTCTCAAGATATGCCAGAGAGATTCGGGGAATTATAACTAAGCACAAACTTTATCCTTATATTCAATGAGGAAGGAGCCACATCAGAATAACAACTAAAACACACACAATCTATTTTCTATTCAGTTTCTGGACCTGATGCGTCTTTATGATTCATCCGGTTTCTCTTTGAAATGAGCATAAAAGCCTGTTTGTGCAGATTTTCCCACAGAATGAGGAATAAAACCGGTCTTTGTGTGAAGCGTTGACCTGAAAGGTTTCACCCTCGGATTCTTTCATTTCCTCTCTCAATCCCGGGATATACAGTTCGCTGCGTTACACCCTTCATCTCAAAATTTCCTCTTTTACACACACACACACACACACACACACACACACACACACACACACACACACACACAAAAATGAAGCTGGTTTACTGTGATAACATGGAGCCACACCAGGGTCACAGAGGTTGAATGTGTGTTCTTCGTTTATGGAGGAAACAAATGCGTTGTTTGGCGGATTTAAGTGAATCCCTCTGAAATGCCACATGGAAGGAGGAGACGCAGGGAAAATGGAAATTCAGGATGTGGACATGTATGGAAAAGCTACTGTGAAGTTTTCCAGATCTCGATGGAGCTACACAGGAGCAGGAGATGTTGTTGTGTCCTTGTCATCACAGAACAACAGTTTCCTTTATGACACATTGTGGTGGTTGTTGCTTTAAAGCTATTGTGGAGCAGCTTGACTCGAAGACACTTTGTCCGTTTGTTGTGTTTGTGTGTTTGTGAGCAAGATTACGCAGAAACTACAAAATGGATTAACACAAAACTTGGTGGAAGGATGCTCGAGGAGTTAGGGAAGAACTCATTAAATTGCAGATCCATATCAGGGGGCGGATCATCTTTTTTTATCGTGTCTGTAACATTGCCAGGAAATTGTGTAGGCCAAATTTTGACCTACACAATTTTGAGTTAGTATGGTCAGACTTTCGTTCCTCTTTCTTTGAATGTTCCTGGTTGAAGCAGGTTTCTGTATGAGTGGGAACAGAGGCTGCACTGCCTGGGAATAAACACAGGGGAAATAATGGAGACCAGACTATGGCAATGAACCCCACACTCCCACAAACACACACACACACACACACACACACACACACACACACACACACACACACACACACACACACACACACATGCCAAACTGAGGGTGGACCAGAATAAACACTCACATGTGCAGACGCAAACACACGCAAACACTCGTTTACGTAATTACACACGGCGCAAAAAAAAAAAGACAGATGGAGGAATGCTCAAAACACACATTGTTAAAGGCAACACTCAGGGAGACTGTCCGTTCCACCCCAGCAAGCTCGGAGCTGTACGATGTCCGCACGCCGTCCTCCCCTCCGGGTCAGGGAACATGGGATTTCTGTCTCTGTCAGGAAATGGCTTCGCTCTAATGGCTGACGTGTCATGTTTCTTCCATCTGTCATCACCGAGACGTTTACGATATTGTTTTTCAGTGTTAGTGACGCATATTGGTTTTTTTTATCTCCAGCTTGTTCTGTTGTCCTCAGTCACATGAGTTTCATAAACACGAGGTCAAATGGCTGCGAGGATCACGCTGGTGGTCCTTGCGTGTTCGTTCGATCGCTGCCATCCAGATACTTGGCTCTGCTTTGAAAAACAACTGGCAGAGATTTGAAACATGCTCAGGAATGGACAAGACGTCGCAGTGAACACTATGGCGTCCGTGTTTTTATTGTCAAAGTTAGGGAGGCACGAGGTGTTGTCCGTTAGCCATCGTGTTTTCCCTATAACACCTTAAACCACGACTATACTGTTAACATATAGTTTGTTGTTGCTTGAACAAGCGACAGAAATGAAATCAAAACTTTAAATAAATACCTTTCAGAGCTGTAGAAATGTGGAAATGTCAAAATGACTCTATGTCAAGGAAAAACAGACGTGTAACTTCAAAACCTCCTGAAGTCTCTGATCCTTCTCAAGCTGAGTCTCACACCTCAGAGTCTCAGATGTTTCCCACATGTAGAAACTTAACTCAACACAGAGGATCTCATCACATTCTCATGTCTCACTATCATTCCTCACACGTCGGCTCCGGTTTCCACTAATGTGCGACTCTCTCAGGCCTTTAACAGCGAATCAACACACAATATTAAATTACTCTTCATCCCATTAATCTCTCGATCGGCATCTCTGTCTCTTCTACTGGTTCCCTGTCCTCCTTCCTCATTTCTTTCCAATTCCTACGTCCTCCTTCAGTTCTGTCTTTATTGTCTTTTCTTTACTTTTACCCCCCCCCCCCCCCATGTCTCTCTCTCAGTTTTTCAATCTTCTCCTGTATCTGTGGTCGGGGACCATGATTCCCACAGAAAATCAGTTAGCGGACAGAAACCATTAAGTCTATCTGATATGGGCCAATTGCTTCCCAGTTGTCCGGTAAGAGATTTCTTCTCGTTTCCTCTATTCTCGTTTCCACATCTGTAAATCAAACACACACACACTCACACACACTCACACACACACTCACACACACACACACACACACACACAAGTGTTTACAGTTATTAATGAAGAGGCCAGTGTGACACAGTGATGGAGTCTGGTGGCGAGGGCACAGGGATCTGATGGGTACAGAAACACTGGAGGCTCAGTCGCTTCTTTGAAGACGGCTGTAACTTTCAGTGACTGACTCACTGAGAGTCCCAACTTTCTTTCGAACCTACTCGTTTCCTTTCTCTCTCACTGTGTTGGAATATAACAGAAAAAAGAAAGTCGACAGTCAAAACAAAGCACAATGGAGCTGTAACCTTCTGTTATGGTTTCCATCGAATCCACAAGAGTCGCCACCAAAGTCTAAAAAAACTCCTCCTGCCTCAAAGGGGCACTTTAGTCCCGCGGGTTGATTCCATTCAGCTCGGAGCTGAAACTCATCTGCCCCGAGTTTCGCTGACAACGTTGTTCTGTTTGGTGCCAACGCGATTTCTGTTCCTTCAGGCGATGGATCCCGAGGTTTCCTGCCAGAGAAACGTCCGTCACATTCGCCCGACCGACACCCGACCAATATAGACCACGGAGATCAAAGAGACGATATCAATTTAAAACATAACTACAAACCATAGACAGAAGGAACGTCGGTTTTAGGATCCCACAAACCTTATTTAAAAAAACACTGACTTAACTATCTCCAAATTGTATTATTATATTGTACATATATATACATACGGCCCCAAGAAACCCATAAATTATACCACTATTCAATATAAAAAAGAAACGTACCAAGTTCTTTTCCAGAGCTGTTTTTGATCGACGTCCAATGTCAACAAAAGAGTTTATGTGGAAAAAGACTTCATCATACATAAAATATTCTAGTAGTTAATGTGCTCTTACACGGAGATAAAAGCTGAGTGTGTTTCTGAGGTCAGGACAGGGACATGTGTTGTGGAAGCTTTCACTGATTCGCGTTTGAGGAATTTGAAGAGTTTGGCGGAAAGTGAACAACTGATGCTGCGGAGACGGGATCCACCAGGACAGATGCTGCGTTGTGCGCTGCGATTAAGTGCTTCACAATCACACACACACACACACACACACACACACACACACACACACACACACACACACACACACACACACACACACACACACACACACACACTTAGACAAAGAAAACAGGTGACATTACAAGCCGCATACCGGGCGTGTTTCCACACTGATTGGAGGGTTTGGCTCGTACATGCTTTGATTGGTTCTGCTGCCAGAAAGCACACATGCACTGATGAATGTGTGCGTCTGTGTGTGTGTGTGTGTGTGTGTGTGTGTGTGTGTGAGAGGGCGTGTAACCATCATTTGCTGGTTTTGAAATCTATATATGAGCAGCAGTGACTGGTTTTACATAGCGATGCATAAGAAGTCAGTGTCGGAAGCATCTGTTTGGCCGATGGTATGTGTGTTGGCGCTCCGCGGTGTCTGATGATGCGACCGCAAACAGCACAAGATAATCAGATCATTCACAGGAGCCAAGGCCTGACCCCAACACACACACACACAGACACACACACACACACGAGTCATGGTTAATTTGACGGAGCTGTTGTCTCACCGATGAGTGACGAGGAGAATCCCTGTCGGTGTCATTCAAACTTTTCTTTCAGCAGAGAGGCCCAAGTGGCCCGGAAGCTGCCGAGGCTTTTCCAGCTCACGTCACGGACAGAGAGATTCTGTGGCAACAGAGCAGCGTCCCTTGACTCCCCAGTTTTTTGTCATTTGATATAGTGTTTTACTGTAGTGCACGTTTATTATTCATTATTAAATTACAAGGTGTGGCACCACACGAGCTATGGTCGTCGCTTGATGTGAGTCCATCTCTTCCACTATGTCTGCTGCAGGGGAGACAGCTCTGAATGCATTGGGAAGTTTAGGAAACGTAAGAGAATCTGCTTTCTTCCAATATTGTTATTTTAGCGGTCTAATAACTAGCCCCAAATGACCTCTAATCTACTTTCTGTCCTGCAAGGTCTATTTACTCACGAGTCAGGGTTCCAAACTTCTGAATTCTACATCTGACATTATGAACATTTAAAAACCTGCAGTATGACGTCCAACTTCCCTGCCTCTAGTGGCGTATTGATATGTTTTTAATGACTCAAATCTGTATTTGTCATCTGCAGCCGTGTGTGTCTCCTGGTGCATCCTCATGCTGCACAGTAACCCTCTCAGTGGGAACCTCATCATACTCAGAGGGATGTTTTATACATCGGCTTTGTATACGTTGGTCCAAATGGTATTTCCACATGTGTGCGTGTCTATTTCTATTATCTTTGGCAAAACAACTAAGTTACGAGCCAGATTCTGGTTTCATTTGTCCCATCAGGCTTTATGTGAATGGAGCCGAACACTGTCTCCCACTGTGTCCTTATCAAGCCGGGGGATTCGTGTGAGTGTGTGTGAGACAATCTGCGTAAGTGTCTCCTCATCCTGTCCTTCCGAGAAGAAATCAGCCGTGGCTGGTTTTCCCGCATCCTGAGAGGGACAAGTGGAGAGGACGCCGGGCGGCGGGGGAGCAGTTATTATCATCTGGTCGGCAGATGGGAGAAGCTGGAAGGGGTTTCGCTGTGGGATTTTACTTCACGGTGAAACAGCAACAGGCTGAACTCGTCCTAACCTTCTTCCCTCAAGGAGACGAAGATAATCAAAAACCCAGGATTTTCAATGGCAACGTTAACCCCCCAACTGGAAACTGATTTCCCTTTTTTTTGTTTTACATCGGACAGAGTTAAACACAGGAACCGATACCGGGAGTTTTTTTTCAAAAAAGGAAATGTGAAATAAGTGTGAGGGAGATGTGAGTAAGTGATTCTATCAGTGCGGTGTTCAGTGTCCTCCTCTGGGCTTTCAAGTGACCTCATCCACAAACAGCAGTGGATTCCCGACTGAACCCCCAACACCCTCAGTGAGGAGCCGGATTCAAAAAGGAAATGTGAGGGTGTTTTTGTCAGGGGGGGTAATTGAAACAATAATTGCACTATGATGTTTCATTGTTTTCTTGAATTATACACATTCAACACAAAGCTGGTATGAAGTAGCAAATACACAAGACGTGAATCCCTCAGTTCCCCCCCCGACAAACCAAACATTTGTAAATGGTTTAGAAGCTTTTCTTTATGGTAAGCTGATTTTGCGAAACTCTTGCAATGGAGGGGACATGGGGGGGGGGGGGGGGGGGGGGCAGGAACAGCTGCACAATTGGGTTTTCAAATTGTGACTCAACTCGACCACAGAGGAGACGAGAGTGGCACTGATAACTGATAACCTGATGATTTACTTCTGATCGTCTTTAACAGTGGAGAGACTTGAGATCTCTGAATTATTATTAAATGTTGAAAAAAAAGTGCCCATAAGGCAAAAACTGTTAATTCCAACTTGCTTTCACGGCACAATTTGATCCCGACCGGCACAACATGAACTTTTTCTCGTTGCTGAATCGATAGAAAATGAAAAATGTGGAAACACCATGAGAGAAAGCTTCACAGGGAAAGGTCTGTGACTTGGATATTGTATTTCACTTTTGATTTAAGAGATATTACAGTATTACAGTATTACCAAGAACGTCCCCCACCCTGTTAATTCAATCAAGCTGCAGCAAATTTCACACGTTTCCCTAAATGTGCCTGAAGACCTTTTCACAATGTTAAAACGCAATATTAAAGAAAGAGATTTCTGGATCCTTCCCCTGATCCGCACCAAAGTTTAACGAGTTCTTTCCTCACACATTCTGCAACCTCCCACCGAGACCGTTTTGTGAAATGCTGCAAACTAACCGTCAAACAAACGCTGATGAAAACACAACGTCTCTGCACCTTCCTGCCAGTAAATGGATTTGGAAAATCCTGCCGTTTAAATACGTTAAAACAAACAGGAGCATCTCCGAGCAGCCCAACGCTTCACTTTCACACGTGCCGTCCACTGCAGAGCACATTCTGCTGTCCACTGCTGTGAATTAAGTGCGGAGCAAAGACAACAGGAGCAACAGGATGAGATAACACAGCACATAAGGGAGACAAATCACCCACAAGCCTTCGGTATGTTTTGTCTGGGACCAACACATCCTGCTTCCAGGCACTGAGAAGTCCTTTTTCCCACAGTTCACACTCTGCAACCGAGTGGGTCGGCTACTGTGCTTTAAGAAAAAGAAAAAAAAGAAGACAGCAATGCTTCTGTTCATCACATACCGCCGAGGAGGCCTGGAGACCCGTGAAGAGGGGAGCATACCTCCACTGACGGCTCAGACATTAAACTGCCAGACTGCACACACGGCTCGGTTTGAAGGAAACACAGGCGCTGCTTCATCGGAGCAGAGACTCGTTGCTGCATCAATCAATTAACCTGCACAGAAAAACACCTCGACACGACGCTGGGGGATAATTCAGAATTTTTTTTGAAGCTTGTTCATTCTTCAAAAGTCTCGACAGACGCGAGAAAAGGAGGCAAAACTCCTGCATCACAGCTGTAAATGATGCGAGAAGCTAGAGGGCCGCTAAAAATATACGTTTTTCAAGCTTGATAATATTTATTTAGTGCAGTGGAGTGTAAACCTGATTTAAGGCTTTGCCCTCACCTTCCTCCGAACCTTTCATAATCGCTCTTTAAGTGATTTTCCACCAAATTAGACTGAAAACCTGCAGAAGTGGAACAACTTTCCCCTAAAACTCCAGCGTTTAACATCTCCCACACTCGTATAACGTTATCTATCAAAGTGCTATGACGGCAAAAGGAAATGGCGACGGTGCCTTCATTCACAAACGTCAACATAAACAAGCAGAATCCTCGCCGGTCGGCGCGGCGTGTGTGTGTCGGGAGCAGGGTTGGGTGAGCCGATGTGCACGAGGCCTGAAGTCGTGCTAGGCAGACGCAGGGCTGGGACTCAACAGACGCATTGTTCCGCTGCTGAAGTCATCAGGGTCGCACAGATGGACGAGTGATCCGGGTGCAGACAATGAGAGACGAGTGGGTGCACGGGCAGAGAACTCCACCGCGATGTCATTACAGCCTCTACACAGCTCGGAGGTATCACTATCGAAATCATGAACATTGTCCGACTTTAATAACTTTAGATTTCTGAAGTTTAAGACAGAAAAAGAACATGTAACTTGCTAAAACTTAATAAACAGCTTTGGGTAAGTAGGAGGCAGACAGGTAGGTAGGTTGGTATCTTCCTTACCCAACACAATCACCACGGTCTTCAGCAGCGACATCATGGTGTCCCGGTTGCGTCGGGGTCCCGAGCTGTGCCGCGACATCCTCATGGTCCTCTGCCGCACATACACAAAGATGTGGGCGTACAGCGTCACCATGACAACAAAGGTCACCAGGTTAAACACCGCCCAGAAGATCAGGTAGGAGTTGCTGTACAGCGGCGCCATGTTGGAGCAGGAGCTAATACTACAGATACAGTTCCAGCCGACACTCGGGATGGCGCCCATCACTATGGACATGGTCCAGATTATAACAATCACCACCACAACACGCCGGTTGCTCATGCGCGTGTGCAGCTGCATGCGGAACACGGTGATGTGGCGCTCGATGGCGATGGCGAGCAGGTTGGCCACGGACGCCGTCAGGCTGGTGTCAATCAGTCCTTGGCGAAGCAGCCACGTGGAGACAGTCAGCCGCCGGGTGTTCGGCCCCGTGTTGAACATCAAGTAGAAGTAGGCCAGTCCGGCGAAGAAGTCAGCAGCTGCCAGGTTGGCCATCAGGTAGTAGATGGGGAAGTGGAATCTCCTGTTGACGTAGATGGCGACCATCACCAGAAGGTTGGCGAGCATGATGAAGATGCACACGGTGATGCCCAGGCCCATCACCAGCCGGCTGACCGTGTTCCATTCGTTCGCCAGGTTCTTCCCACTGCGGTTGTAGAAGAAGGCGATGGTCTCGTTGTAGTAGCACTGTTCCTCCTCCATGGCGGCAGTGATGGTGTCTGAAAGCAGAAGATCAACATGGAACATCAGAAAAGAGATTTTCATGTCTGGAATTTATACATTTTCACGATGCTCCTCACAGGAGCTCGAATTTCTGGATTTCATTATTCAATTTTCTTGTTTTCTTCAACTGAACCACGACGTCGTCTTTGGCGTTTTTTCTTAAGATTCGTGCAGATATCCAGAAAGACGTGTGTGCGTTTGTGTCTCTGACAAAAACGTGGAATTAAAGTAGCATTTAAAAGTCCCACTTGAAGTCTGTATTTACATGGATTGAGGTAATTCAAACATTTAGAAACAGTAAGGCCTCTGTGTTCCCGTCGCCGACCACATGTTCTGTTTTTAACCTTTAGTCAAAGACTGAGTTAATCCCGTTTTCCAGGAAAATGCATATATTCATCTTTCATAATGCTTAACACAAAGCACTGCTTCGGGACACGTGGACGTAAACCGGTTTCTGAGACGGGGGGAAAAACAAAAGAAATCCGTTTGGACTCAGTAGTTGTGTGTTTGTGTGTGTGTGTTGTGTGTGTGTGTGGTGTGTGTGTGTATTTCACAAACACAAAACAGCCGTCGTTGGGACAGTAGATTGAAAAGAGCAAGTGTACAAAAAAAGAGGATTTGAGGAAACTGAGAAAACTCTTTAGCAGCAACATGATGCTCAAGAGTCGACGCTCACACACACACACACACACACACACACACACACACACACACACACACACCACACACAAGCTCGCAGGGAAAATGTGTGTCTGTGTGTAATAAGCTCCGTCCCACACAGATGCTTGCTAGTCTCTCTCATTCACCCCAGACCGGAAACAGGTCCTCAGGGCTAGAGTGTGCGAGTGTGTGTGTGTGTGTGTGTGTGTGTGTGTGTGTGTGTGTGTGTGTGTGTGTGTGTGCGATCCACACACAAAGAAAGAGAGAGAGGAGGCAGGGGGGAAGCAACTGAAGAAACAAGAGGAATGAAAGAGCGAGTATTAGAAGTTCTGGGTCAGAGGCCAGTGTTTTCGTGGAAATCCTCCTCTTTTGATTTACCTTCTAATACGACGGCTCCGATCCTTTAAACCGTCTTTTAGCTCTGCAGTGACACAACCCAAATCCCCCCCCCCCCCCCCCCCGCCCGCTCGGCCACAGACGAACCACAGACGGGGTGAGTTTTTTGCAACGTCGAAGAAAAAACCCATCACAACTTTTACCCCTGAAGTGATTCTCATGCAGCTCCCATTGAGGTGGAGAGTTTGAAGCTTCTGTCTCAGATCGGAGACATTTATATAAACGTAAAAAAGTTTATAGCTACAACACGTCATTTAGCTCATCCTAAATTCTGAATTCTGAATCCAAGCCAAAAGCAACACGGCTCATCAACTAGATTGCCTGGCTCATAATATTGGCAGTGAAGCACATTCTTATGTTTCCCTGCCAAAGATGGTTTGAAGGAAGTCTTCATCAATTAAATAAATGATGTTCTGGACTCTGTTTAAATCTCCAATTTCCTGAGACGGCGCGATAAGGAACTCCGTCTGCGGCCATGTTTGCTTGCAGTGGCTGTAAAATGTTATAACAGCAGCAGCACATTCAATTAGCGGAATTGAATTAGTGCCGCTTCCGACAATCCAGATGTGTCTGCGTGACTTCTGCACGTTGATTTGTACGAGACATGTCAAAAAATAAACACTGGGCGCTAATCTTTGTAATAGGGTCACATTGTTTTACTGAGTCAGTCCATCGTTTTATTAATGAATCTATATATTTTGCCTCGTTTAAAGAACAGGTTCACATTTTCGGGAAGTTTATCTGTAATGAAATGTGAGGTTCTACTTTCGTTGGCGTTTGTTTATCCGTCTTTCTGTCCAAGTTCTGATCAGAAAGAAAAACAGGACGAATTTCTCTGAAACTTTGTGGAGGAGTGAATCACGACAGAACGAATAAATCATAACATTTTGGGGTGAATCCAGGATTATCTTTCCACTATCTTTAATATGGAAAGACAGGTATGTCCTCTCCAAATGCCCTTCCAGTTCCCCCCCCCCCCCACTGAGGAGGTCACGTCTTGATGGAAGGATGACGTACGGGTCGGGGAAGAACTCCAGATCCAGATCAGGGATCACTTTCTCTAACATTGACGTTTTTCAACATTTCCAATGAATTCCCAGGGAGTAGTTCATGGATCTTGATGATTCAAAGCAGGTATATTTAAAGGACTGATATCTAGAAGTCAGATTTAATTTAGTGCAGCTTGGTTGAATTTGAGGAGGCTGCTGGGCCTGGGCGGAGACATTCTGCTTCTGAGGTTTTGTCGTATCACGATAAGATCTGACGATAGAAACTTCAAAATTTCAGATGCATGCAAATAAAACCTACTCCTGACTTTGGTGTTCATTAAAAGCTCTTCTTCCTCTTCCCTCTGATGTCTGGGTTGTGTTGTTATTACATTAGAAAGCACATTATCCAACCTGCATGCAACTTAGAGGTTTTTAAGTGTTACACACATCCAGAGAAAACAGTAACTCGGCCATTAGGAGCGATGAAGAGAGCAGCTGAGCGACAGCAGCATCACTAATGCAGGATGAATCCCAGGGGGCCTCAGGCGACGCTAATCACCGCAGATGAAAGCTCCCCGACTCCGCTCGTGATCTGAGGTTTGTGGCCATTAAACGTCTGCAGGGAGCCGTCACCGGGGCATTAGAGGCCTGAGGCCAGTCATCAGCACTAGAAAGTGGCAGGAAGTGTCAGTGGCCTCTCAGAACACATTCCCAACACTTTCATCAGACGCTGGGAGCCTGCAGAGGGAGATCCTGTCATTGTGTGAGTGTGTGTGTGTGTGTGTGTGTGCGTGTGCGTGTGCGTGTGTGTTTGCTTGCGACAGCCAGTGGGTGGGTCTTGTAAAGTGGAAAGACTGCGTAAGAGAGAGGAGACAAACTGAGGGGATTTTAGATTTCTGTGCTGCTGCTGCACCTGGGTGTGTGTCCACCCTGTAAAAGACAAACTTTGAATTACTACGTTGTTGAAGCATTTTGTTTGTGTGTGTGTGTGTGTGTGTGTGTGTGTGTGTGTGTGTGTGTGTGAGAGGAAAGTTTGGGAGTGTGTGTACAATGTCTTGAACTCAGTGTGTTAAAGATTGAGAACAAAATGCTCGCTGTGCCAGAGTGTGTCGACACGCTATCTTAATAAAGTGTGACGAAGTCTGGCTGTGCGGAGAGAGAGGAAAGTGTGTTTGCTGTGTGTGTGTGTGTGTGTGTGTGTGTGTGTGTGTGTGTGTGTGTGTGTGTGTGTGTGTGTGTGTGTCAGGCTATGAATGGACCACCCTGGAGTCCATACAAATGAGGTCATAACTCAAGCATCAGCACCAGAGCTGCATCCGAATATCCAGAACATCCAGCTAATTAACACCCACACACACACACACACACACACACATACACACACACTAATAACTGTTGTGTCTCTTTCACTGTTACATACACACTCCACGAGTTGTTTCCAAATGAGCAAACACACAAGACTCAACAGTCTATACAAAGAGTTAAACATGGAGTGATACACACCCTAAGGGGATGAGACATCTCTACAAACAGCTGCTGAGATTTGAATCTGACACCTGGCGTGAAGCGGCGCCAAGCCAGTGTCTCGTGGCGTCGGACCGATGCAGTTGTCATTTCCCTCTGTCCGGCGGCCACGTTGTTTGAATAGCAAAACGCACTTGAGCCAATCTGAATCCCCGACAGGCGAGTTGGTCCGAAGGTGCGGTCGGGCACAGTTGGCACATTGTTATCTTCAAGGCTGCAGAAAGCGATTGCCAACAAAAACACGGTCTGACGTCAGCGGCGTCGGTTTCACCATCAGGTCTCATTATCAACACGGAGATGCACCGGCATAACAGACAACATGCGTCAGCTCTGATTCTGTACACGCACACAGATGGTCGGCTCGCGCTCAGAGTGAAACCTCTTCCTCTGCAGGGAAGTGTTCTCTCTGGCTACCTGGCAATCCGCCCTTTTATTAGCAAGGTGCAGGAGCACATGGCTTTTAAAAGGGAAAGGGAGCAGCCAGTCTGATTGGTTTATTGCCCGTTACGACCACAACACTAATGATTACCACCGAGTTACGAGCATTACGACTATTAAGCCCTTTGAACCATGCACCTGGCACAGCGACCGCTTAACTATCGAATGTTGATTTTGTTCCTCCCAAAGTCACCTGCACCAAAACGCCTGAGAACATTCGAATGCAGGCGCTTGAAAACAAAGCTCACTGTCGTTTGTAACTTCATGACGATGTGGAGCAGCGTGGGATCATGGGAGTTCTTCGCCACAACTGCCGATCTGACACGACTCTTCCCTAACCCGAACCCAGCAGTGTGATATTACTGTCAAATGTCTGATGGATCTAAAAAACCAGACTTCAGCAGGGGAGACCCACGTCAGCTCGGACCTGCAGTAATTCCCTGACCGTAATCATATGGTCCTTACCGTAACCATGGCGACAAATGCCCCTTAACGCTAACGAAGAAGCACACTTATCTCCGACCGCGATGTTGCCCTAACGTCGCCCCTAGCAACCAACCGTGCTCTGTCATTACACGGTTTTCTGTTATTATTGCAAACAGGCCTTTATTTGATAGTGGCAGTGGAGGAAGCCTTGGAGGAGAGCGAACGCCAGTAAATTATGCGACCGGGGCCCGGAGTCGAACCGGGGACCTGCTGCTGCGAGGGGCTTGTGGTAAGAACATGTTTTTAAAGAGTGACTGTGCTGTAGGTCTGAATCTCCTCTTGTGTTTTCTTATCTTTTTGGGCCAACACCTACCGAGATAACCCCCCCCCCCCCCCCGACCTGGTCCAGTCGAGTCAATGTTAGAACAGGAGTTAGATAAACTTCCACGGAGCCAAGTCTGTTCTCAGTCTCCAAACAATTCATCCTCCAACCTTCCGCTCGCTATTTTTAATACGCTCCGGAGAGAAACAAAGCTTTATGGGAAACTATTGAACTTCCAATTTGACATGTTGTTCCTAGAAAGGAGAGGAGAGTCAGTCTGTATATTAGAGAACATTATTCGACGTTGGGCTCATCTGGGAATCTACACGTAGATTTATGCCACGAGGATTTACTCAAAGTGACGGATAATGAAAAGATGAGTTCGACCACATCCTACATTATTTTCCAATAATAGCAGACAAGCAGTCAGTTGTGTATAAAAAGACTTAATAGAGTTCAGGGTTTTCTATTTCCAGTTGGACAAAAAAAATTGTTATTATGCAGGAGTTCAGCCGCAGTTCATCTCCATGATATCTCAGACTTCACTCTGTGTTTCCGCAGCTTTGAAAACAAGAATTATTAATTTCTATAAAACTCACAAAGCATCTCAAGACTGGGTTTGTTTTTTTACGATCACACCTGCGTGAATTATCACACTGAATAAAAACTCCGCTGCTCGCATCTGGGTCATGATGATGATGATTATTTTCAAGAAGTAAAAACTATTTTTAACTCGTGAAAATGAATCACCCGGAATAGCAGAGACGAGCTGTGCAGCGGACTTTGATGTATGAGGTATGAGCGATAGAGGAAACATCTGAAAGGGGAAGAAAGTCTCATCGCTGGATGCTTTTAGAACGAGTGTAAACTGAATAACTCAGATGAGTCAATATTTAGTGTCTGTGCTAATTGCACGAGGGAAACTCCATCGGGTACAAGAAGTTATTGCACATGAAGGAGTTTATGTTGACTTTTAAGGAAGAGACACTTCTTCTGAGCAAATATTATGTATTTCGGACTTTACACCCACAGTAAAGTGTCATAGATATGGCGCTGAACATCTGGATGGAGATTGTTTATGTTTTTAAGGGTGTAGAATAAAATTGTGCTGGACCGTGACTCATACTCTGACGATCCTCGGTGGATGTTTGCCGTTTGTTTGCAGGTGTCAGGGCTCTCACGTCATATTGCTTTAAAAAAAAAATTAAAAAACTGATTTCCTTTGCGTGTGTTCTGTTGCAGGCGAGTATTATGAGATTTAACTTTTGAACGTGAGCCTGATCCACAAATTCCCTCTTGTCAAGTGAAAACGTGGGAGGTTTTTATTTTTCATTCCATTCCAACACATAAACTTTCTCCAGTCTTTCCCGGTTTGCCTGATTTCTTTCTGTTCCCTTCTTCCTCAACTTTTTCCTCCATTCCCCCCGTTTCATACCCTCACCTTCCTCACCTTCTCACCTTCCTCTCCTTCGTCCTTCCTCACCTTCCTCACCTTCCTCACCTTCCTCTCCTTCCTCCTTCCCTTCCCCTCACTCCAACTCCAAGTCCCACATTCTCTCCCTTTACCTCGTCTTCTGTCATCTCCCCTTTCCACGACTTTTCCTCCCCTGTCTCCTCCTCCTCCTCCTCCTCCACCACCTCCCCCTTCCTCCGCTTTGCCAACTCTCCACACAATGTGCCCATTGTTTCTGTAAACCCACCACAGAAAGCAGAGAAACAGGACTGCTGCAACCCAGGATATACACAATTCTCTCTCTCTCTCTCTCTCTCTCTCTCTCTCTCACACACACCCACACACAGGCCGCCATTCTCCAACCTTCTCTTTAACATCACGGACGAGTGGACACGAACCACACACACACACACACACACACACACACACACACAGACACACACCCTCACACATACTCTCAAACAGTTGCAGCGGAGCGGCCGGGCTCAGGACAAGGGCTGGATTGAGAGGTGGTGTTGAGTCATGTGTGGCCGCAGCCATGACGGGCTGATTCACGGTGGATGACCCCCCCCCCCCCTGGACACTTAAGCGCTTCCATCGTGAAGCCCCGAACGGAGTTAACTTGTTGCTGCTAAATTACACACGGCTCTGAAGAGACGGGCTGAGCGGCTTCACGTCGGCTTCTGGTTGGTCCAAAGCCACTGGAAGCAGTGTTTCATTTCCACACAACAGCCAGAGCCATAAATAACACATAAAATAACAATAAAATAATTCCAGGGATCACGACTCGGGGGGGGGGAGCCTCGAGACAAGTGAAATCCAACTCATGGGTTATTACCTGCGGAGGAGCGCACAACGCACTCTTTCATTTTTGCAAAATGTCCGTCTAATAAGCTTCTTTGCTTGAAGGTATTTCTGCTGTGATCTGTTCCACATGTTTTTTGCTGCAGCGGGTTTTCGGGGCTAAATGGCAGGAACAAGGAAAAGTACGACCATGAAGTTAATCCATGAAAAGCCCTCAGAAATGTTTAGTCGAGCGTAAGCTGCGTGACACAAACACGTATGAGTTCAGTCGTTCACACGTAGACTCAGAGGCAACTGGTGGCGGCAGAGGCAGATGGGAAACGTCGAGGTTTCGTACCAGAAGGTTCAAATTATCGTATTCTGAGGGAAGTTACCGTACGTGACCGGAGTAGAGAGACGGTCGCTCAACCACGTGCAAATCTTCTTCCGGTTTACACTGGCGCACATATGCACTTGTGATCATATAGACGGGGATTAGTTTAAGACTGAAACGGAGCTAAAACGCTCATTTGGACAATGATCCTTTCAGTTTTTTCCAAATTGAAACGTGGATGTTGTTTAGTTGCTTTTTTTTTATGAGAAAGAAAAAAGCTTCCACTGAGAGATGGGAGTGTTTACTTTAGTGCACTGAGGGTTTTGTAACAATGACTAACTTCTTCTCAACAAGGCCTGGATCCAGAAGAACAGCCTCTGCTCTACGTGTCAGCTTTCTCTGCACTTTATCGCTGGGTGTGTTCAGTCGTCCTCTCATGAAATCACACCATTGGAGACTGACTCCACCGATTACATCACCGCAGCTCAGATGCAGCACGGAGTTGCGTCAGCGCTGGCCCCGCAGAGGATTCGGGGTCCGACTCCAAAAGGGGTTCGTCCAATTCATCGCTGATTGCTCCGCACGGTCACTTGTGATAATCGCGGAGTTCTGAATGGAATAAAAATGCTTGCACGTGGTGCGACAGGCGATATGCATTCAAAAGAGAACGACTCCAACAAAGAGAAAGCATGACACAGATCATTGGATCACTGCGCATGAGCTCAAATCCCTGAAAGTGCAGATAGTAAACTCATGCAGCAGCAGATCTCCGCTCAGACGGGAAAATCTCCTCGTCTTTCCAAGTTCTTCGGCGTCTTCCACGCTCCTCCACTGCGTGTTGGAAACTCCGTCTACGCACTTATACTCCTACGAGCTTTTGCTAAGGCGCTGACAGGAAAATACATCCGCAGCTAAGTGCACGTCTCAAAAGCAGCTTAGAGGTTTGGAATGTAGCTTATATTCTAATGTTCTGACTATTTCCACATTTGGAATTGACCAGCGACTATAACGTTTAAGTGATGGCGATTGATTTTAAGGGTTGATGATCTTTATAACCTAATTGACCCGGGTGCATGTGGCCCCGCAACACGCACACAGAGACAACGGAGGCGCTTTTACAGTCGAGCACTTGACTGAATGTTTCACTTGCTTGAGACCAGACAAGAAAAATCAATCCAGCTTCATTTATTCTGCACTTTGGAAAACACGAAGTTACAAATAATTAATTTCAATTGATTGACTTCACTTAAAAGGATATTAACCCCGTAATAACAGACTAATGGTATTTTAGCAACTTAATCAACAATTAAAAATTCAAAGCTCGGACTACTTGTGTTTCCAGGACATTGTGTTTGTTGTGTTGAGTGATTTGTTGGCAGCAAGTCGCTGCTTCAAGCGTCTTTGGAAAGTCTGTAGTCTCTGTGCTTGTGGACAATCCTCTCCTACTCTTCCTGGAAGATCCTTTCAAAACTCGTCCGACTGAATGCTCGCTGAACGGCCTTCCTCAGGTTTTCTGCAGTTCAAGTTTCGGGGCCATTCAAGGACATTCAGCGACTCGCTCCCCCAAACCGTTCAAGCCCCGTCTTGGCTCTGGGTTTTGTTTTGTGTTGTTGTGATGAAAGGTTGAACTGTCGTCACTGTCTGAGGTTGTGAGCTCTTGGCTGCGGTTTGAGTCACCAGGGATTTAACAAAACAGGTTTTTATCTCGTCGTTTACATTTTAAATCCATATTTACCAAAGGCTCGACTGAAGTTTTGCTGTGGTTAAATGAGCCGAGGGGGTGTTCTGTGTTTTTGTTCCTCTTTCTGTCTTTCCCATGACAAATTTCAAACTCCACAACACTCACATAAACACAAAAAGCAGAATAGAAACTCGAGGAACAAAGGGGGGTGAGACGATTGTGGGGACATTAACAACACATTATCAATTGTGGAACATGTTGAAGCAGGAAGTGAAGGGAGCGTTTCTCCGCAGCTGCTATGGTTCAATATGTGATGTTGCGTCACGGAGGTCGTGCGCGTTGCTTGTGACCTTGAGGTTTGAAACGTTGCGGTCACGCCGCCTGCTCGTGGCTCCAAGATGCCTCGCCGAGACAATCAGCTGATTAGAAACTTGGTCACCCTGACCAAAAAACTTGTTGTCTAACTCGCACGAAGTTTTACATTTATTTATCTGCTTCTCAATAGATGACTGGACATATTTGATCATCTCTGTGACCTTACACCTAATCAGCAGTAAACCGACAACACAGAAAGTAACACAAGGTTGTTTTACGTCAACGGTGCCACAGGACTGCACATGAAAGATAATGATGTTAAAAGTGGTTAAAACTGCGTCCGTTACGTTTCACACAGACACACACAGACAAACGCACACTCTGATAAGCGCAGCCGCTTCCTGTCGCAACCACAGCTTCGATAAAGTTGCAGAAATTAAAATAGATTTGTCATCTCATTGTGCACAAGCGGAACATTACTGCTGCTCGATATACTGACAGTTGAAAGGTATCACGACATTCTGCTGGCAAAAATGTGTTTTTATTGTATATATATATATATATATAAGAGCTTTAGCCCAACCTGCATGTCTTTGGATCGTAAACATGCAAACTCCGGACACAAAGGCCTCTGGCTTCAAACCCAGAGCCTTGTTCCTGCGAAGCCGACAGTGTTACTACATGTAAAAGCAGAACATGGAAGCCAGAACAGATAGATCTGACGTGTATCTGCCAAAGCCATCAATCAAAGTCATCAGTCAACCAACAAGTCGCTGGCAGCCGGGACAGGCTGAAGAGCTTCATCCGAGTTGTGTCACGGCCACCAATAAAAATCATCCAGCAGGAAACCTCCAACAGTTCTGTGGCGAGTGGCCATGATGTGATGCATCACTCCGTCCTGATAGAGCAATAACAGACGAGGTGGTAGATATGATACTTCATCTTATTTGTGACACGATGTTCTTTGCGTGGAACTTATTTTTGTACATCAGGGCTTTTCTAGATTTCTACTAGAACGGCTGCTTCCTCAGCGCCATATTTAATAGGCACACACAGAATACCAGGACTGTACAGTGTACATTAATGATATGAGTGAGTATTTTACTTTTTATTCTCCTGGTTCCACAAATGGGACAGAGAACAGCACATTTCCAGTCCTATCGACCACCCAAAATTAATTAATTCTGCTGGCACAGCCGGTCGGAGGCGATTTAGGATCCAGATTCATGGAATGCAGACTGGAGGAGCCGGGGATCGAGCCACCGACCTTCTCTGACTCCTGAACCACAGCCAACCTATGTCCGCTCTGCTCTGGTCACATAGGAGAAACCTTTACCTTATCTTTTCAAATGCAAATGCACTCTCACTTGAAAACGTAGACCTGAAACAACTGAATTATTAAAAACAAATGACAGACACGTGATACCAATCACAAACATCAGTCACTTTCTGTTCTGTCAGTTGCTGTGGCTGACCCACTGACCACAGAATGTGACACTCATCAGGACCGAGGAGGCATTAGGACACTGCACTGTTGTTCATCACATCGTTTAGCTGTTGACCACAGACTCACACATGAGCCGGCCCAGAAACCAGAAGAGCAAACCTCACAGAAAGAGAAGTTTCACTGAGGCTGCGTCCAAACAACTACGCATTAACTCTGCTATGGACACGCCTGGCATCCACACTGCTCCGGGAGTTTAAGTGTCGCTAAAAGTTTGAAGAAATGCTGCTGGCCCCGTTTAAGTTTGAAAACGTCGGTGTTTCCCATCACGATATAGCCAAATATCAAACAACCCCCCCCAGAGGAAAACAACCGGCATTAGCCCCGGCTACCAGTGGAGAACGCAGCATGGAGAATCGATTACAAGCGTTACTGACCCTGGTGTGTTTGCTATCAGCTGTTGTACAGTTAAATTCTACTTTTTTTTTTAAACGATGCAACTCTTTACAAACTATTATTCGAGCGTGCCCGGTGGACGTGAGCTGGAGCTTTGAAAACACCTTGTTCAAACCAAAACACAGTATTATGGATGTGGCCCGAGAAGCTCCACAAACAAGCATCTGTATAAGAATGAAGTCGGTGATTTGTAGTAGCTGTTGTGTCTTTAATATTCTCATGGCTGTTCTAATTTGCCAGAATAGCTCAGAAAGTGCGTCTCTGGTACCTGCGTGAATGTGGAAGCAATCTGGATGCTGGGAGGAGGAATGGGTGGAATGCGGGTCCTTAGACGAGGGGGAGGAGGAATCGTGCCTTCACTAATCACAACACAGATGTTTCAAGGACCCTCTCGCTTGACGGATGTCAGAGCTCATGGAGGGAAACATAAAACAATCATCTCCACGGGAGACTTCAAGTCGTAGCTGCGGGAGTCTGGTTCGGTTTGATCACGACGGCCAGAAGTCCGACGCACCAACTTGTCCCATCGTGTTTTCCTTTCTGCTGCCGGTGGTGGTGGTACATTAAAACAAACAGAACTTGCTGAATCAGTTGTCTGGTTACTGAGGAAAACCGCAGAGTTCCCCGAGAACTATCCCCCCGTTCCCGTGATGTTGGCGCTGTTGTGTCATATCCATGGTGACGCAGCTGGATTATCCACTAAATCGTGACATACAGGAGAGTTTGGAGGATTCAGAAATTAAGAGACGTGGGTCGTGCTGCACGTGAAGTAAAAAATACAGCTCATTACATCTAACTGCAGTGCAATCTGTGTCCTTTCAAACCGATCTCTGGCAGATTTGTTTGTGTGCAAAAGGGCTAAAGAAGAAACAACTTTATTTCTCTGTTAAGCTTTGCAAAAGGTTTGGTCCTCTCCTCATGTCCTAACCCTCCTATTCACAACTGTCTGTCTTTAAAAGTGCAGGTCACAGTGCAGAAGGGGTTTTCACAAATTAGCAAGTATGACTAAATAGAGATATATCTATTAAAAAAAACAAACCTGGTCTTGTAGCTGCAACCCTATATCTGAGAGTTCTGCATGTGCAAAGTGGAAAGGTTAACTGTCTTATTTTCAGGCCCCAGGCTGAAAACGCCTCTGCTCTAGTTTCCCTATCCCCTCCAGCTGTAGCTAATGTCTTTAATTCTGATATACTCTCCATTATACAAGTTATTCCATACACAGGTGAAAATTGGCCTTAAAAGTTAAAACGCACTATAGCAGAGTCAACAATCAACAAACGCTCAGTCTCATTAATCCCGTTAATTAAAACGTCTTTAGAGCCATCGATCTCGTCCGTCTACAGAAGAGTAAACGCTGCTCGCACTCGCACTCCGGCATCAAAGACCCCCCGAGGTCTGTGGCAGCGGGGGGTGGGTAAACGCTGTTCTCGCTCTCTGTTGCGAATACACAAATAAACACACTCAGACACACACACACACACACAACACACACACATGCAGTTGAGTCTCCATAACCTTCGAGGACATCACATTGACTTACATTCACTTCCTGCAGGCCATCTTCCTGCAGGCTTTTTTTATCGTTAACCATAATTACTACTTGCCTAATTTTTTATGATTTGCTAAAAGAAGACTGGTTCCTGTGATGTGTGTGTGAACTGAGTGAGGTCCCCACAACATGAGTAAGACACAGACCACACACACACACACACAGCTTTTCGAACCTCAGATTAATTGGGTGAAAAGGGCAAAGATAGGAGAATATGGTTTTTCCTTACACTTCACCTGTGGCTACAGGAAAAGGTCAATCAGGAACATTATTTCCAATAAAGGTAGCAATAAAAGAAATGGACCAAAACCATCCGTTTCATTATTCTTCCGGTAATTGTTCCAGTTTTTCCCTCACACTTCACAGTGGATCCGTTGCTGAAAACCACAAACACACTCAACAAAACCTCACGGCAATCAGAACTATTAGTTTTTATTCCACCACACTGTGAAAATCTGGAACTGAGCTGCTCTGAATGAAAAGTTTAAGAGTCTCCAGAGACGTTAGAAAATCTCCTCGTGTGGACACAAATACTACGTTTCACAACAGCCTGGTCAGTGTTTTCGGACTTGGGCCCAAAGCGCTGGACGGCTTCGTCGAGCATCGCGACTCGGGCAAGAAAAAAAAAAACCCTCTGAGCTTTTAAGATGTGGTTCCTTGGTGAGACTCGTAATGTGAACCCACGAGCGCCGACAGAGCTTTTGTGGCCTGTCCACTTCCTGAACTGCACAAGACTTTTTTTCTTCTTCTGCTGATCCACAATGCAGAGCTCCAGTTTCCTTCACACTTTGGTTCCTGCACTTTTCTATATTGGCTCAGCTTCATATGCACATGTCAGGTGACGGAGGAAAGACGATTATAAAAAGGTATAATAGCTCTAATCATGCGTAACGGATAGAAAGCACCTGGCCTGAGCTGTGCAGGGAGGTGGTGAGATAAAGGAACGACGTGTTTGAGGTTGAAATACTAGGTCAGAACCACCTCTGCTCAGATTTGACTCTGAGGTCAGTTAGTTACGAGCTCAGTGGAGGTGAGGAATCACACAGTGGCCCACATGGAGAATTAATGATCTTGTTTGAGTGGAAGAACCAACCCACATCCCCACAGTGTCCCATCTTCATCGCACTTCACCGAGAAGGGAAGTTGCTGATGAACTCAGTGCAGGACGGTGCCTTGGCTCCATGTTGGTGGCAAACATGCAGCATTAAGGCGTTTACTTTGGGAGGATGCCAACATCCAATGAACCAGGATGAGCTGCACTATCTTTAGTGTGTTCCCATATGTTTCCTTCTGGGCCAACAGATGCTGCGTTGGCTTCTTTTTTGGGTGAATGCAATGACGAAAAATCCACATTCCCTGAGTTGCAGATCAGCGTGGAAAATCAAGACAGATGTCAAACTCTCACTCGCAGACCCAACGCCCCGCTTGTGTGTTTTTTTTCCGCTCACTCACTCCCTTCCACAAATATTGTTCCAGCCCCAGAGTTTGATAACGAGCCCAGCTCTGGCGCAACACGTCCTCGGTCTCAACCTCTGCAGGCGCACGACGCAGCGTCTCCAGTCGGAATAACGGTGCGTCCAGGCATCTGCTAATACCATCAGAGCCTTTATCTGAACCTTGGGCTTCCTCACTGCGTCTACGTGGCACGCAGGTACACACAGATGCCCACACCGTGCGTGCGTAATAGTTACGCGTAAAAGTGAGCCAAGGCAAAACCCCCCCCCCTCTTTTTTCCAAATGGATCAAATTGTGCAAAAGTTTGACAAATCAATGAGAAGTAATGTAATAAATCCTACTTACATGGTGTATTCCAGTGAGAGCAGTAGGTGGGTACTTGGTTGTCCGGGTGTCCAGCTCGGGTTTGATCCGTGGAGCCTGAGATTCGCTCCAACAGAGACGGTGCCTTGCGCGGCTCTCGTGTCAAAGACGCAGCGGTTCACTACAAGACTCCAAATCCAGAATGCAGCCAGGTAACCCTTTCATTTTGTGTCCGTGCAGCGAAGCGGTATCCTCCTCCGACTGTTTCCCACCAGTTTGCGAGAGCTGCTGTTTTTTTTTTGTGTGTTTTTTTTTTGCAAAGTTGCTCTATTTGATTTTTCTTGTCCCGGATGAAGACGCCCTGATGCTGCGCTGCGTCTCCGTGGCTCTGTGCGCTGGCGCGACTGCTCCACCAGCCTCTCTCTCCCACTCTCTCCCTCCCTCCCTCCCCCTCTCTCTCTCTCTCTCTCACACACACACACGCACATACACACACACACACACACACACACCTTTGTCTGCACTTGACGTCACACACACACTCTCTCTCTCTCTATTACACACACACACACAAAAAATGACCAAATCTTTTAACAGTGGCACATTATTTTTGAAAAGTTTAAACCCACTGCTCAGAGCTATAAGGCAACAATCTTACCCCAAAGCAGGTGAAACTTTAAAAAAAACTTCTTCTCCCACTTTGGTTTATGAACAATATATATATATACGTATGAAGCTGTAAATGTTGTGTCACTGAAGTCCTCTCTCTTGTGTGTGTTCTCAGTTGAGTTGTTCTTTCCCCCTCAGCGCCTAATTGAAAACACATTTTCTTTCAGCAACTTGTTAAGAGAGAGAGAGACAGGAAGGGCGAGCGGGGTGGAGT
The DNA here is from genome assembly GCA_006182925.3 of Reinhardtius hippoglossoides. Classification (NCBI taxonomy): domain Eukaryota; kingdom Metazoa; phylum Chordata; class Actinopteri; order Pleuronectiformes; family Pleuronectidae; genus Reinhardtius; species Reinhardtius hippoglossoides. The sequence goes on from CM031687.1 coordinate 2,753,983, forward strand.
GAGGCTGGGAGAGGAGAGCGACACTGAGGGACTCAAACACACATTGTGTTCCTTCCCAATTAACCTTCCCCATGCTGCATCATTAGAGACATCTCCTCCCGTCTGCCGGTGCCGGTGTCCGAGAGGAGTTCGGACCTTCTCATGTGACGTCCTCGGGTTGTGAGAAAGTGTTTGGTACATAGGGACAGTTGTGTCTGCCAACTCCGGCACCATCTGCGAGCACTTAGCGAGGTGTTTGTAGTGAAGCGACCACCACGGCGGCGGTGGAGTGAAATGGGCCGTTAAAGCCACGATACGTTGCTATAACTATACACCGTTATATCATGTGTCTCGTTCATTTACATATCTCATTCAACACTGGAGCCTTGTGAGGAGCAAGAGACATTAAAAACAGTTTTATCCTCCAGGATCCATTAGTCGTAGCGAGCATGTCAGGAGTGTTTGCCTTCTTTCACTCTTTACGACATCCGTGGTGCCGTGGTGGTCAACCTGTCTCTGGCACTCTACTGTGTGGTTACCCTGGTCCTTCAAAATAAAAGGCCCCCAAAAAACGTTATTTACCATGAATTCCTTTCAAAAATCCCCTGAAAGTTGTCGTTACTGTTAACATTTGGTGTGTTTAAGCCTTTACGATGTTTTAAATCAACTAAAGAAATGTTTGGGTCCGTAGTTCTGTTGCTTGATTCCTTCGTTGGCTGCGTAGACCGAGTCCCCCGAAGGATGTGACCCCCCCCCCCCCCCCCCCTGAATTGAGACACAGCTCGCAATAAAGACAAATTTCGCAACACACTGTGATCATATTTAACTAAAACCATAACCTTTACCAAACAGGAGCCATGATGCAAACCAGGCTCTGACGTCTCCGTCCCTCCACAACCTCACTGCAGCAAGTGTCAATCATTCTAAAAATGTATTTTCCTCTGACCGTAACACAGACAGTTAACATGTTTGTCACCACGAACATAATATACACAAATTAGTAATAATTAAAGATAATTTCTTGGAGACAGGGTAGTGAAATATTGTCTCTTCAGCCTGTAGTAGAATGATTATCTAATCTTACCAAGGGACGTTAATGAAAGACAATAATGTAATGTAGCCTGATCTCCCCCCCCCACATTGATTTACACAGTTACTGGTTCCCACTCGACTTTGTGCTCATCCTTTCCTCGAGAGTTTGGATAAGAAAATATGATTTTTCAATGATTTTGATCTCGATGAAGAATCGGAAATAGACTTTCAAGTTGCGCTGTGCGTGTGTCCGTCACACAACCCCGGGTGTGTGACGGATCAGCTGGAACCACAGAGATCACAGCGATGGGGAAATCTGTTTGCTTTGAGTGATTTGTCCAAATACTTGCACAACCGCTGAGCTACAGTTGTGCCCTTGTTGTGATAGAAGCTCTTCTATTTCACACAAATCCAACAGACCAGATTTAAACTGTGGTGTCCCACAGTGGAAAGCAAACATCTGCCCGTCTGCCAAAAGGGGAAACTCCCACCGACTGTACGAGAGGCAGACTCGAGCCTCACGTGGCTGCAGGCGTGTGCTTGTTTGTATTGTGTTTATTTACCACGATGCTGAACTGAAGATGGATTCTGTACATGTTCTCCGACTGCGGCCAAAATGTAATTCAGTCGTGATGTCAAATTAGAGGCGAGGAGGAGGCTGCTGACAGCTGAGTGCTGATAAGAAGCTTGTTCTTCTGCCTGGCGATGACATTTAGGTTTTACGTTAAGTGGCCCTGCCCGTTGATGTACATGTGCGGCTCCGAGCGCTGTCAGCGAGGCTCCTGCACGAGGTTCACGCTGCTGTTTTGGCCCGAGAGGAGGTTTCTTCTAAGGGTGGGTCCAAAACTGGAGCAACTGCTTTTCCTTCCTCTTCCTTCTCAGTCATCACCTGAATTATACGATTATTATACATTCTTACAAGAGCCAATTGGCAAAATGTGTGTTTTTCAGTTTTATATGGTTGGTTTCTATAAATCTATAAGGATTGTGTCCATGTCATGGTCCCAGGTTCTTCTGTGGGTGCATTCCACAACAGTTGATTTTCATGTGTCACAGCCACAGACTCCTGGGAAGAGCACATTTTACAAAAAACTTTATCTCAAATTGTGCAAGTTGCTGGAAGCCTGAGCGCCGAGTAACCGCCTGAGTCATTTCTCAGCGGATGCATCAAACAACTTGAAGAAAATAGAAGCTGCTTTAACACACGGTGAAAAGTCTTGTGCGTTAATCAGGAGTCGGTAGTTACTGACTCTAACTAAAACATCGACAAATACATAAAGTTTTACATAAACTAACTTGACGAGTATTAGACGGATTTAAATGTGGAACAGGTTTTCATGATGCCCAAGGCCGGAGAGAAACCTGAACCTAAATCATCAAACTTAGAGATGAACAATCCATGTTAGCGGTCGAGAGCATTAGACAATGAGAGAATTATTTTTTATGGAATAAAAGACTTTGGGGATTTGGACAAGGGGGCAAAGGTTGGTTTAAAAAAAAAAAAAAGGAGAGTTCAATTCCAGTCGTGGAGCCGGAGAGTGAAAGAGGACGAGGGGTTAGTTTGGGTGAAATAGAGGAAATGGAAGAAGAAGAAAAAGGGGGGAAGGGGGGAAGAGAGAGAAACGGGAACATAAACAGCCCGAGGGCGGAGAGAGACGAGTGGCATCACAGGGTAAACAGAACTATTAGGAGGGTGATTGAAGAGGTTATTATGGGATATTGTTGATGGATATACAGTACGACACAGCCCCTACGAAGACAATACCAGCAGTAACTGGACGTGGGTCTCAGTGAACCAGACAGGACAAAAGTAAATGTCAGTTAGGAGCTTGAGAAACAACACATTACCAGTTTCTGCTGCAGTGTTTGTTATTTGGAAACCAAGCGACAAACTGGGTATTTTACAAGTGTCGACAACGAGACGACTTCCTGCCTTTTAACTGGGAGAAGAATAAATAAATTCCTTTTCCACCAAATGTCGCTTTGCGTCTCGCCAAACCTGCTTTGCTCTCCTCTCTCCCGGTATTCTTCTCCTGTGACTCAGAGATTTTTTTTATTGTCGTGATTGATGACACAGACCAGATGCAGACCGTGCACGTGACAGTACGTGCACGTGCTCCCTGCTCAACATCCCTCTTGTTGTCTGAGCAGCACAAAGCTATGAAATGGAGACGACAGATGAACCATTGGCGATCTTCTGAGGTGGTGATGCATAGTAGCGGCTGCTCTCGGTTGATGACTGTACCAGTGATGAGGTTTTTCCTTTTATAATGGACCCTTGTATACTGGTTTACTGGGACCACTGGGTGCAGGAGTGTTGTCGAATGTGGAAATGCTTGAAACGTGTATCTCGAGACGTCTGGATTCTTAAACCCAAGATGGCGCTGGTCAAAAAGCCCAAAATCTGGGGCTTCAAAATAGCAGCTCACAAACCAGTGGGAGACATCGAGGTGGGTTGCCAGTGTGTTCGAATACATCCCCCCAAAAAGTCCCCACTTTACAGGGGGTTAGGTGAGAAAGACTATTTGTAAAATCCACACAAAATCATAACTCACGTACACTTCACACTTTATTCCCTGGAAACGTGCTCTGAACGTAACTCTAACGACTTCAGGCCTCAACTTAACACTCACCTTAAAACTTGTCTTAAAACGTAATGATTTATGTCATGGTCCCCGTAACGAGTGTGTGAACAGATTTTCGGTCCCTACAACGCGAGTAAATCCTGAACGCTCACACACATCTGGGAGAACGGCACATTTTATTTTTCGTGCAGATCGAACTAACAAGATAAAACCTGTTAATTAAGTGAGAGTTGTGAGGTGCTGGTAGTCGGGGTTGTGTTACTGTTGGACGGCTGCTGCTCCCAGTGTTCCCAGTCTTCATCCACCCGCTCACATCATCACCTCATTACAACCGGCTCATAAAGGCCCTGGTTTATTTTTAACCTGCGGAAAAGACAACGACCAGATGAACAATTCTCTTTTTCTCCCACCAGAGGACCACGTATTCAACTCTAATCCATCACGTGTGTAACGAGTGAACACACACACACACACACAGACACACACACACCCACTTATTAATAAATGCTGCCGTGCAGCCAGGTAAGCAAACATGCTTATCACTGATAAAGAGGCAATCAGGCAAAAGACATAAATCCACACACACAAACGCTCTCTGTCTTTCTCAAATACACACACACACACACGCACACACAGACACACACGCACACACACACACAGGCCTCTTCTGTGACAGCTGTTTGTTATTGAGTCAGTGAGGTCAGTGAGGTCTGGTGTTAGTTGTGGCTCAGACTCTCACTGCGAACATGTCCCCAGTAATGGAGGCGAATATGAAATCTCCTCTTTGGATTCAGCAGTTTATCCTTTATGTCATCTGACGGCACGAAGACTGGAAATCGGGCCAAACAACCAACTTGCATTCACAAGAACCTTTAAAGTTCACTAATAAATCGTATATATCGTAACTTGAATCCACAAAGCAGAGGATTGTGGTTGTAGCTTCATAGAAGACAATCAGCAGGTACAGGCAGCGCTTTGAAACCGGGCTTTTAACTTCTCTCCTGAGGCCAGTAGAGGAGTTTGCTTTTTGTTCGTGTTCCTCGTCACCAACGCGTCCGTCCAGACTTCGCTGTCCTGCACATCCGGAAGTTCAAAGTGATTCATAGCGTCGCACTGGAAAAGACTACGAAATGAAGACGTCCGTGTCACGTCTCCGTCACTGCTAATCGGCGCCGGAGGGTTAACCCGGGAGTGAATGCAGATTGTATTCATTTCAATTACGGACCGAAGCCAGATGTTGCTGAGTGTCAGTGGGATTTCTGACCAGTGGAAAAAAGGAGCTTTGATTAGCAGATACACTAAAAGTTTGATGTATGTGTGTGTCGAGCTTTTTAACTGCTCTCCCAAATAAGTCTTTCCTGAAACACACGGGGATGCTGGCTCTGTCTGACCAGCCATCCTCCCTGTGTTTTATACATTGTTGTTCTCAGTCTGCGGGTTCGATGCCAGAGCTCTTATCTCGGCTCCACTACATTAAATCGCTCTGTCGCAGTAGTTTTCTCTTTCAAAGCCGTCCCTGACCTACGATGCTAATCAAGCCATCACAGTCGGTGCATTTGTATTATGGCATACCTGCTAATTCAAAGCAGCCATGCTAGGATGCTAGCGTCGCCCCCACCGGTGCTCCGCGGCATGGAAAAGCCATTACCGCCGACAGAAAGGCCTTTTATTTGGAGAACTAAGCTCAGGTTCACATCAGGAACCAATTACCTTCAACTGCTTTCCGAGGAGAGCAGCTGAACACCCCCACCTCCCCAAAACCACCACATCTACCTTTTCTCCATCCATCCACCCCCCCCCCCCCCCCCACCTCCCTTCCCAACCACTGTCTACCCTCCCTTTCCTTCCTCTATTCGTCTCTCGCTCTCTCTCTCTCCCTCGCTGGCACCTCACTCTCAAACCAACCCTCCTTTTCCTTCCTGCCTCCGTCTCTATCTGCTTTCACTCTTTTCTCCTCCACCCTTTTCCTGCCAATTTCAGCTTATTTTCATATCGTCTCCCTCTCTCCCAGATATTCTCACCGTGCCTCGGCGCTCTGGTAACCTCACCGTGCCCCACTGACCAGCCCTGGTCTGGTTCTAATTCCTCTCCGTGTTATTATCCATTCATTCCCTGCGACTCTTGCTCCCTCTGCCTTTCAGAAAGTTCCTCTTTCCTCGTCTCTTCTTACATTTAAAGCAGATAATGCCTTAATATGGATCAAATTTAAAGTTTAATCATGATACCGAAATGATCAATACTTTTCTTTGGTGATTTGCTGCATAAATAATCGCTTCAGGTTTTAGTTAGCCGATTCCAAACAGCAGGAGATGAAGCTCATGCCACTTATCCTTCCCCTTGAGGTTCTTATGGTAAATGGAACCAATCCCAGCTGACGTTGGGGCGAAAAGACGGGTCAGTGTTGCCAGATGTACGATAATTATGGTATTTGTACGATTGTTTTGCCGTCTGTACGATCAATAACGCCACAGTATTCCATGATGTGCGATAATTTGATCATTTTGCGTCACTCAGTATTATCAGCTGTGTTCTGGATGGTACAATATGGATCACGTCTGTGTTCATGCGTCTCTTCCCACGTGGTATTTTCTATATTTGAATATTAAAAAAAAGATCTACAGCTCGAAGCAGAGAGGGATTCGTGCTCGTGTCGGTTAAAGGGAATCAGACGCACGAGGGAGTTCTGACGACACCTGTCTGTAAAACTGAATTAGTCGGCAAATTGATTAAAACTACATTTGCAGTTTAAATCACGGGTTTCACGTTGAAACATATAGAATCTGTAACCGCAGGCTTCACATGTGGTCAGTGTGTGAGTAACAGACACACACACACCACACACACACCACACTGAGCCGTGCCATGTCTGTGGTCCAAGGCCTAGTGGTGTGGTACCATGTGAACACAGCTCTCAGTGGCATGGTTGTGGTAACCCTCACATAGTCTCACCCTCTCTGTGTCTATTTCTCTTTCCCTCTTCTCTCTGTCTCGCTGTGTTTTTGTTTTTTTAACCCGACCACATTGTTATTCTTGCTCGTCTCTCCCTCTTTCCCTCGGGCTGTCATCCTCCTGCTTCCTGCGTCCGGTTCTAACTCGCAGTCCATTTTATCTGCATTAACAGGAGCTCGCACACGTCTGTCAGCTCCGTATTCACTGGGTTCTCTCCACTGTCCTTGTCTCTGCACTACTCACATTTGTTTGTTTACTAGTCTGCGACAATTTATGATATTTACAGTGTTTGATGAATCGCACGCAACCTTGTGCATATTGTGTGTTTAGTCTTCATTCCAGAAATATGCAGTGTTATAGCTTTCAACACTATCTTCATTTAATTCATTGTAATATAAAAAATAACAACAGCCGCTTATTTTAATTTTAGTTATTGACCATATTATTACACATGTCAGTGCGCTATTAGTGGTATTAGTGTATAAACCCATCAGCAACATTAAAATGTGTAAATAGCAATAGATTTGTAGTTTAAATTTGTTTAATATATAATATACACAGATCTGCCTCATCATTAAATATATTTTGTGTTAAAATCTAAGTTTTAATGCTGTGGCTGATCAGCGTAAATCACCCAGTATCAGATATGGACTAAATGTATGCACTCACATCTGCTCTTACTGGGATGCACGGTCCTCTCCTGTTACCACCACACGCACGCACACACACACACCACGCACGCACACACACACCACGCACACGCACACAGGCAGGCATTCTTGGATAAAGAGCTATTTGTTTTAATGGCTGAAGGGAGGATGTGGACCTACCACCCATCGCGGCGCTGTGCTGACGGCCACAGTTCTCAGGCGTTGGGAGACGACTCTCAGCCTTTAAAAAACTCCGGGTTACAGACAATCAGCTCAGTCCGCACAGGACCGAGAGAAGTTTATCCAAACATGATCCCGTGTCAGGTTTGTCCACAGTAATTTAAATATCAGAGAATATTGAGACATATCTCCGCAGTCAAGCAGCTGTCAGCTACAAAGGCCAACGGCCCCGGATGGAGGAAGTACTCGCGCTCCGCTGTGCGTTATCTGAAGTCCACTGAATGATCGTCCAACACAAACAGCTTCGGCTCAGGTCAGAAGTTAATATGGACAAGTTTTTCTGATTATTAGAGCAGATAATTCATTTTTCAGTCCAAACACCTTTTGTGGTTGTTGGACGGGGACAGAAGAAATGAAAGAATATTCAACCGGAGCCACGAGACTCCGATGTATGTGTTATTTAGAGGAAACCAACAAAACCACATTTTGTGACCTTATAGAAATAGAAACCAATCCTCGTTATTTTTCTATGTTGTATCTTTTCAAAATGTATTTTTGGGGAAAGACTCCTCCACCCATCATCCTCCAGGGCAGCGTGGCTTGGTTTATGACCCATATAGTTTCTGGAAAGCGTAAATATGTATATATTGGTTTTCTATTTATAACAAGAATATGTGAGAGAAAATCCGAGTTCAAACTTTTTTTTTTACTCCACTTCCAGAAAACTGGGCTATTGCATCTCGGTGAAGGCGCTCGGAGCAGAGGTCACCGGGGTTATCTTGTAAAGCTTTTTAAGACATGAACTCCGGATAATGTCTGGATTATATAGGATCGGGATATTATCTGGACTTTCACACGTGTCGGCAACTGACTCGGACCCAAAGTGTCAACTTTACAACTAGAGAGTTTTTCACCTTGTCACAATTCGAAAAGTCGCAGGATTCTGACACACGATGTAATGGAATACTTTCCATTTTAATAGCTTGTAAGGCATAAGCCAATGAAAGGGGAAATAGATCAAGTTTTCGATATCAAGAACTTGACAGATTCCCGTCTCCACTTGCTGCAGGACAAAAAAGGCTTGATTTGATTTTGGGGGGTCTGCGAGTTTGTTGAATGTTCTTCCCGGTGCAGTTTTTGTGCACAGTGTTTTAATTAGCAGCATGAGATGCACACATGTGGCTCATGGCGGCAGCTCCGTGTCTCACAGCCACACAAGAAGCACGAGCCGGGACACGCAGGAGAATCCGATTTCACAGGGAAACGAAGTCCAAACGGAATTCTCCCACACAGACGTCGTGATTCGGTCGTCGGTTAAAGTACACAAGGGAAAGGATTTGATTTGCGTAGCTGCGTGTATAACAGGGGAGAGAATCTAGTTACAAAAATAAATTCACTAAGGGCTTGGCTGGCAACACCCTGTTTATTCTATGGCAAATTCAATGAAAGGCCTTTTTCTGCCGTTACTCGACTCCCTCGGCTCCGTCCCTGCCAACATCTCATTTCACTCCTCTCCTGCATTGTCTCAATCACTTCTCCACTTCCTCCCTTCGTACCGGCAGATACATTTTTTTTCATCTTCTGATATTCTGCGAAATCTTCTTTGCAATCAACGTTTTCACTCTCACTTCTTGTGTCTCGCTCGCTCGCCGTGTGTTGTGGCCGTGTACGCACATGTGTGCGCGCCCTGCAGTATGATTAGCGTGATTTATAGGGAAGCTGCAGACTGTGGAGAGACTCTGGTTTCAGCTTTGAAGTCACGGCAACCACAGGACCTCTGGCTACACACACACACACACAACACAGACACACACACAGACACACACACTGAGGGCCTGCGGATTAAACACACTCTCAGTTCCTGTGCCAGCATCTCAAAAGAGGGAGTCAGCACTGGGGGGGGAAATTTGACAGAGTAAGAGAAAGATGGTGAAGAGGAGTAAGGGAGAAAGGAGAAGATATAAAGACCTTAAAATAAGAGAAAGAGGGGGAGGGGGGGGGGGGGGGGGGTGGAGGAGGAAGTGGTCCCGGCCCATAGAGGTAAAAGAAGCCCTTGTGTTTCAGCTCCCTTTATAAAGTTTCATTCCAACTTGCCACTTGTTCCACGTTCCCACACACGAGTGTTCTTACTGTATAAACTCCTCCAGAACCACCAGGTACATGTATATCTGGAGAACTGGGTCAAAGATGAAGTCTGAGATAAAAATGAAAAATGAAATGAAATGATATCAAGATGAGTCAAGTCAGATACAGTGTAGGAAATGAGGAAGAATTACATGAGGGTGTTAAATGATGTGCAGATGTGTAAGATGAGGGTTGAAATGCTGTGTAGGAAATATAAAATGTAATATAAATGAGATGTGAGGTGAAGATTAGATGAAAATGATAGATCAGAAATATGATCGTAGGAGGTTAGTGATAAAATGTGTGAGATATATGCTGCGTGTGATTTGAGATGATGTATAATCAGATTAGGAGGTTAGTGTCATGACTTGTAAAATTTTAACAGTGTACCATAATTCAGTATAAAATAAAACTCAAGGTCAGAAGAGATGATTATGACTGTTTCTCTTTTCTTCATTATCAGTTTAAATCCTTATTATTCTACAAGGAAAAGAAGAAGCTTGTTGCTGAAGCATATTAACAATGTAAAGAACCAAATGAATGAATGATTGAAAACGTGATAATTTAATTAAACGAAAAACTAACTTATTGGACAGATGTGTGTGTGTGTGTGTGTGTGTGTGTGTGTGTGTGTGTGTGTGTGTGTGTCTGTGTGTGTGTGTGTGTGTGTGTGTGTGTGTGTCGCCGTGAAGCCATGTTCTGTTCTGGAAGCAGAGGTTTGAGGGTTGCCTTAATAAATGGGTTACAAGGGAGGGAGCATGTCTGTAACTTAGTGGTGTGACATTCTCTGCAGCATGTTGAGAATGCGCGCACACACACACACACAGACACAGACACAGACACACAGACACACACAGACACACACACAGGAGCTGCTGTGCCTGCACTTCAAAGTGGTGACATTTAGCACCCGACCTCAGCGAGGGGTCAACCACAGCAGATCACCCACCGTCAAAGCAGCGATGAGAGTGTCACTCATCCTCGTGCGAGCGCGTGTGAGTCAGCGAGTGGCAGCGAGCGGAGGGAATGAAAGAGAGGCAGCGACGGGGCGAGCATGTGGCTCCGTGTTTGTGTGTCACGAGGTCAAACCGGCCTGTTGGCTCTTTCTCTCTCAATGGGTTTACCAACACTCTGTGAGGTAAGTCAACGACCTTACCTGCTGCCGGAGACTCCCCCCCCCCCCCCCCCACACACACACGTAGGGCTCAGGAATCGAACTTCATTTGCTGTTTATGTTATTTGAGACATTGGAGCAACAAGAAATAAGGTCAATAAACTGATGATAAAGCGCTTTTCTAGTCTTGATGACCACTTAAAAACTCGTGCAGCACTTTCTCCATGACATCACTCACACGCAGGCAGGTGGGGGGGAATTCAGGGCTCAGCGTGTTGCCCACATCACACAGCATCGAGGAGCCGGGGATCGAACCACTGACTTTTCATTTATTGGGAAAAGAACCCTTTATTTTCTGGGTAAACATCCCATTTTCATACTGGTTGTAAGATATTAAACAATATATAAAAACAAAGCTGTGTCCCAGGGTCCACGTCCTTCAGAGGATACGACAGCTGGTGGAACTGAAATGAGATGATCTGGTCTAAAGGGGGATTTCTTACTTGCACCACCAGCTTCTCCTGTCCATTGCATCATTAGCTAAATGGCGTCATCGTGGGTGTGCAGTGAGTCCTGGGAAATGTGGATCCACCCGTTTGGGGCCTTTTGTTGCTTGGGGAGTGGACGGACATCTGTTGGCCCCGCGTTTGAAGGAGCCTTGGAAACAACAACCTAGTTCCACAGCTGATGCAGCTTCAGAGGGACGTGGCCCCTGCATCAGGGACGGGATCCACACTTCTGATTCCCTGAAATCAAACCTTCAACCTTTTCCAAAACAAGACGGCCTTCGTTTGAGGTCAGACTGTGTGTTCGCAACAGATGAGTGAAAATAGAGTAAACGTAATCGCAGTGGAATGCATCGTTACAACAGAATCCAGGAAGCGATCCTTCATTGGAAGCGAGTCCTTCATTGGAAGTGAGTCATCTGGAGTTTGGCAAGTTACCGATTGTGTGTTGCTCTGCTCTGATGTCATGGCTTTTTAAGGCTACGTTTTCCCGAGAAGAATCTAAAGGTGCAACTGAAATGAGCCAAAATGTCGAAGCCAAAAATGGGCTTAAAAACAGACCCTGCTTTTGTTTCCACGGAAATTCACAAATGAGATTGTTGTGTAGAGTTGTTGCCTCTTCCGATCTGTCAGGTGTGTTGTTCTGAAGGGGGGGGGGGGGACCTGCTAGAGACTGATTAGGAAAACAGAACGGCCACAATCACAGCAGCTCAGAAACTGAATCTTGCACATCTGGATAAAAAGGCCCCGGCTACTCCCCGAGTCCCCGAGTCCCCGAGCTGCTCTTGCTATCACAGCGGTTTGTTTGATTAGAGGCGAAGTGTTTTCAGGTCGGCCCGAGCTCCGTGTTCGGGAAGAGCGTCTGGGCTGGATGTCCGATTGACCCAAACAATTCTAGAGATGACGACAATAATAGATTTATGTGTTTCCAACGTAATTATTTACAGAGGAAAACCCCTGTTTACCGCCCTGTGTTAGGCGTGTGCAGTTCTTTATTTGGATTTTAACGTATTTTAAAGCCATCTGATCTATGACTCTTACGGAAACTATATTTTACATTTAAATTGGGACACACATTGATGGTTTTAGAAGGAAATATAAGAGATTTAAAGACCTGAACTGCAGAAAATGTCCAGAAGACATTTTCTTGAGTTTACCTCTAATGTCCGAAGAAGCCAGGAGGAGATTTTCCGAATCAGAGGCGTTCACGACAACAGGAAAGTGTCTGGAACATTCAGGACGAGCGCCAGCGCAGGACAAGTCGTATAAATTCTGCTGCAGCAATCTCGTGTTCAAGCCCCTTAAATGTCATTGTCTCAAGTTGACGACTTCCGTCAGCATCTACGTCACGTCTTCTTCACCTGACAGATTGGTATTTCCCACTCACTGTTTTCCTTCTGTATTCTCACATAGACGTTTTACTGGGGGTCTGGCAGGAAAAGGTCTGGAAAATGCATGTGTGCATGTCTGAAAGCAGCTTTATGGAAATACATCAGGAGTTATATAACGTCACGGCCTTTTGTAGTGATGTGACGTGTTTAAAAACAACAAACTAAAAGAATAATAGGCGTCCGGGGTGTGAAGGTCGAGGGGAATAGAAAAGGAGCAGAGGTTGTAAAAATGGTAGAAAAAGTGAATAAATGTGACAGAGATTAACGGAGAGGATTTGGACGGCGACGCACATGCGTGTGCACGGACTCGTGCACACGGGACGAAAGCTGAGTCAAACTAAAGAGATCCTGTAAAAACACGGGTTCCTGCCAAAGTAAACACCAGAGGAACTGATCAGGGAGGAAAAGAGAAGATGTGGCCACTTTTTTTTCTGCTCTTTGAAAACATTGACTCACTGGAACCTCAGCAGATCCCCACTGCACATCCCGGCCCGAGGAAAGATCCCCTTCATCCCTTTATTGTGTTACTTCTCGGGGCCGTGTTTGTTTTAACTGGAGTTTTATTGTATGAACCACAATTTTTTACATGATATTTAATTCATTTCACACTCGTCGGGGCTAATTTGGGAAACAAACAAGGACGCGGTCTCTGTAAAACGAGTAATTGGGAGAGTCGTCGGGAGATGAAGTGGAAAAAAAGATACGGGAGTGCACCGTGTTTAGATTTTTCCAGCTGTTGAGGCTCTGTTGTTTCCATTTGGAAATCAGAAGGTCCGTGCACGGGTTTGTGTTTCACATCAGGTTCAGGAATAAGATTCCCTGAAGCTAAAGGGAAGTAAAGATCTCAGGAGGCAGCTGAACAAAACTCAACACCGAGTTCAACCAGAGCTGATGAAGACAGTCGTAGTCAGGTTGACCGTTTAGTCTGAGACTTCCTCTTTAACGTGCTGCTGAAAACTGCAAATAAACAAATACTAAATATTCAATAAACAGTTTTTAAATAACTCAAACTAAATCTTTAGTAATATTTACATGTTTCAAGTCAAATAAATGAACTTACAGAATTGCCTCTATGATGCAAGTGGATTGGATGCACATCATGTCTGTCTGGTTTTTAACTGCACAACCAGGAAGCCCTAAACAGGAAGTAGCTAAACAGGAAGTGACGTCACCATGCGACCCAAATGCACATATAGTATTAATCTTTCTTTTTTTTTTAACTTAAAATAGGCAAAGGGCAAAACAATAGGCGCTAATAAGACTTTCGTAAAAAATGTATTGGTATTAGCAAACATTGGGGATCACATATTCCACATCTCGAAGTCAGAGGGGTGGAGCCTGAGGAGAGCGTGACGGAGGCAGGACGTGACGTCTCTTTTTCATCATGAGATATCTTTATTCATTATGTTTCTTTCAGATCTGTTGTTAGAAACGTCATCAATGCTCGAAGTGAATCCTCCAGATAATCTCCCGCTGGCTCTAAACTCTGCAGAATGTCCGAGAGCCCCTCCAGATCATTTCAGGAGATTATCCGGAGTTCAGTGTTTGAAAGCAGCTTTAGTGAGAAGGTTCCATCACATCCCCGATGGTCCTCACTCTGACCCGGGAGGCAACATGACCTCAGGAATGTTAAAGCCAGCTCCTAATGAGCTTTCCATATTACACAAGCAAATAGTATACTCTAGTCTTACTTTGAAACCGCGCTCTGCTGTTACGTGGTTTTGAACTTTGATTATCTAAAATATACTTCAGATTACTTTTCGTTTCCCTGCAAAACAAAGACCCACAGACAAAGTGAACTATCCCTTTGGAGGAGGCCAGAATTATGAAAGGTGTAAATAATAAAGAATGAATCATGGCTGGATTCCATTTAGCTGCTTCACTCCATGGTCCTGCTGTTGACTCAGTATCACATGATCAACTCTTACTGGAACAACCGGATCACCGACGTGAAAATGTGTGAATAATCCCCGTTCGGAGCTTTAACACCTGACACACAAAGGATGATTTGTGCTTCGAGAGGTAAAAATCACATTTCTATTTGCTGGAATCACTGTTTGGATGCAGAGGTGAAGTCACAGTCATGTGCGGTGTTCTGGCAGCGAGGCCTCGATCCTCCCGGTTCAGTCTGAGGTCAGGAGGAAAACGCTGTGTTCCCTTCTGTCAGAGTCGTTCTCTCTCCCTGCTGCAAGCTCCGAGCTCGTCGCTCCATATCTCACTTTTATCCGTCCTAATGATCTTTGTCATAAAACAAAATGCTTCCGCACAGATTTCTACTGACGGTCCTGCCTCTGTCTTATATTCCACACATGGTCACCAGTTTGCTCAACGAGTCCTAAATGGCCATGTCACTGGTCCCTGCTCTCAGATACAACTGAACACTTCTACACGTCGGACGGAAACTCTGTTCGTTCACTTTGCGTCTGAAGGTGATGTCATAGGTCGCTGAGTGACACTGAGGTTCCTTCGCTTCGCTTTGCTTGTGCGGCGTGCGGCGCCGGCCCCAATCAAATCACGTCCATTCCAACTAGTGTTTCGGTTGTGCAACTGCAGAATAATTCAGACACACAAAAAATGGTTCGAGTCCATATGAAGACGTACGAGGGCAGGGTTACACAAACACAAATGTATATAATTAAAGGATCACCAAGACAACTGTAAATGTGCTAAATGAAATCGACAACATGTGAAAAGTGTGTCCTGTTCAGGCTCAGGCTGATTCATAATTAAAGCTGCTTCTCTGCAGCTGGAACACAAATATGTTTCACCACATTCTTCCTGAATGAGCCGCGATGAACTGGCAACGGGAAAGAAACACGGGAGGAGAAACTGTCTTCGGCCGGACGAGGAAAAAAGGAAACAAAGCTTTGTTTTTATGAGTCATTCATGATTTGAACTTTAACTTCATGAATAAACACGAACTGCTCTTGCTGCCATTTTTCTATCGGTGATTGCAACTGTGCAAAAAAAAAATGTCAACACATTCCGCAGCAACCGAGGTGATTCTGATCAATCTGGGAATAAAGTTCCACTTGGGAAACACCGGAGAACCTCCTCACTCCCAGAACTGTGTTTTACAAACATCCTCCATAGAAGCATATCTCAATTAATCTCCAGGTAACGGCCTGAAGGACAGGAAACAAAGAACTGAACATGCAAACTAAGACAAATCCAAACACACAAAGTCTGTCAGAAGTTAACAAGTGGACAAGAACCAAGCGAGCCGAGACAATGACGATACAAGAGCGAAGACAACAACACCCATGACCCCACACTGCTTCGTGACTATCACGTTTAATTGCAAATTCCACTTTCATGCAACATTATTCATTTCGCAGTCGCACTCTCTGTGTTGTCTCTATTTTCCAGGTCCTCAGCATCATTTACTGTGAGTCTCTAGTTTTATCCTAAGTGATGTGATTCATGGCCATAAATGTGAAACTAAGACCCAACTTGTAATAAACCCATAATTCGCCTGTAAATCATCAACCATACGACATTGAAACAATATGACTTCACTCTTCCTGCTGCTGGGTAATATAACACTGAGACATAATTAAGCTGATGCAGCGTCACGTGAGGGACGGAGAGATCGGGAGGAACGAGAGCGAGAGGAGAAGCACGAGGTCGGCCGCCGAGCGGAAAACCAGGGATTTGGAAACATGATTTCCTGTGGAAAGAGTGATGCCATGATGGCCTGTCTTTTACACACACACACACACACACACACACACACACATGCACACACACAGGCTGTGTTAATCACATTTCTCTTGCAGTCACTGTTAATGTCGTTAACACTGTCAATGTCAACTGTTTTTTACTGCAGCAGCCGAGGAACAAAGTTTTCGAGACTCGGAGACTCATGAATCAGCAGCAAAGTCTCTTCATTCGTATTCATTTATATCATTTTCACATTGATTGATTGATTGATTGATTGATTTGTGATGAATGTGTTAAAATTGTGACGCCAGAAAGTAGCAAACCAAACATTCATCCTGGTGGGGGGGGGGGGGCTGGTGGCTGATTGGCTACCGTGGCAACCAATTCAGCTTCAAGTTTAGAAGCTCACAGTTTTCTGGAGATGTGGTCGTGTCGTATTTCAAAACCACGCAATGTAAATCAAGTCAGGACCAAACACATGGAGACTAATGAGGGTCGGTGCACCTGCAGACCCACTCAGGTTACACTAGAATGAAATTGTGTTTTAATGCATCGCAATCCAGACAATTAATGTACGAACCAAACCTTGAGAGTCCATTAAAGAGGAAAGTGGGTCAGAGTCTGGGTTCTGTGTCCTCAGTCAGGAAGGCAGTGTCACTCAACCAGGTATCCTGCCTCTGAGAGGGATGGGGGGGTGGGGGGGGGGGGGGGGGAGGAGGTGGTGACATGTTTCCATAAAAGCTCCACAGCTGCTTATGTAGTGAAGAGGGATCAGATCCATGTTAGCTCACTGTGACAGAACTGGAGGGAGATTCATGTGAAAGGATTAAACTGTTGTTCTGTCTCCAAACTTTCCAACTTCCCAACAGGTCCCAGACCAGTGAGATGAGCAGTAAAATGGGTATTTTTACTTTTTTTTAAATGAAAAGCCTGGGAAACTTTCGTAGACTGTATACGAGGAACAAAACATCCCAGATACAGGTGCCAACATATCGCACTTCAGAGCCAGAATCCGAGGTCCTGCCGGTGCACACACTCGTCTGGGTTGTCAATCATAACATTTCACCCCATTTTGTTACAACATGCACATTTTAAAGAACTATTAAATGTGACTTTGGCCACTAACATGAAGGAGGATGGCCTATACTGCAGCCAGCCACCAGGGGGCATTCAAAATGATTTGGCTTCACTTTCGGGACGCTGTTATGTCGGCCATCTTTACAGAGAGGCGATGTTGAGAGGCTGATGTTTTAGAAGATAAAATATTTGGGGCTACTACGGGCACTAGCTCAGTTTACTGGGTTGTCATGCTAAGGTGGTGGAAACGCCTCTGGTTCCTGGGAATAACCAAAACGCTCCAGCAGCCCCCCCCCCCCCATTGGGCGAAAGTCTTCATGTCAAACCCATTTGAGATAAATAGGTGTGATGGGCCAAATGGTTTTCAGGATGGATGAAGATCAGACGGATGAACGGTGCTGGCGTGAGTAAAAACTTATTCTCCTGGGCTCTGGAAGGATTTTGTCGGCCAGTTTTGTTTTACTCCGGTTCAACCACAGCTACCGACGTTGCAAATATTTCACTCTTTCCGAATTTTCTTCTTGGGAAACACGTTCGCTCGTATAAGAAAAACTGTTTTACGACCTTGTTAAAGCTCAGAGACACAAAGCCCGGTCCCGCGGCGACAAGGTGAAACACAAGGCTTGGCTCCACAAACCCCTGGGCAGCTGTTCGCGGCCGCTCTTTATTGATATCTAATCGATTTCACATTTAAACTGATTCATGTGCGTTTTTGAAAAACCCTCAGCATAAGAACTTTGCCAACATTTCACCAGCGAGAAAACCGCATGAATTTCTTACAAAATCACACGTCGTATATTAAGACCTGATTCGGATCTGCTTTCAAAGAGGAAGGATGAAGTGATGTTGGTGTGTGTGTGTGTGTGTGTGTGTGTGTGTGTGTGTGTGTGTGTGTGTGTGTTGTCCGTGTGTCCCTCCCCCTGTAGTAGTCTGGCTCTAGTTTTCCATCCTGCTCCACTGGCACAAATACGACTTTGAGTTCATGACCACTCCGTCTCTTTCCTTTATTCCCGCTCTTTTGCTGTATCTGGTATTTCTTTTCCTCTCTGTATTTTATTTCTCTTCTCCCTCCGATTTTTCCTTTCGCAGATCTCAAATTTCATCTGCACTGTTTTCTTATTTCCCCTCGTTCTCTCTGCTCCACATCTTCTCCTCGTGGTTTGAACTCAGCTTCATCTCGGCTTTTTATTTACTTGACACACACAGACACACACACACACACACACACACACAGTGCAAAGCGAAGACAGTGAACACACACTGAAACGTGTGAGGTGAACACACGTCGCTTCCACCTCTTTTTTTAAAAACAACACACACTCACTGCTTTGTAAGTGTGTGTGTTTGTGAGCATGTGTTTTTATGTGTGTTTATGGTTTGCACGCTGACCTTATGTGCGTCTGTGACCGCTCATGTTTGTGCACAGTGTGTGAGGTGTTGTGTGTGTGTGTGTGTGTGTGTTGTAGAGGGCACAGACAACGATTGTTCTCTCTGGGTGTTAGCTTTCGGGGCAGGAAGTGCACGTTTGGGTCAGGGGGGGATATAGGCACGCTCAGTCTGCCCACATCTGTTCAAATACCAGGGACCCCTCAAAGTCACACAGGAAATGTGCACGAGCGTGTGCGTGTGCGTGTTGTGTGTGTGTGTGTGTGTGTGTGTGTGTGCGTGTGCAACAGAAGCCTCTCTTTGTGAGCACAATTTACAAAAATATTTGACCTTTCCCTGCATAAAACACGTTCCCACAATAAATAACAGAGGGGAAATTGATCATGTACCTGCTGCAAAGGGCACGGACGCTGAATAAACACGTCAACTGGTCGTTGCCTGTGTAAAGTGAATTAATACAGAGGGTCTGAAACAACACAATCCATATATCGCTGATCTAAAGAAACAGTTTTATAGATGAGGATAATGTCACTTAACTTCCAGCTGCTTGGTTTTGTGTAACTCTGCTTCCGTTCTTTTAATGGAAACTACAGATCTTACAGACTCGTGCAGCATGAACACAACTTCTTTGTATCTTACACTCAAATAATGAATTATTAGAATCAGTCAGAAGTTAAATAACCTCAGTCTTCTTCCCCACTGACTCCGTACGTCTGTTTACGAAGCCAGTGAAAACACATCTTTCAAACATTTAGTTCACTCAGAAGTAGGAGAGGTGCACTAATAAAAGATTTATCGTAACCAGGCAGACGTAAAAAAAGGAACGACGAGGACGGAAACCAGATGGACGGCGTTGAGGCGCAGCGTGAAGTGGCACGTGTCAAAGACCGAGGCTCAGCGGACAGAGGGAACATGGAGGTGAGACAACGGAGAGCACCGGTGCAAATGAAGTCACTAAACCACTCAGGAGGAATCAACCCAGTGTCTCCGACATGTGGAGAGAGACTGGGTTTAAATACTGCAGCACCTGATGAGGATGATGAGAAGCAGGTGTGCTCAGGAACCTGCCACACACACACACACACACAGACACACACAGACACACACACAGACACAGACACACATCTGCAACACATCTGATGACATCATCACGGTGGTTCTCTCCATGACAGATTCTAATTGATAAAAGTTGCTCCTTTAATGCTGATCGGGCAAAAATGTGAAGATTTGACTTGTACATACTCTTCATGTGTCGTTATGGTTTGTTGCTTCTTATTTTACTCATCACAGAAAATCCAATAAAACTTAATATAATACAATAAACACTGGAAAACGTGTATTTCAACAACCTGTTTATTGTTTGCATCGTAGCACTGTCTGCCCCCCCCCACTGAGCCTTTTATTAGGTGTGATCCTGGCGTCAGAGACTGTTTGTTTCCTGTGAGCCTGCAGTGTGTTCAGGTTCAATCCCACCGTTGTGCAGGAACTCTGAAAAACACACCTTCACCTTACGATTGAGCAAAATCATCATATATATATAATTCCCGAGGAAAACGTGCAAAACCCAAAACTTTAAGAGCGGAACGTCGATTCTATGTGTTGAATTAAATCAACCGCACTTTCAGTAAATCACATTCATGCTGCACGGCGTGTTTTCACACACACACACAAGACTGACTCGTGAGTTCTTGTGACGACCATAAAGCCGTCTTCTTCAAACACACCCCTGCTCGGATTAGAGTCGGTTAAAAGTGTCGGAGACGATGGGGAAACGAGTGGAAGGGTTAAGAGTGTGTGTGTGTGGGGGGGTGGGGGGGGGGGGGGGAGGAGAAGGATGATAGGAGGATAGATGGGTGGGATGGGACGGAAACGGGCCTGGAGGGAAGAACAGAAATATAAAAAAAGAGTCTGTAAATGTTCCCATGTGTTGCTGTTGCGTCAAAAATGAAAGACTTGCATCTTACAGTAGAAGTGAGGGGAGTAAAAACAAGGGACGTCATGGCAACGCCCAGCTGAGGGGGGGGGGAGAGGATGGAGAGGAGAGGAGAGGAGAGGAAGAGAGAGGAGAGAGAGGAGAGGAGAGGAGAGGAGAGGAGAGGAGAGGAGAGGAGAGGAGGGGAGGAGAGGAGAGGAGAGGAGAGGAGAGGAGAGGAGAGGAGAGGATGGAAGTGGTGAGGAGATGAGGAGACAAGATTTAAGAGGAGGTGTACGTAAAGGATTTCAGTTCCAGACGGGGGGGATGAGGTGGAGCAGTCTCTGATATTTTAAGAGCTGGTGAATAAACTCTCTTTCAACACTGACCCTGGAAAACAAAAGAGCAGCTCCACAAATAGAAATAAAAACAAAAGCGCTGCCACGTTTCACGGGGACAATCCGTCTATTCTTGGGGAAAAAGAAAAGCCGGGAGACGGGGAGAGACCCCAGGGGGGGGGGGCAGCTGACGTTAACTTGTAAACACCACAGAGGAAGAAGAAGAAGAAGGGCGGGGTTTAATGATGCTTCATTGTACAGAGGCCATTGTTTCTCTCAGGGTCCCGGAGATTTGAACCTGTTTTTAGGACATTTACTTTGAAATTCAAACATCATCACTGGTTACCATAGTTACCAGTGCCAGGGAGGTTGTGTTTCCATCTGGGTTTGTGTGTGTTCGATAGAAGGATTTCACAAACAAAGAACAAGATGGATCCTCACATCTTGATTGATTTCTGAAAAGAATCTTGAAACTTGAAATGAAAAGATTTACACATATTCAGGAGACCGACATCTGGGAGAGATCTGGAGCCGCTTGGTCGACTTGAAGGGAAAGTTGGGCCTTGGCGGAGGTCGAGTGTTTCAGTGGTGCCACAAAATATGATATGATTATAACTACTAGTATGTGCTTGTGTTTAAAATAAAGTAAATAATCCTTATTTATTGATCTTTCTTGTATCATTTAAGCAGGAAACATGTTTAATAACAGTGGACACATGTGCATGTTTGAGAATCATCACTGGAAACTGGAGACAGATTTTAGGTCTTTACTCATAAAGAGGAAAAGTTCATCGACTCTTTCTCACGAGCTGCTGTGCAGGAGAAGAAAGAAGAGGCTCATTCAACACCCTGTAGGTGCTACTGTGACACCTAGTGGAGGTTTACTGCTACTGCACTGTGGAGAAAACGTTGCATTGACATCAATTTGCAAATAATTCACACGATAGACATAATTAGCTTAATGTCATACTTTTCTTTAGATACTGAGGCATACTAATAATCACCTCTGTAATCAGAATGCCTTAAGAAAACCTTTAATAAATGTATTTATTACAGTAAGTTATTGATTATTAAATGTGCTGCTGATCTGTTGATTGGCTCTTGAATTTGCAATTTTTAGAAAACAGTGAATCCTGCTGGTGGAGCAGAGGTTTGACCTCAGGCCACAGACTGGGACCAGACCAGTAGAAGCTCTGGGATGGACTGAGGACAGAGTGGAGTCCCTTTATGAGAATGCAGAGCAATCTTCCAACGTTGGTTGTGGATACAGTTCACGGTGCTGCTGTATCGGTGTGACGTCTGTGTTCGTATCGATGGTTGCATTTGTTGGTTTTCTCAGGCTCACATTTTCATATATCTTCTCAAATCTTGTTGCCAGACGACGTTTGCAAGGAAGGTTTATTAGAGTAAGTTACCACAAGTCTCTACATAGATGGCTTTGACTGACTGTGTATCATGGAGTGCTGCTGTTTGCCTGATCTGGGCCACAAGTGCTTCAAAGCCACATATCAACCAAAGGTGGCCTGAATTAGTTCTGTGCCTTCTGAGCCAGATTACACCTAGCACATCTGTTTTGGGATCTTTGGGTTTGCTTGGATTGGCCCACATCTTATTTTGAGAAGATTAGAGACAAAGTCCAATTAAATTACACTATACGAATGATTTGTTCTCATATTTGAACAGTCTTATCTTTGTTTCCTGGAGGAGGTTTGCTCAAAGGTCCAGTGTCAGGATGACCCCGACCAGGACTGTGCTCATTAAGGACTCATTTCACTGGAAAGGCAACATGAGTGTTAATCCTATCAGAGGGATGATAACAGACACATCAGCTGTATGTGTGTAGAATGGGCCTCTTCCTCCTCCTCCTCCTCCTGCTCCTCTTTTATGAATGAACGCTGGAGCCCCCGTGACCCAGCCAGCCAATGAGCAGCTCGCACCTGCAGCCGTGCGCAGCCCTGCAGCAACAAGAGGTCAGTGCGTAAACGTGGAGCAGCAGCAGCTCCTGTCGGATCATCCAGGCCTGCATGCGCACTCAACCACAGACACACACACACACACACACACACAGACACACACACACACCACCAGCACCAGCAGCAGCGGGGATCTGATCCACACGTCTGCGTCGCGATGCCGATGAAGAACGGCAACAGCGTGGCCCTGGAGAGGCGCTTGGACCTGGCGTCGCTCTTCTGCCTGATCGGCCACCACGGACCCGCCGTGGCTCTGGCCGTGATCGCGATGGTGTCGGTGCTGGCGGCGTTCATCATCTACCGGACCGTGCGGGGGAAGACGCGGAGGAAGGCCACGGCCGCGGCCGGGGACGGGGACAGGGACAGGGACGGGACGGGACGGGGACAGCCCCGGGGACAGCCCCGGAGCGCAGAGGGACGCGTCGGGGGCGAGGTGGCCGGAGCAGGAGCTGAGCCCCGGGGATCCACGCAGCTCCTCCGTGGAGGCAACAGGTAAACAGACCCAGGAATAACGGACTGGTGTGATAATGATATACGAGCTTATAGATAATGTGTTTATGACTTCTGCGTTGATCTTATATCAAAATACTGCCTGCGGAGCAATATCACAGACATCGTCCTGTAACAGATATAACACCATAAATACACAATATCACAGTGGGTACTGCGAATAATATTTAATATCCAGCCTGGTTACAGTAGAACTGTAAAAGATAAATATAGATATACTACAGAGATGACCTCATTCTAATGTAAACTGGTATTTTAAAAGGAACTTATCCAAAGTCTAATGAGAATACTTTTGCAGAGATTGGATGCAACTTAAGTACGTTCCTATAGTTTTTTATTTGAATTATGATTTAATTATGCAAAATGAATGTTTCCATATTCTTCATTTAAGGATTTAATTAGACTTTTAGTGGATTTATTTTTCTGACTGTTGAAGTTGTTTGTGTCTCTGACATTTTATGAGCTAAACATATGATGAGCCCATGAAATAGGTTGCATTGTCATAAATAAATAACCCACTATAAATAAATAAAGTATGCAGCGGTATTTAATGATCATAGTTCAAACTGGCTTGAGTCTATCACAGTAAGTGAAGTGCTCACATATTAAAATACCACTTCTAATAATCAAGTTATAGATATAACACCCACAGGGGACATTTTATTGTGTTATGAGACGACAATGAAAAGGCAACTGTAAAGTATTACAGACCAAAATCCATAATCCACATGTGAACCATGTATTTCCCAAAATAAATCAGTGCAAATCTTTCATTATCATAAATTTCCCCCTATTTTAATCTTAAATTTGACAAGTGGACTCAGATACAGACACAATGAATACAAGTAAATCATAAGGACAAAGTTTAGAGACTTATCTGACCAGGAGACACACAAACAGCTGATCACTGCTGATTGGATTGATTGGATTTCCCTGTGATTAAATCATCTGCTGTTTTGTCATTTCACAAAAAGGTACAAAGGTTGAAAAGATAGTTTTCAAAAGCTTTATATTGTTGATTTGTCTTTCCATCGTCAACAAGTGAAGATACTTGATCAAAAGGAAACTTGGTATGTTTTAGAAGTATTGTAGTAGTGTAAAGTATATGAAGTTTTCTCATGACGTTCTTATTAGGTCTGTACTTGTGTGAATTAATCAAATAAATATGCTAAATAACAGTTTTATCCCTGTTCTCTCTCACAGATGTGAGTGATGAGGTTTCGTCAGAGATGAAGGACGATGCTGATCCATTTCATCGTGATCTGAAACTCAGGCATCGTCGTTCTCCTGCTGCTGAAAACAAACCTCCCTGTTATTCTCCTGCTGAGAACGACGTCCAGATACCGGACGACGACGAGAACACGACTGCACCCGACTCAGAGGCAGTGACTCTCCGGGACTCTCACGGAGAAGCAGAGACGCACACAGAGGAGGCCACTCACAACCTGAGATGTGACACGACCACGGTGGCTGAAACGAAGGTGGAGAGTGAAACGGATGACGGAGTAAGAGAAGAAGAAGTCCTCGAGGAGGTCCGTGGTAACGAGGGCTGCCGGAAGGAGCCTGCGTTGATCCGTGACGAGCGACACCAGGAGGTTGAGAAGGTATTTTACACAAGCTACAGAGAAACGAGCGTCACAGTGGGTCAGATAGATGAATGGAAGGTGTATAATATATATATATATGTAATATTTACATGGACAAATGCAGTGAGCCCCACTATAATACTTTTATATTAACAAAAAATCTAAATTTTAAGCTGTTTCTCTTTACACCAGAAGCAGAAAATACAAAGTTAGCAACTAGCTAGTAAAGAAAGTGGGTAAAGAGCATTTGAGCACAACACAATGATGCTGCAGGACTCATGAATTAGTTAATAAGCAAAAGTTTGCGAACACATTAGCCTAAAATACTTTTAATATCTTAAGGTTTGCATGTTAGCTTGATTGTGAAAATCAATTAATTCAGCTTAAATGGAATGAGTCCATAATTTGGGAACTAAACATATTCATATAGCTTCATATTTAGCGGAACAGTCCGAGCATAATAACGATCTCTGATCAAATGATTCGTCTATTTCTGAATTTGACTGAATGATTTCTTTTATCCACGTCTCTTGAATCTCATTGACACTTTTTGTCCTTTCAGGAGTTTGAAGCCGAGGATCAGGACGATGGGAGCGAGACCACAGACGATATCGAAGATGAATCTTGCTGTTGTATCTGTCAGGGCAAAGACGAGTTGGAAGAAGAGAATCACCATCAAGACGGTATCGACAACAGCAATTATTCCAGTTATCACCTCTCTGCAGAGGAAGAAAAGGAAAACGAGGAAGAGGAGGCTGAAGAAGAGTTTGTAGAGCAACAGCTCGTTCCTCAACAAGACGAAATCTGTCCCTCGACATGTGAACAGGAGCCGTCTTCGCAGCAGGAGCAGTACGAGGCAGACAAGGTGACGCCACAGGTTCTGGAGAGCGATCTGGATAATGATGGTCAACCTGGTGAAGGGACTGAAGAAGATACACGGGAAGACCACGTTCTCGAAGCTGATGAATTTGACCCCCGACCACCACAGTCTGACAAGGGACAACAGATTGATCAGACAAACGGTCTCACGAACAATCAAGAGGAAGGAGTTCTCCCCACTGAGGCTGATGAAGCGGAGGAGGAAACCACAACTAGCGATGCCACTGTCGTCTGCGGTGAGGAACGTGACGGTTCAAGTGTGGTCCTCGGCTCTTCTCTACATCCTTTGGACGAGCCAGTGCAGGTTGATGATCACGATGATGATGATCTGTCCGGTGCTCAAATCTCAGGTGTTGTGGATTCCTTGGAATCGTCGTCGGATTGTCAACAACCACAAAGTGAAGAGAATAAAGATGAAATCTCCAAACGTCTGGATAAAGACACAGATTCGACTGATCCTGGCTCTGACGCACCTTCGCTCCAGAAGGAACTTCACCACAAAATCAATCAAACCTCTGCAGTTGACACGTTGGCTGAAGAAAGCGTTGACCTTCATTCGCCGTCTCAGGACAAGGACCAACAAACTGGCCGATTGTTTAATAGTGAAGCTGTTGAAGATACGAGCGTCACTGAAACCATCTCTCATCCTCACGTGTTGTCTTGTGACGAACACTTTACGCAAACGATCGGTAACGAAGCCTTTGACGAACGTAGCGACGCTGCCGATCCCGACTCTACTGAAGCTCTAGCTGCTTCTGTAAAAGGTGAGGAAGTGTCTTGTCCTCACTTCTCATCCGTCTGCCAAAACCAAACAAGTGACCACATGGAAGTGAAGGAAACTTTGGTCGAGGCAGAAACTCCTGCGACTGATGCAGCTGTTTGCGATAATGATACGATTACCACATCTGTGACGTCTGAAGAAATATCTCCCCCTGACACGTTGGCTTTACCCCAAGACCAAGAAAGTGACCGAATGCAAAGTAATGGCACGAGTCAGGACCTTGACCCTCTCATGTGGCGACCTCCCTTACCGTCTTTCGAGCGAAGTGAGCTGAGGGACCAGGACGAGGGCAGCATGTCGTCTCCTGGTGTTGAAGCAGAGAGCGGGATTTCCAGCATGGCTGTCAGTCCTGATCTGCAAGATGCTGGTCGTGACTTTGGCGAGACCGTAGAAGATATGGTAGTTCCACAACTGGATTGTGATCCACACTCAGAAGAAGGGACAGAGGCTAAAAACAACCTCTACGCCGATGATGTTGCTGTTTCTGCCATTAAGGACGATACAGCCGGTCTGGTGTTTGGGCCTTACCCATCACGTCTCCTCCAGCAACCCCACAGCGAGCACGCGGACGAGGCCAAGTACGACTCGTTTGCAGACAACGAGGACACGTTTGGCCACGAGATCGAGGACAGTTACCACACAGCACTGGAGCAGCTTATGTTGCAGATCCCAGCAAATGCAATGAGCACAACCGATGAGCTGAGGAATCAGACAGAGGAGAAGGCGGTTGTTGAGGTTGTAGAGATTCACGAGAAGAAGGAGGACGTGAGAACTGCAAAGAAAATGGAAACAGAGGCAGAGACGGAGAAAGAAGACGACTACGAAAAGACTGAAATCAGTATCATGGAGGCGACTATGGACAATAACGAATGGATCACGGACAGTAACCAAGTCCTTCCCTGGATGAACATTACTGTCCCGTCTTTTTCCCAAGACCACAAAAACACAGACCAGCCTCCCACTGACCGGCCCAGCTCCTCTCTCACCGATGTTTCGTGTGTTGGTACAGAACTCGCACCGTCCACCGAAGACAAACAAACCAGCGCCCTCTCCGCTGTGGACGGAAATACTGAAAACAACAAAAAGGTCGTGGCCATCCATCCGATGCCCCAGAATGTTAATGTGACGTTCAGCATCCACTATCTCACCCGCTCGCGGTACCAGACGGTGGCCGTCACTGGGAACCAGCAGGAGCTGGGGAACTGGAAGGAATTCGTCCCGCTGGAGAGGGCCAAGGATGGGCACTGGGCCACGGTGGTCAGCCTCCCCGCAGAGAGCCATGTGGAGTGGAAGTTCGTGCTGGTGGAGAAGGGGGAAGCGTGTCGCTGGGAGGAGTGTGGGAACCGCCTCCTCGATACCGGCTCTGGAGACGAGCTGACTGTGGACAAGTGGTGGGGATTATTATAGGATGGGTCTCAGAGGAAAGGGCTGCGGCGCTGAGAGGGAGGTTGACATGAAACCAACTGGAAACTGGAAACTGGACCAGATGAAGTTTAAATTTATCTTTAAATCCCATCAAGAGCCCGATGATGATATGTTGGATTAAAATACTCCTTTGAATCAAATATGACTTGATATCTAAACTTAAAGAAGACTAAATGTGGTTGTTACAACAAAATATTAACAACAATTTTGATATTAATACAAAAATGTATTGTTCCCAACCCCTAAAATGTGAATTTCTTTTGCTTTCTTTCTGATTTAATATGATTAATTGAGCAA
This sequence comes from Reinhardtius hippoglossoides, assembly GCA_006182925.3. Lineage (NCBI taxonomy): Eukaryota > Metazoa > Chordata > Actinopteri > Pleuronectiformes > Pleuronectidae > Reinhardtius > Reinhardtius hippoglossoides. The sequence goes on from CM031687.1 coordinate 2,782,320, forward strand.
AACAACTAATCCAAGGAGGAAACCTTCGGCTTTCAGAAATACTAAATACAACAATACGTTTTCCAGAATAGTCAAAACCTATTGCAGACCTACACTCGTCCATTTAGACATGTGTGTCTGATTAACAAATAGTTAATAGAGATAATATCTATATAAATCTGCCCTCTCATATATTTTTCAGAGAACTCTCCTTAAAAAAACGCCTTCTTCATTTCTGTGGCAATATTTTTGGAAGAAGCACCTCTTTGAAAGTGTGCGATTTAATGCAAGTGTCAATTTTTTATAAATAATATATATATATATATAATATATAAATTATACCGTCCATATGCTGCTTGAATACCCCTCCAACAATCTACGATAGGAAATGCACATTGTTCACTTTTACTATAGCAATAAGCAAAGCAATAATTGTTCTGTATGCTGTTTGGCTGGCGTTATTATCAGGTATTCATGAGTTAACCACTAAACTGTGATATGGTTTCAATGCTGCTTTTATCTTGTGTGCATGCAAGATTCTCATAGTTCTATTAATGTGCCTTTTAAACAGGATCTGTTTCTGTGTCGCGATGCATCGAGAAAATTGTGTTTTCAACGGCCACCGTTTCCGCGGTGACGCCACAACTTGATTGAATGAATTACTTTCGTGTATATTATTTCTCAAACGTATGCAGTCAGTTTTTTTTTTTCATGTTACTAATCAATGTAGACTCTGTATCTCAGATCATGTCAGAAGTATCTTAATATGCAATGTTCTGAAGATAATAATATTCTTGAATGTTAGTAAGATGGAGTTTGTTACCAAATAAATAAATAAATAAAGAGTCTGTCGTTGCTTTGATACGTTTCCTCTGCAGGTTAATTCACTTATAAATCAATTTAATACAAGATTGCATCTTTTGGACATGAGGAAACACAATATCACCTTGCTTGGCATAGATTTCTGTATCCGACACTATATCACACTGTCTAATAGAGCAAAAGATATGTTTTAAAAAGCTGAATACGATAAACCTGTTTCTATTTTTTTTAAAAAGGGCTGTTTCTGTGTAGATTTTGAATTCCCGAGCCTAAAGCCAGGAGCTCGTGTGAGTCCATCTGGCTCCGAGGTGGCTCCAGCAGGGAGAGCGTCGTTAGCAGACACGTTTCCACTCCGACCTGTGAGCTCCACTCGTCTCAGCGCTGAAGGTGACTCCGCTGGTTCTGGAGAGGGAGTTGAGCTTTTTTCAGTCTGAATCGTGACGAACACACTCACACGTGCACAGATGCAATTTCTGGCCGCGCTGTAAATGATTCATCTGCGCTGCGAGGAGCGGGAAGTGTTTCGTGAGGTCAGACCACGCGAAAGCAATGCAGGGAAGATGCATCATGGGAAATAAAGTGGTTTCTTTTGCTATCTGTACATTAAATGTTCCAGGAAATGGAGAAGTTCATTAAGTACATACGCAGTAATTAAAGAAACAGATCAATGTGAATAAACAGACTTTAGAAAATACAGAGAAACACAGCAGCCTGCTCCACATTCGGACGACCCCCTTCATCCAAAGTGACGACTTCAGGAGCCTCCTCTTGAACATCGAGGCCCCTGAACCTTTGCAGGTTCAACCCCCGTGCACCTGGAAGACAAACACTCGTTTGACCCACTTCAATATCGGGTCAATAAAACTCTGTCCCGGCTCGAGGTCACGTGATTACTGGCGTCTTTTTCTATCTCAAAACACGAGTCCAGGGACCTTTTGCCCGTTGACCCCAGAGCAGCGAGCCAGATACAACAAAACACCGCGTTGCACGAAGGTTGTGTTTACAGAGAGCGCACCGACGAACTGAAATGATCTGCGGGGGTCACGTGTGTTGGTTTTGTTCATGTTGTGTAAATGTGGCTCGCTCGCTGCCGATGTGGCTGCTGGGAGTGTGTGTGGTGTGTGTGTGTGTGTGTGTGCTCTTTCTAAGGTTGAAGGTAATCCTTTATTTAGAAACACGGCTCACAACTGACACCACTCAGTCTGCTCATGCATCCCACACACACACACACACACACACACACACAGACACACTCACACTCACAGACACGCGCACACACACACACACACACACACACACACACACACACACACACACACACACACACACACACACACACACACACACACACACAGACACGCACACAATGTGTCAAACGTCTAAACAGTTGAGCCACAGTTGGAAAAGTTGGATCTCTGTTAAGGCAGAAGTCTTAACGCTGAGTCAGACGTCTAATGTGGAAACAGCTCGGTCTCACCCCTCAAGTTATTACATGGCCGACGTGTGACAGCGGATCAGGTGCTGCGGGGAATAAATAGTCTGCAGCTCTTCAGTCCGAACATTTATTTACTGTGGATATTGATTCTTGTAGGCGAGTCAGATCACCGTCATCCTTTCTGCTGCAATGTGCAGGCACTGCAGCTTGGTAGTAGAAAGATAAAGTACAGAAAAAACTAAATAAGATTTACAGGTGATAAGCGAAGAAACGTAAAGGTAAATCCTGAAATGATAACACTTTGGGAACATGTGAAGACGATCACGAGGGCAGGAGACAGGAAAGACGAAGCCAGAAACACATAAGAAATATCAAAATAAGACAAGAAATGGAGAAACAACCACAAGGGACGACCAATCAGCGGGCGGTTGGACCCAGAGACTTCATAAGTCAAACAAACAAAAACAGGAACGACCACATCTGAACCTTGTCCTCCTCTCCAGGCTCCTTCAAATCCCCCCCCCCCCCCTCCTCCTTTGGTGCACTTGTCTCCGGACGTTTCTCCGCCTGTTGCCCGAGACACTGAAACACTCAGCGATCCTCCGACCGAGCTGGAGCAGCGAGTGTGAAATTCTCTTTCTCTGCAGGTTCAGTCTCTTCTTACAGAAGCAAACGTGTCAGAGCGACTTGCTTTGCACTGGAACTTTGACCCAGCAGGATTTTATGATGATATCAGGTACATGTGAACGTTCATAGATATTTGTACATCACTGTTGTTCTTACATGTTTCCAATATTTCCACGTCTGTGTCGTACGAGCAGGGAACCGTCTCTTTTAAACCAAATAAAAGTGTCCATTGTGATTTTTGTCTCCTGCTTCATTATTGCTCCTGGTTGTAAATCGTAATATTTTCAATGACATGATAGTAAAATGTGCTCAACACAACGGTATTATCTCTGTCATGCTTGTGTTTAGGGTGCGTCCCACAGGCTATTTATACAACACGTCAGGCCCCGGTCCTGCTCCGCTCGGTGGGATCATGCAGTGACCTTCACTCACGGGTCTGCTGACTGCAGCATGGACCCAAGGGGCGGAGCCACCAGGGTTACACTGGAGGAGGAGGAGGAGGCTCTGTTAGCTGTGTGTTGTTTTCAATGATTGGTGTTTAACCTTTGGGATGAAGCTGTTTGGCATTGATGTGGAAAACCTACAAATACACTTTGACAAGGAATTCAATTCTTCCACTTCCATCTCCTCTTTCAGGGGCTTTTCTGCAAACACAAGCTTTTAGGAATAATTTGGTGAATATTATATGTCTCACTGTACATTTCTGCACAAACCCATTCACCGTAATATAAACCTGTTTCCTGTGGATCAGAGAGGAAACTGAAAGCTTCTCTGGATCCACGCCACACAGGGACAGCCCACCTCCGCTGATGTCATCGCCCAATGTCCCAGAGGACACTGCGGCTGTGGGCTCAATGCAGTGTGTGTGTGTGTGTGTGTGTGTGTGTGTGCACTGATGTACAGTACAGTAGAGTGTGTATGTGTGTGTGTGTGTGTGGGAAGTGTGAGAGGAGAGAAAGAGAGGGAGGCAGAGAGTGATAGAGCAAACTGCTGCACACTGATCTGGAGGAGCTTCCCTAAAAGAGGTCAGCTTATTAAATATTTATAACAATCACAGGTATTTCTGTCCCTCGCAACGATTCTGACAAACTGCACGATTCAACGTGTGCAAAAAAGTCTAAACCAATCAAACCAGCACGTTCAGGTACATTTCTTTACTTTTTACATGTTCCTCCATTTTCTTGCTTCCTGTGTTGATTGATCCCTGATTGATCTTCTTTTTTGATCACAATTAAAATCTGCATTTGTTCTCTAGTTGATATCTTTATGATCATGGTCCCGTGAATAAATAAAGACCCGTTAAACATTGAATTCTCCAGTAAAATACATCCACATAAAACTAGGTATAAAAATGTTTAGGTTACACTTGAAAATATTGTATTTTGATTTTGTTATGGTTTATTTTTATCTTTCAAAAATGTGAAAGTAACTATGGTATTGATATATTATTATATATCTGCTGGTCTATGATCTGTCCCCAGTTAAACCCATTACTCCTCCTTTATATCACTGTCTCTGTAAAGTTGAACCTCCGGTAGAAAGACAACACTGACCCCTGGCTGCACATTGAAAACACTGTGGTACCTGAAGCTTTACCTCCATGAAAGTGTGAATATTAAAATAGAGATCATAAACACACGGAGCATGACAATAATAAAACAATGTTTAATGTAAATAATCATGTAAACAACATTGTGGAAAATAGGTTCATCACAGTCTTCAACAGAAATCCCCGTGTTTTACTTTCTCAAAATGACACCCTGAGTTTTGACAATTCACCGGAGGAAATTTGAAATAATTAAAAAGGCACAAAATGCAACGTCGTGTTTACCGGCTTCTCACTTAACCATTAAAAAGATATTTAAAAAGAAAATTTGGTTTGTATGACACAATATTCATCAGTTTTCTGAGTGTCCCAAAGCTTAATATGAGCTTCTTACTGTCTCAGTTAAATCATGCATGAGACAGGAGATCACCACAGAGAACATCACAACACATTTTAACTTGATTCCCCATCGAATGTAGTAATGCCGAGTACAATAACAATATTCACCCATTAGAAAAAACCAGAGAAACGTAGGAGCGTGTGGAGCTAAAGCCTCAAAACGTAACGTACGAGGGGTCAAAAGAGAGTTTCTACCAATTTCATCTGTGTTTTTAATAGAAGTAATTTTACAGCTTTCTGTTTGTCTTCGTGACGTCACACAGCACCAGACGTGTTTACTGCATTCACCATTAAACTGATGGAATAAAGTCACTAACGCCACCATGACCAGTTAGAAGCTGCAACATCAGCCAGATTCCCATTTGCCCTCCCAGTAAGAACTCGAAGGGACATTAGTACTTTTCACATTATCATATTTAAAAGATTAAAACAAGTAATTTTCTTGTAATTAACCATTTTAGCTAATTACGACATTTCATTGAGGACTAGCTCGTGATTGCCCTCTAGTGGAATTGCAGCCAATTTTGCAGCATTAACAGGAGGTGGGACAGAATTTTTTTATAAAAAGTTTGACCTGGTAAGAATCCAGGTGGTGAACTTTACCCTGTGTATCCTCTCACGGGTGAGCCAAGCTTCAAAATAAAAGACTTCCTACATCGTTGGGTCGGTCCCCTGCAGACGTTTCGGTCCCCGCTCACCTCCTCTCTACCGGCTCTGCGTCTCCTCCTGCTCCTCTGTGATGGTGCGGTAGTGCTGAGGCTCGTTCTGGGCCAGAGGAGAGTCGGTTGTGGCGAACAGCACCGGTCGACTCCTCAGGGGCCTCTTCTGCAGGAACCTCCGGGACGTCACCAGCTCCCCGAAGCCCTGGGCGTGGGAGAAGGCGTAGCCGGAGCGCCGGGTGCTGAATGTCCTTTTAGGTCTGCGAGGTGCAAGGGCCGGCAACGCCTCCTTCCGCACCTTGTGCCTCACCTGGAGGCGGGAAACAATCGAAAAATATTTATTACAACAATCTATTAATTATATCCATAGGCCCATTTGTAACCTGACAGTTAATGTGGGTATCAAACCCATGGTGGTGGTATCTCCTGCGTCACCTTGTCATTGATGGTGGGCCGGAGCTGGATGAGGATGAAGCGGAACGCCACCACCGGCAGAATGCAGAGGAGGGTGGACAGGAAGATGGTCAGCCACACGTTGGGCTGGTTCAGAGAGTTTCTCGCCGTACCTGGAAACAAACATCCGTATGTCAGTGATCCTGGAGAATCACACGTGGTGCAGGGAGGAGCAGGCACAGGAGATAACTCCACTCACCGATGAAGGGGAAGGAGGAGGTGAAGATAAGGAACATGCCGTTGCTGTACATGGTGAACGTGATGGCAAAGTAGGCGGCGAGGCTGCCCCACACAAAGAACTGGTTCACGGCAGTCCAGTAATAGGTGTCCAGACACAGCTGGAACATAGGCAGAGATATTTTTTGATTTAATAAAACGCATAATTAGCTGCTTCTGGCACCAGGGCCCTGTTTCCCCTCACCTGTAAGTTCACCACCACCAGCAGAGACGTCTGTGCCAGCAGAGCGAAGGACTGGTAGTCCGAGATGTCTTTGCCGTCGTCCCGGACCGTGTCGTTCATGGCCGCCCACGGGATGAAGAAGAGGACGAGCGAGCTGTAGGCGCTGTGCAACAGGCAGCGCACAAAGGCCTTCTTACTGAAGTACAGGTTGAGCTGACCGGGAGCATAGAGCTGAGGGTACTGGAAACTCCAGCGGTCGTTCACGTCCTGCAGAAACACAGCAGGGGGGGGGGGGGGAGAGAGAGACAGAGAGACAGAGACAGAGACAGAGAGAGACAGAGAGAGACAGAGAGAGAGGGAGAGACAGAGAGAGAGAGACAGACAGACAGAGAGAGAGAGAGAGAGACAGAGACAGAGAGAGAGAGAGAGACAGAGACAGAGAGAGAGAGAGAGAGAGAGAGAGAGAGAGAGAGAGAGAGAGAGAGAAATTACTTATCTCAACATAAGTAATTTAAGGTAACTTTTCCTATAAAACATGTCTATAGCTTGCTCTTTTATTAAACAAACAAAATGCCCTTATGTTATTTATCTTATTTACACGACGGCATGTCATTTCTGTCTCTGCATCGGGGGGGGGGGGGGGGGGGGGGCTGGATACCAACAGTATTCGGCCGGTAGATCTCGCTGAGCTGCTCATTTCAAGAGTAGCTCACAAGCCTAAGTGTGGGCCCCCCCACCCCTGCTCCACGTGGTCGCGCGTTTAGATTTCTCCTCTGCTCTCTGTATCGCGCACGGCGGAGTTCCATCCCGGTCCGCGCACGCGCACACACACTGACACGTGCGCGCGCGCACGCACACACACACACACACTGACACGTGCGCGCGCGCACACACACACAGGTGAGCCACCGCCCCGCCCCCGCAAAGCTGTAAACCTAGGGGAAACACTGAATTCCTTTAAACTCCTTTAAACTCCTTTGCTTCAATCCCCTTTCTATTCTTTAAAGATTATCTCAGAGCATAAGAAGTGAAGTCAGTGTGCACTAACCAGCGAATAGGTAGAGCAAAGAAGATAAGAGATTTTTCATGAGAATTTGGAAAACACGTCTTGAACAGCGAAAATAACAATTCCTAACACACATTGAAACAAACAACAGTCGCAATGGAGATCACTCAACTAATGGATATAAAGACAGAGGATGTCCGCCCGTACTTCGAGTCCCTTTATACGACGATCACTGCAGAGCAGTGGGAGCTGTTGAAGTCGTGCAAACCGGATGCAGCTACAACACTTAAGTTGGCAGATCTTCTGCTGAAGTTAATGGCGACCGTTTCAAATACCATTGCAGAGCGATGTCCCCAGGAACCCTTGTCTGAGGAAGAAGTTCGGTCCATTCTGGGCGACACTCTCAACGACAGTCTTTCACCAGGCACAACCAAGTGTAAGAGTTTGGATAAGCTCACAGACTTGGTTGTAGAGGAGGTGACGAAGACTGTCAACTCCACCTTGTCTGCAAGCTCCACCTGTGTGAGCTCTGAGAAGCCTATACCAACCCGCCTCATTAACCCCGCTAAGGTCCAGAAGATGATCTGTTATGCCTGCGAGGTGTTAAAGGCAGATGCAAAAATCGAACTCTTGCTCGAGTGTCAATCACGCAGGTCAAGTCGGGCCATTTCCTCAGAGGAAGAGGACGTTTCAGATGATCCCATTCGGATGGGTAGGACCTCTTCAAGCTCCCACTCTTCAGGAGTCAGCTCCAACTCAGGTAGTTCCTCAGAGGGAGGTTCAACAACAAGCAGTATGGACAGTGGGAAGATGCTTGTCCAGGAAACCATCAACAATAGTTTGACTGACATCACAGACTACTTCAATGACAGCCTCTTTCATAATTCAGTGTTTTCTCCAGAGATTGATATGGCTTTAGATGAAATAATTGAGTCAATCAATAAGGAAAGCAAGAATGGAAAGGAATCTCCACAGCCAAACCTCTCAATCGGTAAAGGAATGAGGAGGATCAATAGGCTTTTCATAAAGACTTTTGCCACAGCAGGGACGCTTCAGATACTGACAGGGGTCGCGAACAAATTCAAGGAGGCCAAAGTCAATAGGAGGCTGACGATACAGTCACTGATGGCTAGTATTGACGCTGTGCTTCTGGAGAAGGAGAAGCCGGGAGGTGGAAATGAAAGTTCTTCAACCCAAACACTGAAACAGCCTCCATCTGAAAAGGTCCTTGAATTCACAAAACAGCTTTCGGATCTCATCTATGCGCACATCGCACCTGGGAGGAATTCAGGCATTAGTTCAGGTCCAGCGAAGAAGGTGGTTGTTCCTGAGGCACACAGGGGCATATATGCAGACATTCAGACCAGGGTGTTTTGTCTTCTGTCCTTGATAAGCTGGTGGCTTCACAACCAAGTTAACCGCCACACAAAAAGGGTGTCAGAGGCTTTAATGGCCTCGATCGACTCACTGGAAACAAACAAGCAGACTTCATCATCAGAGGTCAGCAGCAGTGAGAATAAAAGATCGAAGAAGTCAACACCAGCAGTGGTCCGCAGCAGTGAGGAGAAAGGATCGAAGCGGTCAACACCAGCAGTGGTCCGCAGCAGTGAGGAGAAAGGATCTAAGCGGTCAACACCAGCAGTGGTCCGCAGCAAAGAGGAGAAAGGATCTAAGCGGTCAACACCAGCAGAGGTCAGCAAAGAGGAGAAAGGATCGAAGCGGTCAACACCAGCAGAGGTCAGCAGCAAAGAGGAGAAAAGATCGAAGCGGTCAACACCAGCAGAGGTCAGCAAAGAAAAGGAGAACTCGGCATCATCAGACAGGAACTCCAGGGAGGAGATTGCAAAGATGCTGGCAGCAGAGAGTAATAAAATGTATGTCAGGGTTCAATTGGACCAGCTCATCACACGAGTCTATAATAAGGCAAAGGTGACCTGGACTGAGGTCGACAGAACAGTCATAAGTCATCAGCTGCTGGAGAGAATATGGGTCGACGTCAAAGACATCGACTCAACTTTCAACCCCAAAAAATCCTTGACAAGGTCATTTTCAAGGAGCTGTGTAAGAAGTGGCCTTGTCCAGAGACGCTATTGAGGAACTTTATTTCAAGAGATCCAGAACTGGAGATAGAAATTAGCTCCTCTTTGAGAATACACCTGTGGAAAAAGCCTGGCTTCTTCTCCTCTGTCAGAGCAAGGTTCGATCGCTTCTTACATTATTTGACTGAAGAGGCTTATTATTTTCTTGTCGGTGTCCTAACCAACTGTTCCATCAAATCCAGGGACGAAGCAGAGTACCTTTTGGATCCCATTTTTGCGATTATAAGTAGCTTTATCTAAGTGTAAAGTTTTGTGATGGGTTTTCTCCAGGTGCTCCTGTTATCCCCACATTTATAAAAATGAATAAAAAGTATAAAATGGAATTATTTGCTCTGAGTATTTATTCCACTCAGACGTAAGTCTTGTTGTGGCTTTTCTCCAGGTGCTCCGGTTCCCTCCCTTATTTAAAACAATTATTAAAAGATTCAAAATCGAATAAGTTGTTCTCAGGATTTATTCACCATCAGCACCTTCACCTGAACTGAGCTCAAACCAGCTGTATAAGGCAGAGTAGAGTGACCTCATTATGGCTGCTGATCCAATAGCATAGCAAGCATCTGACTGTCAGATATTTTCAGAATAAGACACAGTTGCTGCCGACTATCACCGTAAATCGAGAGTGTTACTTGATTGTGTTCGTCTTCATTTTGAAGGAAATTTGAGATCTCAACTAATTACATTAGTTAAATTTCCACAGGAAGATGGAAATATTACAACTGCAACATATTTTTTATATCTCACTTGTGTAAAAAGCAGCAAGAGTTTATATGATTTAATATATAGGATAAGATGTAGAATATCCCTTGTACGTCTGAAGGTCTTCTGCACAAATTACCACAAAAAACCATGAGATGTTAGCAGGTGTTGGGGCCACCAGCAGGTGTTGGGGCCACCAGCGGATGCTAGGGGCCACCAGCGGATGCTAGGGGCCACCAGCGGATGCTAGGGACAGAACTCAGTTGCCCTTAGCGTCATCAGGTTGACTTCTGATCGATATACAGCCGAATGAGGCGCTGCGATCCTGAGAGAAACGGGGACAGGAACATCTCTTCTACATATTAACTAAGTGGTGAGAATCACCAACCGCTCCATGATGCTATCGGAGATCACTTACATTGGACAGCCGTGGTGTCTGCAGAGCAGCCGCTGTGGCTGTCTCGGGTTAAAAACAAGTGGTCCTGGCAAGTTAGTTTAGTAATAAGTATTTATTCGACGTAACGGCTGTTCCCGGCAACTGAACCTAAGCAACCGCCGGATGTGATAGGTAGATCTTGTTGAGCTGCTCATTTCAAGAGTAGCTCACAAGCCTAAGTGTGGGCACCCCTGCTCTACATGATTTCTCCTCTGCTCTCTATATCGCGCAGGTGAGCCACCGCCCCGCCCCCCCAAAGCTGTAAACCTAGGGGAAACACTGCAGTGTGAATTCAGTTTAAAGTACAAGATATTCAACTACAAGATTATTGGATGTTACTCTTACCTGGTCAAAGAGGCTCAAACCGAGGATGGGGAGAGCTGTGTACAGCAGGTTGTACAGCGTGATGAACCACTCGTCGTACACGGTCTATGAACAACAACATGAAAACACCTCAATAACATTGTGTACATTTATATAAAAGGCCTCTACTCTGGGGACGAAGTGTGGATTTCAGGGTATAAAATATAAAGAAGTTAAAGAAAGTAACATAAACATAATTGATTTGTAAATTGGAATGTTTATGGGGTTTATAAAATGTAAGAAAGTCACAGACCAACGATTCCACTACGTGTCCACTCACCTGTGCGGAGAAGCCGCAGAAGAAGGCGTACCAGAAATGCACGAAGGTGAAGATGAAGTTCTTGTAAAAGAAATACTGTAGGAACTTGCACATGCGTAGGTACGACCAGCGGCCGTGCACCAGCAGGAGGCGCTGGAGGTAACGGAACTGGGCGAAGGAGAAGTCGCTGGAGAGGACGGCCTGCATGCCCTCCTGCCCACTGATGCCCACTCCGATATGAGCAGCTGGAGGACGGACAGCAGAGTGAGAAACAACATTTGCACTGTGAGATATATAAAACATGAATGCGGCTCTGCTTACCCTTGATCATGCTGACATCGTTGGCTCCGTCCCCGATGGCCAGAGTGATGACCTGCTTGTATTTCTTCACCAGCTGCACCACCTGGGCCTTCTGCAGAGGAGTGACCCTGCAGCAAATCACCGTCTGACACATGCACGCTGTCCTCAGCAGCTCCAGCTGCAGGTCCTTCTCCAGAGCGAAGGCCTGAGGGCCACATGGAAGGAGGAGGGATTACTGGGATGTGACGAGACGTGAGTCCATTACGTCCCATCGACAAAATGATCAAAGTCAGCAGGTCTCAAAATTCCTCTTTACACGTCATTCATTCGTTTTTCAGACTTTGCAGCTACACTGATTCAAATTGTGGGACATTCACGCATCTTGTTGATTCAGCAGCTGCTGGAAATAGTCTCGTGCCTGAAGATGAAAAAGTAACTTCTTACCAGACTGTGTCCGTTTATAACGAGGCCGTAGTCTCCGTCCACCTCCTCATCCTGCAGCGTCGCAGTTTTGTGACTCCAGAAGAGGCCGGCACGAGCCCGGACCACACTCGGCTCGTCCGCTGCCCCGGGACACATTTCCCTCCTTGCTTTCCTGGAAGACGTTACTTATTTGTCATTTTTATCCCAGTGACTTTAAGTACAATCAACAAAATAAAGGCTAAAACAGTCGTCTGTGTCCGTGTGACTTACTGAAGCTCCTCTTTGACTGCTTCAGGCGTGTTAGCTGCCACGATGAAAATCTTCTTCATCTCCTCCCTCAGCATGTTGCAGGAGTAGCCGATGTTCTCCGCCGTCTCTGTTTTCCAAGCATCGTCACTTTAAAGCCACGTTATCTGTCAGTTCATTCCCGAAACGGATTCTTTTCTCGTGCATTTACCTTGTTTATCTCCGGTCAACACCCAAATCTTGATGTCAGCTTTGGCCAGTTGCTCTATGGTCTGTGGAACCCCGTCCTGCAGCTTGTCCTCCACAGCGGTCGCTCCCAGCAGCTGAAACCCACACAGTCAAAGTTCATCGTCGAAAATCAGGTTTTTAGTATAATTATATCGATTTTATTTCTTCTCTCTGTCTCACCATTAATAATTGAATGTGTTATGGAGCAAGATCAGTGACATTAAGATGGACGACGTGTCTAAAAGAAGCCAAAACATCTCGGATCAAGCGCCACCATCTTGTGCTGGTGACGTCATCTGGATACAGAGTCTCAGCTCGTTTTTTATAGCATCAAACGACTAATTTAAATCAAACTTATCAGAACTACCCATAATACCGCCCGCCACCAGGGGGCGACCCAGATATTTTGGCTTCACTCATAGCAGCTGCCACTTGGAAAGTTGTAACGACCAACCGAGAAGTTAACTATCTCTCAGTAACAGGCGGACTAACCATGAGGTCTTTCTCCATCTCTTCATAAAGCTCATCGAGCATCTCCTCCCGTCCATCCATGGCGGTGCTGGCCTCATGGTGGCGCTCTTTCCAGTCCTCCATGTAGCTCTTATCTATGTCCTTGTAGGCCAGAGCCAGCGTGCGGAGGCCGTCGCCTGCGTATTCCTGGACAGTTCAGAGCAGTTAGCAACACGACTCCTGACACCTTTCTGACGTCTGGTTTACATTCGGCCACTTCACTCACGTTCAGGTGTGTGGTGGTGACCGCCGTCAGTTTGCTGCAGGACGGGTGGAGTCTTTCAAAGATGATGGTGTCGGCTCCTTTGCAGAACAGAGTCAACTTCCCGTCAGGGCTGCGCACTGGAAGTCAGAGGGAGAGCAAGTTCTTGAATACCTGCGATCTTTATCGTGACTGCGTGAATTTAAATGAACGTCTTAAAAGAGTTTAACGTATTTTCAGGCTATTTCTTGAAGGTCGATATTGATTTTCGTCAAATCATCGGGAAACATCTCGTCACACTTCCTCTCACCTATGACTGACATCCTCTTGCGCACGTTATTGAAGTCGAGGACGGCCAGAAGTTCGTAGACGACTTTTTTGCCCATCTCGAAGACGGTGATGGTCTCTGGCGTTCGTGAGCGGAACACGAAGCCGAAGTTTCTCGCCGCCGTCACCAGAGCGCCCTCGTCGGGGGACTGAGCCTGGTAGTAGAGCTCTCCTGCCCAGAGAAACAGAGGAACAGAGGAAAGGTGAATGATTTCTGAAACACGATAAATATGAAGATGGCTGTTTTGGAGCCTTTGCAACTATTTGCCGTGCAGTAATAAAGACGTCCACTAGAGGACGCTCACCCTCTTTCTTCTCCTCCGGCATGACGGTGTGGCACAGAGCCAGCAGGCGGAAGAAGGCCTGAGCCTCCAGGTTTCCCTCCTTCACCGTCTCCACCAGGCTGTGGTCGTGGAAGGAGAACTTCGGATCCGCCAGCTCGTTCCAGAGGAAGTCCACTTTCTCCGTCTTCTGCGATTTGAGGAAAAAGAAACAGGAACAGGAACAAGTTTGAGAAAGACACAAGTTACACATAGTTCACGCAGAAGATTCCACTGTTCTCCTCTCACCTCTGTGATTTCCACCCGTTGTCCGGTAAAGTCAAACAGCTCCCCTGAAAAACACAGACACACAATCTGAACTCAGCTACTCAGTCTGATTGTGTCCATTCCACCGTGCAGGTCTCACAACCGCCGCTCACCATAACTCTTCCCGTTGATGGAGCACTTGTTGAAGGTCATGATGTTCTGCGTCAGGGTGCCCGTCTTGTCGCTGAAGATGTATTTGATCTGTCCGAGCTCCTCGTTGAGCGTGGTGGTCCGAGCCTGGGCAGGGGTGTCGCTCTTGGGGTAGTACATCTTCCTGTCCCAGTCGATGTAGAAGCTGTTCCCCAGGCGGATGATCTCCACGCTGAAGCACGCAGGGGGGGGGAGAAGATGTCAAAGTGTGACACGAGAAAGACGAGCAGACTGGATTCTCTCACCTGTCTCATTTTCATACCTGACGTAGAGAGAGATGGGCACCACCGTGTTGAGGACGATGACGTAGGACCAGAAGGAGAGGAAGGAGGAGAGGGCGGCGTCGATGCCTGGCTCCCGGGGGAGGAAGGGCGTGAACACGAAGCCCTCACTCACCTCCCAGATCGCATTGCCGATGGCCATGACGGTGCACATGGCCGCCAGGAAGCCGAAGATCTGATCCATTTAAGACATCACAAATATGTGTGTTTGAAACAATGACTTTATAGAAAGATGGACGACACGTGTCCACTTCCTGCTACTTTACAAAAATGAAGCCCATATATCCCAGATACGGGCGCGGCCATCTTGTACCGGTGACGTCATTTTGGGGTTTGTGCAAAGTAGTGATCAAAACCACAATCCACCATTTATTATTTGACTTTGACTTTGTAGTTTTAGTACATGGAGGGGAAAGGGTTTATGACTTATATACGCCATCATACGACAAATTGACGTGATGTTATTTACAGGAAATGTAACACTTAGCGAACATGAAGATGTATATTAACGATGTCCATGCCGGCCTATGTGTATTTGTGTGTGTGTGTTGTGTGTGTGTGTGGTGTGTGTTGTGTGTTAAACTCACGGACAACACCAGGACATTCATCAGGTGGTCGATGCTCGTCCGTTTCAACGTCGTCTTTCCACTGTTCTGCATCAGCTTGGTGTCGGGACCTGGAAACATGCAGATCTGTATGTTCAGAGACTGTGTTGAAGGAACAACTGGGACTGATCCTCGGTGTTTTGCCGAATATTCGTTCACTGCTTCTCAAAAGCGAACCCGTCTGTCCATTTGAAGTATTTGCTCTTTGACATTATGCTTCAGAATTGTTTTCCTTCATGCATCAGTAGGTTTTTTATGGGTTAAAGTCCACGTTGGTGAATACAAGCTAATAAAAGGCGGCCTGGTGATTTGCCTGAGTGGTAAAACAGTAAAACAAATATTAACAGCTATAATAACAAGTCCTGTATCAGCTCATTTGTTTGTTTCATCGGTTACTGGAGTATTTTACCATATTTACTCATTATACTTGTATTAGTTCTCCAAATGAATATATATGGAAGCTAATTTCCACCAATGAGGAAATAAAGAAGTTTGTTTGAAATAACTTCTGATGAGGCTGAAAGGCTGATGAGGTCTTTTAATCTCATATTGTGGATTATTTATACATAAAAATATATATTTGTGGCTCATTCAAACACCATATGAAACGCCACTCACCTCCGAAGATGACCAGGCCGAAGCACCACTCCGTGTTCCTCAGGGTGCACCCCCGCAGCAGCACCTTGTCGTTGTCCAGGGAGTAGGCCTGTCCGCTCAGGGTCATGGTGCCTTTGAACTTGTCCAGACGGTTGTTGGGAGGCTCACAGCGAACTTCACCTGAGGGTCAGAGGTCAGAGGTCAGCATCAAGGAAACAGAGTAAAGGTCAAGGTGAAGATGTAACTGTACTAGAACATGAACCTAAAACAGCAGATTATATCTTTATATCTTATATCTACAGTCTTATTATCAAGATAAAAACAGAAAGAAGTTTCCATTTTCTATCTTTATCTCTATCCGGGTCACATATCTCTTTGTATTATTGTTGGTGTGTTTCTTTTGCTCCACGAGTTTTGAACTTCACATAAAAAGTTGATTTCATGACCCAAAAAGTCCAGGATAAGAAAACAAGATCTATTTCATGTTCTGTCGGCCTCTCACCGTTGAAACCAGCCAGTGCGTCCACGCTGTCCCCCAGTTCTCCAGTTACAGTCAGGGCCTGTTTCACCTTCAGATTGGTTTCACTGTGGGGGGGGGGGGGGGGGGGACACCAAGAGGACATGAGGACGATGCAACTCTGAGACAAAGGGAGACAGTCAGTGAGACACTCACCCGTCTAGCTCTGCTGTTTCTACATACACCAGGTTGAGAGGCTCACTGCTGGACAGCAGCAGGAGGTCGGCCTGAGAGAAGCATCAAATAAACCTGTTTATTAATATGATATCTTTGAATAAAGCTGTGACCTTCACTCTGAACTGTCTGAACTCACTGTGACAAACTGATTGTTCTCCAGTTTGATGATGTCTCCGACCTGGACGTTCCTCCACTTCTCACTTCTCAGTCTGCAGCAAAGAGACAAACCATGAACTCACCGATCGGCTCTGAGCTGCTCCGTCTTTCACAAACAGAGAAACTGGACAGAATGTAAAAAAGTGAAATCTTCACTCACTCTCCATCGATGAGGACGTCCACTCGGCGGTTGTTCACCTGTTTGTCGCTCTGTGTCTGTTCTACTCCGACGACACAAGAGAAGACAGGTTATTATTACACCTGTGGCTTTACTTTCATATCATGTAATTGAGTTGGATTCCTCAGTTTTGCCCCCAAAAAGCTTGAGGTAATTTGATCTTACTATGTCATCGCTGGCGTCCTTGACGGCTGTGATTGACAGCACGAGGATCAGAGGCACGGCCGTGGTGAACCAGGAGAGAGAGGAGATTTGTGGGATGAGCTGTGAGGAGACACACACAGACACACACACACACACGACACACACACACACACACAGACATGAATAACGTGCAACAAGTGGAATCAATACATTTTCATGAAACTCTGTTAAAGGACAATCTACAGATTCGCTTCTCGTTCGCTTGTGAGCGGACGTTTGTTGTCGGATCGATTAGAAACCGTGCGACCGGCTGCGTGTGAGGCCTCAGGACGCCACAGAGTCCGCACTGACACGCACGGCGACATCAGAAAAGAGGAAAAACAAAATGTCTACCTGCAGCAATAAGAGGAAGAGGAAGTAGGTGTTGGCAGTCTCCCGAACTGCTCGAAGAGGTTGAGCGGCAGGAAGGTGAAGATGTTGTATTTGGAGGTTGTGATGGCGTTGTTCTGGAACGAGACAGACGCCGGTCGGTCAACATGCACACATAACCCCCCCCCCACTCATTTTAAATCTGAGCAGAGGTAGAAGAGGGTCTCTCACTTCCTGTCCGCAGAGGAAGTGGAGTTTCTGCACTTACGGTATAGGTGTACGAGAGGTTGAAGGGTCTGTCGTTGGCTCGCAGGAATCGCTCCTCCTCTGTGCAACACAAAGATTCAGAGCAGGACGTGGGTGAAGGTGCGATTCCCGAACTTCAGTTCAGTACAGATTGATGTAAAGCGTCAGCTCTCACCTGGCTCTGCCCGTTTCCCACACAGCTGGAAGACATTCGACGCTACGGATCCCATGTTCAGCTCAGATTGTCCATCCCACACCTGAGGACGTATACAGAGTCGAATCTTATACGAGCACAGACCCGACGTATAAGTGAAAGGGGGGGGGGGACTCTGGCAAAAGTGAGGCGGAAACAATTTATACATATAGAAGGGGATTTATCCCTAAATGAAAAAGTGTTTTTTATTATGTTTACAGGCAGTTAAGTGTAAAAAGTTGTGTAGCTTTTGATATTCAACAAATAATGATAAACATTGAGTTTTCTCTATACGGTGTCTATCAAATAAACTTTAAGTGTATGTCGTGATATTCTGGTAATGAAAGAAACTATTGAATTACAGTCGAGGACTTTCTACATGTGAGCTACAACTCAAAGAGCTGTAAAGACACTCCCTTCACAACCCTTTGTACCCGAGTAAAGATTACAGCAGATAATTCATAACGGCAAAGATCAAGATGATACGAACATTGAGATTGAGATAAGACTCTTAAGAAATCACCAGATACAAAAGCAGAACCTGGAAATGAAGTCTCTGGTTTTAGATTTGTCGTTTTCCTGTATCTTGGTTTCGCAGAACGACGTCAGAGTGAAACAGGAAGAACAGAAAATGAAAGACTCAGCAGAACTCAGTGCCCTGAATGAACAGCAAACACATAGAACAGCCAATTCCCCTGTTTTCTGTCTACAAATAACTAAATTAATAATATATTTAAGTCAAATTAAAGATAAATAACACAGATTTTTCACCATGTCACAGTCCTACTGACCAATACCCTGATTTATTCTGGTGCACAGATCAGGAAACAGGCGGCTCCATGTTTCACTCACTGTTATTGTTCGACTCTCACACTCACAATCGATCGGAGACCGAGCCACCAGGCCTCAGTATTGATTAGTTATGTTGTTCAACTATCTTTTAAAGGTTTCGAAGGCGAGAGACTCTCGGATCTTCGTCCACAAAAGTACCAGACGTCCAATATTTCCCCAAAGTCTGAAAACCAAAAGAAAATCAGGCACATACCTCAAAGAAAAATGTGATTTCTCGTGTCCCCCTCGCACGTGAAGGCCCAGTGAATGAAACAGAAGCGGGAAAACGCCTCAAAATTCAGTCTTCGCGTTGCTTCCGCCGCAGATGAGGAGAATCCAGGCCCTGGTCTGTGCTCGGCCTGGACGCCCAGGCACCAGCCTCGTCCCCAGGCACAGGAAGGGGGTCAGACTGGGGGCCTCCGGCTGAATGGATGGACGACGGGCTCTGTGGTGCGGTGGTGAATGAGGCGCCTATACAGCAGAGGTTTCAGGTTCAAGCAGGAAGAGCTGGGATCTCCCCCCCCCCGGCAGCCAACAGCTCCGAGCTTGAACAAACAGTGCAGCGATCTTTGGACCTGGAGACCGGGGGCAGGAGTGGAGGGGCAGTAAAACACAGGTAACAGGTAGTGAGGTATGATACACACCCATTTCCTTTCACAGGAGCAAAACAAAGCAAAGGATTTGTTGCATTTTAAAGGATGAAAATTATGACTTTAAATCTGATGTTTCCATCCAGGCTTTGTCAGAAATGTAATTTAATACCTGGGCTCGAACACAGAGGAACGCCGCGTCGTCCAGGAGACCTCAACATGAACCGCTGGCTAAATGAGTTATTGTGTTCCATCCTTTTATTGGATTTTATTGAAATGAGGCTGTTATTTGTTTGAAAATAACAATTAAAGATGAATTGGTGAAGGTGATATCATAAATCTCCTAATTACCGTCAGTGCAAGTTATAATCTAAACATGAAGATACTTCTTTAACCACCAAAGAAACCACAGGTAAGCAGATTTATAGATACCTCGAATACTTTATACAAAATTCATTAAATCAAGTGTTTACATGATGACGACAACATTTCAAAAATAGTGACGATACAAAGAAAACACCACAAAAAAAAAAAAAATGCAGTTACCGTGTTAGACTGAACCGGTTGTTGAATATTGCAGTGATTTAGTGAACGGGTCAACAGAGTTTTTAGAAAATACAGAAAATCTTTTAAAAAAGAAAAACATAAATAAAAGTGAACACATTTGCAACTTGGCACGAGGATTGTGTATTTTACAGAATGGCTGTGACAGAAGTGTAACAAGGAGGGTGACGTGTGATTGGTTCAAACGCGTGCACGCACTGAGGTTCTCGTATCAACACAACATCCTTCATTAAAGTGGAACATTTTAATATTTCTCCATCATTTTGGGAACAAAGTCACTGGCACACGTCGCACTGCATAATATCTCCGTCCATAAAAACACGTATCTTACAACAAGAGGACGTTAAGGGGGAATATTTACACAAAAAAAAGCCTGACACAAAATATAAAGAGACTGCAAAGAAAACCCAGCCTGCGTATGAGTACAGTGTTTGTCATCAAGGATTAAAAAAAAAATTAAATACTACGTGATAAGGAGCATCGCTTGGAAAACGTGTTTGACATCATCGTGGGCAAATAAGTGGCCGAACCTCAGAGGAAATACATAAAAAAAAAAAGATTTAGTTTGTAAAGTAAGGCCACTGATAGGAAGAGAGGAAGAAACCTCAAGTTTACGTTTTCGCCCCGTGGGTTTGTTTGTGAACAGGATTACACAAAAAGTACTCGACCGATTTCAATACAACTTGGTGGAACGATGGGTCACGGGGGAAGAAAGAACCCATCAAAGTTTGGCATAGATCTGGACTAAGGAGCCGATCCAGTATTATTTCTTCCACTTTAGGAAATAGGGCATTTTTTGGTCAGTTTTCCCATTTTCCCAGGGAATATTTCAGGGATTTTGATGAGAAAACAAACAATTTAATCCTCAAAGCAAGTTCTCTCTTTCACACACACACACACACACACACACACACACACACACACACACACACACACACACACACACACACACACACACACACACACACACACACACACACACACACACACACACACACACACACACACACACACACACACGACGGTAAACAACTTTTTTAATTTTTTAAATCGCAGGCTTTTGAAAAAAAAACGCACAGACGTCAATAAATACATATAAAAAAATAAATAAAATGGCTGCACCATCGCGGTCGGACTTTAGGCCACGTGAGCCACGAGTTGTTAGATGAGCTCATAAATAAATATGAACAAAAAAATGAGGACTCGGCTTCAACACACACTTTCACTTAAACTGATTGAAACCATGTTGTTGTTGATTTTACGGCGTAAAACGTGATCAACGGATGATTTTGTCAGTATTTGTTTCTCCTACAAGGTTAAAAGAGGAGTGGGAACTTAACATGGCAAGGCACACATCAATACTTTGAACGAAGGGGAAACGTTAAGGGTTATTACTTTCAGTACCTTCTCTCGAAAACTTCGGCTTCACGCGATTAACCAGTCAAACATTTCTGCGTCTTTTCTCGCACAAACCGTTTTTCACATTTCACTCCGACCGTCACAGGGAAGCTGCGGACTTCACACATTCACAGTTTTGAGTGTAAGGCATCAAACACATGGCCACGCTTGGAGGAGGGGCGGTTCGGTTAGTGGTGGTGGTGGTGGTGGTGGTGGTGGGTGGGGGGGGGGGGGGGGTTATTGCACAACAACACTCGGAAGGTGAGGGAACTTGTTCGGCCCTCCAGCAGGGGGCCCGGCCGGCGTCCTCTGTTCCCTTGAGGCTGTGGCGTGCGCACTGTGCCACTGCGGCGTTGGAGGAAGGGGGGTGGTTAAAAAGAAGTGGGTGGGTGAGTGGTCACTTCCTGGTGGATCAGCTGGTCAGTGTGAAGGTTGAACGAACCCGTGTCCGTGTGGTCGAGCTCTGTCACTAATGTTTGAGAGTGTTTGTCCGAGTGTAAACGAGGCGTCGGCAGCTCAGACACGTGAGAGAGAGTCCACGTGGTCTCTTATTCTGAAATTCTGAGTCCCTCCTTCCTTCCTTCCTTCCTCTCTCTCTCTCCGTCTCCAGCCCTCCTCCTCTCATCTGCCCTCCTCGGCCGATCGCGTCTCCGACTTCAGCCTCACGAACTCCTTGGCCACGTCGTCGTTGGAGCGCTGCGAGAGGATGCGCATGGCGGTGAGGCCGGTGTCGTCCATGTGGATGCGCTGGCCCAGCGGACACCAGCAGGCGCAGTTGCCCTTCTCCATGATGTCCCTCAGCTGGATGACGGCCAGGCCCACCACCCGGTCGGCGCGGCCGAAGCAGTAGTCTTTGACGCAGACCTGCAGCTCGTAGCACTCGAAGCCGTCCTGGTTACCCAGAGCACTGCGGAGGGAGAAGGGTCATTAACACAGACGCAGGTGATTCAGCTTAAAACCACAACGATCGCCAAGAGAAGCTTTTACAGATCGGTGGTAAGTGATTAAGTGATTCTTTAAATAGCTGCATCCAGTACTTACAAGTTGAAGGTCTCGTTGAACTTTGGAGACCAGCTGTTGTTCTTGGACTTGGTCTGGAACTTGCGTTTCTTGTCGCTGAGCTGAGGCCCGATCATGGTGGTCTCCACGAAGGGCCGGAACATGCCGGACGTCTGCCATTTCAAATCTCCGGCCCCCACGACTGCAGCAACACACACGGGAGGAAGAAGACATGATCAGCCGAGTGAATGTTACATTATTTCAGGAGGAGTTATTATGAAAACTCAAACTGACCTTTGACGGTGACCTTTCGCTCGCCGGTCCCGGGATGAGTGTACAGCTCAGTCTGGACGGACACCTCGCCAATGGGCTTGTCCACGCCGGAACCTAACACACCCAGACACATTCACCAGTGAGCTTTCATTTAACCCCCGTTACCGCAAAATATAAAGTTTGATTCACGACACAGAGTCAGTATGAGAAGGGGGGGACACAGGCAGGGGGGGTTGACCGACCCACCTCAGGGGCACAGAGAGATTCAATGTGGAGGGGGGGGGAACAAACACTGGCAGATGATTTCAATGACACCTACCCCTGCTGGGCTGAATTTTTTCATTGGGTGTTAACCTAATACCCTTCCCATTGTGCACTGGCACAGAGGCAGCACAGGAGATAAGAGAAGACAGCGGCAACACGTCAACACATTTCAGCGTCAGAAACAAAAACACACAAAATACAGGTTCAGATCTCAAAGAGAGGAAATGATTGTGTCCTATCGAAACACATTAGTTCAGCTGGCGCCCTCTCCTGGTGTATGAGGGGAGAGATGGATCTTAAAGCTGTGGCGCTCAGTACCTTGTGCGTGCTGGGAGGTGACGAAGGTCTTGATGAGTGTGTCTGTTGTCTGCGTGTAGAGCGACAGCGCGTGGCGGAGCGAGGACAGCTCGGGACTCTTCTCCAGGAACGCCTTCTTCAGCCCGTTGCCGCCGGCGTGGAAGTATTGCTGCAGAGGAAACAAGAGGGAGACTCTCAACAAACCTGGATCAACACATAAACAACAGACAAACAAACCTCCCCTGGTAAAACCGTCCTCGTACATAAACTTTCAGGGTTCTTGATAAACGGATGAATAGTTGATGAAGCTAACCCGACCCCGCGTCTCCCCGGCGTCTCCCCGGCGTCTCCCCGGCGTCTCCCCGGCGTCCCAATGAAACCCGACCCCGTCGTATGAACTGACCTTGATCGTGTCCAGTGCCACGTCCATGACAGCACACTGCCTGGGAGACAAGCTCTTAGCCTCGCCCGCCATGTGATCCTGCACACGATGAGCAGAGAGAGACGAGTTAGCGATGATTGATTCTGGTAACACACAGATACAAAAAATATCCGAAGGGCTTCTTGATACCTTGAGTTTGGAGAGCTGCCCGAGCTCTTTGGCCGCCGAGAGGATCTGCGCTCCCTGAGAGGAGAGAACACAAGAGGAACTGAGAAACCACTTCCTGTTGCATCTAACTCTGCAATTTCCACCAATGCTTGAAGCAAACAAAGCAAACATGCGACTCACAAAGGTGTCGCTGCCCTGCGGCAGGACAATGGTCTTCTCCAGGCTGCTCATCACGATCCTCCAGAGCTCCTTCAGAACACGTTTCAGGACGGTCTTCTCACAAACTGTGGCGAAAAGGGTCAGCCTGCAAAAACACGGTGCAGATTATATCAGCAAGAGGCCGAGAGGAGAAAACCTGCAAACTTTAGAACTGTAGTTAGATTCCTAAAAGATGGGAGGGGTTTAAAATCGGAATCATCCACTCACCTTCCATCCAGGAAGTCCATGAGTGGCCTCAGCATGTTGTCAGAGTCGCCCTCCACCTGGTTCTTGTTGCTGGCGTTGAGCGGCCCCTTGATCTGGTACAGCAGCGACGCCATCTGTCGCATGCACTCGTTGATCCGGCTCTGGAAGCTGATAGGATGATGAGCAATCAGCAAAATGCATGTGGGGGGGTTTCTGCATCACCTCTAAATATGGGGGGGGGGGGGGGGGGACTGAACATGTACCTGTTCCCAAATGTGCTGCTGAGCTCGTCCAGCACGTTGTTCAGCTTCACCTGCAGGTCGTTCAGGAGGTCGCTGGCCTCGGGGTCCAGCTGCAGACACACAAGCACAGAGAAGCTTTTAAAATATACTTATTTTATAAACTGTAAAATAGTTTGATATATGCTGATAGGAAAAAAAACTAAACATGGATGACCCTCAAACGTTTTAATGAACTTTCATATTTGCATTTTAGACAAAATCCCCGAAAATAACCTTCAATCTTCTTCAGGTAATTTTGCTTTAAATGCAAGAAAGTAGAAGATTTTCAGATTTAACCAAAAAGCTTAAATAACCAGTAGCTGCGTTATGTTATTATGGGCTGTCAAGCTTCAACACTGTGGGATGGCAAAGGAATGAGAGGCAAAAATCATAATTAGGGTTTCTTTCAGTTTTGTATTCAATGCTCCTGAGGCAGGGAAACACGCAACATGATTGTGTGTATTTTTTAAATGACAAATGAATCAACATTCGCACAAACCCACCTTTTTCCAAGCAGCCTCCAACTTTCAATGGGAGCACATTGGAAAAATATAAAAGTTTAACATTGCAAGAGAGATGTGAGGCTTTCAGGTCTCACGAGCACAGGGGGGGGGGGGGGGGGAACTGAGGCTAAATGATCTGAATAAGCTGCGCCTGCAGGGGGAGCTGAGACGTATGGAGGAAGCCGGACTGTGGCTCATTAAGCCAATGATCCAATGGCCTTTTGATTCATGGCCTGTCGGGGGGGTTATGTGGCGCCATCAGTGGGGGGGGGGGAAGTTTCTGCTGTGCAGCACGGAGGGAGAAAAGGGCTCGAGGCTTCAGGGAAATGCAGCCAGAAATGGATTGTGTGTCCCGTTTGTGATGTGTCCGTGTGTGTGTGTTTTTGTGTTAATAAACATGAGTGTGTGTGTGTACACCTACACTCACCTGCTTCTCTTCAAATGCGTTTCCAGTCTGTGGCAGCACAGAGAAGTGGAGGGTGACACAGGACAAACCTCGATTTAGAGTCATTTCTCGTTTGGAATTGGATTTTCATGTGTTTTGGAGGAACAGCTGGAGATCAGTTGCTATTATAGAAAGTTGTGTGGCAGCGGATTCCCCCTGGTGTGAATGTAACCTACCTTCTCTACCGGTGCGGGCGTCTTTGTGAGGTATAGGGATGTTTATTAAGATTTTTTAAAAAGACAAATAAAAAAAGACAAATCAACAAAACCCCCAAAAAACACAAATCAAAGAAGACAGAAATTAGAAATAACTGTATTTTAAGGGGGAAACGAGTTTTTGAGGAACGACCAGGGGAAAGAAAAAGTGAAAATTCAACCACAGATGAAGATAAAATCTAAAGATGATACACGTCACCATGACAACCACAGGGACGCCACGTTTCAGTGGGAAAGGGAAAAGACTTGGAATGATGCTCCAGGTTAAAACCACTTCACACTGTAACAAACCTCGACCTCAATTTCCTCCCCTTCCTCCCCTACTGCTTCCTCCTCCTCCTCCTCCTCCTCTTCCTCCTCTTCCTCCTCCTCACTCTCCTCAAACTACGAGTGGCAGTGAAGAGACAATAAGAAACGTTAAAAGTTCGATTCTCATCCACGTGTCCTTCAGGTGGTGAGATCAGGGGGAGTATATGCAGTCATGTGTCACATGTCTGCATATACAGGGAACTTGCCTGGCACGCTAGCATTCTACTGTTGGGCTAGAAAAGAAAAAGGAAAAACACGACTGTGACTTCACTCTCACTCTCTAGAATCACCATCATTTCGTCATGATACGCAAATTCATTCTTGAGTTATGGGCAAAAAATGTGTTTTATGAGGTCACGGCGACCTTCACCTTTGACCCCCCAATAGTCTAATCAGGTCATCCTCGAATCTAAATGAAAGTTTGGGCAACAACAAACCAGAGGTCGACAAAACTAAATTCTAATACTTGTGAACTGAAGCTTCAAGTTAAAGGATCAAATCAACAAAGTTCAAGACGATCGTTCACTCGCTCTTTGCCACTGAAGGAAAACCCCACCACTGCTGCTCAGAGCATTTCTAGCGCCACCTTGTGTTTGAGTAGAGTACTGGAAGCTTTTTTCCATGCAACAAAAAGTACTTTCAGGGGACAGTTTCTAATCAGCTGCTAAATCTGATTGTAATGTTGAGATCAGGAAAACTGACGCAGAAGAAGCCCCCTCAAACTATTTTACATTTATAGATGCAGGTTGATTATACGATGGAACAGCACTAAATAAAACAGCCGTAACTATTCAAGCTACATCAGCAGCAGAGTATTTACTAGAGCAGTTAAGCTACGGTTCTACGATACAAGATTTACTGGTTTAAGGTTCAGTAAATATCACACAATATGAATTATGGACTAACTAGTAAAGCACAACACTCACTATGCTACATTCTATTAGAAGTGAGCTATAGTCTAACACTCTACTCTGCTGCCATCAGCAGTACGCACCAGAGCCTTTGCCTCCTCTTCATCGGTAATAACCTGTTTCTGAGGAAGAGGAAAATCATTTATTTGCACAAACGCCCCAAAAAAATCAACGACGCTGCATCAGCTCCACTGGCTCAGATGTGAACCTACCTCTTCATCTACTGCCTCCTTCTCCTCCTTCTTCTCCTCTTCTTCTTCCATCACTTCATTTAGCTTTAATTGTAAAGTGAACACACCGGTTGAAACTGCACAACTAAAAAAAAAACTACTACACTAGCTCCACAGTAAATATGATGCAGCACTATGTAGGGATCTGAAGCAGGGGGAGGTCACAGCTCACAGAGGTTATTGATTGCTGTGACTGCAGCTACACTTAGGACGCTGTCTCCATATCCTCTAGTCTATTAGGCAGCACTGGGATCAGATCTGCGTGCATCGATCTGCTTTCATTGACACCAGGGACGACGTGTGGACATTTCTACACAACCGGCCCGTGACAAAAGATTCACGACGTACACGCAACATCCGCTACGGCCTCGTTAAGAGTCAGGATCTACATCGCTACTGCACATACCTGCACTTCCTCTCTTGCAGTCTGATACACAACAAACACACACACACACACAGATGCAGCTGATAAAATCCTACTTTCGGGGTTGGCTAAAAAATGATAAGTGGATTGGTGATTTTATGTTTCTTTAGCAGCAGCACACTGGATCACTTCTCAGTGACCCAGTGCGATGCTCTTACAGAATAAAACTGGTTTCCGGACGTACCTGTTTGGCCCCCATCGACTCAAACATCTTCTCCAGCTGGATTCTCAACTGCTGCACATTGTTCAGCAGGACGCACGGCTACAGGAGGAGGCAGGAGAGACACGGTGGACAGTGAGATTACACTGACGTGACAGGGAATTATTAAAGTTTGAAAACAACATTCAAGTTTAAATAAAGCTCTGTTAAATAGGTCAATGCTGTGATTGAAGTTGATTGAAGTTACATTGTATGACTGTATTAACCTTTCCCAAGTGAAATAATAAGGAAAAACATTGACATGGCTTATTGCAGGACAGAAAACATAAACACATAAACTTACAATCTTCTCCTTGTCAATATAAGAAGGGAAGTTCTTGGTCAGAATGGCGCTGTACAGCAGGAGAACTTTGGAAATTGTCTGTAAAAAAAAAAATTTGAAGACATTAAAAATTAGAGTAAGTTTCTTACTTCCAATAAAACTGTTCACAGCGTTTACAAAGTGGAATATTTTATACTTTTTAGGGAACATAGATTCTCCTGCATATTAAAAACGTTCCCTAATGTATGAATGTATTCATGTGGCACAGAGGAAAACAAAACCCGACACATGAGACCGTGCTGCCTCCTCGTTCCCTCCGGAGGGAACTAATATTCAATTCTCTTTACAATGATGTAGTTGTTCTTAATATCCCTCACACTATGTTTCTAAGGGAGGAAACTAGTCGCAGTGAAGATGCTGCTTTTGGAAGAAAGAAGTTTAAAATGACGGAGAGCTCATATATTATTGATTATCTGTTTTCCTCACGCTGGGGCACACTTGAGAGCCTGATGAGTTACCTTGGAGAAGCGGCGGCTGTACTGAGCCATGACGCTCGGGTCGGGACATTCCAGCTTCTTGATGATCTCAAAACTCTGGTTGAGCTGCGTGAAGATGTCCACGACGGAGCAGGAGAACAGAGCATGCTCAGACGTCTGCTGGAACTGAGACGGCAGCCGAGAGTACGGAGGGTTAAATAGTTTCTTTGCACACGTAACAAAAATATCAGAGTCAATTTAAATTGTTTCTTACTCCGTCTTTCTTGTCTCTCTCCAGGGCTCCGTGCATGAACTCCACAGACACGTCCTCGTTTTCCGCCAACCACTGCAGCACAAACTGTACGAACCATCTACATGGGAAAACACACGCATCGTATCCAAATCCAAATATATAAATTAACGATCAGTTTAAAAATCACATAACGTTTCCCCTCCGAGCCGCTGAGAGAATACGACACTTGCACTTACGACGGGTAGTCGGGGACGACGCCCTTGACGCTCGGCAGCTCCTTGACATATTCGTTGTAGAGCCACTTGACCTTGAAGTGCAGGTTCATGTAGTCGGTGCTCTTACACAGCCGGTGCTTCTCGTGCTCTGCAGACACAAGAGCACAAGAGGAGCCTGTGAGATGCATCATGAGCTGGAGAGAATCTCAAGATCACTCAAATCTGGCCCTTGATTCCCGTCTTTACGCTGAGCTAAGACGATTAGCCTCTGGTTTTAGCTTCACACTGTGTTTACACAGTCCAAATGCTACAGGAGTTTTGGGAGTCAATGATTTCTGATATACTCTTTATATTATCAACAAACAATGTAGGTTGATTTATGAAGTTTTATATTACATTTGTTATTAAATGAACTGTGGTTGTGTGCATATTTATTTAAGGTACGTTAAAACACATGCAACCATAAAAGGTGAACTCAAATTTACCCAGGAGTAATTTTAGTGACCTACTAAAAACCACTACTATGAAAGTTAAAAAACGTAAGTACAAAATCTCTGAACACATTTTCCCATCTCTTTTAATATTAAAGCAGATTGAAAATGAAGGGTTCACACACACATCTGTGCAGCAGTGTGTGATACAGATAGAGGGTTTCATCTTGAGGACGAGGGGCTGGGATAAGAGCTGGGGGGGGGAGCGGGGGGGGGGGTGCTGTACAGTAACGTACAGTGCAGCAGACACAAAGTGCAGAGAAGCTCCTGGGAGACATAAGCAGCTTTTAAACCCTGCACAGTCATTTCTAACTTTCACATCTTCTGTGCCACTTCTACTACAGATTCCCTCTCTCTCCCACATCTCCAGTTTCTCCAGGATTCTCCTCCTCACGTTTTCAAGAACACGATGCTTGAGCAGGATAATAAGACGGCGCTGGGACTTACCTTCCATAGCATACTTCATGTCTTGAGCAAACAATGTCCACATGACCTCTGCTGACACCTTCCCTACACTCAGCTCTTGAGGGAACCTGGGAGAAAGGTGACGGACAGACAGTGATGTAAATAATATTATACAGAATAACACGGCATTAATCTGACGGAATCCTGAGACCAAACAAAGACAGAATATCCCAGAGTATCACGACTGAAGCGTCAGTTTTAAGTGCTTCAGAACATCTGGAGCTAAGACTTAAAGACAACGCCTCTTATTCTCCTTTTAGCAAGAAATCAATGGGTTAAGATTAATTCAAACTGTCTGTATTGTCCTTCTATTTAATAGAAAAGTAGAAAACAACAACTGACTGGTTGAGCACGGGTGTGTAGGAGTTCCTGTCCTCTTCAATGATGGAGACGATGAGCATGATGAGTTTGGGCCAGAAGTCCAGGTTCTTGACGCTGGGACCCTGCTCCTCCAGAGGGACGTCCTCCTTGTTCTAGAGTAGCAAGGAGACACAGTCAGTCTCTAAAAGAAGGGACAGTTCAATACAATGGACAGCAAACAATCAGAAGAAGACACATATAGTAGTTATTTACCCTTTGTAGAGATCTGAAACGTTTCTGACTCACCGTGTCCGCAGGTTGATACTGTCTGTTGTACAGCTCGTGGCAGTTATTGAAGATGTAGTCGAACGTGGAGTTGAGACAGGCCTTGACACAGTCCCTCACCACCTGGCTGGCTCTGGGCGGAGACTGAAGCTCCTGGACCTGAGCACAAGACGGAAGGAGGGACACCGACGCTTTATCGACTTGTACAGAACCAGACCCAGTCCCCGGCGATGACAACAGAGTTATCTCCCACGTAAAAAGAAAAATAGAGTGGATGAAGCACAAACCTTCATCCTGAAGAAGGTGATGCTGGTTAGAAGATCCACGGTGGATTTTAAGTCCTGCAGGCGATCCTTGTTGCTGGCAGGGAAGTGGTTCTACAGAGGAAAAATTGGTTTTGATGTAATTCACCATTTACAGACATAAAGTGCGTATCAATGAGGACAGCCTAGAGAAACTCACACTCAGGGCACAGACGCAAATTGTCCGTGAGAGTTCATACTTCAAAGCAGAGGCGTCAGGAAATACTGAACATTTTAAGTATGTGGCACAAAATGTAGTCGTGTAATGTTGTGTTTTGTGAAAGGGTTTCTGTTGTCCTAATCAAGCACATGAGGGAACACTGTCCAAGAGCGAAAAGCATTTTTATAGTTAGGTGAAAATACGAATCTGAGAAATCGTTAAGTATTAGTAGAATCAAAACCCTGCAGGAGAAGGATTGCGCAGTGGTGTGCATGGTGGTGAAAGTTCTGTGTGTGGGGAACTAAAGTAGTACAAACAACCAGAGATTAAGTGTGTGAGGTGTGGGTGTGGGGTGGGTGTGGTGGTGGGGTGTGTGTGTGTTGTGTTAGTAGTAACCCAATTAGGCGAAGGTAGCACATGTGGTGGTGTGTGAAAGCTGATTGGCCAGCAGGGTGCTCATCACTGCAGGAACCCCGGGACACATGTACTTGGATGACAGACAGGCAAAGTGACTGTAAAGAGAAGCACAGACAAAGCCTGGTAAAGACCCGGGAGCTCGATTCCCTCACAGTTACACCAGCGCACACTCTGCTCAGACTGTGTTCTCTCGGGGGGGTCTTGTTTTAACCCGATGATCCCTATTAGGAACGGTCATTTCATCTGCCCATCGGCGAGCTGGCACGTTTAGGCCCATTGGAGTGCGCTCTCTGTGAGCGATGGGCCCGGCTAACAGGCCTCGGTATGGAGCACGACATTTCATGGAGACGAATCCATCCTCGGGCCCCATTCATAATTGACTTTCCTTCATTTGGAGGCCAACAGGGAACGACAGCGGCGCCGAGGAAGACAAAGGTGCGGAGGTAGGGCGAGGACCAAGGGGAGATGAAGAGTTGACACATACATTGACAGAGAGAGAGAGAGATGGAGACTGTGATGTCTCACACTCACGTCATGGCTTGGTAGATGGACTCGATCCCGTAGCGCATGGCAAACTCGTCCACTATCTCCTGAGCCACGTCGTCGAAGTAGACTTTCCAGGCGTCGTCTCCACGGGGGTCTGGGATTTTCACCACCCCTTGGCCGAGCATGTCATTCGAATGGTGGAACAGGTTCTGCAGGGGAGAGACATTGGAGATCATTGCCCATCGGAGCCGATAAAAACTTGTGTCAACTGCAGAGTCGTTTGAACTGGGAGTGAATGCTGGTTTTATCCATTCCCATTGTAGACAAAAGACAGGTTTTATATGATGCTAGTAGGTTTTGTGACCAGTTGAAGAGGGACTTTAAAATAACTATTGGTCTATTTAAGAAGAAACGTATGTCAGATTCCCAAATATTGGTGGCATCTTAAAAATATTATGTTATCCTTTTACTTCACTGTCCTACATATGCTAAACCTGCATTACATCCCGTGTGCATGTGTGTTACATTAAACCAAACACATTCAATGGCTCCTGCAGAACCACACACTGTACCTCATGCAAACACGTGTACTGCACATGATACGGAGCCACTTTCTCCTCTCCCTTAATCTCCACGTTGATCTGCAGGCGAATGGCACCCGACACCGCCGACTTGTCCGTCCTCTTCTCTGTAATCAGACACAAACACATTCAGCCGCACGCACTCACACTCTCATATCCTCTTGAGTCATAACGCCAATGCAATCCTGAGGCACATGGAAGCAGGTCTGTTAACACAACACTAATTACAGACCATTAAGATAGCAGTTCTATTGTAGGGGGATCTGTTTCTACACGTTGATGGCAGTGCAGTGACGGCAGCGCTAATAGAAGTCCTGATCGGGAGGGAGACAATGGCAGGGGGGACGTATGGATTCGCGCCCGATCATCCAGGACACTTGAGCTCTTGCTCGTCTGGAGGTGGAGTGCTCGGCGGCTCACCCCTGCTATTTGCCCTGACAGGCGCATCATTAGGGGTAATTTGTACATGTCGGCAGAGCGGTCGATTTCCGACTGGAGTGCTGCTACTTGATAATCACACATCAGGAGGACAAAGCGGGGAGAGAGAGGAGGGAGGGAGCTTCGGAGAAGACGCTGATCAGAGTAGAGGAAACGTTTTTGAAATGCACGGAGCGTATTACATGACTGACAATAAATATTGCTTCAATTTCTAATTCCTAATGACTCAAACCTACAGGAATATTCTGTTAAACGTGGAGATCGAGGATAATTAAATCGAGCACTTTATATTTTTTCCCCCACAACGGCAGATTTATAGGTGCATTCATATTCAGTATAATGTTGTTCTAGTGTAAGATTTATTATTGTCACAGTTAATTTCTGCACTTTAATCAAGCAGAAACAAAAGAGACTCACTCCTGTATTTAACATGGATGTTGAAATAACTTCTGGGGAGTGTTTATGCACCAGCAGCTCTTGAATATAAATATATTGAACTGATAAAAGTACAAATTATAATATCTTCATCCACGAGGGTGCAGTACCGGGGAAGTATACATATTTCTGAGATGTTTTCCCAGAGAACAACTTTCATCAATTGTAAAGAGGCTGATTTAGAATTTCATGGAACGGGATGACATGGGAAAGCCAGTATTGTCATGCAGGCCAACACGGGCCTCGAGGCTGCTCTCCTTCCACGTGCAAGAATGAAAAATGATATGTTGCTGCAGGCAAAGGAAACGTGGGTAATGAGGTTCAAACAAACCACTGACTGGACTTAAAAGTGACCTGCACACAGAATATACACGTTGAGAATGTTCGTCTCATAAGAAGTAGATCAAATCCTCGATTAGGACAAAGTTTCCTTATAAATTAGGTTTATAACTTGGTCATCTTTAAAACAGTACTGACCCAGGTTGTACCAGACGTCCATTTCTCCGCTCAGCGTTCGAACTTCAATAATACTCTGGCCGAGGAAATCGTCAGATTCCCTCTTGAGACGCTGCTTCACCCTGGACTTGATGTCGTCATCCTCGTCCCACACGCGCACTTTGATTCGGTCTGACGAGTTGTGGCACTCGCTAGTGAAAAGGAGGACAATGGAAAAGAAACATTAAATAAACAAACATTAATACATTATACACAGGTTTTTATTAACAATACAATTCAGTGACTTACAAGTGGTACTTCTCCTCCCAGACAGGATTGAGGTTTCCATAAATGGTCTTGGTTCTTTTCTTGGTCTTTCCCACCTGAACTGTGACGTACGGATCGCTGGATCCCGTCTTGTCCTTCGCCTGAAGTCCTTGTGCACAAACAACTACACAAAGACACACACAGCAAACACGAGCAGAAGAATTCCAAGTTTAATGCTCAAGTGCCGACGTCTGTGTTGAGCTGATCCACTTTTTTGTAACTTTGAATCTGTGGCATATACCTGTGATGGTGATCTTGGCCGACCACTTGGAGGTCCCGTCCAGAACGCTCTGTTTGATGGTCTTCATCTGCTGTGCGTGGATGGCTTTGCTCATGACAAACACTTCCCTGATGAGTTCGAAGATTTCCGGCTTGTTCCTCTCCCGGATCTTCATCCTGTCCTTCATGGCCATGATGATATTCTGAGTCTTGTCCTCAGCTCCGTGCTTAGAGCTCTTCTCCGCGGCACCTGCACATCAAGGTTAAAAAATCCTTTGTTGGACTTCTGTGAACTTCACGTACGAGCATTTCCCCGTGTTTGGGGCTTTACTCACGCTGTAGACAGTCGGCGTTCAGCAGCTCTTGGCACTTCTCGTGGCACTTGACACCGCACTCGGAGCAACGCATGCCTTGGCGGGCGATCCCCCACAACAACCCCTCACACTCGTAGCAGTATGTTGGGGTGGTGGCAGTCCACACTTCAAAGTTATGCGGGGTCGTGCAAGATATGGGGTAGATGAGAGCCTGCAGCGTCTTCTTGTACACATGGGTTTTCTATAGAACGGAGAACGTGTATTTTAATGCACGGGACACACGACAACACTACAAAAAATGATCTTGTGGCGATGTTATCAATATTTCGGTTGTTAAACTCACCAGCTCCTCGTCCTTGATCGAGGACCGTGCAGCCATAGAAGACGCGATCCCCGCCTTCCTGGCTTGGACGAGCGACTGAGCCACAGGCGACAAAGGAAAGTTTACTTAATATTAGCGTTGAACATACACACACACACACAACCCACAACCAAGCACACCCCCAAAATAATATCACTAAAACGGAGGGGGTCAGTACGGTTAAAAAGGTGAGTGGGGAGGTTGTAAGGGTGGTGAGTAGGGTTACAACACAAACATGTTTTATATACTTGTAGAAATATATACATACGTATGTGTATATGTATATTAATAATTACGCACATTATCCCTGTTGGTGAATTATTACCGGATGATCAGAAAATACACGAGTAATATTAGTTTAATATTAGTAAGAAGTAATCATTTATAGAAATGTTAATATTCTGAAGCAAAAGCAGCGTCTGACAAAAAAATTGGATGGTTAGTAATGTTTTCAACCCATCGGTGATTTCCATGGCACAGCAAGTAAGAGAAGAAACAAACCAAAACAGTGGGGGGGGGGGGGGGATTAGGTGATTTACTGATAATATCAAGTAGGGAGAAAAGGCTTCCCATGACCAAGAGGATGCATGCAAACGTTTTAATTTGTGTTAAACGAGCAGTCTGAGATCAATACATGCTGCAAGACATTCAGGTTGGAGGCAGCTGCTGTTTTATTAGTCCTACTTGATATTTTGTGGTTTAGTAAAAAAAAAAGGGAGGGGCAGCTGGGTTCTATTAACTTACCATAGCCTGACCAAGGAGAGTGAATGCATTCAAGAGAGTTGTGGGGAATAGTTTCGGGGGGTTTCAGAGAGGAGGGAGAGAGAAATTAACAGTCTGGTTTCATATCTGTCTCGATAACAATCCCATGTGTAGCTCAGAGGTCAAACAGTAACTGTTGAGTTCCTGCAGGTGGCCTCACGAACAGAAAGACATGAACTCGCAAAGAAAGTACAGAACAAACAGGGTGATATATGACGTACGAGTGAAAAAAGAAAGATGTGTACTGACCACGTCGCTGACCAAGGGGATTGGCTTCTTTTTACGCAGGTCTGGCATACTGTCGATTCCATACAGACCAGGACCACCACTGTGCACGGAAGATAAAATTGCGTGAATAGATAAATAACGGCCTCAGGGCACAACATGGTCACAGCAAGAAAATAAAATGAAAAAGGGGCAACTATAAATAACTTACCCCGGTTTGACCCAGGCCTGTCTCGGGTTGGATTCTTCATCTCGAACCTGGAAGATATTGAATATATGAATCTAGGCCGGGAGCTTACACAGACTCTCTCTCACACACACACACACACACACACACACACACACACACACACACACACACACACACACACACACACACACACACACACACACACACACACACACACACACACACACACACACACACACACACACACACACACACACACACACACACACACACACACACACACACACACACACACACACAGCAGTATTGTTATGAGAGGAAAACAACAGGTAATGGAAAAGTTCAATTTGGTTTAGTTTCACCTCTCTGATGTCACAGAACATGCAATGTAAAAAAAACAAAACAAGTGGTAATACTTTTAAAAGACGGGCACAAATAAACATTGATGAAGTTTATTTGTATGCAGATACAAAACGACAGATAAAGTTGTGGTTCACAGGTAAGCAGCTGAATTTAAGACACATGTAGTATCATTAGGATTTGACGTGCGCTTAAGCGTTACTGAATATTTTTGCAATAATTTTCAATTACACAGAGACGAGCAAAACAAATAATGGGGTAAACAATAACCACAAATATCAGACAGCGATTGAAATCCACAGAAATAAAGAACAGTGGCTTAAATGTGGAGCCAATGTTGGATGAGTGACCTGATTGTCTTCTCTCCAACACTCTGCCAAGTAAAAACAAAACAAATCACAGAAGTGTTAGGAGTTTGTGTGGAGAAGCTGCAGGTTAGAAAATTTGCAAGACAGAGAAACTAAATCGACTAATCAACTTAATTCTGTTTAACATAAAATCAAATTTGATGATTGCATTATTTAAAGATGTACAGAGAGGTGGCAAATTAAAGGAAAACCAAGAGACAGTATCTTAGTCAGGTGCTTCTTCCATTAATTAGTCACCATTCTGTATTTTTAATGTTTTTATTACTGGACTTGCATACCTGGGATGAACTCATCTTGCGACTGGGATCCCTGAGACCCTTGAGACCCCTGAGACCCCTGGGAGCCATGGGAGCCATGGGACCCTTGGGACCCCTGAGCAGATTTGGACAGTCTATGACGGGTTTGCCTCTTTTCTCTCAGAATGCGCTGGAAGTTTGCGATACGCTCTCTGTGACCGGCATCAGTAGGTTTTCCTTCATTGACCTCGTCAACAACATGGTTTTCCTTGATTGGACTTAACCGCACCTCATCTGTTACGGGCACTGGATCCAGTGGAGCCTCCTCTTGCCTCGGTGGAGAAGGAGCTGGTGTCAGATCGAGGTTGGACTGGTCCCCATCTGTTGGACGTTCTCCTTCTCCCTGGGACATTTCCACTGAGTGGGGCGGAGTAGTAGTGCAGGGAGAGTGGCTCACTTGGGGGGATGCTTGAAGATTTAATGAGTCAGGTGTCTCCCCACAATCTACATACACTGAAGCCTCACTTTCCTCCTTTGGAGTGACGAATTGTTCCTGATTCTCCGATAGACTAATGTCTCCTTCTTCCTTAATGTCTGCATCGTTTTGCTTCTTCTTGGTTTCACTGACTTGCCGGATAGGGGACAGGGATGCCTCCAACCCACTAACGTCTGTCCCTTCTTCAGGGTTGGATCCTTCCAACTTTTTTAAAGCCCCTTTCAAAGCTGACCTAAAAGTGAGCACAGCCTTGCTGAAAGTTGTTACATCAAAACCTACATTGGGGGTCTTGGCTAAACCCTCAGAATCTATTACAGAAGACGCCTGGGACAATGATTCTCCTCCATCACCCCTGGAGATGCTGGGATCTGTCCACTCCCTATCCAAGCTATCAGCGGACCCTAGATCAAGAGTGTGACCAGAAGACGGACAATCATCACACGGTGAATGTGACTCCGGATAACCATCATCACAGTCCGTCAACAGAACAGTGGAGCAGCTCAGGCTCCTGGAGGGTCCACTGTCCAGATCATTTGCACAGGCGTCCACGGTGTGGTAACCTGAACTATACGAGTAGGGACAGTTTGTAGCGTAGTTGCAGTTCAGTTTTTCTTCCTCAGTTTGTAACCTGGTGGTCTCCAGTCCACCGTACTGGAAGAGCTGGAAGGAGAGTTGCAATGGAGTCCGAACAGCCACGAGAGATGCTCAGAACTGTTGTGTGAAGAGGGACCTGGTGTGGTGCTCCGTGTTTCATCCGTGGCACACCCGTCCCAAACATGAACACAGTTATCCACCTCTTCTCCGCTGTTGGCAGAGGAGCAGAAGTCCTCCTCGCTCCAGCCTCCCTCTGCACTTCTACTGTGCTGGATATCAGCAGAAGAAGTCCACGTAGCATACTCGGTTTTACCAGAAAGAAAATCTGCTTCTGGAAAGTTGGAACTGTGACAAGATGACAAAGAGCTGGTGCTTCGGTATTCATGGGCACCATGAAGCTCCAGGTAGCAGAGGTCAAGGTCTGTAGTCTTTAGCATGTTTAATTTCAAACTCTGCTCTTGGCTCAGTTGGTCCGTTTGCTGGTCTGGCCGACTGAGAGCGTTTCCATCAACGTGCCATCGTTTAAATGTTCTGTGAGAAGGTAGACATGTTAAATCTTTGCGGTCCAACACTGGACTAGTGTCTCTACAGTAAAGAGACGTGATAGCATTCTGTCTACCCAGGCTTCCGCGCCTGATACGGGGTGTTTCGGAAACATGACTCGGATGAGCTGCAGCCGAAGCCCCAGAGTACATCTCACCTATTTCACTGAGCACTGCATCCACACAACAAGATACTTCATCCACTGAGCCTCGCACAGATGTGAGATACAGCCTCAGGTCAGAAATCTCCTCCTGGATCTTGTTGATGCCTTTTAGCTCTTTCATGATATGTTCCACTATGTTACCAGAGCCTTGTTCTGATTTCTCCTCCTCCTCCTCTTCCTCCACATTCTCTTCTTTACTCTTGGTCCTGTCCGTGAGCCTGGATATAGCATTGTCCAAAATCCCGATGCCATCCTGGCAATCGGAAATGGTGTTGTCAGCTTGGCAGCAGGTAGTGTCCACCAATGACTGGACATGCTGGGACCTATCCTCTGCCCCCTGCAGGCACTTCTGCGTCGTTCTGTGAAGGCTTTGCCCAATTTTGGGGCTCTGTGATCCCTTCCTCTGCAGATCTCGCCTCTTTGGCGAGGCTGGAGGTAGCTCTGAAGTGTAGGGTTCATCATGACCACTGAGCTGTCCTCTGGGGAACATCCCTGAGGAGTGGCACTCGTGATTAGTTGTTCCCACACATGGACAAACCAGTGCCTCAGTGACTCCGCCTTAGAGTGGTGTGAGAACAAGTTAGGACCTTAAACTGAAAAACGACTAAAACTGAAAATGAGTGCTGACACGATGACTGACTTAAGGAAACTGCATTATTTTGACAACAAAGCAGTGGAAACTGGAAAGTTAACAAAATCAAATAAATATGCTTGTTATACTTATATAAACTATTTCATGACCAGAACACTAGAAAGCGCAAATAGGAGTAAAGAATTAAAACTTCTGACACTGTGATTACAAGGTAGTTGTCAGCTGTCAACAAACTATGACCATGCAAAGTTCGGTTAGCGTGTGAGAGCGAGAGACGGTACTCGTCTGTAAAGTTAGGACACGTGATGGACAGTATTGTCTTTACTGACCTCCACTGAGTGGCAACTTGAAGAACGAGCACCATGCAGCTGCTTAGACCTCTGTAATTAGGATGCTTTGGAAAGACAGCACGGTAATTACATGACAGGTCAATTCTCTCCTCTGAGGCGCTGTCACTCGTTCAGACCCCTGCCAGCTGCACAGCTTGATAGCTCTGACCCCTAGCCTACAGCCTGTGTACTTATATGTTCTGTCTACTTATATGTTTACACCGGGGATCAGAGAGAAACTGCATTTGAATCTACGTCCTGTACTCACGACAGAATTGACAATAAAGTTGACTTTGACTTTTATACAGGATTTACTGTGTGGCCAGAACGCAACATAAATCTGTCTCTTATGCTCACTCCAGAGTAAATACTAGACGGAGATCAGTGTTGTCATATTCGTCAATAGAGAATAACCACGTGAGGTGTTAGACAAATGTTTTTTGAACTTGAATTCAAGTAAAGCCTTAGACAAACGCACTAATCATTGCAGCACAGTTTCTAGCTTTTAAAGTATCCGGCTCAAGAGGGATGTTTACCTCAGGTAGGAGATAAGGTATTTCATAAGATATCATAGTAACATTACATGCAATGTGCCTTCATTATAGTTTCGGGACGAGAATTTCCCTTTTCCATTTGGTAAGTTATTCTAAAGAGTGAATAGTTGATAACTACATTACACTCCCACTGCACGGAAAGTATTCAATATGCATTTTAGCCCTGAAGCTGTGTACCAGCCTGATAAGAGATTAGAAGGAAGAAAGGCCTTTGAGAATATAATTTTTTGTATCACTACTCTGAATTAAAAATGTATATATTATGAAATTAACTATTAAACTATCATTGTCTAAATGTTCTATCATTTGTGATGAATTATTTAATTCTCTGGCTTGAATACATTTGCTGAACAACACGTTAAATATTAAATAATGTTCAGCTCATGTACACTTCTGAGGGCCATGATCCCCTGTGTGTGTGTGTGCACTATAATAGTCAGTGATTTATTAGGGAACTAATAAAATAAAAGGTTGATGGGGCTCGTTAGGGGTCAAACCCATTTCCAGCAACAGAATGCAGCAATCTCTTATCTCTCTTTACTAAATGGTTTGTGGCCTGGATGAAAAATACTTTTAAAGTTATAACTTGATCTATAACTTGACATTTTCTACCATCATCTAAAATTCAGATCCACTGAAACAAGCGGAAGTTCAGGATACTTTTTGTCAAAGATCTTTTCTAAAATACATTGAGCAAATGCAGTTTTCATGTAAAACGTGCATTAACATGCATTATTGAATCAGTCCACACAAACTTGAACTAAATGCATATAGAGATGTATTAAAATGAAAACCTCACCTTACCTTATATGGTTATAATCCTGATAATTAAAAGAAAGAACAACCTGTAGATATCGTCTTTCAAAAATCTGTAAAATCCACACTAACGATCCATAAGGGGGATTTATGAGGGGGTCTCTGCCTCAATCAATCCTGCAGAACTTGCAGAACACTGGAAACAGACGAATCCTTAATTTCTACCAGCAGAACGTCAAGCGCGACAGTGGCAAACAACAACCTCGCAGCGGTTCCCCCTCAGTTAAGTAGCCATCTGCACATCCCCTCCCACCCTCTTGCTTTCTCTACTCGCTCTCCCTCCGTCCTCTGGCGATGCATTCCAGCACGAGGGTAATCTGAGGCTGTAAGACAGCCAGCACTCAATCTCACTCACTCTTCTCTTTACCGTTTCCACATCTGCCTGCTGCCGCGACTACCAATGTTTCTCCTTCAATTCACAAAAGTCCGTTTGTAGCGGTGATAAAATACACCAGCGACACTCAGTGATTTCTATTCAAAGTTTGAAGCTCAGTGATATGATTTGCCGACGTGTGCCACTGCCAAAAATCCTCGAGGAAATTGTAAACATGTCACGCGTCTCCTTTCTTTCTGATTTTTCTATTTGAAACAAGCCTGTAAAGATGTTTTAGTGTCACGTCGGGCGTTCTTATTATTATTCTGGTTTCTGTGACACCGCTTGACAGCTTAACAACCAATTCTAATTCATTACAGTCTTCTCCGCATTTTGCTCTGTGTCCTAAGTGTTTCCCTAAGTCCTGTAATAAATGGCAGTCAGACAGCTTTCATCTGGCTCTCCATTTACACTCATGTGTCTTCAGGCAGGCGTCACTTACAGTACATGTTCGTCTCGACCAGTCCATGGAAAGCAATCATTGTAATGGAGCCAAGCGACCAGGCTACGAGAGGCTACTCATTTACTGCCACACCATGAAAAGATTAATGCAGGGGACGAACCAGTTAGCTGAGAGACTCTGATGTTTTCATTATGAACACTCTCCAGAGAGTTTAGATGGACGCAGGATACACAGGATAGATGCACATTCTCCAGACATGGTTAGAAATTGGTCTGGTAGGACACTACAGGGCATCTGATGCTAAAAAAAAAAGTCTTTGCTATGTGAATTTGAGGACATTGGATACACAGACGTTAACAATCATCTAATTCCGTCTTATTCAGAAAGATAAGTGGCTCTTTGTCACCTAATGAATAAAATAAATAATAACTTAATCAGAAAAATTATACAGAGTAGAAAAATGGGAAATAAACAAAGGATAAACATCTCAGAAATTGCCAGGTCTCCTCATCCCTTAAATTGTTTTCTCTCACTAGAAAAGAGGCTAATGTGAAGATAAGATTAATGAATGAAGACTGAGACAGAGGAAGCAAAGATTGAGAATATAAAATGTACTGCAAAGGTGATATATAAAAAATTGCACATCATCACACATCACCATTTAATCAGCAAATGTTTGCTGGACCATTGTGACCAGTTATGACCAGTTAGCTATACAATAAAATCAAATTCTCTCACTCTCAAGTAGAAAATGATTTCTGGGGTGAGGATGAATGGATGAAGCATTGAATCCATAGAAGTATCACTATTACAGCTCAGAGGTCATGAAAAATACAAAATACAAATGACAGAGACACTGCAGATATTATATGATTCTAATACATCTCAGTGCATATTCCTAAACAACCAGAGAGGTTCAAATAAACCAAATTAAAAGAATTGGGAGTGTTTGTCAGACATGTGTATGTGTGGTGGGGTGAGGAAGAAGACGAGGGTCAGAACATATGTTGTGTCAGACATTGGGGTCAAACACAGGAAACAGTTCCTACCTCCCGGAGCTGAACCCTGACTTTATTGATGGCCTTCAACCAGTGAACTCTAGATGGGGAAAACGGTAACGGTGGTCCATCATCATGGAACCTAGAACGTAGAACCAACATGAATTTAACAGTCAAGTGGCAGCATCTTCATTGTAGTAAATACACAGCCAAGTTGAGTTCTGAAAGAGGAAAGTACCTTTGGAGTTTAGACGACACTCTCTCCACTGGGGTGCCATTTTTCAGGCTTCGTCCTGATTCCGGAGTCAGCGGATGAATCTCCTGCTCGCCAGCCGGAGAGTCTCCATTGGTGGGGGCGTGTCCGTTGGTGCGTGGCTGTCCATTGGAGGAGGGGTGAAAGCCGGTGCTGTGGTAGGAATGGAATGACTCCTCCAGTTCGGACCCTCCGGTGCTCTCATGGCCACTAAGCTGGGAGCTGGTCTGGCTCAGGTTTCCTGATGACCCAAAACGACTACTTTCCACTGGACTACATTGGTGAGAGAGGAAAATATATTCAATATTAAGAGAATTCTATTACTAAATATATATATATATGTTTTTCCCTTTAGCCAAAGCTAGATAAGAGGGGATTGTTACATAAAATTAATGTTAAAAACAGAAAGTTTTAACTTTTTAAACTGCTGAAAAGGTCAATTAAAGATTTCTGGGACGTAACAAACCCAACTTATCTAATAAAAAGATTTACAAACAAACAAAGCAAATGTCTACGTTTATCAATATCCTCTCTAAGGATTGATTGGTATCGTATCCGCACAAAGAGGCTGTTGCATGAAGGAAAATAATAAAAATGTTCATTTAAAACATTAGATTATCGTCAATTTTGTGATGTGAGGTACAAAATACCTTGTCCTTACTAAAAAGGTTGTATTTCTGCACACGATTATATCTGCATATTAAAGTATATCTATGCAGACAGTAAAACATGCAGAGTTGTGTTTTAAATCGTTACTTTACATAAAGGTGGAATTTCATAACCAAGTTCATTTTAAGGGCAAAAGTGCACATATGTTGTGAGGAAGTTTAAAATTGACTTTAAAATTATTATTCCCAATTTAAAATGATAGACAACACAAATGAGAATTCCACGGTCAAACAAAATGTACAGTACTTGTAATGTCATGATGGTCATTCTTATATTTAATAAACTAAAAATGAAAACTTGACACGCTGTTGACACATTTGAATTTGCTAAGGATATTTTGGACTATGAATCTTTGAGGATTATGATCCAAATGAACATAATGTAAATATAAAAGTTCAGTCAAACCAATCAGTCTTTGTTAGAGTAGTAGTTCATCTAATCATGTCTTAAATGCAGTAATTAATTACTTTACATTTATTTTTTTAATTGTCCATGTACAAATATGCACATTTTGTTTTGGAATTCTGTTTCAAAATCACAAATGAAGTTATGGGAGATGCTAGA
Source organism: Reinhardtius hippoglossoides (assembly GCA_006182925.3). Classification (NCBI taxonomy): domain Eukaryota; kingdom Metazoa; phylum Chordata; class Actinopteri; order Pleuronectiformes; family Pleuronectidae; genus Reinhardtius; species Reinhardtius hippoglossoides. The sequence continues at coordinate 2,826,354 of CM031687.1, forward strand.
CATGAAATTACACATATCAAAGAATAGACACATCCACACACAGAGAGACAAATATGTAACATCAAGCTACAACTGAAATGAAACTGGTGAGGATGGATTGCAGAGCTGGACAGGGAATACATTTTTTCCAAAATGTCAATGCATTATAAATGGTGAGGGATAAAACCATTTATCATGCTTTTACTAGCCTTTTTGCATTCAACAGATCCTTCTGGTTGTCCAGCTGCATTCCAGAGGTCGGACCTGCAGAGGGGGTTGTTTCTACAAGCCTGTCCTTCTCCTTTGGGGTCAGGGATGCTGAAGGATCTACTTCAGGAGTGGAGATGCAGATCTGGGGGTTTTCTACATCGTTGGAACCTACCAATTTAGGTTTTTGGGCATCAGAGGTTGCAACCTTTTGTACAGTGGGCGTTTGACCACTTGTTGCTGTGTTGATAGTTTTGGGTTGAGATGTTACAACTGGAACAGCCTGAGGCTTGGGTGGCTCTGCCTGCCAGGGGAAACTTATTTTGGTCCCAAATAATGAAGTGCTGGGTGGCTCTTGTTTCCCAGCAACAGGCTTTTCCTCTTGGAACAAACTGCCAGAAAGGTTTTTAAATCCTGAAAACAGACCACTCCCTGCTTCTGTTTGAGCCCCTGATGGAGCACCTGTTGACATTGCAGGTGAAAATAAGGATCCAAGAGATTTCCCCGCGTCACTTTGAGCTGATATAAACCCAAACAGAGACTTGGCCTGGGGTGGCTCTGTTTTATTGGGCAACTGAGTAGGTTGAGGCGCTGTATCTCCTTGTTGGGTATTAGGTGGGGCTGATTTTTTCGTTACTCTCAGGGTCTCCCTTGATGACCATGGGCTTCTCGTGTATCACCTCTCCATCAACAGGTGCCATTTCTTTTGTGGTGTTATCCATCTGACTGGTGAGGTCACATGTGCTGCTTATTAAAGCACTTGAAACAGCAGCGGTTTCTGGACAAGCTGCCTCAGATGACACACCACTACTATCCGTTAGGCTGCCAGATTTAACTGATCATTTTCTGGTAAAGTTGACTCCACCGTGTCAGTAGCAGGTGGAACTTTTTGTATGACACTTTCATTCTTAATCTGTGGTTGTGGAGTAGTGCTAGATGTTGACTTGGGCTCAGCTGGCACTGGTTCAGATGGCTTGGGTGGTTGTGCCATACCACCAAATAAAGATCCCCCTATGCCCCCAAGAATTGAGGCTCCAGTCTGTGATCCTGCAGTTTGAGCGGTGACTCCTCCAAACATTCCTCCAAGTAAAGAACCGCCTGCCTGTGCAGTTGCTGCAGATCCGCCAAACATGCCACCTAATAAAGATCCACCAGTCTGGGGACCTGCAGACTTGGCAGAGGATCCTACTCCAAACATCCCACCTAATACTGAGCCTGCTGTAGTAGGGGGGGTTGTTTGTGGACCAGACTGAGGCGCAGACCCTTTGAATAAACCTCCCAGTAATGATCCCCCTGTCTGTGGAGCGACTGTCTGGGTGTTTGAACCTCCGAAAATACCCCCTAAAATTGATGGTCCAGTCTGACCAGTACCAGCTTGAGGTGTTGTTCCTCCTAGTCCAAAGAAGGAGCTCTTGTTCTGTTGCTGATTGCCTTCAGGAGCTGCAGTTGCTGGTTTGAACAGAGAGGACATAAAATCTGTAACTTTATCCGCTGATGAGTCAGCAACAGATTTCTCTGGCTCTGGAAGCGTCTGTTGTCCCTGAACCACAGAACTTGCTGATTGAGTGGCTGGTGTTTCCTCTTCTATTTTAGGTGGAATTGAATCTTGAGCTGATGGACCACTCACATCCTCTGGTCTCTCCACTTGTTGTCCTGGTGCACAATTTCAGATTCTTTATGTTGAGTAGTTTCAGCGAGAGTAGTTGGCTTAATAGCATCTTGGCAATTACCTTCTTCTGTGAGTTCGGTTTTGGAAAAGCTTTCCTCGAGACTCGGGGCTGTACCATCAGGTTGCTGTAGTGTTTCTACCTGTTCTCTGCTTTTGGTAGTAGTATCAATTGCAGATGTGTCAGTAGTAGCTGAAGCGTGTCATCAGTGGGCTTTGGTAGAGCAGTTACACTTGAAGTCGTATCAGCAAGAGCTGTGGTTAATATTTTCTTGTCATCACTAGATGTTGGTGTAGCTGTTGCAGTCGGTGTTGAAGGTGGAGCAGATCCTCCAAAGGCTGAAAGCAAACTTTTACCAGGTATCTCATTCGGAACAGAAGCTCCAGGTAAAACACCACCCAGAGGAGACGTACCAGTCTGCACAGTGGTGGTTTGAGAAGATGAACCCCCCAAAATACCTCCCAATATAGAGCTGCTATTTGGGGTTGTTGAACTTCCAAAGAATCCACTGAAGGACCCACTATTCTGAGATGTTGCAGTTGAAGCTGCAGATCCTCCAAAAATCCCTCCCAACACAGATCCTGCTGTCTGAGATCCAACAGCTTGGGGAGCAGATCCGCCAAATAAGCCACCAAGTAAGGACATTCCTGCCTGAGGAGCAGAGGCTCCAGTCTTACTGGGGTCAATCTGAGGTGCAGATCCGCCAAATAACCACCAAGTAAGGACGTTCCTGCCTGAGGAGCAGAGCCTCCAGTTTTACTGGGGTCAATCTGAGGTGCAGATCCTCCAAATAACCACCAGTAGGATGTTCCTGCTGAGGAGCGAGCCTCCAGTTTATGGGGTCAATCTGAGGGCAGTCTCCAATAACCGGTAACGATCCTCCAGTTGAGAACAGCGTTTGGGGTCGAGCTCCAACATGCTCCAAGTAAAGAACTTCCAGTCTGTGGAGAGGGCTGAGGAGCTGAACCTCCAACTGAAGATAACAAGCCTTTGGCTGGTGTGTCCTTGGGTACAGACCCTGGTGCAGTAGTTGTAGGACCTGTCTCTCGAGGACCAAGCTCAGTACTTTTTCCTGGACCATCAGAAAGTAATCCAGTTTGTAAGGATGGAGCTTGTGGGCCAGATCCACCCGACATAGACAACAGACCAGAGGCTGGCGGTTCTTTAGGGGGAGCAGGATCCTGGGTTGCGCTTTCTGTGCTTGTTTCCTTTTGCAAAGTGACACATTCTGAAGTTGGTTGCACAGATGCAATATCAGTGTCTTTGATTGTAGTATCTACTGTGGTATCTGCAGTGCTATCTGTGGATAGTTTAGCACTAGCATTGCTCTTTTCAGTTGATATTTGACTGATCGTTTTTGACACTGGCACATGGCTACTGGAAGCAGATGACATTTGGGTAGAACGTTGTAGATTAACAGTGTTTGGCTCATTAGTACCAGTGACAATAGCAGATGATGATTTTGAATTTTGTACTTTAGTTGCTGCAGTTCCTGGTGTAGAAGACATGTTTGCACTTCCACCGGCTCCTGGTGTTTGAGGAGTACTGGGGCTGCCAAACATGGAGAACAAAGATTTTCTTGGACTCTCATTAGAGCTAGACAATCCACTCAACATTCCACCGAGAACAGAAGTGGCTGACTGCCCTTGTGCTTGAGGTTGCACTTGTGGTTTGGATTGTGTCTGAGGTGCACCATGTTGAGTTTGTGATTGAGGTGCTCTTTGCTGAGATGACGCTGTTGCTGGGTGATTCTGTGAAGGACTGGGTTCGTTAAATATTGAGAACAATCCCTTCATTGGGCTTTCAGTTGAACTTGATGAACCAGACAAGATTCCTCCTAGAATAGATCCTGTCTGGGCTGTAGACTGTTGGGTGTTGGAACCAGTGAACATGGAAAGGAATCCTGCAGATGGGGGCTCTTTTGGAGGAGCAGCTCCCTGTTGAGGTGTCTCAGGGGTAGGCTTGGTTTGAGGAGGTGTTTGCAGAGGACTTGATCCTCCAAACATTGTTAATAAACTTTGACCAAGTGATTCCTGTTGGGGAGGTTGTGGAGCTGCACTTGGAGGATGTGGTTGAGGCACAGACCCAGTTTTAGATGCAGCCTGTGGAGGATTTGGTCCACTAAACATTGATAATATACTTTTACCAAGTGATTCTTCTTGTGGAGCTGTAGCTGATGCAGGTGTGGGTCCAGCTGCTGTTGCTCCTGTGAGCATTTCTCCAATTGAAAACCCAAATAGCCCACTGGATGGTTTAGTTGCTGCTTCTTCTTTTGTCTTTTCTGAAGGAGGTATTGTAACCGACTGGCTTGTAGCAGGGCCTGCAGAAGAATTGGGAGGAAATACTTGGGAAATACTTTTGTTTGGAGGCTGTGGGCGAGAGGTTCCACTTTGGTCCATAGTTCTTTGTCTCTGTATACCCCTAGGTTTAGCTGCTGATGCCAGTGAACTCTCAGTAACACTGGGTTTCATTTGCTGCTTTTGTGGTGTAGATGGTTCAGGACTAAACAAGCTGCTTATTGATCCAAATAGACTTGAAACTCCTGTAGCCTCTGGTAATGAAGCAGTGCTGCCAGTTTTGTTTTGCTGGTTGAGAGATGTCTGAGAAGATTTCTGGGGATCTGGCTTGGTTTCCTCTATGCCTACTGCTGATTTCAGAAAGGTCATGAAGCCGGCCTGTGGCTGCTCAGATGGCTGCTCTAATGGGACGTCCACTGGCTTATCAGTTCCAAGTTGTCCGGGTGGTAACGGTTTAATAAAAGATTCTTTTGATCCTAAAGGCACTGTGGCAGTGGGCGGTGATGGCGGCGGGGCTGCTTGTTGTGCCATGGTACTCTGACGTGAAAGTCTAGGTTTCTGTGTAGTTGTATGAGATTGTGTTGCGGGGGGAGTCGCTTGAGCAGTCGTCGGTACTGTGGGTAAAATTCGTCCCGTTGTGGTACCTGGCCTCTGTATTTCTTGTTTAACAGTTTCTGGCTGAGTCACAACAGCGGTAGATTCTACCTTGATTATCTTTGACTTCAGACTTTGGAATCCTGACGAAAGAATGTTCTTAGACTGTTTGTCAGTAGCTTGTTCACACGAGGGTATGCTGGTTTTGTTCGGTTCCACCTGTGATGTTTTGCCTACAAAAGAGGATATGAGGGAAGAAATCTTCCTGACTTGACGGTTAGGTATCTCTTCTCCTGGAGACACTCTCTTCCTCCATTCTTCCTCTGATACATCATCTGCATGCTTTACTCTAACCCCAGTGGATGAACGCCGGCGTTGGCTTGGTTGGTAACAGTTGTAAAGTAGCTGCTGATTGGAATCCATCATAGGAGAAGAGTTCAAGGAAACAGCTACCTTCTGAGCTAGGAACGTCTTGATTTCCTGGTTGTTCCAACAAGGACCAGTATAGTCTTTATTGCGACAAGAAAGATCAATAATATCTCTGTTCTGGTCTTCATAGACATTACTGGGCCGTCTCGAATCCATCCTGACTTTGTTTAAAATGTAAGATGTGAAATCTACTTCCTGTTGCCCTTTTGACAGAAAGGAATTTTCGAACATCTCAGAGAACTGCTCAGATTTAGATTCATTATCTGATTTCCTTTTCGATAGGCAGAAGACAAATCTAAGGGGGCATTGAGGAGTTGAGAATCACAGTGATCCTGACCAGGTAGCCAAAGAAGCTCATCCTCATTGTAAAGCGGAATTTTAAAGCCACAGACCGAAACCATTTCATCGTGCAGCCACGCACTGGGAAAGCTTTCTTGTTTCTGTGTAGACTCGCCTTCAGGACCACATGCATAGACATATTCACCTGCTGTATCTGTAAGTAAGGCATAAATGTACTCATGGTCTGTGTAAACAAAGTAGCCACAGTCCCCATCATCTGCTGGCCACCACATCCCTTGCTCCAAAAGTGCGAGCCACTGCTGATACCATTCAGTGTCCTCAAGATAAAGGGAGTCTTCTACTTCTGTATTGGCATTTGGGGGACGCTCCGAATCCACTGTTCTGTCCAAATTCAATGGATTCTGATGGATCCTGCCGTCAGAATGAAAGTTTGGTAAGACTGCGTTATCCATTCCATTTTTCCAGTTTGCTGAATAAGATAAACTTGGTGCAGTCTCCTCATAATAGCCTTCATGATATGAAACCCCATTCAAGCTGTAAGTGCTACCACCATTAAACTGGCATCTCCCAGACTTCCCAGTGCTTTGTTGTTTAGTGGTTAGGTTCAATGCACCCTCCTCATTAGGTGGATATTCTGCACTTTGCAAGTCAACATAACTGTTCCACAATTTCCTCTTGGGATATGGCTCAGCATTCCTGTGTTCATCGTACTCATATGGTCCAACTTGCCCTTGGGGACAAACAAACCCTTGCCACTGGGAAGGGGAGTTAATTGGCTGATTGATGTTTGGAGAGCTGCAGTGAAGAGGAGGGGCCTGTAATGGCACTCCTTCACAGTTCTGGCTATACCCTGGATCTTGTCCCTGAAGCTGATAATTCAGTGACTCGTTCTGAAACTGCTGCCATAGAGCACTTTCACGGATCCATTGGTTTTCATCATACGAAGGACTTACTCCATAAGGGGACAACTGGTCTTGGTAAAACTTTGACTTGTAGTTCCATATAAAGAGGGGGTGCTTCCACCAATATATGGCTGCATGTTCTTGATTGAAGAACCTGCATTGCTTTGTAAAGGGGAATTAATATGTCCTGTACTAAAAGCCATTGGGTGACCTAACTGAAGTGAGCCATAATAATTTAACTGTGATAAATTACCTGTGCTGACTGATGAGTAGGACGCCTTACTCTGAAGAGATCTTGCATAAGTAGTTGATGTTCTCAAGTCTAAACTCTGAGTATCAACAGTGACAGGTGCACTTATCATAGCATGTCTGCTCTGCCCTGGATTGAGAGCCCTTGGAACATCGCTTTGACGGCAGTCTCTTCCAAAATCACTGGTTGTATTCTCTAATAATCCTGAATGTACCTCTGGTTTTTGTTCTGTCATCTGACCTGATATTTCAACTTGTTTATGAGTTAAAGAGTCCTCGGTTACATTCTTGCTGAATAATCTAGTTAAAAGCCTTTGCTGGCCAGTTTGTGAAATCCTCTTCTCTTTCATCGCATACTCTTGTGTAGATTGATGAGTAAAATCAGCAGGTGCCTGTGTTTGTGGCGGGTTCGTCATTGTTACTGTATGATTATCGGCTTTTGGATGATACGATTGTGCATTTGATGTCTGGCAGGTTGTGTCTGTGTTTTCAGATGATTTTGTTAACTTATTAAACAACCCTGAGAGCACTCCAGACTGACTTTCTCCAGACTCCGGCTGAGTAGGTTGTTGAGCCATATTTTCTGAGGAGGATTTGAATAATCCAGACAGTAGACCACTTGCTTGTGTGGTTTTTGTGTTGTGGTGTTTTGTGGTTGAGTTTGACTGGAATTGGGGACATTAATCGTCTTTGCTTGCTCATGGCTGGATATTCTTGGGGCGATTCCCTGCTGCTGGGCTGTTGGCTGCTGTTTTGTATTTATGCTGTCTGCTGAAGCAAATTTAAAAAGACCAGATAAAAGACCACCTTGTTGGGACTGGGACTGCTGGAGTGGAACAGTTTGTTGTCGAGTAAAACCTGGTTTACAAGTGTCCTGTTGGAACTCTTGCCGACTTGGCGTTCTCTTCCTGAGCTGAGGCCCACGCTCTGAACCTGTGATATGCTGTTGTTTGACTCCCTGTTGATTCTGTTCAAAGCTGTTGTACTGGTTCTGGCCTGTTTGGCTGCCTGAAACATTCTCAGACGATGCAAATTTCAGCAAGCCAGACAATAGCCCCTTTTGCTGAGGTTGTGTTTGTTGAAATTCATCCTGGGTCTGCTGCTGACCAGAGTAATCGCTGTGGGTGTTCCTCTGCTTCTCAGCTTCAGATTGCTGTGTGTTGTGTGGTATATTTTCTGTTGAGGAAAACTTCAACAGCCCTGAGAGAAGCCCCCCCTTGGGAGGAGCTGATGAAGATTGTTGTGGGGGAGGGTGATGAGGAAACTGGGGGGGATTATTGCTCCTGGGGGGTTGATTGTTATGGGGAGCCTGCTGTGGCGAACTGCCAGACAGGTCACCTGGTAGACCCGAATTTAAGCAGTCCAGATAACAGTCCTCCTTGTTGTGGTTGATTAGAGCCACGTGAGAGACATCCTCAGCCGAGCTTCCTTTTATAAGACCTGTCAAAAAACTCTGTGATTCAGGCTGATTGGGAGGTTGACGCTGAACTCCATGACTAGCTGCTGTTGGTTTCTGATGTGATGTATCCTGAGATGTGACTCTGCTGTCCTGAGATTGTGAATTACCGGCCAAATTCTGGTCCACATTGGAGGAGGTAGGGTTGGGGTTAAATATACTGGAAAACCATCCTTTCTCAGTGCTTTCCTGCGGAGCAGCAGGATTCTGGGTAACGGTGTTGGAGGTTTTTAACGTTGAATCATGATGCGATTGCACAGGAGTCTGTATGTTCATGGAGGCACTAACATTCTCACTGGATGCAAACTTTAAGAACCCTGAGAGCACGCCTCCTTCTGCTTTGGGACGTTGCTGCGCGGAGACATTTTCCGAGGACAGGAAAGGCAGTGTAGGCTTGCTACTCGATGATGGGTCCTCTACTGGTTTTTGTTGACAGGGATTCTCTGCAGATCTAAATACGGGATACACTGCCAGAGGTGGAGCCCCCTGAGGTGGAAAGTGGCCAGCGGGTGCGATCAATGAACTTAAAGACTTTCTCAAGGGCTAAAGAACCCAGTGTTCGCTGATTGTGTTTGGCTAGTCGGCCTCGCTGGCCCAGGAGCCGGCACGTTGTCTTGTTTGGAAATCACTGGATTTTGTCTCCCATATATATTTTCATCTTGATTGTGTCCCAAATATGATTGTGATGAACTTCTTAATTTCCTACCTACTGCCATAGTCTCCTCCCCTTGATGCACACCTTGATGAACACCTTGAGAATATGTAGTTTCTGGTTCGTGGTTGTTTTCAGCTGAATTTTCCTTTACTCCTGCTGAAAAAAGTTTTAAAGGATTCAATTTCCCCAGGACAGAGTTTTCCGGAGCACTTTGAGGTTTGGTTGCAAACTCTGCTACGTGTTCTTTTGAATTTCTTTGAGTCTGACTCCACGTGGGAGCTTTTGTTTCTGTATCATGACCTTGTGTCTTGGCATCCTGTGGTAGCTGAGAAGACAGAGATCTGAATGATTTCTCAGGAGAGGTTTCTACAGGAGATACGACAGCTACAGGAGCGGAACCATTTGATTTGGGAATAAGAGACAATAGTTTGGTAAATCCAAATTGTGAGGATTGTCCTGATGGCGCTTGTGGACTCGGGACAGGCTGCTTGGGGGCTCCTCCTACTCGGTCAGTGAGAGAACTGAATAATGAGCTCATGGCATTTTTTACCCCTGAGACGCCCTGGTCAGGGGAATCCTGACACTGGGGGGTTTCAGCTCTTGGATCCTTTGCTGAACTCACTTGTTCATCTCCAAAGAATCTGTTCTGTTGCTACCCAGAGATGAGAGCCTGGATTTGCTTGATTTAGGAAGGGAACCGTACTTACTAATTTCCTCCTCTTTTTCAGCAAGGTATTCAGAAACTGTTTCAACAAGACACTGGAGCTCGTCCATAGGGTCGACATATTCATCACTTGGTTCCTCGACGGGCGAGAGCATTGCCTCTGGGGTCCATCCTCCAATTCTAGCTCTTCCAGGCTTCTTCTCCCGAAGACCCTGAGAATTTTCAGAGTGACCTTCGTAGGAGAGAGAATACCTGTCTGTGTAATGTCTGGCAATTTCAGGGTGAAAGTCTTCTGCTCCAAAGGCAATGTCGTCTATATCGTCCTCTGCTTCCATGGCGTAGTGCAGATCTTCAGAACCATCTAGATCAAAATTGAACCGCGCCCTCCTTCTAGAATCTTGCTCTTTTTTGTACGCCACATAATTCTCTAAAGTGTGGTCCAGCTCATTTTTAGCCCACATCCTTGTCTTGTAGAGAAGCCCATTCTTGTATGGCCTGAGGCATGATGTCATTCGCTCCTCCTCTTCCTGCATCTCTTCCACCTGCCTCATGAACAGCTCCCCTCTCTTCTCACGAAGCCGTGCGAGGTCAGAGGGAAAAGCCTCTTCTCTCACTTTGTCGGCCTCTGTACCGAGCACACCTCCCGGGTTCCTTATCGTTCTCTTTCGCCGTCGATCAATGGTGTCATAGCCCTCCGGGTAGGGGGCAGGCAGATAGCCACTGCGTTGAGTGTTTTGACGGATGGGAGTGTGCGATGGCTCAGGGTAAGCTGGTCCCACTCGAAGGATGACATTGTCCTCCTCGTCATCTAAAAAGTCGCTCAGCTGAGGTTTTCCATGCCCTTTATATCTGTTCTCCCACTCTTCGACCCCCATGCCAGAATCTACAGGTATGATTCGGACCCTTCCTTTCTGATTCAGCGATCTAGTTTTTTTATTTACAATAGATTTAACAGGATGGGAAAGAAGGAAACCAGGAAAGAAAGAAGCAGAAAACACAAGAAGAAACATGCAAAGAAAAAAACACAAGTTAAGCAGAAGGATAAATGGAAAAAATTAAGAGCAGAACACATTCATGCAAATGTGAAGACAAAATCATGCTTATCAGCTTAGTCGTCACATTTTTTAATAATATTGCACAAAAAAATGTGTGTGTGTGTGCGCCTATGTTCGCATGCGACTCTGTGAAATTAGATCTTTGTAAATCCCCACAGCAACAGTCATGCTTATCAGCGCTTCCACACTGAGCCTGCAACAGCCTTCATGATAAATGCATGTTAGATCACCAGCATATGGAACGCAATCACCAAAAACATGCACGTGCATCTCACTGACCCACTTCCATCTATGTGCGACAGACGGATTTCCTCTGGGATTTTTCTAAACCAAGTTCAGACCCTTTGAAACTACCAGAACTTTAACCAACGCAAACACACCCTCAAAAAGGAAAAAAAGGAAATTGCGAACAATGAGCTTTCCCTGGACGCATCCCATTGTTTCTGATCTACAATTATCCGGATCAAGCCTCTATCAGTCCACACAGGCAGATTTGCAGAAGTCTCGCCGGTAAACATGTATTTCATGAAAATCCACGAGTGCACAGAAGATGGTTCCGTGCACCAAGAGCATTTGTCTTACGGATGAAATCGAACCATGAAACTGCCGTGTGGTATAAATAAAAATAACACCAAAATACTTTTATAGCAGCAGGAAAGTGGATTCAGTTTCCCCCCCCTTTTTTAATATAAATTATAGTAACAATAACCACACGTAATTTAGTCTTTTAACTACATATGAATTCCAAATTTTGATTGAAGGTGTTATGGGTGACTGTAAACTTGGTCTACCTGCTTCCTCTCTGTTCCCGGTAGTCCAGGTCAAAACTGTGCACAGAGTCCGTGCAGGAGTCCGGGTGGTGCGGCAGCCGAGGCCCCATGGGGTACTGGTGCATGGAGGAGTTGGGCTGAGCCGTTGTGTGGTACCGCGGAGGCAGACTGTTGCTCGTCTCACTGCGGTAGTCGCTGTCGCGGTCATCTACGGCGCTGTCCTGGTCGTCTAGAGCTGCCGCGGGAAGATACACGTACGTTAAGTTGGCCCTGGACATCCGTAAGTATGTTCTAAAAATCCTTGCCAATTAAAAACCCCATCAGAAAGTGGGTAATGCATCCTAGGTGATAGTTTGTCTATAGCTGAGGGGTGAAACTGTGGAGCGTTGAAGAAATAAACAAACTTGGGTGATGCCAGGTCAGCAGGGAGCAAAGGTCATGCACTCTTAAAAGACTGGAGCCCTTATTCATGCAAGCTCTTGAGTTAAATGTTCGATTCTGGGTCGTGTGTTAATCTGCCTTGTCCTGTAGATTGATATGCAGATGTATGATTGGGTGTTTTCTGCTTTTCTACAAGACAAATAGAGAGAAATTTGTTCTGAAATAATGGTTACTCATCAGAGGTGCAGAAAAATATAACCTCAGACCTTTCCAACCCCGAGAATGACCTTAGAAAACAGGAAGCTGGGTTCTATCTCGTCAGAGCGATAAAGTGAGAGAGATAAAGATAAACTGATATCTGTTGAAGGTGATAAATAAATGTAGTGGAGCAAAGACTGCCACCTACCAGTTCAAATGAAACTGCAATTCATAGTCTAGGATTTGATAAGGGATTTTTTTTTAATGTATAGATATTACTATTATATTTAAATATGTTCGATATTAGTGTTATCATCCAATAACATGATAAAGTAAAAATGCTTTCTAAAAAAAAGGAGCCTGGTTTTTTTGTTAAATTTTCCTGACTGTTTTCTAAGATACAACACCAATAATTTAAACATTAAGTAAACATGGGTTGTTAAAAAAAATCATATGACAACAGCACAGAGAATAAATATTAGGAAAACAGCAGGAGAAGGAAATGTTTAAAAAAGTCAAGGGGGGGGGATTGAGGGAAACGGTGAGATTAAAATAATGAGAATTGAATGCAAGGAGACGTGATAGATCAGGTGTTATCGGGGGGGATGTGGGGCATTAGGACATGCAGAGCGGGGGTGGGGGGGGGGGGGGGGGGTGGCGTTGAGGATTAACCAGGGAGGAGAACTTCATCAAAGTGTGCTTTTACATACTCAGTGGGTCAGCCCATCCGAAATAGTTGCCTGGTGAAAGTGCAGATGTCAGAAGTGAGAGGTTCAGTCAAGAGGAGGTCGGGGTGCGAAAAAACCAAAGAATAAAGAAAAGTGTCCCTGTGTGTGTGGTGGTGGGTGGGTGGTGGTGGGGGGGGGATAAGGGAGCGGTTCTCAGAGTGGAAAACAAACTTGTCATAACATTGAGAAAAAGATGTCACACGCATAACTCTTTGTTGAGTGTGTGCAAATGTTTACGGACTTAATCTGAAGGGTGCAGCGTTAATTTTCAACTCTGATTAAAATTAGTCAGTGCAGCAGGGGTCGAGGAGGTGGACAGACATAACAGCCCCTGAGAGCTGGAGAGGACGGGTGACTGTCACCACCTAGAGGCTGAGAGGGGGACGTGCGGACACACTCACAGCACTGGGAGGCGGCGAACGGCAGTGGGCGACTCTGGACGTCATCCTGAAGAGGGTACTACAGAGGAGAGAGGGATGAAAACAGGCATCACGTCTGTTTTTCACGTCCTCAAATTGGTATTATTAGTGCTGTAATGCTACCAGCACCACTTCATCGACTAAAAATAAATACAGCAGGACGTCATGAAGCTGTTGAACCTGATTAAAAACAATTACATTTTTAAAAGCACGGACGCACTTTGCACAAATAATAGTTGTAAATTCACCTCATCGTGGATTCGGAGGGTGTTGATGTGGTCCAGCTTCCCAGTCCAGTACTGCGCCTCGTCATCTGGGATGTCTGGAACAGAAACATGCATAAAAAATACATGTTCAACCCGTGTTCGACGTTTACAACCTGCTCCCTCTGACGTCCAACATTCATGCCTGTTTAATTTCTCATGAGCCTCTCAGAGGGGGGGGGGGGGGTAAATAAAAATAGCTAGTTAGCACAGGACACAAACTGTTGCAAGGAGGAGACTGACAAACGATCTTTTTCGTCACTACAAGGACACGATGCTCAAAGATGCTTCAGATGAGACAACAACATACGAAATAAACCCAGAACATAACAAGCACCTGTAGACTTAAAGCAGCCGGGAAAGAAAAGGTCAGAACAGGAGTGTTGTGTCCTTGTTTGTTTCCTCTGGTCTGAGAACAGGTACGTTCACCCCTCCCACTTTTCCAGGGGATTTGCGCTGCAGCAGACGGACGCACATTAAAAAGGCCACACGCGCGAAGGCCCGGGCTTCAAAGACGCACCGTCCCAGAGCTTTACATAAATGGCTCCGGTGGCACAAAGAGTCACAGCGGCCCTCTCCCCGCAGACTTGAAAGGTGACGGAGAAAGAGGACGACCCCCCCCCCCCCCCACCCCACCGAGCGGACAGTCCCTCTGTTTTAACTTTGATGTGTTTTGATCACAGGGTTTTTGAGCTGTGTATGCAGAGGAGGAGGGGGGGGGGGGGGGGGGGGGGGGGGGGGGGGGGGGTGTTTTGCTGTGGAGCTGTGGTCAAGGACGCAGACGGCAGGAGGACGGATTTATTCTCCAAACCTGAAGAGCATTGAATTAATTGAGCTTCACAGCATAAATTATCAACGGGACTTTTATTATGTAATCCTTTTTATCATTTTAATCATCTTTGAGCTCATTGTTGTGTTTCACCGTGTTGTTCACTCTCACTTCTGTCGTCAGCCGAGCGTCCAGCGGCAGCAGCAGCTGTTTACAGCATAACAACTCTAAAAACAATATTGTATGCTACCTATAAAACCTAAAATGGAAACTCAATGTTGAAGAAGGTGAAACATTTAATAGATAAAGAGCCAAATATTTGTTTTCCCAATAAAAACTAAATTCAGAAATCTTGAGAATAAAGTCATAAATTTACCATAATAAAGTTGTAATATTACGAGAGTAAAGTTATACATTTTGACTTAATATCACAACTTATTCTCATTCCATTGGCTTACAACTTTATTCTTGTAATATTATTACTTAATTCTTGAAATGCCAAAACAGAATTTCTTCAAAGTGGCCCTAAGGGAGGGGACCAAACCAAGGAGACTGAAAATGTAATTCAAAAATCAAAACATTAAAGAAAACAGTAAATCTGTAGAGCTCAGAGTTGAATATAGTTCAACAGACCCATGACTTGATTCAGGAAAAGCGTGACCTCATACCCTGCTTGAGTCGACTCATATTTCATATTTGAGAGAAATGAATGGTTGCATGAAACCACAGAGCAGCAGGTTGTGCTGCATCGCCTCGGGGCTGGAGGCTTCGTCCTGAGGAGCCTCAGAAACCCACTGCTGACATTTCAGCAGGAAGCACGTGTGGCCTTTTGTGTAACTGAGCGGATCCACCTGAGTCACTGGTGCCCTCTCGACTCCAGAGCAGACACTCGAGATGACGACATTGCAAAGTGTCTTACATAAGAACCTTTCACGTTGTATTTGAAGTTCAAAGCGAGCGATGAAACTTCTCTCACCAAAAGGCAGCTCGAAGCGAGTGTCCAGCAGGACTCGGTGAGGAGTCGGGTTCTTGGTGCCGTATATCTCGTCCGCCTTCATCAGAACCTCTGCGTCCATGAAAATCCACTCTCCTGAACCCTCCTGCAGTTGCACAGGTTTATTCATATTTACCAAGGTTAGATATTTAAACATAATTTCTGTCCATTCTTGAGTGCTTGAATCATGTAATTTTTTGTGAGTGTGCGTATCCAAACCTCCTCTGAATGCCGGACGCTCTTCAGAGGAATCCAGGTGGTCCCCACCATGGTGTCCCAGATGAGGCCCTTGTTCCACACCTCCACGATGAGGCCGAGGTCCAGCCGGTTGATCTCACTGTGGAAATGAAAGGAAAGCGTCAGGCATCGAAGCCACGTTGATAATAAAAGCTCCTTCCTGATAAAAACAGAGCATGGAGAGAACATCAGTGGGTAAAAGAGAGAAACAACAGCTTTATCATTCGTCGCCTTGTTATCAGAACTTTCCAGTGGTTTTTGAATTCAGATTCATTGAACCAGACATTTCTACGTAATTGCTGCCAGGCCCCCCCCCCACCCCGCTGCCAGATGCTGTGTGTTACCCGTCGTTAGCCTTGTTTTTATCATTTAGCGATTCGGAGAAACAGCGTGATGACAGCAATCAATTTTGAAAGGAGCTGCGTGACGACGACGGCGGCGGCATTTGCATATTCTCGTGTGCGGCAGCTCACAGCGATCACCGGGCCGAACAAAAGATGAGAGAAAAGATAATCAAAGAGAACAGCTAATTGAGAGAAGAGCATGGGGGGGGGGGGGGGGGGGGGCGGCCGCTGTGTATCCACGGTGACCAGGTGCAGACATAAAGGATTTTCAAATCCTCGGCCCGGCTCAGAATGAGATAATAAAATCAAATCTAACTGTTGCTGATTTTACCTGAGTTGGTTCAGGACGTCATTTAGATTGTGTCGTAGATTATTATTTTAGAATTGTTTGTCCTCCTTGTCAATTAATGCGCAAATAAAACAAGGAGACGCTGACTCCACCTTGTTCTCCAACTTACTGGAACTTTAAAAGACTCTCCCTGGTTCCTTGTTATTGAATGGATGGATGGATAGAGAGAGAGATAGAGAGAGAGAGAGAGAGAGAGAGAGATAGAGAGAGAGAGAGAGAGTAGTTAATAGTATTTAGGATTTCCCATTTTTTGAGTTTATCCTTCAGCTGAGTCACTCTCTCTTCTCCTTTAATAAACACATTTGGTGGCGACAGGTGGCGCTGAGCTTTCGCCCGGAGACAACAATGAACGATTGTGTTTTTACGTCTGAATTAAAGCTCGCCGTCACATCATTAATGGAGAGTGGAGGGATGAAGGTCTGGAAAAACAAACACTGTTGCAAAGAGGGAGTTTACAAAAGACAAACAATGACACACATGCAACGACGTGCCGGCTCCCTCGTCACCATAGATACCTTTCACTGGGAAGTAAGATGAGGAAATTAAACAAATGAATTACGGGAAGCAGATGAAGAGCAGCTGTCTGACGAGATGCTTTCGTGCGAGGAGTTGCACAACTTGAATAACAGACACGTCTTTCCCCCGTGGATACAAGCTCTAAGTAGGTTTTAAATTGGACTGACAAAAGGACATGTGACTGTTTCATACAGATTAAGATCTTTTTAAAGATAAACAACACAGAAGAGCTCGACGAGGCCAATACGTCACGAGTTGCTGTGTCACTTAACATTAAAATGGGTGTTGTCAAGGCAGACAGATGCTCACTGTCGTTGTTTAAAGACAACACAGGACATGACAAACCAAGTCAAACCAAGTTAAACATGCTGAATTCATCTTTTATATTGTTTTTATTATATATTATGTGAGTTTCTTGCTACACTGTAAGTGTGTCACTGTGAATAAAGTTTAATTAGGTCAATAAATCTCTAAGCATGACCCCGTGTGCCCGTGTTTAATAAACTTACAACATGAAATCCTGTTCCCAGCAGGGCTGGTCCCCCCGCACAGTGATGGTGGTGCTTTTGACATTCTGCACCTTCAGCGTCACGTAGCGTTGAACTTGTCTGAAACAAAAGGAAGAGGAGATGTTTCATTAAGTTACAGTGAAGTGGTTGGAAAACTAATAAACAAATGCAGATTAGATGTTCAAGCTATTGCAGGTTAAACTGACCAGGGCAGTTTTTGCTTTAGCGTTTTGTGTGGGAGAAAAAAAACAAAAAACATCAGGAGCTCCAGCAGTGAGTGAAAGCAGATCAGGCTCCTCCCACCCTCTATATTGAGCCATGCCAGGCCAGGCCAAACCAGGCCAGGCCAGCAAACTGACCTTGTTAATCTCCAATGAGCGGCAACGCTCCACAGCAGACTCGACTTGTGGCACGACTCTCCTGCACTGTAACTTACTGACCCCACTCTTTATTATTGAACTGAACAAATAGCATGTGATGGGGGGGGGGGGGGGGGGGGGGGGGAGAGCAGGTTCTGCTGAGGACGTAATGAAGAGGAAGTCCTGACCTGCAGAAAAGGTCTCTGTCAGACCTGATAGCGTCAAGAACAAAACTGAAATCATCAGTCGGGTCAGAGGTGAAATGTAATCTTTCTGTTTGCAGCATCTACGTGTGATCTTTGAATAAAGCCTGAATACAACAGCTGGACGTTTCTGTAGTAAATGACGACCCATTGATTCTGTCTGTTAGCTCACGCAGACAACTTTCACACCCAGTGATCTCCCATCAGCCTCCTCTCAGCCGCCTGCACCAGACCGCCGAGTCACAACACGACCAACTGCACCAGCTGTCAGCGCGAGGCGGGGCGTGGGGGGGTGGTGGTGGTGGTGGTGGTGACGGGGATTAGACCGCATGGAAGACAACAACCACTTTTCATTTCCTGCCGCAGGGCAAGGCCGCGTCAAACTCTTGCCTGCTGGTTCGCTTAATTTCGCTCTGGTAGCTGCTGGCTCCGCACCGCTGGTGGTCCTCCATGCAGCTCCCATGTCTGCAGGCATAAATCTGCCCCCCCGCCTGGGCACATGAGCAGCTACAGGAGCAGCTCAGAGGTTTAGAGATCTTGAAAATAGGTTGCATGATTGAAACATATGTAAACAATATATGTAAAGCTGCTCTGAAAATGTCTGCGTACAATAGCAGTACGCAAATTATGTCCAGATACAAAGGGGCACAGTCATACCCCAAATTTCCAAGGCAAATCCCCCATACACAAACAAACACACACACACACACACACACACAGTCCACCTCTTAGTCTGTGGGAACTAAAAGCAAGGCATCAGCTGCTCCTTTTGTGGACTGATCACCTGACCGCGCTAAACAAAGATTTTCCTGGTTACCGTGGCAACATATTGAAACATTTACTCAGCACATAGCCGTAAACACGGCAGCCAGATAAGTGAGCACGACTCTTGACACAACGAGACAGTGAGCAGTTGACACAGGTGGATTCTCTCCACATTCCACCGACACACACACACACAGAGTGTAAACAAATAATATCAAAGATGAAACTAGACCCCAACAACAAAAAGCGCGGCCGGTCAAACTGGAAAGCTCCCGTCCGTCCGACGAGCAGCGGGAGCGACATGACACAGACCTAATTAGTGTCTGGGAGGACGGCAGCGACAAAATGCAGGCAGTATGAGAAAA
This sequence comes from Reinhardtius hippoglossoides, assembly GCA_006182925.3. Taxonomy (NCBI): domain Eukaryota; kingdom Metazoa; phylum Chordata; class Actinopteri; order Pleuronectiformes; family Pleuronectidae; genus Reinhardtius; species Reinhardtius hippoglossoides. The sequence continues at coordinate 2,844,977 of CM031687.1, forward strand.
GGAGCCTGGGGGATGCTCAAGCCTTTCCCTAATTAGATAGGCCATGCTTTGTGCCACACTTGGGCCGCCTCCCATGAATAGAGGAGATGAGATAAGGGAAGAGGATGTTGGATTAGATAAGAGCCACTTAGTGGCTGTGCCTCCTTTACAGCAGGTGCTGTCCACTCTGCGGCCGATACGATCTGAGGAGGAAGCAGCAGCGACGGCCTGGAAACACACAAAGTTTGTGCCTCCACGCTGGAGCCTGACCGAGAATGGATTTATGGGCCAATAGGAAGAAAATCGAAATAGAGACACATAACAATATTTACGTTTTTTTTTTAAAAAGCAAAAGATACACATGTGACTAACACAACAGCAACAGCGCTAAAAATAACTTGTCTAATATCTGGGCAGATATAAAGATGGCCATGGGGTGTATCTTAACTTAAAACAAATAAATCTAAGTTATCCATATGTTTAGATAATAGATTTTGCTTTTATATTTGAAAACTTGTTCTGTTTATTAACTAATCAAGGCCGACCGATATGGACTTTTGCAGGTTGATGCCAACACCGATATCGGGGAGTTAAACATTTCCGATGCTGATAAATCGGACCAATATAAAGTATATGTTGAAAAAGATAAAACCCTTATGACAAAGAAATGCAATTGAGGCTTGATATTTTACAGTTTAACCATAATTTTCACTAAAAATGGAAACATAATTCGATAGAAAAATAAATAGCTTTCATATCGTCCCATATCCGCCTCCAATACTGATGTGTCTGTGAAAGCTTTCCACTTTCCCCTTCCTAACATCATCCTACCTACACTTTGGTCACACAACACACGAGACAGAATATGTAAATCCATATGAATTACGCTTGGACCAAACCTAATCTGCAGTGACACGGTGAAATCACACCCAGTGCACCTGGAATCAGATGAGGTGAATTATGGGATGCCACAGCCTTCAGTACATTTCCTGTCACTGTTGTAAAAAAAAAAACGGTCCTGACTGCGGACCACCCACACACGCTCGAGCCCTCACTGTCTTCATGCATTATTGATTCGTGATGCGTTTTTCAAATGAATTAGTCACAGAAACGTAGGAAGTTGGAAGGCTGACATTTCACATTCAGACCACTCATCAATGTTGCATGTGGCGGCGGCGGCGGCGGCCGCAGACAAATCTATCGGCGGACATTCAGCAGCGCCGGAGGCACCTTCGTGAGAAATCTATGGCTTTGTTGGAAATCACTCAAACCGCAGGTCCGCTGTAAAGTGAGTCTGACATTTGGTAGTGGGATTTTTTTAACACCCTATATAGTGGACTCATTGTTTCCCACAATGCATCTGGAAAGGTACTGTACACGTGTAAGTACAAGCAGAACATCACCGCACAAACTTCAGCAAACAAGTTTATTTCTACATTTAAATATGATCGTTCAACTTGCTTTTTACCAAAAGGTATTAATATGAAGCGTAAAATAAACATTTACTATTATTGAAGGATTTTCCACCAGCTGACGTCGTAGTACTTCATAATCCTGCAACAATGATGTAATCGCTGCTGCAGAGGAAAACACACCGAGTCGTGTCCAGAGTTGTTGTTTCTCTGTGGGTGATTTGTACAGACGGAGTCCGATCTGACTTTGGTGGGTGTCCTGGGTCTTGCAGCATGAAAAGAATACTAAAACTTTGCGGGCAGGCGTGCACACACACCCAGACTGAACACCAACGCACATAAATCCAGGAACACGCCGTCCTTATCTAGCCCCAGTTTCCTGTGGCAATCAGTGGAAAGCAAGACAGCTGGCCACCGCGCCGGCCAAGGTCACCTTCAGCGCTACAGCTCAGGAAACAACTTAGCGCGAGGCCTCCAAAGTAAAAGCCAAGAATCTTCCCGTCTGAAGGTGTGGTTGGGGAAACAGAACATGAAAACATCCGAGAGCAGCCTTGTGTCAACTTTGAGGGTTCTTCCCGAAATGTCACACGTCATTATTTGCAGATTATCACCAGGACTATTCCATAACTATGACATGTTAAAAAATGTATTCCTCGACCATGAATAAACAGACTGGGACTTCCCTGAATCCCCACGAAATGGGAAGTGGGGTGTAATAATGTCTAAATCAAAAAATGGCCGGAATGAACAATGTGCCGAAAATCCAGCTCCCTACACTAAAGAAATAAACAGTTGAGTTGAATGTGATTTTAATTCCGCCCTTTGTTTCCATCCCTTCCTTTTGCAAAGAGATAAATTAGTTAAGCTCAGGGGATTTTTGCTCAATGACATTTCTTGATGGAGCAGGTTGCTGCTGCTGAGGGAAAAATATCGATCTCATCTTAGCTATTGATTCCAGAAACCTCTATCTGCCCGTCTGTCGCTCGCATATCTCGAGAATCATTCCTCTCATCACCTTCACACTTGGTATTTTTTATAGTTCGGGGCTCAAGGAAGTGAAGTGTCAAGTTTGGTGTGATTTGGACATTCAGTACATTCAATATATAAACTTTGAATACACAGGCGACAACTGATTCTCCAGTTTGCGGTTCTACGTGCTGAGACGAGCTTCATCGAACTTTCTATAAACACGTGTCGGTCTTTACTTGCTGCTTCAGAAAGAGAAAGTTGCAACCAGCATCACCACAGGCCAAACAAACAGCACCATTGTTTAAAGATTGTATTGAGTTACAGTATTAAGTTCTAAATCTCTTGCAGGACGGCCTCTGACACATCCTTCTTCACCCTGCGGCACAGAGCGACTGATGTTTGAATTTTCTCCTACGTGGTGACGGCAGACCCGAGCGAGATATCCCTGATGTTTGCTCTGCGGCAGGTGTGACGTGTGGTGTGGCCCTGGGGGGAGGGAGGGAAGAGGAGGAGGGCACAAACAGACCGGAGCACATCGCAGTGGAGCGGAGCAGCTTGTGGCACGGTGCAGTCGCCTCACTAGATCATTTCCCCCAAAGGTGAACAGGGAGAGACTGAGAAAAGTACACACCAGACAAATGTAATGAGCCGCTGGATAATGAGCTTCACGAGGGTCAGTCGGGGACCTGAGAGCGAAAGTGAAATGTCACCAAAAGCCGCGGTGACTTCCCGGCAGCGCTGATGCCTCCTGACAGGAAACGTCACAGGGCTTAGAGGAAAGGTGTAAGGCCCAACGCTACAGGGATTTGCTCGGGTGGAGACTGTCGGGATTTGGACTTAACAGCCACTGATCTAAGCTCACCTGTGCACGTCTTGGCAGGGAAAGGACAATTGCATTTTTATAATGAAAAATCAAACCAAGCTTTCAGGGACGTGCGAAGAATTTGAGTGATTGACCGACAAAAGGAAATTAGAGCACGTGGCGCACTTCCAAAAACAAATCCATGAAGGAAATTAGCAATAACATGAAGGCTTTCTAATGATTTATTGCTAATTATTTTAATATTGCGGTTTATTTGGGACGTTCATCTGCCAGTGACAAATTGCATAGAACTGCAGCTTCTCCAGATCAAGGAAGATTGAGGCTACACATCCACACCGATATATATTTCATAATTTTAGGCGTTAGCATGATGTGAACTTTGTTATATGTTATATAAATATTTAAACATCTGGACGATGGGGGACAGCATGACCAGGCTGAACAAACACAGTAAAAGCTTTGTGAATATAAAGAACTCACCTGCAGGTCCTTGTAGTTTGGCTTTCTTCACTGTAAAACAAAAAGAAAGACAGTGATTGGCATGTGATGTTATTCTTAAACAGGACTTTACGAGTTGATTTTAATTCAGTGAGGATCCTGGTGAGAGAAAACAAGTCAGAAATGTGAAGTTGTTCGCGAGCGATGGAAAATGCATTGATATTCAGGGATGTGAGCAGTGACTCGGAGCCTCGTGACACCTGAACAACAGCCCCGTGACGCGGTCGCCTGCACTTCACGTGGAACTCGATTAAAATAGAAGAGGCGTTTGTTTTAGCGGACAGCTGTGGGTCAAAATGTGGCAGACAAAAGACTGTTTTTTTGCTGAATTTGTGCGTCACAATTTTTATTCCTATATAAGTATAATTTGTCATTTGTTGTTATAAATAAATCTGATAAAAGTAGGTCCTTAGAAATAGCTTTGAAAAACAAACAAATTAAATCTGCGTTCTGGAATATTTAGGATCAGGTTATATTCATATAAACCTTCAATTGAGAAAAAACATTTTAATTTACACAAGAGTACAGAAATTGAGATTATGCAATGTATAGTGTTTAAATTATATAAGAACAGCTCAGTAAGGGATGACGCATACTTTCTATCCGAGCTGACAAATACCTTTTATAATTGCAGAACTTAAATATAAATCAAGAAGCATAAGCCTAGACAGCTGTATCACAAACACACAAACGCAGCAGCTGGCTGTGAAACACACACACACACACACACACACACACACACAAACACAATGACACAAGTGGACAGGGGCAGGTGGATAAAGACAACAAAGAAATTCAAAATGTCTGGCGGCAAACAGCCATTTCCTGAAGCCTCGGTGCGAACGCAGGAGCTCGTGTTGTGGTTTATTTTTAGACGCACCGTCTTTAGCCCCCCCGATGCATCAATACAATAACGTTTGTGGGATTGCGAAGCGCTTTGCAGGGGATTAATTCTGATTGCTGGGGCAGAATTATGTGTTCAGGCATGTAACCCACTAAACCTCTGGAGCCGCTGACGGCAGATGGGCAGGGCGGGATGATGGAGCCACAAATGACACTTTCATATTTTCATGCGACATCCCTCCATCTTATCTGGGTGAACAACTCTGCGGGAGTTTTTATTTGTCGTGCGTTAGAAAAACGCAAGTTACTGCTGAATGGTTTTGTGTTTTGCTTGTTTCAGCTATGTTGCGTTTGTATATTTGACAGATTATAACTAATAGTAAAGGAGTACAAGTTTGAGAATGCATATTAATGTAAGTAAATTCTGGATGTTACAGAATTTAAGTGAGTTTTACCCAGTGTCGTCTTTTCAAGTAACATCGAGGAACTTTATTATCACAGAGGGGAAGGAAATAAAAGAACTCGTCACCTTCTCTGAATCACTTCCTGTCTTGTACCTACGTCAGTGGGAAGCGGAATGGGAACAGTGGAAACGTTGGGAAAATCCAGCAGTGTGACGTTTTTATTTGTTTGTTTTTTTGGGGGGGCTTTGCACAAAGGCTTTTCAGCTCCGGGCCTATCGGTGCCGCGGACGAGCTGGCACAGTGGCCTTACGCCCTCATCTGCATGATGTTATTTACGGCTGTGACACACAGCTAAGGGCAATAAACCAGGGGCCATTATGGTGGAAACTGATGCTTATCATTTTATGTCCAGGGGCTTTCCGGCGGCTTTAGAGGCCATTTAGCTCGGACAGGCCCGGTGCAGGACGATCAGAATAACCAGAATAAGTATTACCCTTTTTTTCTTCCTAGTGCACAAACTCTCTTCTGAACATACCGGCTTGTTTGGCCGCTAACTGGAACAATACAACAGAGCCAATGTCAATAATTCTTATTAAAACCTGTTCTCTTCCTTCTATGAAAAGTCTTCAAATTCTTGTTTTATCTTGGTTGCAGCCAGAAATTTCATTAGAATTGTTTTATCATCATGATGTAATAAAAACCTTTTCCAGGAAAATCTGCAAATCTGCATATTCAAGAAGCAGAAACCAGAGAGTTTAACATTTCACCAAAAAGATGAATCTACTCATCATTATTGTAGATCTACTGTTTAACTTGAATTGTTGATATTTCAACAGACTTCAATAATAAGGTGGTAGCATTTTTGCTATAATAGTTGCAACAAAGATATACCTATATATAAATCAGGATTATTTAGCCAATATTTAGCCCGGCACAAAATAATCTACTCATGCAGATCCCACTGGAAGCTTTGGGTCACACGATAGAGGCCTTTAACAAAAAGTGTTGATGTTCCATAAGGAAATTCATCATCGGGAGGTCAGGCAGAAGAGGAAGGAACAGGAAGTGACACCAGGGTCTGCTACGGGCAGTGGTGTACTTCCTCTTTGCGCTGGCGGCAGGATCTGATCAGGGGGGGGGGCCGGAGAGAGAGAGAGAGAGAGAGAGAGAGGAGAGGAGAGGAGAGGGAGAGAGAGAGAGAGAGAGAGAGAGAGAGAGGGAGCAACAGATGGCCAGCGGATTACTCCCACAATCTCTAAGCGCTCTCTCCGCCTCGCTCTGCCTCTTTCCCTGATAATTCCACTACTCTGCTGCTCGACTACACTTAACCACGCCGCTCGGCCTGCAGTTCTGTCTTTCTTTTTTTTAATTAATGCTGCGCGGCCTCTGTTTGTCATCGTAAAATCACTTTACTCATCCCGCTGCGGAGAACTAATGCAATGTGTGTGTGTTTGTTTGTTTGTTTGTTTCACGGCCGTGACAACAACCTGCTCCACCGTCGTTTTCAATTGAGATAGACAGAAAGTTAATCCAGGACAAAACAGGAAGGTGGTGGTTTCTGGTTCTGGTTTGACCAATCGTGTTTTGTCACTTTACACAGACTTTGACAACATTTCCTGTCACCTGGCAAAAACCACTTATATGTCATGTAACCCTGAAGTTAACTTTATTCCTCCTACACAGTTTAGTTATTCTGCGTCTCTTCATATTCCAACAACAACCTCCGGGACACAGGTCAATCATCTGTCAGCCCACCTCCGTCAAACCTCAGCACATCAACGCTGCCCACAACCACTTTCCTCGTAAACCCTGTGGAGACCCTACGTCAAACCAGTTAAGACCACTACCCCTCTCTTGGGTAATGATCCTGTGTCTGAGACCAGCCTCTTTAAACCTCCTGCGCCGCAGCATCCTGGTTTCCACGTGAGCCATGTGTCCACTCAGCGGCGTCCTCGTCCACAGCAGGAGTCTCGCCCCCCAAATGTCCACTTGTAAGGGCGACCACTTAGCCGCTGTGTGAAGACATCGCCATGGAGACGGAGAAGCTTCGCAACCAGCAATCAATAAAGCAACATTGCCCGGGCGGTGCGACCGGGGGATGAGTCACAACATCCGCTAATCACACAACCCCCGGCCCAAGCAGCCATTTCTCTTCGTGGGCCTGGTAACTCCTGCTAGCGTTCATTAGCAGTCTCGCTAATCAATACATGGACGGTGTGCAAAGGCCCCGTTTTGTACAATAACTCTAATTACTAGAGTCATTGGGCCGAACCTTCTGAGGTAAGAGGGACTGAACTGACGTGACTCCGACCTTTTCCCCCGTCTGGAGCTTTTCTCTTTCCCAGCCTGGGGTATCGATCTCCAGATTCAGTCTGAGACATGTTGTTCAACAGAAAAGTACTTTTTGATTTGTTATTTTTAACTCTAGACGGAGCAGACTGCAGGTTCGTTATGAGAATATCAGCAATGACTTTTTGTGCCACATGTACGATCAGTCTTCATACACTTCCATACTTTTAATACAGTTTAAAAGAAAAACAGCCTCCTCTACTGTATATATAATATTTGGCGTATTACAATTATTACACAACCCGGATGTACCATGACTCTGCAGAGCGACTCTAGGATTATCTCATAGGACGAGGTTTGCCCCTCTGCCTGCAGAAAGTCGAGGGGCGGCGCCGAGTCGTTCCTCAACAGTGACATGGACGACATTTGGAAAGGTATTAAAGAGACTCAAGATCATGGCAGAGGGACTTTGGTTGATTGTGTAACCGGGTACGAGCGGACGCAGGGATTGGAAGGTTTCTGTGATGACACTGTCACACAACGACGGAGATCCTGACTGCGTTTCCCATTTCAAGAGATAATGGTGATTCTGACGGAAAACAGCTGGAGGGAGAAATAACCTCCACTCCTTGTTTTCAGACGACAATAACTCCACTGTAACTTCAGTCACAGTTTCATAGAGTCCACTTTCGATCCCAACTCTTCTGACCCACATGCTCGATGATATTTCACGCATCATTTCTGTAAAGGACGCGACATCGATTTGACACAGGAGCCACCGCGGAGACAGATGTGATCAAACTGCCACTGGAAAGGGAACTAACGATCAGAGAGCGCACTTATTATATTATAGAAATGGATTTTCTTTAATAAATGAGAACTTGTTCATTTGAAAATGTGTGTTTTGGTTCATTTTAAGTGCTTTTTAAACATGAAATATGAGGTGAATAGAGAAGATGGTTAAATCTTTGAGCAGGTTTCACAAGACTAGTTTCTGAGCAATCTTAATTTGCTAAATGATGCCACAGGAGAAAATCATCCATTGAATTTAACAATGTTTTGGACTGGGATCATATTTAAGTGATTTTGAATTATGTCCATATCTAGAAACATCTACTGCTCCATCGGTTACTGCTTTAAGTGACTTCACAGACTTTATATTTGAATTTATATTCAAACTTTATTTAATGTTATTCTCGTGTCATTGCTGTGAACCAAAGTTTATTATTAATATTACTATCCTTTGCTCCTATTTAGTCATTTCAATGTTAACTTTTGTAAACTCGACGTACATTACAAACAAATAGTTTATTATCATCATGATTTTCTTTTTTTGATAGAATTTTAAACTTTTAATAATTCTATTCTTGCTTTACTGTCCAATCACTGTTTTTATCCTTATGTGAAGCACTTTGCACATTTGTGAGAAAGGTGCTTTACAAATAAACCTTTTTAATATTATTATTATCATCTCCATACTGTTTATTCTCATTCTTATAATATAAATTTAAACCTTATTTCATTCTATTCTTGTTTTATTGTGTTATTGCTGTTTTTATCCTCATGAGAAGTACTTCGCACCTTTATTACGCAAAGTGAAGCACAAACAAAACCTCATCATTATTATGATTATTATTTACTTTTCCTGTAAAATATCAAAAGTCAGTATAAATCCCAGAGCTACGTGTCTCTGTGGGAATAAAGCAGCTGCTGTGATTGTTTCTGCTTTGCCACGAATACAAACACAGATATCAGATCTTCATCCTCTTGGTTCCCAATTATTCTTTATGAAGATGATGTGTTTGTTAAAAATCAGGACAAATTATACTTTTCTATGAAACTGTTACCTGAGGAAGAGGAGGAGGATGAAGAGGATGAAGAGGATGAAGAGGATGAAGAGGAGGATGTCCACAGGGAGAAAACTCACATGATCAGATTTAATCCAACAAACCGAGTCAAACCATTTGGTTAATGTTGTTTTTGACCTTTTAAATAAAAATTAAAAAGTGGGTCAAACTTACCTCGGACGCACAGCAGCGACATGGCGACGGTCCTTCCACACACTTTGTCCTCAGCGGAGATTTGCTCCGTTTACATCCGTTTCAAAGCACTTTATCTCTGGGTCGGAGGACAGAGGAGCTCCGGGCGGGTGGTGGGGGTGGTCGTTCACTGGAGGTGTCCCGACGCGGGGCTCGGCCGCGGGGCAGCAGCAGCAGCAGGGAACCGCCACCAGCGCCGCGCCATTGTGGAAAGTCTCAGCCGCGGTGTGGAGCCAGATTGACGGACAACCTCCGGACGGGTAGAGACACCTGTTACTGACGGGTGGTTCCGACCAATGGGGAGGGCGGTGCTGCGCGGAAGGGCGGGGCGACAACGAGGGAGCTGACCAATCACTGAGAGGCGCAGGTTGGAAGGGGAGGGGCGGGGGGGCAGGTGACGCAGAGAAAACCACCTGTAACTTTTTTTAAAGATTTATGATAAGAATTTATTTTGTATTTTACTTTGAACCATTGTATAAAAGAAGAATATTTCATTGTATTTATTTTATCATATATACATTATGTAACTTTTAATCATCTGCCTAGAATTACAACTTTTTTTAATTTAACATTAGAATATTTATATTTATGTTTATTTGATATTATATATTATTTCCCTACAATTAAAGCTTTTGTATTCAACCTAAGAATATTATATATTTATTTATTTAATGTAAAAAGACAGGTCAGGTTATTTTCTACCAACTCCCTCATCACTACAGACTTATCACGTATCAATAAACAATAACAAACAATAGATAGATACTTTATTGATCCAAGGGAAATTTACAATTATAATAAAAATGTAGTTATAGTTTGAATCTCTGGGGAGTACAGCAGCACCACAGATATAACACAGAACTAACAGCGCCATCGTGTGTATTCAGTAAGTCATTACATGTATTCATCATAAATCCTCAGCACAGTTTTGTGTGACACATTTATTCTGATCCCTTCTTTCCCATTTCAGAACAACAAAAACAATAAACTAATAATAATGTTTGATGTAATTCTTCATATATGGATTTGCACTTCGATCCTGATTTATATAATATAACTATACAAATAACCATTATTCAAGTTCATAATTGTTATTTGTATAGTGAAGGCACGTTATATTAAATCCACTTTACTACATGACTTGAACACCAGTATCTGAGTTATTCATCTAAATGTTTTTAGCAAATAATTAGGTTAATTTCCTAATTTAAAATAAATGACATTTCCACAATCTCATTATCGCTTTATTAATCTAGTCTTTCTTTGGTTCCTCTTCCTCGCCCCGGCGGACTCTTTGAGCGGTGCACCCCTGATGTAACGTTGACTTCCTGCTCTACGAGGGTCACTCGCATGAGTTCTGGGTCTGGATCCAGATCAGTTTGAGGAGCCGGGTCTTGTTTTTATCGTCGCTTCGCGGGATTCGAACCATGTTACGGTCCCTGTGTCGAGCCGGAGGAGCCATTTTACAGGTTAGTTGTGTTTCCGTGTCGTTTCCGGCTCTTTAGCGCGTGAGCTGGTGTCATTCAGCGAGCATCCGTGTGTGAATAATGTTAATCCACTAGTTCCGCCTGATGGAGGAAACACTGGAGCTACGAGAGGGACGCGATTCACTAACCACTGAGGAGCATGGTCACTAACTAACCACTGAGGAGCATGGTCACTAACTAACCACTGAGGAGCATGGTCACTAACTAACCACTGAGGAGCATGCTCACTAACTAACCACTGAGGAACATGCCCACTAACTAACCACTGAGGAGCATGGTCACTAACTAACCACTGAGGAACATGGTCACTAACTAACCACTGAGGAACATGCTCACTAACTAACCACTGAGGAACATGATCACTGAGGAACATGATCACTGAGGAGCATGCTCACTAACTAACCACTGAGGAACATGCTCACTAACTAACCACTGAGGAACATGATCACTGAGGAGCATGCTCACTAACTAACCACTGAGGAGCATGCTCACTAACTAACCACTGAGGAACATGGTCACTAACGAACCACTGAGGAACATGGTCACTAACTAACCACTGAGGAACATGCTCACTAACTAACCACTGAGGAACATGGTCACTAACTAACCACTGAGGAACATGCTCACTAACTAACCACTGAGGAACATGCTCACTAACTAACCACTGAGGAACATGCTCACTAACTAACCACTGAGGAACATGCTCACTAACTAACCACTGAGGAGCATGGTCACTAACTAACCACTGAGGAGCATGGTCACTAACCAACCACTGAGGAGCATGGTCACTAACTAACCCCTGAGGAGCATGGTCACTAACTAACCGCCGAGGAACATGGTCACTAACTAACCGCCGAGGAACATGGTCACTAACTAACCGCCGAGGAACATGGTCACTAACTAACCGCCGAGGAACATGGTCACTAACTAACCGCCGAGGAGCATGGTCACTAACTAACCGCCGAGGAGCATGGTCACTAACTAACCGCCGAGGAGCATGGTCACTAACTAACCGCGAGGACATGGTCACTAACTAACCGCGAGGAGCATGGTCACTAACTAACCCGAGGACATGGTCACTAACTAACCCGAGGAGCATGGTCACTAACTAACCCGAGGAACATGGTCACTAACTAACCGCCGAGGAGCATGGTCACTAACTAACCGCCGAGGAGCATGGTCACTAACTAACCGCCGAGGAGCATGGTCACTAACTAACCGCCGAGGAGCATGGTCACTAACTAACCGCCGAGGAACATGGTCACTAACTAACCGCCGAGGAGCATGGTCACTAACTAACCGCCGAGGAACAACTAACTAACCACTGAGGAACAACTAACTAACCACTGAGGAACATGGTCACTAACTAACCACTGAGGAACATGGTCACTAACTAACCACTGAGGAACATGCTCACTAACTAACCACTGAGGAACAACTAACTAACCACCAGGCCCGCACTTCTGGTTTCCTTTTGTTTTGACCAATGTACAACAACTGATACACACACATGTACAACAACTGATACACACACACACACACACACATGTACAACAACTGACACACACACACACACACATGTACAACAACTGATACACACACACACACACACATGTCCAATAACTACACACACACACACGTGAAATAACCTCACATGTGCAACAACTACACACACACACACTCCATGTTGTTTAATTAGCAGAGCAGCCAAACGTCTGCTGTCTCCAGATTTTTGTGCTTTCCTTGTAAATTAAATTCATATTTTGCTCTTGTAAATCGCTTGTTGCACATTAACAGTGTTTGTCCTTATTCTGCCCGTGCAGCAAACCCAGAGGACGGCGCCGAGGTTGTGGGTAACGCCAGCGCAGCAGCGATGGGCGTCCAGTTGCCCATGAACACCGTGGTCCTGTTTGTGCCCCAACAGGAAGCCTGGGTGGTGGAGAGAATGGGTCGCTTCCACCGTATCCTGGAGCCGGTACCGTTCCGTCGTTCTGATTTTGATTTTGTTAAATCCTATTATCAAATGCATTTAACGCTTATGGAAAAGTGTGGGTGGTCTCTAACGTCTGTCCCCTTCACTTCCTCCCAGGGTTTGAATTTCCTCATACCCGTGACTCGACCGAATCCGCTACGTTCAAAGTCTCAAAGAGATCGTGATCGATGTCCCGGAGCAGTCTGCGGTTTCTCTCGGTAAGAAACACAATTCTTCTATTGTCACAACTTGTGGGAGGATGATTTTTCTTTGTGGGGATCATCCATCATTTTGTTTAAAGGATAAACGGTTCAGCCGGAGTGACATCAAATTAAAGTGTGACCTTCCTCGTCTTTTCAGATAATGTAACACTACAGATTGATGGAGTTCTTTACCTGAGGATCCTTGACCCTTTAAGGTACTGTCTAATACCTGGGAAGGATTGTCCCCACCATTGTTATGTCACACTCAGATATTAGTAAATGTACGTTTTTATAAATTCCTCATTCGCTTGTTTTCGTTTCCAGGCCAGTTACGGTGTCGAGGATCCAGAATACGCCGTCACACAGTTGGCTCAGACCACCATGCGTTCAGAACTGGGCAAACTCACACTGGACAAAGTGTTCAGGGTAAGGACCGACTGCTGCTGCATCTTATTCTGGAAAGTGAGAAATGTAAATGTCTGATAGGAGTTTAAACTTGTATTTTATTTTGAAGGAAAGGGAGTGCCTCAATTCCAACATCGTCCACTCCATCAACACAGCGGCAGAGGACTGGGGGATCCGCTGTCTCCGTTACGAAATCAAAGACATACACGTTCCACCTCGTGTCAAAGAATCCATGCAGATGCAGGTGAGGTTCAAAGAATAAGAAAAGAACCTCGAAGCAGTTCTTAAGAAGTTCTTAAAGTTGTCAGTCAACACAGATTGAATCCCGTCTGTGCAGGTGGAGGCTGAGCGTAAAAAGAGGGCCACGGTGCTGGAGTCCGAGGGGATGAGGGAAGCAGCCATTAATGTCGCCGAGGGTTGTAAACAATCTCAGATCCTGGCGTCGGAGGGAGAGAAGCAGAGAAGATCAACAATGCGTTAGGTAGGTGATCTGAGGGGGGGGGGGGGGGGGGGCTCTTGTTTTACTCAATACCCAAGTCACATGTCACTAATCCATGTCTCGGCTCCTTCCAGGCGAGGCTCAGGCTGTAGTAGCAAAGCTGAGGCGAAGGCCAAAGCCATCCGTATGCTGTCAGAGGCTCTGGCTCAGGAGGTGAGCTTCTTCTTTCAATGGGACGACCATGATCTGTGTTTTAATTTGTAATCAGAAGTTTTTTGGGTTAATGTTGACGATGGTTTTTTGTTCGTGGCACAGAATGGAAATGCAGCAGCTTCACTAAATGTGGCCGAGCAGTACGTGGCTGCTTTCTCAAAGCTCGCCAAAGAGTCCAACACCATCCTGCTGCCGTCTAACACCGGGGACATCAGCAGCATGGTCACACAGGTATTCACACTCGCGTTGTTAACAGCCTCTGCTTTTTGCTGTGGTCAGCATGACATTAATGTTGTTGTCTCGTCTTCCCGCTCCTCAGGCCATGACCATCTACAGCACGTTGGCGAAGCAGAGCCCGATCAGAGCGGCGGCGGCGGAGAAGAGGGAGGAGCTGCAGAACCAATCCACTCAGTAGCAGAGGAATCCAAATGAACTCAAAGTAGTGACGCAGAACCAGGGGGAAACTGTTTGTGGTTAAGTTATCGGGATTTCCAAGGCATCGCTGTGAAGTTCACACACCTTCTACCGGCTGATTGAGAAGAACTGCAAATTTAAATAACTCCGACAATGTCTGGCTTTGGGAGGGTTTGAAAAAAAATCACATCTTACACGAGAGGATTTGTAATTTTCACCGACTGTTGTTTATGTTCATTGGGAAATAAACACTAGGACCCGAGTATGATAGAATTATGGCTAAACTTTCAGGCTTGGTTAATGTTTTTCTCTTTTGCGTCCTCCGTTCTGTGTTTCACTAGTGTAAATGTAATCAGGGATCAGGTGACCCATCTGCCTTGTTTACGGAGATCAGTTCTGCAGCAGCTCTGGGACCAGCAACTTTGCTCAAAGTGACGTCTCAGAATCCCTGAAAGAATCAGTTATTCTCAATTTGGCCCATGTGATTAAAAAGGTATCCCCCCCCCCGGCAAGCTGAACCAGTATTTGCTTAATAACCTGCGTAGAGACGCTGTGAAACATTCAGAAAGAATTCCTTCCCAGTAATTATCGTAGAAAGTCGGGTTCCTGTTCTCATCAGTTCTATTATATATACCATTTATATTCATCTCTTATGTCTTTATGGGATAAACAGTATTTCATGCTTTTCTGCAAAATTTGAATTTATCATTTCATAGGTCTGTATAATGCAGATGACATCGTCACAGATGATGATGATGATCCGGTGGAAGGAATGTTGTCAAGCGACGAGGGAAAAACTCCCAGCAAAATAAAATACATAAAAACTGTTGCACTGGTCCTGTGTTGTTTCAATGACTCGTGGAACAATACAAATATCTGGTTTCATGTAATAGGAAATAATGGACAAGCAACAAAACGACACCAAATATAGATTTAGACTATTATAAGGTGTATTAATGCAGAATATGAGGAATATAGAGATATTTGCTCTACATTTTTTCTGAATGAATTTTTTGGCTGCTTGAAAATTAGTAGGAGTGAGACATCTTCCCTGTGTCCTTCCAGTGTTGACATTGTTGTGCCCTTAATTTTGTCTTGAAGGCAAAATTTGCCAAGGTGAGTAGTTTACTTTGCATTCTGCTTAAATGCTTATTTAATAATTTCCACAACTGTTTTAAGTTTTTTTCTGTTCGGTTTTGAGAGGTAAATCATTTTACGAGCTTTTTGTACGGTATAAAATAAATTGTAACTAATAGAGGAATGCGAGGGGCTGTGTTGGCCTGCAGCTATTTGAATTATTAATTTTATTGAATTAATTGCTTTGTTAATGAATGTTTATGAAAGAGGAGCAGATTATATAAGATTATGCCTTGATCGGCTCATTTTCATTCACGATTTGAGATTTTGTGTGTTTGCATTTAAATTGTTTTGTTTGGTCGATGAATGAAATAAACTTATAAATAAATAAAGTTCTCCAAAAATGTTAAAGATATTAGAACAGTACAAATTAACTAAATACAAATAAATACTTGATAAGTTTTGTGATATGTCACTTTGTTTTTGTGACGTAGGACGGCTGTGTGCCTGCGAGTCTTCGCTCAGGGCCACAAAGCCCCTCTGTTCACCGTGGTGTTGCGAACAAACTCGTCCGCCGCTGCGTTTCCGCCGCGGCCCCCGCTCACGAAAGGTTCCTAGCTGTCACCGGTCATCTAATCTCGCTGTACCCGGCGTCCCAATGCAGGTGAGGGGGGAGGCGTCACGTCGCGCTCCGCTCCACCTGAGACACCCGTGACCTCCGCGTTGTTGCCGCACACACACACACGCCCACGCACGCACTCCACCCGCGGCCGGAGAGAGGACGAACACCGCAGCGGGACAAGGTCAGTGACAGGAGCTGGAGGAGAGCTAGCTAACGGCTAACAGCTAAGCGTCGTTCACCGGCCCTTCCCCTGAGCGTTAGCCGCTTGACGAGCACCCGGTGGCGGCTGAACACGCGGCGGGCTCCCGGTGCTCCGGTCAAGGTGAACCGTCCCGGATTAGCCTCCATGCTGCAGGAGCCGCGTCCACAGCTGACGGGGAGTGCATGTGTGTGTTTCAGGATGAAGCGGCTCCCGGTGCTGTCCCTGCTGCTCTGCCTGTGCTCCGTGTACTTCGTGGGCATCTACCTGTTCGTGGGCGGCTTCCTGCTGGTGCGGCTGGAGGTGAACCGGACCAGCGGCTGCGGGGACGTGCTGCAGCCCGGCGGGGAGCCGGCGGACTTCTGCCGGGTCCGGCCGCGCTTCGGCCGGGCGGTGCTGCTCATCATCGACGCCCTGAAGATCGACTTCGCCCGGTTCGACCCCAGCAACGCGGCGCCCCGACCCCACGAGAACAAGCTGCCGGTGCTGGAGGAGACCGCCGCGGCCAGGCCCGCTCACTGCCGCCTGTACCCCTTCCGGGCCGACCCGCCGACCACCACCATGCAGAGGATCAAGGGCTTCACCACCGGATCCCTGCCCACGTTCGTGGACGTGGGTAACAACTTTGCGTCCACCGCCATCCTGGAGGACAACCTCATCCACCAGCTGGGGCAAGTGGGTGAGTACTTATACTAGGGAGGTCAGTACTTATACTAGGGAGGAGAGTACTTATACTAGGGAGGTCAGTACTTATACTAGGGAGGAGAGTACTTATACTAGGGAGGGGAGTACTTATACTAGGTATGCTAGGAAGGTGAGTACTTAAACTAGGTAGGTGACTGGTTATACTAGGCAGGTGAGTACTTATACTAGGTAGGTTAGGAAGGTGAGTACTTATAACTAGGGAGGTCAGTACTTATACTAGGGAGGTTAGGAAGGTGAGTACTTATACTAGGGATGAGAGTACTTATACTAGGTAGGTGAGTACTTATACTAGGGAGGTGAGTACTTATACTAGGTAGATGAGTACTTATACTAGGCAGGTGAGTACTTATACTAGGTTGGTGACTGATTATACTAGGCAGGTGAGTACTTATACTAGGTTGGTGACTGATTATACTAGGGAGGAGAGTACTTATTCTAGGGAGGAGAGTACTCATTCTAGGGAGGTTAGGAAGGTGAGTACTTATACTAGGGAGGTGAGTACTTGCATTAGGTAGGTGAGTACTTGTATTAGGTAGGTGAGTATTATTAACTCCTCGTGTCCCACGCAGGCAAGCGGGTGGTGTTCATGGGCGACGACACGTGGGAGAGTCTCTTTCCGAAGAAGTTCCACCGCTCTCTGCCCTTCCCTTCTTTCAATGTCAAGGACCTGCACACGGTGGACAACGGGATCCTCCAGCACCTCTACTCCACCAGTACGTATACATGTCACTCCATAAGTACCTGACCCACTGTTCATGATATGCAAAGAAGAATTACTCAGTTTAATGTCAGAATTCTTGCAGCCATCAAACAAACAATCTCAGGGTCGTTTAAGCGCTGAGGACATGTTTTATACACGGAGGACTGTGGACATGTCATGATGTCCCCCACCTGTCCCCCACCTGTCCCCCACCTGTCCCCCTCTGTTGGTTTTGACAGTGATTGGCGGTGACTGGGACGTCCTGGTTGCTCATTTTCTCGGCGTGGATCACTGCGGACACAGGTTCGGTCCGGACCACCCGGCCATGGCCGACAAGCTCACCCAGATGGACGGAGTCATCAGGTCAGACAACAGTGCAGCTGCTTCGTGCTCGTTTCCCTTCCGGCCGCTGTCCTCACCACCATGTGCTCTCTGTGTAGTATAACAGATATTCATTAGTAACCCAGACTGAATGAGCTGGTTTTAATTTGATGTTTCATGGATTTTATATTTTCAAACAATGGTTCTATTCCCCCTTCCCCTTCCTCCAGGTCTGTGATTGACCGCCTGCAGAACGACACCCTCCTGGTGGTGATGGGCGATCATGGGATGACGGACACTGGAGATCACGGTGGAGACAGTCAGAAGGAGACTGATGCCGCTCTCTTCCTCTACAGTCCCGCCCCTCTGTTTCCCGGACCCCCGTCACAGGTCGGTACACTAGCAAACTTTTTCAAAAATAATACTTTTACATGACTGTTATAAATCCTACAATAGCTACAATTGAAGAATACATGAGCTTGATCGTTGGAATATGTAATAAAAAAGCAAAATACTGTAAAATCCAAGTTCAGTCAGACTCACAACACATTTCTTATGTCTGTTAAATGAAACATTTGTTTTTCCCTTTTCCCTGTATCTGTTAAATTGATGCTGGCAGGTGGCCGCCACCTATTTCAGGGATAAACGTGGATATCGCACAAGAAACAAACGCCGCTCCGCAGCTGATTTACATAATTGCCGTGTAATTGGAGCGTTTACGCAACACGTTGTTCAAAATCGTGGGTTACGTGACTACACAGGGAATAACCCCACTGTAATGAGGGGCTTTAGACTCGATGCTGTATCAGATGCAGAGACGCTTCTTTTCTAGTTCTAGATTATTATTTCACAAGGTGGGAATGAATCCAGCGATCTCACAGATAAATGTCACTGCAGAGACATTTATTCATGATCTGCTTGCAGTTAAAGGTTCAGACCAACTGTAGTGAAATGATCGTGATGCTCGATACTGCACCAATTATTATAAGCAGTTAAAATATGTATGAACTTTGTCCTGCATGTTTTTATTCTCATTGAAAGTATTGAAACTCAAATCATTACATTGTGAAATGTCGGAGATCACAGATAAATGAAGGAGGAAACTAACACGACAGGCTTTTATTTTCTCATGTTTGCAGAATGAACCGGATGTAGTACCCCAGACTGACCTGGTTCCCACCCTGGCTCTGCTGCTGGGCATTCCCATCCCCTACAGCAGCGTGGGGCAGGTTCTCTTGCCCTTATTCCCTCCTCATGGACAGGGTGCAGTGGGAAGTCTCAGCCAGCTGGAGGCGCTGTGGATCAACGCAAAACAGGTAGCATGCTGAACAGCAGTCCAGCAGTAGGTTAATGTTTCCACCGTTTTCCAGACGTGTTTTTAACATCATCTCTGTTTCCGCAGGTAAACCGTTTCCTGGAGACGTACTCTGGAATGGCCAAAGACATCCCAGCAGAGAGCCTCTCAAAGCTGAAGGAGGAATTCTCCCGCCTCTCCTCTGAGTACCTCGCCACTGTCCGAGAGGGTCGGCCACCCTCCCCAGAGCTGGCAGCCTCCCTGCAGGCCTACCTCACCTCGGTCCGAGACACCTGCCGGGCTACCTGGGCCCGGTTCAACCCGTTAAAGATGGCGGCTGGGTTAGTCATCCTGGCGTTTGCCTGCGTGATGTGTTTCATCCTGTCTGAGCTGTCCTTCGTGCTGATTAGGGAGAATGGTCGTGGACTGAAGGCCCCGGTTGTCGTGGCACTAACAGTGGGTTTTGGCGTGTCTGTGGCTCAGGTCTTCACGCAGGGCTACATCGAGGTAGCGTGGTGCCTGGCAGCTGCCGCCCTCAGCTCTGAACTTGTCTTCTTCTGGACAGCATATGGATCCCGAACGGCTGCTGTGTCAAAGAACGGATCCAAATCTCTAAAGTGTACGAGCTGGCTCACCCTGCGTAAGCTCCTCATTCCCTCCCTCTTGGTTCCTCTCCTCCGCTGCGCCTCCCTGCTCTCAGATAGCTACGTGATCGCCGAAGGCCGGGTAGTGACATTTCTCCTCTTCTCTCTGGCTCTGTATATTCCCATCCATCTCAACTGGGATGGCCTACTTTTACCGCCCAGCTATGACCCCCTGAAGTCTGCTGGGCTGCTGCCGTCTCCAGCCTTGTCTCCATCAACTGTGAGGAAAGAAAGCAGCATCCTCCTGGCCTGTTCAGGACTCCTCGTCGGCAGCCTCTACCTCTCCCTGTCATTCCACGGCTGCCGGGAAGAGCAGGGCTCCTGCCAGCCTTCGCGGTTCCTTTCTCCTCTCGCCCGGTTGCAGGACAGCCAGCTGAAGAACCTCCACTACATCTTGTCTGTCTTCTCCCTGGGCTTGTGGACGTATCTGCTGCGACGCTGCCTCCGCCACTACGGTAACCTCAACTCCTCAGGTGGGACGGTGTTCACGGCCCGCTGGATCTTACCACTGCTGTCCGTGTGCCTGGGGCTGCACTGGGCTGTTAGTGCCACGCCGGAGGACAGCTTCAGGAATCTGGGCGAGCTGATCAGCCTGGCCCAGCTGTCTCTCCCCAGGGCGGCCTTCTGTCTCTTGGGGCTGGGCCTGCTTCTGATCTGGCTGGATCCCCTCACTGTGTTTATCAAAACCAGGACTGCAGCCTCAGCCAGAAATTCTTCGCTACCCCCGCCCAGTTACCGAGCCAGCACTGGCATTAGCCCCCAGGCCGAGCTGCACCACCTCATCCCGCAGATCTACCAGCGTATGCGCCGTTCCCTGGACGACGACGGCGAGCAGGGCGGGGCCAGCGAGGTGGACAACAGGCCTGCTGTGGAGGCCTACGGCCTGGGAACTGTGTACTCCGCTCCCCTGATGCTCTTCTGCGGCCTGCTGGGAATTGGCCTGCTGCTGCTGCACCCAGAGGGCATGTCTCTGTCTTTCCTCCTGCTGCTGCTGGAAATGGGAGCTCTGCTGCACATCCACGCCTCCTCCACTACCCTCGCTGGCCTCCAGGGAACATCCTCCGGTACGATGAGGATCTTTTTGTGCCTTCTTTTCTCTTTGAATCAGTAATTTGTAAAGTCATGCTCCTTGTCCTTTTTAAAAACACTGTTCACCTTCACTTCTCTTCTCTTTCCAGGTGGATTTAACGTTCCCTGGGCTCCGATAGTGATGTGGGCCCTGGCCGCCTCCCAGTTCTTCCACGCCACGGGTCACCTTCCGACCTTCCCCTCCATCCAGTGGGGCGCTGCCTTTGTTGGGTTCCCTGATGGACACACAGGCACCATACTGCCCGCCTCACTGGTGACCCTCAACACCTTCGCCTCGCACATCTTGTTCGCAGGTAATTATCCTTTATTAGATAGGATAATGATAAATCTGGGACTAAACACAAGTTACAATAAACCAGAGAACTGGATTGTATGATTTACAGTTTGTCCCTGTCTTGATTGTCTTCAGTGGGTTGTCCACTGCTACTGTTCTGGCCCCTGGTGTGCGAGGTGCGTGGCGGCAGAGGAGGAGGAAGAGCTTGTGGGGACGAAGAAGAGGACGCCGTGATGGAGATGAGGCTGAGAGAAAACCCGCAGCACTTCAGCGCCGCTCTCCTGCAACTCGCAACACGCTACCTCTTTATCCAAGGAGCACAGGTAAACCTCACCGTAGAGCAACGTGTCAGTTCACACACTCATCATGTTGTTGTTTGTTTGATCATCAGTTGAATGAATTGATTTTGATTTGATTCTGGATATCGTGCAACACATCAGAACCTCTGCTCTCTTCACAGGTCTTTGCCTCGGTCAGTGCAGCTGCCATCCTCAGGAGACACCTAATGGTGTGGAAGGTTTTCGCACCCAAGTAAGTGCCTGAATGGATTTTCCAGCTCACTCAAACTTCACATGCAGTAAAGGCCTTTGAGGATATGGACACAGCACGAGTTCAGTTCAGTGAATGCACGTTAGTGAACACAGACATATTTACATCCAGGAGTAAATTAATGTTATGCAGGTTTTCTGTGGGATCTTAAAAAGCCTGAAAGTGCAAAGTTTAATTTTCTTAATTTAAGCCCTTATGAGAAGTCTTAAATACATATATGTATTATGCACTCAGGTTTAAATAAGATATAGTAGGTCGTGATTATGCTAATGTTCATTTAATACTGCCATTCATATGATATATGTACTTCCACCCAATCTTAAATATGCGGAAGTACAAGTATTCCTTCATATCTGTCGTACTTGACAAAGGTCTTGAATTGAACTTGTTGAAACCCACAGAAACCTTCTGTTTCAATTCTACTAAATTTTATTTCTGATGTTTGAAGAAAGTAAAAAACTGACTCTTGTGTCTTTGCTTCCTCGAGGTTGATGTTTGAGGCGTCTGGGTTCCTGGTGAGCAGCGTGTCTCTGCTGATCGGGGTCACGTTGGTGCTGCGAGTCGACGTCGCCGTGGGCCGCTGGTTTAAGAAAATCATCCCGGATGCGTCCAGGTAGCGACGGCTCCAAACAGAAACATCACCATCGGTGTCTAACACGCTGATCTCCTCAAACATGTCTTATGAGGTCACCTCTTACTGTAACTTGAGGGCTACGCTGTGCGGTACTGACTCTGAGGCCTTCCCCTCCTCAGCCAGAGGGACTGAAGGATATCACATCTTGGACTGAACCACCTCCGAGCACGTGGACTGTTTTTTTACACAGTGGTTTCAGCTGAAGCTCGTAAACCACCTCACAAAAGGGCGATGTGGTTTTAAGGTCATCGTCCAGGGTTACGATGAGGGGAGAGGAGAGTTACCTCTGAATGTTTCTAACCTGCCGAGCAACAAAGTCTCGTGGTTCATCGCGCCGCAGTTTAAAAAGCTTCACTAAATACAAAACGGTTTACAAAAGCTTCACACCTGTCGCAGCTGAACAAGAACCTCAGCACTCAAACGAAATGGGCCTTTAATATCCAGTGGCTTTTTATTTCCTCCTCATAACCGAGGCTGACGTCACACTTTACGAGCACCAGAGCGGCCAAAGTGACGAGTTCAATGTGACGGAAAGAAGACGTTTCCATCCGGGGGGGGAAATCAACAATTAAATTAAAGTAACGAGCAGGTGAATGATTCAGCCACGTTCTGCAGAAACCCGACGTCGACGTCTGGAGCTGCTTTCTTATCAGTTCGCGAGCAGGTCAACTCCCATCTGGCAAAAATCCATCCAAGTGCATTACAGCAGGTCATTCAAGTGTCTTGCTGGAGGAAGTGTACTTTTCTTTTTTTAATGTTTTCTATCATCAAGATGTCGAAACACCCCCGAGCATCTGATCACTGCCAACTCACACACTGTTACTCTGCTGGTCTTCTACTTCTTTCCTGGTGGTGGGGTTTTACTTCTCTGATTCCTAACTCGAATGCCTATTTTGAATTAATAATTTTAATAATCCGAAATGAACCTTTGCTCCTTGTCCCTGAAATAGGTGCCAAGCTTTAACAAATGCCTTTTTTTTTTCTCTTTCGTGTATGATGTCATTATTTTGGGCCGGCGCCGGTGAAACCCGGGACGTCCAGAAACTCTTTGTCAGTTAATTTATTTGTGCGGGACGTCGGAGTCCGTCTCTGCTCTGCAGCTGAAGTTCATTAGCTAATGCACGATGTGGACGGGACGTGGCGCTCGGGCTGGATTAGCGATAATGCAGAAGTGCTGCGGTGAAGGTTCGACTTGGTTGTGTGATGATGGGGGGGGGGAACTTTTTCTTTTCTGTTTTTAGAATGTTTAATATATAAATAACTGATTCATTAAAAAAAAGTGATTTTACATCCTGTGGAGAAAATGGAATAAAACTTTTGTACGTGACGTCTTTGCCTCGGTAACTTTCCTGTGCGTACGAGGAACAACCGGATTAGTTTAAATTCACGATCACGCGTCACGATTATTTATTGTTGCAGCTCAAACTAATGTTTATCGATTCAGCGGCTTGATGAAGGAAGTGGGTGCTGCCGCAATATTTTTTTGTGCCCATCAGTCAAGGTGCTTCATTCATTATTCACGGAGGCTTTTCCACATTTCCAGTTTATGTAATTGTGAGTTGCTGAAAGTCTCGCTCGTCCTCAAATGTTGGTCGGGGAGTTTTCTAACTTCCATCGAATATAATAATAATAATAATAAACTTAATTTAAAAAGCATTTTCCAAAACAAAGTTACAAAGTGCTTCATCATCAGCAAGAAGCAAATCAATGACAGTTAAATACTAAAATCAGGAAAGGCTTCCCGCTAGACATATGTTCTAGGAAGGGTTTTCGAAGAAGACTGGAAAAGTTGTGTAGTTTTCAAATCCAGAGTTTATCTGCTTATCTGTGTCGTGAAATAAAGAAATGAGGGAAAAATTGCAATTTAACAACATAGTGGAATATTGACAAATGGGAATCTAACCCGCTGCTGGGAATAATAACCAAACCATTATTGATGAACGACTTTCAAGCCGCTACAAATACGTTGTGGTCTTTTCTTTTCAGATTTTTCCCACAAATCTCTCTTAGGATACTGCCCCCCCCCCCCCCCCCCCCCCCCGTCTGGTTTCATCCATTAGCAACGAATCTATGGGGGGGGGGGGGTCAGGTGTTTTCTGGAGAACGTGCTCAACAAATTATTATTCAAATGTTGTTAGTTTGTACACCTTGCAGGTAGAATGACCAGAAGGGGGCAGCAGAGCGATTAACTTACTTAAACACCCCCCCCCCCCCAAAATTAAATCCTTAAATTATGAAATATCTATGACTTATTTGTAATGATTATAAAATTAAATAATTATAATAAATACAGTAAATATTTATATATAATACCTTTCGTTACTGCCAGTAAATTTACTGTGTTCACAAATATTTTTATACATTTATATAATATTTTCACTGGGTTGTACATTATGTCTAATTGTGGTTATTTTTCCATCATTTTATTCATGATTATGATAAAGAGCTATGACATCACTTCCTGATATATGACTTGCTCTTCGCCATCCATCAGCTACTATAATAAATACTTTAAAATGTTTCCACTCGTGCTTTGGCTTATTTTCTTTTACTGCATCAAAATAGTGTTTTTTGGAACTCGCCTGCACAGGAATTGTATTATTATGAATATTATATAATAGCAGCACTATGCTAGTGTTATTCTGTGCCGTTACCACCGCAGGCGGCTGAACGGTGGTTACAGCGCTCGTTAAATGCTGTGATAATGAAACTGCTGCAAAGATTCTCGAGGCTAAAGCTTCAAAATATCGAAGCACAAATAGAAACGTAAAGGGAATAAATTGCTTTAACGACACACGGCCTTGACAGAAAGATGCTTTTTATTGCCTCTGCTCCGTAACATAACTGTTTTGTCACATAGGAGGTGATTAGTTAAATGGACGCGAAGTTTTTTAAGTTGTAAAAAAAGGTGAAATGTCAAACGCTTGCGGTTCGACCGGACGTGCGATTAGCAAGAAGAAGCCATTACAGTTATCGACACGCCAATAAGTGGTTAAAGCCATAAAAGCAACATCAGGGTAACATCCAGGGAAACAGGACTGTGGCTGTTCCCGTTGGCAGCTCGGGATCTCTTATTATTTTTGATGAGAAGCACCATTATGCGACTGTGAAAGCTGCCAAGCTCTCGTCCTGTTCCTCTAATTGCTCATCATTATTAGATGAACGGGCCCTTTGGCCGACAATCCGCACATTTCAGCTCGCAGCAACTATTAAAGCCGGACCATTTTGTATTATATGGGCTCGGAAAAAACCCATCCAGCAGCTCTCTGATGTTTGCAGAGTTCACTTCCTTCCACAGGGATCACACTTAAAACTGCTTTGACGATGATGATGATGATGATGATGATGATATCCATCAGTCCCATCTGAACATGATGCAGACTCTCTGGACTCTGAGGTAAGAGCCCTGACATCTTCCGCCATTATCACCAATAAGGTTCAACCACTGAATCCATGCAGACAAACTCAGGTCAGCTGGGGTGAGAGCGAACGAGCAGTTTCATGAAATGAATCTGAACAAGGCCTCAGATCCGATTCGAGAGGCTGGAGCCAAGGATCAATTTTTTTGGCATTTTCACCTTTTCTCCCAGGGAGTAATTCATAAATCTTAATGGAAAGAAACAGCTGATGCATAGGGAACTGATGGGTTTATGAAATGTGATGCAGCTTGATTGAATTCCAGGGAACTGTCGGGGCCTGGATTCAGAACCAGTGATAGTTCAAATGAGTGTGAACATTCTCCAAATCTTGTGAATGCAGAAACTCACACAGAGACACATCCTGACGGAAAAACTCATTTTAAAGTCGACGGCCTCGACTTATTCGAAAATTGGTACCTGACATTTCAAAAAGAGAGAAAGTTTTTATGCTTTCAGACGCAGCAGCAAGCGGAGACCTGACCAATCAGCTGGGTCACAGCAGCTACACACACACACACACACACACACACACACACACACACACACACACACCACACACAGTGCGATCCACCTGGGTGGGTTTTATCAAATCCAAGGAAATATGTCGTTTCTAAAAATGTCCTGTAAATCCACTGGGGGAAACAATGTAGTGCTTGAACGCTCCGAGTTAGAAGCATGACTTCTTCCTGAGACGCAGGTAATTACACCCTGTACAAGTCACAACTTCTCAAATGAGAAATTTCATGGAGTTCAGACTTCAGAGAAAGTCATATTTATGGTTTCACACACTCTGCGGTGGCTTGGTCCTGCATGAACGTTAAAGTTGCACTGATCAATATTACTCTTATCCAGTTTTGCAGATGTTCTAGTGTCTTTCAGCTCCTTGTTTTGGTTTTGCAGAACACAAAGGTACCGTTGTTGTTGTTCCCTCTCATCTGCTTCTGTCGTTAAGGCCATTTCCAACCATAGCAGCTGTTTTCATCTTCGATACGCTGCAGCCTATCCAGCTCCAACGCATTAGCAACTGTAGCTCGAGCAGCTAAAGAGGTAAAGGACCCAATCAGGCCTCAGGTTGACGTGTCGGGAGTTGTATTCACAGTTTATTCTGCCGCCCCCGAGTGGCCACGATATGTAAATGATACGGTAAAGCCAGTCTATACTCATCCTGTGCTGAGAGGCCTCAGGATGCTACTGCAGAACGTGATGAAACACATGGCAAACAAACAGATGGGGTATAATACCGGTGCACTTTTACCCAGTTGGCACCAAACACACACACACACGCACACACACACACACACACACACACACACACACACACACACACACACACACACACACACTGGAGAACTGCTCGATAACGAACAGCATGAGAGTCTCTCTCCTCGGGCACAGAGGCCGACAGCTCCGACTGTGAGGCGGGTAATTTCACATCCTCTCACCTTTCTCTCCGCTCGGATCCAGGTCTGGTGTGTCTCACAGTGATCAGGTGTTGGGCTCCACAGTGCGACACTAAGCCACGAATTTATATTCCCCCGGAGGAGACAGAAACACAAGAAACACAGTAGACGAGAGGTTCAGGACGAGGCAGGTGCTTGTGTTTCAGTCCCCGAGGGGAGAAACTGCTTGTGGGCGTTTGAACGTGTGGACAGGCGGCGATAAGACATCTAATCTAACCTCTGCGTAAATAGGAAACACACGATTTCAGTCTCGCTTTTTAAAAATGGCTGATAAAGGTTTCCGGGGCGAGTGGGAGACCTCAGCTTGTCGTGTGTGTGTGTGTGTGTGTGTGTGTGTGTGTGTGTGTGTGTGTGTGTGTGTGTGTGTGTGTGTGGCCTGTTCTTTAAAGGCCACGTGGCTCAGGAGATGTTAGAGATGAACGGGTGAGATGGGTTTTACTTCACGGACGATGCTCGCAGGTTAAAGACCAGAAATCAGATGTGGGATAAAAACAGAAGCAGCTCAACAGAGAAGCAGTTGTTGGTTAAAATAATTTACTTTTTGGATTCGTGGCATGATTCCGTTCCGACTGAGTACGATTCTGATTTGCTGCAGCGAACCCAGAGAATAAATCCAGTCTCCGTGAAACAAACACTGGTCAGAAACGTCTCTCGGGATAATATCAAAGCATCTCCACCTTGAAACAGAATCCATTATTGGACCTGGGGGACTCAGAACAAGGATATCACGGATTCTCACACCTGAGATACAAGTATTGAGCAGCTCCCTTTGAGATACAATGAAAGGAAATAAGAAATCTGGTATTATTTGGGATATAAATTCTCTGTATTTTTTACGCATTCAGAGTTTATGTTTTCCCGAAAAGATGATTTCTGTCTTTTCAGGTAGTTGTTATTACACTGACGTTTGTTCAAGTGCTCATGTTTCTGGTAAGTTTGACAGAAAAGCCGTTCCATTTAATTAATTTTCATCAGCGTTCCTCCCATCTTCAGCCACACTGGGTCTTATCGGGGGGGGGGGAGTAATTAAAACACGTGCGCGTGTGTGCAGAGGCTTTCAAACTCATTTCAGAACAGATTTTTTATTTCCCGCTGCAATAACATGCTGTTCACCATAATATTACCTTCCAATAAAAGGAATTACTGAGGAAACGAGCTCCTGACGACGCTCGCAGAGACACAAAGAAATCCAATTCCCCTCCATAGTTAAAATTATAGATTTTTTCTCAAATCCAATTTCACAAGCTTCTAGAGGTGTTTTGTTTTGGTTCACACAGTCCTTGGAAGTCGATGAATGGAATCTCGCCTCGATGCGAACGGCACAGATGCTTCTTTTTCTTCTTTAGGCAAACCCCCCCCCCCCCCCCCCTCCTGCTTTTCATCTGGTTCAGGAGCATGTTGTCGAAGTCGCTTGATTTCACTGGAAGCCGGCAGCCAGAAAAAATCCTGAGCTTGACAAAGCGAGGGGACGAGACCTGGGAGGAGAAGTAGTTTTGGTTTTACCGGCGGCACCTGTGAAATAAACACACACACACACACACACACACACACACACACACACACACACACAAATATGAATTGCAAATGGAGGCAATTACATAGCAAAACTCGTGGTTTACTCTGGGTGTTACATTTTTCCCCAGCTGCCATGAAATCCAACAAATTGGTCTCAGCTGTTTCTCCATCTTCTCCGGGGGAATATTTTTCTTCACCACGACTCCTGAGAAAGATCTTAGTCCTCTACAGTGTGGACACACACACACACACACACACACACACACACACACACACACACACACACACACACACACACACACACACACACACACACACACACACACACACACACTCTCTCTCCAGACGCCTCTTTATTGCCTGGGGCCACATAACACAGCAGTGTTTTCACTAATCTCCTGTATAACAGACGCCGACTTACGACTTAATCGATTTAGATGCAACAAACCAGCGGCTCCAGAGACACGTCGGCGTCGACCTGCACGTTTCAGAAGAAAACAATCGAAGCCTCTGAAGAGATTCGCTCGCTCGTGCTCTCGGCTGCTTTTGCTCCTGAAGTTCTGATCTTCTCAGTAGTCGACACCTCCTTGATGTGGAGGCCGTGGTACTGAATCCCTGCAACAGCTGTAACTTTCACACATATTCTTTATTTTTATTTGAGTTCTTAAATTGAATTCAAACAGTATAATGCAATGATCAGATATAATGATGGACGACTCGTCTCCACTTCCTGTGAACTCTGCCCTCTTACGCGTCTGGAACCAGAGTCTGAACAGTTGTGTCACAGAATTGAGTCAACACACTCTCCAAGTGTCACCTGTCAATCAAGACATATCACCCTGTTTTAATAGCATAAAACACATTCGTAATCTAGTCAGCGTGATGTTGTCACTGTGTGGTGGCTGATCGGGATGTTTGCATATTCACAACCTGGAGCAGGAGGCCGTGCTCGGGTCCTTTCAGCTGCACCGGCAGCTGTGAGGCAGATGCTGCTGTGGCTGCGGCAGATGTCAGCGGATACAGTGACACGTCCATTTGGATGCATGGTGATCACGCTGCTGTTGTCCTATGAACACAGGACGGGAATTGTTGTATTGATTTTATTCCAGGAGCTGGGAACAAGAAACGTACGACAAAGCAATGGATCGATCGACCAATGATCGGTGCAAGGTGTTGCTATAGTTACGATCTGAACTCCTGACGTCCTTCACTGGAGACGTCTCCTGAGCTTAGGGTTCAGAGGAAGTGGAGACAAACTTTGGACGTGCAATTATATCAATGCTGCCGGCTTCCTGTTGGCGTGATTGGTTTTTACAACTTCTTAAAACTATAGCAGAGAAGCCTGGAACTCACTCATTGCTGCTTTTATTTTATTTAGCAGCTTCCTTCTACTGACCAATTAAGAGCTTCAACTCCCGAATCGCTGCTCGCGGTTGTTTATTCTCATTTTGGATTTTCTCCACCTCCTCCTCCTCCATTTAGTCCTGTGGACATGTCCTCATCTTCATTTGATTAAATATCCAATAACGTCAATGAACACATTTTCAAGAATCAGATTTTCTACGTCATCTTCCTTCACGATACCACAACTGCGTCTGGGGAAATCAGACGAGGTGGCGTGTGAAGTTAAATTAGTATCAGAATATATATATATTCATATATATGTAGCCTGTGTGCTATTGAATATTTAATGTGACGAGTGCCTTGAGGATTGGAAAAAGGGAAATGATGACAAAGGAATACGTCCCATTATTGGCAGTTAAAAGAGGCATGATTCAAAATTACTGTGCAATATTTGTCTCTTCCGACCCCCCCCCCGAACCCAACGGAGAGGTGAAGAGAGAAGCGCGCATGACAAAGTAGTCACAGAGGCGTAGAGGGGATTGGCTATTGAGTGGAAAAGAGCACATTAAGCTAATGGAGGAAGCCAACGAACTGCGATTCAACCCCCACAGCCTCCGAGCTCCATCTGCAGCCTCGGTGCACTAATGCACGATCCATCCGAGGCGTGTTGGACGATTGCTGTCCTCCCTAAGATATATGTATATGTGAGGGGGGGGGGGGGGGGGGCTTTTTATGGATGCATTTGGGAACACGATACTCTCCTGGAGCAGCTTCAGCCTGAGAAAAGGTTAATATCAGCTGTGCACTGGAGCTTCAGAAGAAGGACATTCGCCAAATGTCAGTGTCCGGGGCACGATCATTTTATTATCAGATAACACAGGAGAAAAAAAGGAAAAAATATCAGGATCCTCTATAATATTTTTTGCCTGAATACGCTCCATTCAGAATCCTGTTGAATTGTATAGTTAAAAAGAGGCTCTGATGTTATCCATCTCGCGGCTAATCAAAAGAAAGTATTCAAAAGAAAGTATTCGCAGAACGCTCAGAGACCTTTCACAGTATCTGGATTGAAAAAATATCACATCCATCTCAAAAACTAAACCCAGTTATTCAGTATTTCTTGGAAAATAACACAGTTGCTTGTGTTTTCCAGGAACGGGAAGAAAAGACCTTTTGATTAGAGAAGATGAAATGCTTTCGTTCTGTGACTGAATATGTTCTATCGATACTTTCTGCTTATTGCATTTCTTGTCGTACTTCTCGATGTTCGCCACGGAGAGCGAAACGTACAATTTCCTGCACGTGGTGAGTATTTGATATTTTAAAGACAAGACAAGAGAAATGTATTTGACTAAAACAACTGAGGGGACAGCAGGAGGACGGAAGAACATCCCTCTCAGTAAATAGATCAATAACAGCATAAAAGAAAAGAATGTGTTGTGTTTTGCTGACGTCCTCACAGGGACGGTAGATCCATCCGTCCACAAGCCACCGCTGATCCTTCAGGGCCGCACGAGGAGCCTCGGCTAATCCCGACGCTGGGGCGGAGCAGACCGTAGATTTAGCCTGATTTAAAGTGGCTGATAGCCGACACCTGACTCAACCTGTTCCTCGGCTGCTGATTTAACCGTGACAAGGAGCTGTGGGGCTCATCGGAGGCAGACTTTGCTGGATGCAGAAGAAAAAGAATCCACTGAAATAGATGATCATGCTCATCAGCTCTTACTGACGACAGGATGCACGGGTTGATAAACCTAATTTACGAAGCCACAATCAGACTGGAATCGCCAGAAAATGCAACTTTTGAGTTCAGACAGATTCGGAGATGGAGCCTCTGCCTCCCTGAGTGCACTCTCCCCCCCCCCCCCCCCCCCCCCCCCCCCCCCCCACCGCTGGCGTGTCGGAGCACTAAGGCCTGTTGGCTTTTAGAGTGATGCTCCGAGAACCACTGAGTGCCTTACACTTCAGAGTCAAAGGTAATGAGGCCGTGGACAATAGGAAATGATTTCTTATTGCCGGTCAGTAAATAACAGCTCCAGATTGAGAGGAAAATGGGCTCTTTGTTTCCCATTTGCTGCTCCGGGGGGGAAGTTGCGGCACAGGTATCGGCCGAGCTGGTCTTAGTCTCTCGTGGCCCCGGGGACGAGAATCACAACACAGCCCACGCATTGGACGAACACGGTCCGTCACACTCGTAATATCACCGTAGCTGTCGGCAGCCGAAAGACACAGAAGGGACGAAGTGAAAGCCAAACATCACGGTGGAGGAGATCGATGCAGTTGGTGAGATTTACAAGTCGGAGAAGAAGAAACTGAGAGTTTAGTCCCATTTCAACAAAATCCATCACAACACTCCGACGCAGTGAAACCCTCACTTCTTTCATCATGTCCCCCTGTGAGGACAATTATTACGGCGACTGCAGCATTCCTGTTATTGACATTTTATAATGGGGCTGTAAATCTCACAAAGAGAGAGAATTCAGTCCACTCAGGGGAGACTGGGGAGCCACAGAGGGGTTTCGATGACGTGGGGGATGGGGTGTAAGGGGCAGTAAACAGAAAGCAGCTGAAGACATCAATGTGAAATGTAATAACAAGTGTGTACTATACCTGCGTTAAGGTTTTGCACTTCAAAATATGGTGCTTTTGCCACATTTTGGGAATTTGCATTAATAAACACGAGGAAACTTAAACAACAGAAATGAGAGATGCTTTGTTTTAGTGCAGGAAAGATTCAGTCAGTTGCCACGTGTGATTCTTCAGCTGACTGCAGGTCAGTGTAACAGCTAATTCTTTCCAGTTTATTGATCTTTCTAATTGTAGTTTAGTGACTGAACTGTCATTACAATCCTCGTGATTATTGTTATTAAAGAACATCCTCTCAAAACAACCCGAGGCCTGAGAAGCAGCACCTTTTAAACCTTTAGTGTTTACATGGTGGAATATGTGCCCGACCACATCCGGAGGTGGATCGGACTGGTCTCTATTCTGAATGTGTCTTGAGTGCACGTCGACCTTTTGGTTAAGTGCTTACCATCAAGTCAACTGGGGTGCGTGTTAACACGAGATGATATGTGTTAACAGAGGGCGCCGTGACACCTGATCCCTCACTAATGCTGTCTGAATACTGTAAGTGTTCGTGCATTGGCCCAAATTATAAGAATTAGGGTGTTTAAAGATCAGGCATGAGGTTGATTGAGATGTTTTACCTGCAAACAAATACCCATAATGCCAGTGTCGTGCTTTATACTATTACCCAAACTGTATATCCTCAATAGACTGTGTCATCCTTTATGGGTTTAACCATCCTCGGTGGTTAAAGCCATGAAGAGAACAATGTGATCTCTTCTTTCTGAGTTATAACCAAGAAAAATGTTCGAAGAGAAGTAATTATCTGCTGCGTACGTCTATGTTAAATGCAAAGTGCCACAAAAATCATATACATACTTCACATCCAAGACTCTAGTCTGTGTTTCTCACCGAGTAGAAGTTCCCTGCTTTGTGCCCATCATCACTTTCTGTATCCGCCCCCGCCTGTCCATTGCCTCCATAAATTCTGGAAGTCGAACCAAGGCTGTATCGAACCAAGGCTGTCCAGGAGGGACTCAGCTGGCCCCAGTGCAGAGGAGGGGATGCTACAGTATTGGAGTCAGCTCTCTGTGGAGCTGTGTGTTTCCAGTGGTTTTCGAGGGCAAGCAAACATCAGGGCTGAATCCTGTGGCCCCACGGTCTGCGGCTCCCCCGGGACTGGGCGGTGTCGGGCTCGGAGAAACATCCACAAGTATTATTTCTGTTGCTGTGGAAGTTCTGCTGCTGTTGATGATCCACGATTTAAAAAGAATATGGACTTTATATATCTTTTTTAGACTTATTTATCTCCCTCACAACCTGGAAAATGTGGACGTGCAACTGTCAGGGTCACAGAGCTCCTGATTGGCCAAATATTGGCATTGATCATTGATTGGCATCAATAATTAATTTAGAAACTGATTGCAGCTCTTCAGAACTGTGCTCCTGGGGCTGCGACCTTTTCTTCACCCCCGCTATTAAACTGAAAGTGGATTTGAACGTGCGCACACAAGAAATAAAAGAAGATTCAAACTGTCGCCTGGATCTCAAATGTCTACATTTCACGTTCTGCAGGGCCTTGTACAGAACGTGCACACGTTTCAGTCTCGGTGCACGGCGAGTTTCTCCGACCAATGCTGTGAATCTATTGGACCCAGAGGAGTTGATTCCAAATCCCCACTCACTCAATGCCTTATACTTTAGTGTGTTTTGAAAAATCCTGGCACAGAAATTAGGCGAAAGAAAAGAAGCTGAATTCCCTGTGAGACGTCTGCTTATTTGGATGCTCTCTTTGGCGAACGAGTCATATTGAGAAACGTGTTGTTCTACACTGACGACCTCTGGCAGCGCAGCCAGAACACAGAGCGCCCGGGTTCATCAGTGGCTGGAACTGGCTGCGTCGAAATGCTTTCATTTCCACACAACTTAGACTCTTGTGTTCAAAGCTGAGGCAGAAAATGAAGTATTAAGCCTGAATTATTAAAACTGTCGAGTGTGTCCTGCTCTGTCCTCTCAACCTGATGATGAATATAAAGGCAATGTCCTCAGAATAAACCGGCTCAACTTTATTCTAGTAAAACTTTATCATCCGGCCTCCTTCACATATCGTCTCCAGTTTGTTTGTCACGAGTTTGTCATCTATTGTGCAACAGATAAAGTGAAAGCGTTGTGCGATGAACAACGATAGAAACCGTCGCTGCAGCGAGCGAGAGTCTCGACGGGGATTTTTTAACTCCAGTCGTTTCTTTTTTTTATTTTTATTTCACAGAAAACCTGTTTGAGAAACTATTGTTGGATGGACGACTGCGTTTGAAACACAATAAAATGTTCCATTTCAGCGGTTACCGGTGCATGATGTGAAAATAACTTTATTTATTGTTTTATCTATTTCATTTCTCTGTCCCCGGGTAACACACAACCGTCTCAGGGGGGAAATAAAAAAAGATGCTTAAAAACTACAGACGTCCCAACTGTTTGATGTTATGAGGGTTTTTTAAAAAATCTTTTTCCAAGTAGCCGTCTGTCTAACTTGCCTCCACAATCCATTTTGCAGCATCACACCGAGCTGGTGGCAAAATATCTAATGAAAAGCGCAGAGAGGTGAAGAGTCTGTAACCGCTTTATGACCCTAACTCCAAAAAATAAAAATGCTATAGGTGGAAGTGTGTGTGTGTGTGTGTGTGTGTGTGTGTGTGTGTGTGTGTGTGAGCTGGCACCTGCATTGGAGCATAAAACGCGTATAACATTCGTCAATATAAGTCACAATTTTTTTCCGTGGAGATGAGCTGTTTTATTTATTTTATTCCGATACGTGCTCGGATGACGGCTATATTTCAAAAATGTGACAAATAGAGTGTAGATAAATGATAAGTGTATTTTTGAAAAGGAATCATACAGAAGATGGGTGAGAACCATCACAATCGAAAAAGGAAAGTGGATTGATTCAAAGACGGAGCCAGTACGTCCTGCACCCGCTCAGAACCCGGCAAGAATTACATCTCTACAGAATAATGAACTGGACCCAGGAGGGCAGCTCTAGTTTTTCCTGGAGCCTGTGACACCAGCTCTCCACCACCTTCACTTCCAGGCAGATCTCTCTCACTACCGAACACTAACGAGCTGCTTCATTAAAATCAGATCAAGACAAAAAAACGATCCGGTGGTGAATTCATTTTACTTTCAGAGTATTTAGCTTTTTGATGACCACAAGTCCGAGGCCCTTTGCCACCGAGGAAACAAACTGGAAGAAGCTGACGATTCAGGTAAACGTGCTTGGTGACGATGACGTGAGGACGACGAGGAGGATGAAGTCGATGTGAGTGACTGTCGCATGTTTGTTTAATCACGGGTGGAGATATGTTAGCTCGTGCCGAACCCTTAAAGTCTCCGTTCCCTGAGACAGAACAAGAGACTGGAACAGAATCATATTCAAACAAATTCACGACGTTGCAGGAACACGACCCGATGCCCCCGGCCCATGTGAGCACTCCTCCTAATCAAATTAATACTCCTATTTATAAACCCCCTCTCTCTTAACCTTCTGATCAGCACGTATCTCTTTTTGAAAAAAGCCGGCGCGGCTTCACCAGAGAAACAAGACATCCATAACAGTGGATCTGCGATAAGTGGCAGTCCATTTCCTCTCACATTAGGGCCCGGCCCAAAGGGGAAACATGTTTTTTCTCCTGCCTCTCTTTGTGCTCAACAGCGTATCTGTCTTTCATCTAACTGCGCGGCTCAATCAATTATGCATGCGAGCCAAAGCTTTCTTACTCAAGTACGTGAGAGCATCACAGCTGACACGGTGCAGCACAAAAGGTGTTTGGGAATAATGACGTCTTCACGCTTGTCTGACCGGACCTTCACACTCCCACAAGTGTCATAATGACATCTTGAAGTTTGATTAGTTCGTTGATATCTCGAGCACAAACCTGCAATTAACGTGGATGTTAGTCGTGCAGGATCCTTAGTGAGGCTACAATCACTGTCACACTGGGTTTTCTGGAGTCGTCCCACAGTGCATCCTGACTTTAATGATGGTTAAAGACCTTTAAAACACTTTTTTCTGTTCAATATGAAAACTAGAAAGTCCCTTAAGCTGCCATCAGACATGCACTGAACTCCTGATAATCTCCTGCGTCCTCCTCCCTCTGCGTGCCACACGTTCTGAACGCACCCGAGCAGAGAATCTCTTGCTGCGCTGTTCATTGTTTGAGAGAACAAGAACTGGACCTTCTCAGTTGACTTTATCAGGTCCAAACTGCACCGTAGCACAAAGCTGGAGACATTTTAGAAGGTTAAGAAAACTATCTCATGTCGTTGAATGTGTTGCTGATGGAACCAGATTCTCCGGCTAACGAGCACAAAGCCGGAGGTGGCGAGTTACCGGAGCAGGTGGGAGCGGCGATCCGTTGAGACGCAAGGTAAACAGAGCGAGGAGTCAGGATCACAGAAGAACATGAGCAAACAGATCAGAAACCTGGTGCTGTAGCGATGGCGCCGTGTGGGCGACTGGTGGGAGGAGCCAGGGTTTAAATGCAGCGGCAGCTTGAGGTGGATCGGCGGGAGAACGAACCAGATTGCCACGCCCAGAAAAAACAACCACAGAAGAGAAGTAGAAAGGAAATGCACCATATTATTCTCTGTTTCCAAAACCATGTGCATCAAAATAGTCCAACAATACTTGGTTTCCTCCAGATCTTGGAATCTGGCTGCAGGGGTTGGCGCCCGCTCAGCCACAAAAGAGGTAATTAAGTCGACACAGATGCTGGAAGACACAACAGTGTGTCATTGTTTGCGCTTTAAATCAGCCGTGTGCCGTGTTTTAACATCTCCAGAGCGGCAACATGAAAAACTCAGAACCTGACACAGACTGTAATCAACACCTGAGGACTTCGCGTGCAGCAGCAATTAGTCGGCGACTCCTGTTTGTTTGTGTCGTAATGGAGTTATAGCATTAGATGTTTTACTTATTATCGGGGGGGGCAGCTGCAGTGTAATTGTGAAGGATGCGCGGAAGGAAGTAATTGGATCACCGCGACGCTGGGGTTTCGCTCGCAGCTGTCTGCTCTTCATCCATTTCTCTAAATGGGTTTGTCGTCGTCTTCCGCTCAGACGTCCAATTACGTTTATAGTTGTGCAAACAAATAATTCACTGGGCGTTGACTGATGCCTGCTCAGTGTGCATCGGATGAGTCCACGCCGGGATCCACACGGGTTCCTGCCGGGCGCCGTCGACTCGAGCGAATAAAAAAAAGGGCTTTCAAATTAACGTGATGATTTCATGCTGTGACGTTTTTATTTTGGATTTGTGAGTTTTAAACTCCAAACCGTGCACGTGGACTCACTTTGCTTTGTCTTGGTTGCTCACGTCCTGACCGCTGACCACATCCTGTCAAGTGCACGTGAAACACAACGTTTTCCACTGCAGGAAGGGTCCTATCAAATATTAAATTGTGCTAAAATGCTCTGCTGGGCTGCTGCCATGGAAATATGGACTGTCATTCGTTCTCCGACTTTCTGGATGATTGTCTGCTTGCAGAAAGAGGGGGGACGGGGGGGGGGGGGGGGGGGGGGGGGGGGACGGGAGGATCTTACGTGCACGGCTAATGGCTTTTCCTTTCATTACTGCCTTCCTTGGAGTGCACAGAAACGAGCCCCATTAATTAAAAGACGAGGATGTCATGTGTGCACGTGATTCTGGATGTTTGGTCCAAATAAAACAAGAGAAAGGAAAAACCCACCCTGACAACTTTCCTTCGTGCTGAAATGATGACACGCGGAAGGACCCGGACCCGACTCGGCCCATTGTCTGCGGTCGGGGGGTCTCAGATGTTGTTGCTGTCACTTCATGTCTAATTAATTAACCCGGTCAGGGCGCTCGCTCGGCCTGCCGGACCCGGTTGCCACGGCAGCCGGAGATAACACCAAATCTCTGTATTAGCTGGCGTGAGCAGGAAAGTGCTCGGGGATCTCAGGAGGATCCGAACGCAGCTTTGTGAACAGAGCAGATGTTTCAATGCAGCGATGAGTGTGCGTCTTAATAAATAAGAAAATCCAACTGATCCTCTTGACACCGGGCATATGTATCTGATCCTGACTGATTCTGCTCAACTTCACGCAAATGGGAGTGAGTTGACAAGTAGCTCTCGTATTTAGGCCGTCAACACAAATCCAGGCCGAACTGGAATCGAGGACATGAAAGGATGACTCAGCACAAATGGTTACGTGCGGAGCCTGTGAGGTAACAGGACAAACTGGAAGCTGACAAAGCGGAGAAGTGGGTCTATTCTCAATTTATGTCCCACTTTTTTAAAAAGCAGCCGGTCCAGGAAAAGATAAAACAGTGAAAAGACGATTCTTGCACATTTAGTTCACCCAAAAAATACAATCTCTGATGGAAATGCAGATTTTAACATTAATACTGACCCACAGACTTTAGAGTGAACTACATGATTAATTGTTTTTCCTTATTCTTTAATCCATCCACACATGGAAATTGGAAACTTGTTCTTCAACCTGAGCCGGTTATATTAAGGTCTGTGGCTAAATTCAGTCTAATTTATTCATGGCTATTTCTATGTGACTGTGATTGTTTCTGACACTTCGAGGCCCGGAGGGAAACTTTTATCTACTTCTGTCTCTTTGATGTGCAGCAGAACGAGACGGAAATAGATGAAGAAAAACATATTACACCACTTTGACTGTTGGGTAATCTAAAAAAAAACATGATTGATGATCAGTCCTGAAGAATATTATTCAGCCTGTGTGTTTTTTTATTTTTTTTAATTTTCAAAAAGCTGCTTTTGAATCTGCTCGGATAATATGTACCTTTTTTGATTCCAGCAGAGATTGATTATTGCTGCCGGACAGTGAAGTTCGTTTCATTGCAAATTCCCAGACAAATCTAATATGGATCCATATAAAGTCTCCGTCTGATTTATGATTGTCTGAGCAGCTCCCTGGCACCATTTTTAAAGTAATTACAAATGTGTGACCTGGCCCCGTGCACGGCACTTCACAAATATTGGCTCCACGTTCCTGGTTTGAAGGAATGTCTCATTTAAATTCTGAAATTAAGTCCGATATATCTTTTTTTCTATTCAGTATTGTTCTCAGGAGCTGAGAGGCAGAACTCCTCCTGCACAAAAAAACACCACATCTTATCTTATTTCTTTTATTACAGGCGTCAGGCGTCTTGTTAAGGCTCCGGCTCCGAGACGCAGCTTCCTGTTCACACGTGGGAGATGAACGAGGAACATTTTCTCGCTGTATTCGCAGGAGTTACAGCCTGTCCCCGTTTCTCCATCCAGGGCCATAAATAGGCAGAAACCCGTGACACATTTAATTAAATCCAAAAGCTCGAGCTGACAGCCATTGTTTGGCTCCCCCTGCTCTTTTGGGCCCTAATGGATGCTCGTGCTCCGCAATGCCTCAGCGCCAGATCCTACGGTGTCGCTTCCAGGGGAGTGATGCTGAATTATGGGGCGCCGGCGGGATCTGGTAATAAACCTGCACGGTGGCACGGAGGAGGATGTCAAATCGTCTGCAGCGAAACCCACGAATCTGCGAGTCATTAATCAGCCGAGCAGAGGATTGAGGTAGTGGCCGCGTGTGTACGTGGACATTTTCTAATTCAGCAAACGAGAAAATGGCAAAGTTTGTGCGACATGTGGCGGATTACTTTGACGAACCGAAGGTAAACAAAGCTTCTGGTCTCTGAGCGATGGTGTTCTGATAAAAGCTTTATTCAGGCCTTGCTCCAGTTGGCGGGTAGCATCTGGTTACAATCTCACCAACTGTGCTTAGTCAGGAGGTGACAAAGAACAGCTGAGCTCCAGAAGCTGCCACAGCCCCCCCCCCCCCCCGGATTAGCCGGAGCGCTCTTCATCTCCTCTTTGTCGTACACTTCTTGCCGTGATGGACAGGTAGATAAGAGATTAACATTTGGCAGCAGTCTATCGGATTTCAGCGGCGAGGATGGAAATCCAATTACCGCTTCATTCTATCAAGCCCGTGGGTGTGTGAGCGAGGGATAAGCTACTCCAGAGCAGAGGCATTAGCAGGAGTCACACTCACATTTGAATATAAATAAATATTTTCTGTTTACTCCTCTTTTCTCTGACCTCGGCCATCGGGTGTTGTCCTTGGGGTTGACCACTCAAAGTCCGATGATCGATGATCCGAGGGAAACGGAAATGAGAGAAGGGTTTGAGGGAATTGTTTTCGGGAGTGTCTGGTCATACGTGCTCGGCAGGGGCAGAGTAATTTTATGTTTTATTTCATGTTACTGGTTTTCCTCGAATGACAAAAGTCCCATTCACTCTCTTTTTGCTCTGTTTGAGTCTCCTCCTCCGACTCCCAAGGAGGAAGATCTGGCTCCTCAGCTGCTCAACGCTCCACAAGTGGTTGCTCTACCGTTTGGTTTGATGAAGAAGCTGATCCATACACTAGATTGAGGATGATTGTGTCTCTTCATTTACATTTGGTGTATATGTACAACATGTTAGACCATAATGACCCTCATCCTTATCTCCATTGTCTCGGTGGTGAGTCTCATAATGTACAATTTTAATTAGTTGTATATTGGTAATTAAAGGTCGGAATCAGCAGGTGCTAACACACGTCCTCCCCCTCCAATAAAATGGCTCCTACACTTGGACCATTACCATGGAAACAGGCACCAGGAAACAAAATTGAGATTTCTCACATTTGGACGCCTGACAGATTTTTTTTTTCCTGCTCGCAAATGTTATGCAAAAATTCTTAAGCACCAAATAATTCAAAGGGATGTTTAACACCCCGAACAGATTTAGATTGCATGTTAAATAGAAGCACATGTTTGAGACGACATATTAAAAAAAAAAAACACACACACACACACACACACACACACACACACACACACACACACACACACACACACACACACACACACACACACACACACACACACACACACACACACACACACACACACACACACACACACACACACACACGACACACAAGGGAAGTTGGATCAGCACAAAGTGAAAAGTCCTCGGCTGCAGTTCGGTGATTCTTTTCAGACCGAAGCCGAATCAGGAAAAGTCCTAATCGTGGAGTTTTTCTAAAAAATCTCAAACTTTGGAAAAAGGCAATTTGGCTGAATTTGAGCGACTCTAAATCCGACCACGAGACTGATCAGTTGCCTGGCAACCGTGTTAGTGTTGGCATCAACAGGTTTTGTTTATTTTTGTTTGTTTTCCAGCCTTCAGCCTTTAAAGCGGTGCCTAGAGAGGCCGTGATGAAAAATAAATAGTCCTCAGCGCTGTGAGGTTATCACACGTTTAATAATACAAGTTCTAATATCGGTCAAATTTAATAATGTTATATAATATGAAATTGAGTTGTGTTTCCCATCGATGGTGAATTTCTTTTTTCCTTGCTAATCCTCATTGTGCTGAGATGCAGGTCTGAGTCATCCCAGTTAATCTGATGAGGCTGAAACATCAATAAGGCTGAACGTCCTCCTTCACTCTGGCCGATCCCAAACCCCCCCCCCCAGCCAGCAGCCTCCTATGTATAATGTTGAATTAACGTTTAGATTTTGTGATTGTAAAGCCTTTCTCCTCGGTTTCACAAGCAGAGCAACTTCCCCTCGATCGTATTTCGCCTTCGCAGCTGGTCGGACGTCTGCAGCTTCCACTTCCCAGATATCGAAGTGATGAAGTCAGGTTTCTATCTTCTGCTCGACCTCCTGCAGGAATCTGTCTGTGGATCTGAAGGATTGGACGGGATTCAGGCGACTCTGAGCTTGATGTCGCTATTTTTAAATCCTTCCTAACATATGATAACTGATATAATGTCACGCTGCTGTCGAGATGTGTTGCCAAGGCTTTGGGAACAAGTCTTACTTTAAACACACACCTTAGTGTAATTGTTATGCTCTGGCTTCATTGGCTAAATGAAAATGTGCCGCGAGCTAGAGAATGAAACCTAAAAATATCTACAATGGCATAATTTAATCAAGCTGAACGCGCTTTTATCAAGATACACAAATTATTCCCTGGGAAATCGGGGAAAATGTCAGAAACGCTCGCAGCAAAAACATGACCTCCTGTAGAAAGAGGTCAAATCAATCAATCTATCCTTGAATTCTGAATTCAGAGGTTATTAAAATGAAATAACAACATTGAAGATGTCAGATTTCATCCATTATCTATACTATTTATTGGTTTGAGGCTCACAGAGGGAGCTGGAGTCGATCCCAGCTGGACACTGGGAGACGAGAGACGGGGGGTTAAACCCTGCACAGGTGGAGAAGTGGAAGTCAGATTCCCATCCAAGAATCCCACCTCTGCTCGATATGCTTTGAAACACACGCGGCTCCTTCCAGCGTCAGCCTCGCCTGACACTGATTTAAAATATTTTAAAAAGGAAAGATGATGACAATCCTCCCGGAGAAGGAGAATAATAAAACCCTGAAATCCTGCTGTCAGCAAGTTTTCTAATACAGTCGAGTCTAAAAAATAAAAACTCCCATCTGTCACGTATATTACATAGAATCTAATATTTAAAACTGCACGCACAGTCATATATATATATATATATATATATATATATATGTGATGTCCAGGACTCCTTATATGTGCCGGTTTGAGAGGAGGCTCCTGCAGGGTCCGTGCACAGCAGGGTGTATGGTTAATGTATGAACAAATGGAGCTTCATGCATTATTGATGCGGACGTAAGTGCACACTGACCCGTGGTTCTTGAGGTGCTTGACCTCTTTTCTCAGCAGGGGGGGGGGAAGGAGACAGAAATGCTCCTCTACAGCACGTCAGGGAGGAAACCCGAACCCTCAACCTGTACCTGCCTGTGGCACAAACAAATAGGATATAGATTCTTTGAATTTTTGATTCAAGCTTAATCACACCAGGGCCACTGCCGGCTTCTATCTCAATACGGGCTTTTTACAGGAGGAACAAAAGGATTTGTGCCTTGAAAAGTACATTAACTATTTTAATTAAACACTCTCCTGGCTTTTCACACATCGTGCTGCGTTTCTCTCGCTCGCACGATAACAAAACTTCGAGGTCAACTTGAATCAAAGTGTTTTTGCAGAGGAGAGGACATTTTTTTTAAACTCTTCACAAACGGCCTCTCAATGAGGAGATGCAACAGAGACAGAAGCCAAGTTATCTGTGGCGTCAGCGCCTTTGTTTCTTTTTGTAACTACACAACAGCGATGGCCGAAGCGGACCTGTCACTACCGACGTTGGTTTCTATTGAGCTGTAATCACGGCCTTTTCAGCCCCGAACAACTTTTCCCGTGGTTACAGAACAATCGGCGTGATGGCACCTGCTCGGTCGGTTCAAGTGAGCGGTAATTGTACACTTCTCTCTCCTCCTTCTGCCGCGAGCTCCGTTTCTGTGGCGAAAGGAATTCCCCCCCCCCCCCGCAATTAGAGAAATGAACTCTCAGTCAGCGGATCCAGCTGTCGTGTTATTAATCACCCCACTAATCACGTCTTGGTCAGGGAGCACTTGTAAATAATGTTTCGGAAACACTGAACACACGGTGCAAAAGCATGGCGGCAGCCGGGTTGATGTTGCCGTGGTTTCTATGAGGAATAAATGTGGTCATCTTAAGGTCATTAGCCACGTTTCGATCGAAAGCACGTGGAGCTTAAAGGTT
The DNA here is from genome assembly GCA_006182925.3 of Reinhardtius hippoglossoides. Classification (NCBI taxonomy): domain Eukaryota; kingdom Metazoa; phylum Chordata; class Actinopteri; order Pleuronectiformes; family Pleuronectidae; genus Reinhardtius; species Reinhardtius hippoglossoides. The sequence goes on from CM031687.1 coordinate 2,889,461, forward strand.
CTTGCACATCGTTGATCATCTGCATTCCCAACGTGGTCTTCCACTGCGGGGACATTACGCAGATGTAGCCTGCTGACGAATGAACTGACCGCTACAACAAACTGTTCCACCTCAGTCCACCAGGTGGCGGTAGCACAGAAGACTACACGACAACGATAACGCTGAATAAATCAAGCAACACTACGACAACAGTAAACATGGCGGAGATACGAATCGCGCTGCTGGCGATCAGGATTTACTGAGTCAATGCTAGAAAAGCAAATTTAGAAGAAAGGTTTTAATGCCAACTTGTCACAGCGCCACCTACTGGCAGGAGGCATTGTTGCGTGACTAATTATCTATTGCATGGATAGATGGCGAATTTGGATAATTCACTCTTAGTTCTCCACGTATTCCAACAAACATCAGAATAATAGACAGAACAAAGTCAATGAAATGTGTTTACCGCGACCCGGCTGCCTCCTCGGTGGTGAGTGGAGACGCTGGCACCTTCACGATGTATAAAATAGCCGCAATTAGCAGAAGTGGGCTATTGATTGCTCAGCCTGGACCCGAAGCAACTTCCCCTCATCATTCTTAATCAGCACGTTCAGCTCGGTTGCTCGGAGATGGCAATTTCCAAAATTAAAGTGGAAACACTCGACAACATAAGCTCTTATTAAAACTCATATGCAGCCAATTGATTTGCTTATTGCGCTGAGGGCTTTCATAAGAGGTTTTCATATTTGTCAAGGACCAGTCTCAACAACGCAGCAGCACATTTAATCAGCCCCCCCCCCCCTTCCACCCATTTTCCAAATGAGCCCCACTTACTACGCAGCCAAATTTCCGTGCGCAGTAATTGGCTGCTCTGATCTAACGTCATTACTCGGGGTCCTGCGGGGTCCGGGGCGGTGCGGGACCCATCGCAGACGCACGCACCAGGTCCACGGCTGCACTAGTTAAATGAACCCGCACGAGCACGACGTCCTGACACGCACGAGGCTCTCGTGGAGGTGGACGCAGACATGTTGGTCATAAATCCCTCATTTAACTTCAGTGGTCGCACCGACATCATCATCATCATCTCCTCCTCCTCTCCCTCCTCCTCCTCCTCCTACTCACCCTCCTCCTCCTCCTGCTGAGGGAGTAGAGCTCGGGGAAGGACGAGAGGAAACAAGACTTCAGCACCGGAGCTGTCCGCGGCTCCTGTGCGTGATCTCCGCGGGACCGTGCGGTGTCGGGCGGAATAAACACAAGCTGCGGGGCCGTTCATCCCTCTGCGGGGCGCACACTCTTCATCCCGCACACTCTTCATCCCGAGCCCTGCCATGCTGCACAGCCGGGCGTGAGACAGGAAGGAGAAAGTCCCCAGTAAGTTGCGGTGAACACCAGCTCTTTACGGTAGGTCCTTTATGTACAAAAACCTGTCAATCTGGCTCCTCTTGAGTGTCACGCAACAAACTGACGCTGAGCCACTAACGGGATTTTTTTTTTTTATGTTTGCAAACGTGGGACAGTGACGGGACCCGTGTGTACGTGGATTCCGCCTCGTTTGCAGCAGCTCGTGTGAGGAGCATATTTAGGTCACAGCGTGCACATGGGTGTGGAGGCTTCCCATCAAACTCTCTGCTCGCTCTATTTCACAACCGTGTCAGGGAAATGTGCAAAAAACCAAACCCAGGCAGTTCAGGGGCTGTAGCTGCACATGTGCGTCACTGAGAGCTGTTAAAGCACCAGGCGGCTGTTTGTTCTCCCTGCGACTTGTATCAGTGAGGGATTCCAGGCATGGCTGGGTTGTGAGTGTGAAGTGATGCTGCTCCTCTCTGTAGTTTGCTCTGTCTCCAGCTGCCCACTCCTTCCCAGCAGTGTCCCACAGGGGAGTGCTGCTGTCCATTAAGCTCTCCATCAGTCTGTGTTCACAGCCCCGCCGCTGTCATCCCTCCAGCTCCACGAAGCAGAGACACTTTTGGATGTTAACCTTGGATTGAGTCCTGCTTCTCGTTGTGTGACAGAACCCCTGCAGCCCGAGCTGCTTCGCCTCATTGTCAGACTCTGAGAGAAAGAGAGAGAGAGCGCTTGGCAACGTCTACATTTAAATTCCTCCTCCATTCAGGTGCTTTTGTCCCCCCCCCCCTCTTCCTTGTTCCATTCACAATTTCAGACCCCGTCATCGTGCTTTTTGTGCCGAATGTTGTGCTCGGATACTTAAGCTCAAGGATGGGAGACGTGGCAGTGAAAAACCAAAAGGGGAGAGCTGTGTTTCTTCTTCTTCTTCTTCTTTTCTTCTTCTTCTTCTTCTTCTTCTTCTTCTTCTTCTTCTTCTTCTTCTTCTTCTTCTTCTTCTCTTCTTCTTGCAGAGGCCATGAGGAATCCGATCAGGCAATGGGCAGCAAGAGAACCCTCCTTTAATTCCTCTGTGATTCGATTCATGTAGCCCCGTGTGTCCGGGTGCACGTACGTCTGCGTGCGTTCACTGGTTGCTAATCATCCCGCTCACTCCCAGGGGTCTGGGTGAACTCGTTAGTGTAATTAGTTCCAGGTCCTTGCCTCCCTGGTCCGTGGGTGAGATCTTTGGCTAAACTGTGTGTGTGTGTGGGGGGGGGGGGGGGGGTTCGCTCTCATGAAAAGACATGCTTTGTGGTGCCTCCATTCAAACACTCCCCCCCCCCTCTCTCCCGTCCCATTCCCTCCAGTGGAACGAGGAATGAAAAGACGGGCTGGTTGGGATTCTAATCAGCACATACCAGTGACATCCAACAGCTCTGGGAATCGAACAGTCCGACGTAACACGAGAGCAAAGCCGCAGCTCATGGGATCCTTCTTCAAAGCTTTTATGTTACGTCCGTGGAAAATGGGTTTGTTGATTAGTATAAAAGAATCCACAACCTAAGATAGAAAGGATTTCGTTGCATTTGTTGGTCAAGCTTTTCCAAAACTGGGGATCGGGATCTTAAAAGTTGATCCGAGGTTAATTTGAGGTGCCACACGATGGTTGATAGATGTTAACACTTGTTTTTTTAACTTCTCCAATCTAGTTTTATTTTTTGGGTGAGAATCTGTGAAGACGTTTCCAAGCTGCTGAAATGAAACGACCTGAGCTGAGTAGTAAAAATCGTTCTTTGGTTGATCTGCTAACGGATTTTTAAAGGGGTCACAAGTCAACAACCTGCAAACCACTGAAGTACAACTGTGGCGTTACTAAGATTAATAGAAACTCTTTGAGAAAAGCAGGTCTGGCCTGTATAAGTACTTTTAAATGGGCCTCTGGATTGTGTTTGTCGGCAACGTCCTTTTAGAATTTGGATTACATATCGAATATCAATGTTTTGGCCTCCCTGGAAATTCATGAAATGCCTTTTAGAACGCAGTGCTGGGGGGCGGGGCTTGACCGAAACGAGCGTCATGACGTAGAGACGTCCCAAACGGTTGAAAGGTCCGAGACGTTCTGATGTTTTGAAACACTTGGTGGCGTCATGAGCCGCGTTTAACCCATAACTGTAGATATTATGGTAATAAACATGATTTTGAAACCAGTATTAAAGTGTCTAATGAAAGAACGGTCATATCATTTAGTGTGCAGCTCTTTAAGTTGTCCTCAGAGACGTTCGCAGCTCTTGAACGCAGCCTCCTGCCACCTACTGGCCCCGACCTTCATGTAACGTCCTCTCAGGTTTGCTCGGCGGCTCCCGAGGAGCCAAATGTCACCTTTTTACGGCCTTTTTCTAAAGTAAATAAACCGTTTCAACAACTGAACTGACTGCAGTCGAGCACTACCTCGGATATTTCCTCGTAGCGGTGGAGATTTTTCATTAGGCTGATAAATGGCTGTTATACGAGCTTCGGTGGATCTCAATAACCCCCTCGCAGCGACACTTAAGCGGCGGAGGACTGAATACTGATGCAGACCTTAAGGTGTCCCCGATGGCCTCTAATACACTGCAGCTCACCGGCGAAGCAAAGATTTATGTGCTCGGCTCCTTGTCTCCAGTCGATGTTGCAAGAACAGATTCACAAAGCGTGATTTCTTTTTCCTTTTCTTTATCTGTGTCTTGCGTGTGATGGATAACATCCTGCAGAGAAAGACGTCACGTGCATTTAAGAATTTCATCAGCAGAGATGTCCACTGCCTGCCTGTTGTGAGCTGACGTTTTGCCCTGACAGGGTCGGGTATGTGTTCAGTGGACGAGGATTTCGAAGAAACAGCTCGGCGCCGCCCCCCCCCTGAAATCATCAATATTTAAATAGTCCGAGATGCCCCTGAGAGCATCGTCTTGCAGGAGCCGGTCGCACTCAACTGCTGAAATGAAGATCGAGATCCCGAATGAATTTTCTACCTCAAATATTTCTCTTAACGTCAGTGGAAATAAAGTTTGTTTCCCCCCCGGTTCCTCCGATACTTTACAAACTGAATGATTCAATTCTCCGCCGAGATCCGGTCTCGTAAGACACACAGCTGAGTGGATATCTGATGTATCTTGCCATCTTGAAACTGTTCCACTGCTGTGCAGATTGACATCATAACATTTCCCCAGGTCTGCCCTCTTTTCCTTTCCCTGCGTTCGAGATCTGTTTTTATCCAGGGGCATTTAAATGATTCACGAGGGTCGGGGGAGAGAGAGCAGAGCGGCGGAGCCAGATGCCCCTGCAGGAGTCCAGTGAATGTGGAGCCTGGGGGGGGAGCTTCCTCCCGCCCTCCTCTGCCTGCCTCGGCCTCAAATGTAATATGAAGGGTGAATCTGGGCGACTGCTGAGCCAGAGCGGATCCACAGCCGGCACTCGGAAAGACGATTTGCCATTTATCTCAACTTGTGTTTGATTTGTGAGAGTTCCGGCCGTTGGGCTGTGATGGCTGCGGGCTCGGCAAAGAAGAAGCTTAGATGTGGGAATGAGGCGGAACTACAACAATAATCTCATGAGGTCCATAAATAAACCAATGGTTCAGGTTAATTTACAGTAAAAAGAAAAACCTGATGAAATGAAAAGGAACCATCTTTGAAAAAAATGTCCCAAGTCCAATCTACTAACATGGAGGAGGTAGGGTACAATACTGCAGCCAGCCACTAGAGGGACGATCGAGACATTTGGCTCACTTTTGGATCTGTCATGTCGTCCATCTTTTATACACAATCAATACTCTGAGCAAAACTCTGCTAACCTCATTCCAGAGTTCTCATATTCTTATTTTTACACCTGTTGTTCACCTCCAACACAGCAATTAACCTGCTGAGCACAATATACCGATAAAAATAAGAGCCAAGCTGTAAGAACCGGTGTGATTGACACGTGTTTATGCGTCGTCTTAAAAAAAAAAACACTCATTTCTTTTTCATATCTGTCAGGATGCAAACATCCCCTGACTCTCCGAGGGGCCCGACGTGCACGCAGGCGGCGAGCTGCACTTAGAAGTTGCTGTCAGTCAGACGGGGGTAAGAGGGTTTGAGCTGCCTGACGGGCTCCTGGTCCAAACAGAAGCTGCAGGATCCCAGCGAGGCGCGTTACCCCAGTACGCCATCTAATAAACGAAGGTATCAGAGCCGCACGCTGACCCATTTGTGTCAGAATCGACTTGAGAGGGAGGGGAATGAAACGCCCTCGTTGAAAATTCATAAGTTAACCTGGAAAGGACGAGGTCTTCTGCCCCCTCGATATTCGCTTTCGTTCCCTGCTCTGCTTTTTGAAGAATGAAAATGCTAAGAGGTGCACTGCACTTGCAGCTTCCTGTCTTCATTCCCCCTCTGGTCTCATACGATGTGTTGTTACGTAAAACGAGTCTCCATTACGAGCAATTGAATTGAAGTGAAAAATGAGTTGGGGCATTGGATTTATTAATAATGCCCTCTATATGTTTTGATTTAGTGTTTGACTTTCAAAGGATGTTGAAATTCTCTCCACGCTATTTCATGAAGTGCACACAGACCTTGGGGCTTGTAATATCACTTATATCACCCCCCCCCCCCCCCCCCCACCCCCTGCTGCTTATGAAGCCTTCGCACTTTGCGCCATCAAATAACAATTTCTTTATTGTTGACTACCTTTTGAAATGGCACGGCCCATTGTCTGCGTTGCGTGGTAATCGAGGATCCCAGCGGCGGCGAGCATTTAACCGACATGTCAGCGAACCCACGATGTGAGGATTTGCCTTTAATTGTGCATTTTTCTTTTTTGACCTTGGGCTTCGAGCAGCGAACTGATCCTCGCTGGCATTTCTGGCACCGACAGGCTGCCGCGGTTTGTGCCACGGCGCTGCTCCTCGCCGGAGAGGGAAGGTCACTTCAGTTGATAATCAAGTCCCCGTAATAATCAGAGCGGCAGCCTGTATATTGTGATTATGCCGCCGCCGCTTACCAGTGCGTGTATGAGCTGTTTGGGAGGATTCTGGTGAGAAGATTTGTTCACATTCAAGAGGTTGGAATCGTATCCACGCTCCTGAAAAAAAGCGTGCGTGTGCCAACACTTCAGGTTTATTTCCATCCTGGGGATTTATCTGAATAATGTGGCTCCACAATATCTACTTTAAATCACAGTCGTTCCTCAAAACTGCACAGTTTGCAAAATGCATGAAGTCTGGAGACAGGGACCATCTCTCCCAGGACATTTACAAACTTCATTCTAAACACCTGCTGAGCAAGCAAGCTAGTTTGCAAACGCATGCGTAAAGTGAGGCTAACTTTCCACATCAGGTGTATCGGCTGCGTTCTGGTTTATTCAGCCAATCAGTGCCTATTCCTCATCAACAGGGGGGGGTGTTGTTACCTTCAAATGTTTCATGTGCTAGTTTTTGTGTAGATCTCGAAGAATAATCACAGCCTTAAAAAAGTAGACAGGAGAAATAAATATATCTTCTGCACCAGAGTCTCTTTTTTCCTTTCCCTGCTTATCTTGTTATTATGGGACATGTTCACATTTATCTTGCAACCCACCGGGGGGCTCGGAGTGTAAGAGCTAGTGATTTAGGTTTTTGAAGTGAAGGATATACTCTAAATCGAACGGGGACGGGAGGACAGGAGATGCACAACAGATCTGGTTTTTACTACTATTAGGTGTCTTCGTGAATCGGCGTATTTCCATCCACGTATTAATATGCACATTCAAAAAAGGCCACCAAAACACTGTAACTCTGCAAGAACACTGCCCATAGGCAATATTTACACTGTGCATTAACTACCTCTTTACAAGACTTCTGTGCAATAACCTGTATTGTGGAATTATTACTCGTTATTTCCCTGGAATACACAAGGTTCATGGGCCTAATGTTCATATCTGTGAGGAGATCCAGTGAAGAGACGAGAAACAGCAGCAGATGGACGTAACCTTCCTCCGATAAAAACACCAGACGGACATTAACGCAGCCGTGTATTCCGTTATATCGTTCGTTTCCACAGTTTGAGGTTTGACTGGCACTCGTTTAACTCCCTCCTCTTCTTCTCCTCGCACCCTCTCTCCGTCTGCAGCAGATTGAGGATTAGCGCCACCACCTGTTTATCCTCACGAACCAAGTCCTGGAATCAGGCATTTCATGCACACGAGCACTATGATCATTGTATATTCTCAGCGTGTTGCTGCCATTCATCAGGCGGCAGGAGGGCGTCGCTCCTCCAAACACCGACCTTTACAAATGAAGTGTTTCCCCTTGAAGGAGACGCTCAGTCACTTCCACGGAGCAAAGCTCGGCCGGCCGTTCAGGGAGCTTGTGAAAAGGGTTTAATGCTTTTTTCAAGTTCATGTCCCGTTTTTCTAATAAGGCCATAAATGTTATATCAGACTTTATTGATAATTATCGTGATAAATGTCAAATTGTTCCTTCTTTGAGACGGAGTTTTGCTTCTGAGTGAAGGTTGTGGTTTTAAAGTCTTGATGAACGGCAAAACATTTCACAGATCTGCAGTTGAACATCAAAGCCAACGGTGCATTATAATATCTGCACAATGCATAACCATCACATCAATACACACACATATACTGAACTGTGGTTATATTGCTCGTTGAGATATATACTAATTTTTAATCTAATTAGGGTTTTATCTCCCAGACCGTTTCCCCACCATCTGCTGTTTATTGGAGTTTTTTGTCCGAGCATCATTTCCATTCCTGTTTTGTCCTGCTGTCCTGTGAGTCATCTGATTTGACCTTTGACCTCTCTCAGGGTAAAATAGATATTCAGTGCCGTAATCAATAAAGAATCAATGTGCTCTCTCCTCTTCCTCCTCTTCCTCCTCTTCCTCCTCTTGCTCCTAGAGCTTCGACAAAGGGAGATTCAGGGGAAGTGCAAGTGCTTTCTTTCTTCCTCGGATGGTTTAACTGCATGAGACCAGACGGAGCACGGCCCGTGTTGAACCACGCGTGATCCAAATGAATGTTGTATCGTCTGCAGTCCATGAAGCATAAGTCCACGAGCAGCCCGGGGAACAGAAGGGCCTGGTGGGCCATTAGAGAGGGAGCCCACATTTCACGTGACATAAAACGCGATTGAATTTCACGCAGGCACTTACGCCGGACGTGGATGGATGGGATTGCATTTCACAGCAAAGACACATGTCCCATAAGTAGCACGTAATCAACTTGAATCCACGCCGGCGCCTTTTTACCCCCCCCCCCAATAATGGAGTCCAGGGTTGTATCTCACTGAAGTGGAAATGGGAACTAAGTCACTTTCTGCCTTTATGCTGCACGATGCATTAAACAAGGTGGGGTTTCACTTGAGGTGTTTAGGAGTTATGCAGTCGCGATCCCTTAAAAATGCAGGAGTTCTGAACCTTGTATAAGTTAAAATGTTGTCATATTGATCACATTTATTGCCATAATCAAACAATAATCGATCACAAAACAATAATATAATGAGATCAAATGTCAAAAAAACGATTAAAAGAGAATTTTCTCCTCTGGGATCAGTCGAAAGTTGATCTTTCCTCATCTCATTTGCTGAACACACGGAGGTCACGAGGCACAAAGTCCGATTTCCAGGACCTCAGCAGGTTGTGCTGATTGGCGCCGTGTATGAATTCCAATGTGAGGCACACGTCTGACCTGCGCTCCGAGCATCTGACCCTGCTGAAATAACGATGGACGTTAATTCAGCAAACATAAAGCACCTGATGTTTCCTGCCGGCCCCCGCAGGTTGAGGAGCGTGACCTTTATAGGTGGAAGGTCACACCAGCACGAGGCCCTCACCAATTTAGGAAAAACAACCTCACACAGCATTAAAATCTAAATTCCCAGAAGCATTCGTGTGTGTGTGTGACCCGTGACATGGTGCGTGCCGCTGAATCATAAACATGGAGTTTTGCGCTTTGCGGTTCTCCTCTGGGTTTTCTGCAGATTAGGTTTGAGGATGATTGGATTCCTGTAACTGACTGCGATGGTTGTTATTCTCTGGATGTTGGCGCCAGCTCCCATGTGACCCTCTGAAAACAAGGGTTATAGGTAATGATGGATAGATTTGATATTTCAAAATCTGGACAAATAAACCTAGGTAACATCTGCATGGTTATAAACCATTAGGATGAGTAAGCAAACATGTGTTTTATGTGAACAAGCCCTTTCATTTCATAAGCATTTATTGGATTACTGCCCTGAAGCGGGACATTAGTTACAGGCTTGTGCGTGTGTGCAGTAATCTGAACTGTTCGGAGTCTGTTAGCTACGTTGACGTGTTTATTTTAATCCTTTACCCACATGGCACGATGACGGAGTTCTTTTTCCAAACCTCAACGAATCAAACAATTGTTCATTTGGCGGTGAACGATATCTGAGCTGTGCAGAGCCACAGACACAATAGAGCAAAGTATAGATTTCTGCGTCGATATGTAAAGTATCTGTTATGTAAAATCATAAAAAAGGAACAAATGTGGATACATCGCAGGTATATCGCCGAATAAAAATAAATACAAACTCCACAAAATGTTTTGTGACTTGTGCGACCTTCTTGCTCTAACGTGCACCTGAAAGATGCAGAGTCTCGAGCAGATTGCACAACGAGACGTGAGTCAGAGGAATGTGGGCGCGGCGGCAGATGGGCAGAGTTTACTGTAACAAGGAGTCGAGTTCAGGGACGTTGCCGCTGAGATGCGGGAGATCTTGACAGACGGCGTTCGGCAAACATAAGGACGCTAGCGCACAGAGGAGATTCTGACGTGCGAGGAGAGTAAATATTTTCACAGGGGTGATGATCTCGTCTTCTGGGTTTCGACTGCGGGAAAGTTGTCACAGTTTTCCTTTTGTATTCTAATACAAATCATGCTCATCGTGACTATCGGCTCCTATTTCAAGTATCCATGAGCTGCACATGATTGGCAGGTGGAAAGAGGGGGGGGGGGGGGGGTGGAGTCAGTGTCACAGTTTCCTCTGGGAAAGAAGATGAGTTCAGCTTGTTTCTGAAGCTACTGCAAAGTGTCTTTTTTCACACGAGGTTTTACTTTCTCAGTGTTTTTCCTATTCTCACTAAGCTCTGTCTTCTCCAACCAACATGTTTTCTACTTGATTTACACCAATAACAACATTAAACGCACCAAATAGCTCAACCTGGCAGAGCTAGCCCCCAATATCTTGAGGCATCTGCAGCAGCCGTGGGTTCGATTCCACAGAAGGTGTGAATGTAGGTATGAATGGACTGGTAACAACCCAATGTCAACTGGGATTGGCTCCAGCCGCCTGCGGCCCTTAAAGGATTAGCGGTGGAGATACTGGACGGACGGATGGATCTCCCAATGAATGATGCCACGTTTTCAAGTTTGAAGTTTTCAACAGATAATAATCCTGCTGTTGTAAGTGAGGGTTATATAAATGTAAATGCAGTACGCTAGTGTAACGCCTCTTTGTTGTTCTTGTCTCTGTCCGTCTGCAGCCATGGGAGTGCTCATGTCAAAGAAGCAGCAGGTGGAGAAGGTGCAGAAATGCAACGCCGTCGTCTCCGCCTTCCAGGCCGGCGTCAAGGAGCGGACCCCCTCAGCCAAACAGGGGGACGGAGACGCGGAGGAAGACGACGGGCCCGTCAGAACTTCAGCCAGCCCTGAGGGGAAGAACGCCGAGGAGGCAGAGAAGGAGGACACGGACAGCGGCGCCGCCCCGTCGACCTCCCAGCAGGCCTCGGCCGCCGCGAGGGACGAGTGCAAGGCCAACAGCGAGGCGTGGTCCAGGTTACGGGACGGGAAGGGAGTGGAGCCCGAGGATCTCGACAAGACCCATCAGCTCACACCGCCGGCGTTCGTGCGGCCCAAAAGGGAAGCGGACGACGACCAGCCGGTGGAAGTGGAGCTGGATAAGAAAGAGCAGGTATTCCATCATGTCCTAAATAGAGCTTAGAAAATTGCCGTTGAATCAGCAAAGATACCGTATGAAAACACTTTAAATCCCCGAGTCCCGGGATTAACGAGATGTCAGCCAGATCTCCGAGGCCACAGCAGAGCGTTATCTCTCTCCTCCCTGGAGTTCGGCATCAGGATGAAGCAACCCCGTGCGGGCTAATCTAAACACCCTCGTGGAAGGTGAGAAAGTACGAGTTGGAAGTTGTTTTCCACGCCAGCAGGGAGACAGATGTGTTGTTGTTGTGCAGGAGGGCTCTTCACAGCGAGCGCCTTGTGGGCAGGCTGCTCCGGCTGGCTCAGAGCGATGACCCTATCCCGGGCGGCGCCGACTAACGGGATGGAGTTCACCGGGGCGTCGACACCCATCAGGATTTATATTTCCCAAAGAGCAAACATTGCGTGGCAGCGTGCCGCATACTGCCGACGCGGCACTTTAACAAGAGGTGCAGCATTAGGTGTCTACCTTGCAAATATTTATAGATCAGAGTTTTCAAAAGAGGATATCTCATCCACGGCCTGGCTCGCCCCCAATGAGTAAAGTAATATTATGGGATTTGTCGGGGGGCTCGTGCTTTTGTTGAGTGGGTTTGTTTTAGCTGTGAATGGGTTAGAATTGTTTTTCCTTGGAATGGAACTCTCTGTTTTCTCCATCTATGTGGTTCAGATACGTGACGTCTGAGTTTGGTTTATTATTTGGTTTGTTTTTTGCAGATTGTTTGTCTGGCTTCTAACACGGATTTGGAGATACGTGGTATTTTCTACATCTTGCTTTTGAACAGCCCAAGTTTTAAATCCAAAAATCAGACATCTGCCTCCAGCAACACGACTTCTGTGCAATCGATATCTGAATTTTATGCAGTTCGATTTGAGTCTGTTTTTAAATGAATGTGTTTGGATGCAAAAACATATAGTGGTCTCATTATTCAAAAGGTTGGAGAGCTCTATTCCTCCTAAATGTCATTGAAATGTCAGACAAGATCTCTGGCTTTAATTGACCCTTTGCCCTTTTCCTTTGGTCCAAGAACTGAACCGATTGTCTCTGCTCTCAACGGAGTCAGAGACCAGAGAAAAGCCAGCGCGTTGTTTGTTAAATCCCAAACATTTTCATTTCTGTGTGATCGAGTGAGAACGGAGCCTGTCGGGTTCACTGCGGATGTTTCCTTGGGATGAAGAACTGCATCTTAAAAGTCGAGGAATGAGTTCTAGCCCGCTGCCGAAAGCTCAGAGAGTAAATTTGAGTGGAACGTCGACGCCGGATGCATGTTGATGTAAACTGAGTCATCGGGTCACAGGAGGTGAGACATAGCTGGAGAACATTTGACAAGCTGTCACTTGTGTCTCCAACTCCGACGCTTGTGCTGAGGCGCAGAAACACAAGGCAAACACTGACACTGAGGCCACGGAGTTCAACCTTCACGTTAAAGGAAGTTTCTGTTATTAATGCAATTTAAAAATAGTCCTGTTTTCTGCCCCCCAGCCGCCGAGAGACGAGATGTGCGACGTGTGCGAGGTGTGGACGGCCGACGACCTGTACCCCTGCAGGGTCTGCACGCGGATGTTCCACGACGGCTGCCTGAGTGAGCTGGGCTACCTGCGCACCGAGGCCCTGCAGGAGATGAGAGATGCAGCCCACACGGTTACCGGCTGGAGCTGCTACTATTGTGTAAGTCTGCACATGAGACCACACACAGTTCTTGCACACACACACACACACACAAACACACCATGCAAGGTTTCAGTTTGAACATTTGTTCCACCCTGGCCCCGGGATTTATCAATGATTTCTTATTCATTACAACGAGATGACCTCCTCGCCAGCAACATGTGTCGCTGGGTTTAAAACTCCTGAGGGAGCAAAGGCTCGGGGCCAAACTTTGTTGCTGAATCAACACTGAATCAACCTCAGCCAAGCTCAGATTTTACATCTTCAGAAATGAGACGTGTTTCTTCTTCCAGAAAAAACATCTTTAGTAAAGTGTAGTCGCTCAGACGCTGGCGTGCAACCAGTAGCGTTTCTGCACAGGAGACATTTCTAATTGTCAAAGCAGGAAAAGCACTGGGAGGAGTAATACCATTATCTGTCTAGGGGACGCCGTGTTCAGAGGACGTGGACCAGACCACAAAAGCTGAAACGAAATGAGGTCTCGTCTACGGAGGACCTCCGTGATCTGTCCTCGCGGCTCCACTGTTGCCTAGCAATTCCACACAATGAGAAGGTGTTCGTGCCGCTTGGTTTTGAAACCAATGTGCCATTAGCTGTTTTTAAAATTGTAATCATCAGACGTCTCGTCACCTGCCGCCGCTGTTATCGCTTTGAGAAACAGTTTGTGCAAAGAATCGTTGGAGTTGGACTCGGGAAGGATCTTAGAGTGATGAGTGACACCAACTGCTGCTATTTTCACCTACAACAACTTATTAATACAGTTTTAATTCTGTAAAATAGAATAAAGAACTTTGCCTGTCATAGTGAGAAAGTCAAATTTCTTTCAAAATCTGTTTTTCTTTTTCTTTTCTTAAGAGAATTGATAGAATGTCTTGTGTCGAGGGACCGTGGCAAGTTGTCTTTAGTGAAACTACTTTAGCTATAATTCAAACCCATTTTCTCAGTTTTCAGTGTTTGTAAAGAGCTAAAAGAAAGAATCAGGTTCTCATTCAAGACCGATGATGGGAGAGGAAAACTGCAGTTTGTTTTAATTCTAGCGTAAGCTCTTTGTTTTGTTTTTCCCGGAGGACCCTTACGAGCGGAGAAGGGGGCTCTGCTTTCCCTCGTCCGGCCCTGAGAAGCTCGGTCAGTTGCCAAACGTGGCGCTCAGAGGGAGATGTTTTCACACAGTCTGTGAAAGGACACTGAAAGGTCTTCTTTCTTTGGCCGGCTCCTTCAGTGCGAGGGGGACGTGGGCGGAGACAATTCACTGAAGGGAGAAGAAGAAAAGAGAGAAATGTTTTATTCAAATTGTGAGTTTCTCGTCCCCGCGGCTACAGAAACCAGCCGTCCTGTCGCTGCACGTCAGTCACATGTTCCACGTGATGCATGCACGAAGGTAGAGAACACTGCTGGAGCTGCGTGTTATCACTTCTCCACGTTATACTCTTTGTTTTTTGGGGGTTACAGAGCGTTTTGCAGTCTGAGCACTGCGGCACAGACACGAGGAGACAAACAGAGCGATGCTTGCCAAACTATTTCATGCACTCACCTCAAGCTGCGCTGCTCTAATCATGTGACCTGCCTCAATCTCCACAATCCTCTATAATACACACACACACACACACACCCGCCCCCCCTCCTCCCACTCTGACAGTCTATTTAACCTGCAAAGAATTCCCATCCCTCTCTTTGCTTGTAAATGCCTCTGCGTCAGTATCGCTGCCTGATGATTCAGCCCCTGCATCCACCTGGAGGCGCCTACAGGATGGGGGGGAGGGGGGTTCTTACTCCGATGTGAGTGTAGATAAATCTTTTACCTGAAAAACATGCATCCCAGTGGCTGAAATGAAGGTTTTAACACAACTCGTCTTCCTGTGACGTGTTTATATTCTCTCTCTGCACCCGTTTCCGTGTGTTTGCTGTCGAGCTCGTGACGACGTGACCTTTGGTGATTGAGTTCACGTGCGTTTCATCAAGCTCCCGATGACTGATGAGCCGCAGCTGTAAGAGGAGCACCATATATATGTGTGAACCAGTAGCTGCACACCTCCTTCTGCTCCGTGCAGTCCTGCAATGTGTGAAATGTAGACATTTGATATCCGGACTACAGTCCTCATGCTTCCCTCTGTCATATCCAACGTTCAACTTCCCGTCGGCGCTGCAGACGACTGCCGCAGACTCGGTTTCTCTTGGGAAGTGGATTAACGGTCAACCTTCAAAGTGAGACGGCTGCACGTGCGGCTCGGTGGGCAGCCAATCAGAGCGAGCACGGCTTTATGAGTACATGACTGACCCTTCTTCTCCGTGGCGCTGACGTCTGTCACGGCCCCCGGGGGGGGGTGGGCGCTCGCAGCAAAGTTGAGGGGGGAGCATTTCTCTGACGTGTGTAAATGACACTGTGCAAGATAAGCATTCATTTTGACTTCTGAAGCTCAGTATATCCGTTCCCCTTTACGGCTCCTTGGGGGAAAAATAATCTGACTCTTAAGCTGCAAGATGTTTCAGAGAAGCTTCTCGCTGAGAACATCAGTTTCTGCTGTGAGATAAAAAACAAAAAGTGACAGTGACTGAAAAGCTCTGCAGACGCGAGGGGGGGGGGGGGAGTCCTGCTCGTCCTATTTTATGACGGCCCACTGATTGTATGTCACCTCCATCTGTTCATCTGATTCCTAAATATTGATCCGTGCAGCTTTGCAATCAATCAGAACGTGTTTCTACTGAGCCTCATCAGACGGGGTTTTTTAAATTTTTTAAACCCGTTAGAACACAGAACCAAACGCTGTCACTTCTCTGGACTCAACTTATTTATAAAAACCTGCCAGGATAAAATTAGAAAGTTGTTCTTTTTATACCTTCTTCCCCCTCGGGGGCCGTTTCTGTCTTCAGAGCTTATTTCCCAGATGCTGTCAGAAGATGTTGCATAAACTCCATGAAGAATGTTTTTTAGATATCAATGCATCACAGCAAACCCACAGCAGATGGCCAGGTTTATTGTGTCAGGGGGGGGGGGGTGGTTGGGGGGTTGGGTAACGCTTGAAGGACGTGGCAACAAAGCAGACGAGAGCTGCACAGACGAGTCGACAGCTTGATCTTGTTTTTTTCGCTCTGGATGTTGATTCACATCTCACATCACAGACGAATAGAAGCTTTGTGTGCGGACGTTTTAGTTTAAGTGGGTTCCTGATAAGACGCAGCACGTTGGGAACAGTAATAAATGCAAATGATGAGAACAGATTATGTTTTGCATGCTGCGATTTTTTCTTACCACCCACACGGCTTATAGGACATTCATATTCTTGTTATTGCAAACACAAGTAATCTGAATGTTATCAATAGAAAAAAAAACCATCTCGTTTCACCAGCAGCTGGAGACGATGTGATCCATCCTGAGCTCACATACTGGGTGAAGTGAGGGGAAATCATGATGTTCCCTCACTTAATACTTTTGTTTTGTCATGACGCGTTGGCACAGCAGCTCGGTGACCGTTAAGTGGAAGACGCTGTCATTTATGAATAATACATCCCGGCCTCTGTGGAAGTGAGGGAACAATCTTTTAACTCCGGTTTTAGACGCAATTTATTCACGGAAAGGTAATTTAGAGGAAATGATTTGCAGAGCATTTTATTATTATTATTTTGTGGACTTTCTGCACGTTGAATTAATTATTTCCTGTTTTATTTTTGAAACTTCCTTCCTTGTGTGCGTCTTACTTTACTTCCCGTCGCTCTCTGGTTTCCCCTCCTTTAGTTGATGACCTGTCTCGTGAGGAAGAAGAAGTAAAACTATATTAAGATGATTATACTTTAAACCACTAATGTACTCGAGCATGGTACAATTTCAGGTAAAATATGAGAGTTTGAAGTTGAACCTGAACCCGCCCACACGATGAGATAATAAACAGGCTTGGATCATCACGCTCCTGATCTGTGCCTCAGGCAGTGAGGAAGCAAAGCGACAGGTTTGTGTGTTCGCTGAGCTTCAGGGAGTTTGTGTGTTTGTTTGTTTGTTTGTTTTTGAAAGGTGGGCGGTTTGTGCGTTTCCGTTTAGATTTCATAGTGTGTGTCTTTCACGAAGCCCTGACACATGGCAACACAGGGCGAGGTAAACAAACTGAGAATTGACTTCCTTCAATAATCCCTCGAAGGGACTATTAAAGTTTCATCTTTCCACTTATCTGATAAATGATACGCAAATAATTTAGCGATATAAATATTCATATCTGCGTCTCCCGTGAGTTTCCTTGCCTGCGGATTTCTCCAAACAAGAAATGGATGATACACGGATGGATCTGTGATTTCAATTTTATATATTTCCAGCTGCATAACATTTGAATATCCTACATATAAGTGAAATATGTGTTTTGTGTATTTTATATAAGCAAATACATTCATTTAATTACATTTTCATCACATGAAAAGTTAAATAAATGTCATTTCTTTCACTAATGATTCAGTAATGAAGCAGCTCCGAGACAGAAGGGCACCTCATGAGAATCACCTAGGAAACGGCGTAGTTGATGAAATAGATCTTCATTTCAATACCTCGTACGCCAGCGGCTAATTGCGGGAGGTCGATCTGGGGATGACTCCGTATAATTAGAGCACGCGCTCTTATTAGACATCAAGTAATGCACCGCTTGACAATAAACAGAATCAGAGAGAACATCATTTGTTTTTCTCCTTTCTCTCTCTCTCTCTCTCCTCATCTCTTCCTGCAGGATAATCTGAATCTTCTCCTGACAGAGGAGGAGATGTACAGCCTCATGGAGACGTTCAAGCAGTGCAAGATCATCCCGGGTGAGTCCAGGCTCCGTGCTTAGTTTACTTTAAGGGCGGCAGAGCGTTGGTGACGCTGTCGACGCCATTAAACATTCTGGAAACTAGGAGGTGACGCAGACGTGCTCTTCCTCTAGGTCCACACATTAATTAATGCCCCGTACTTTGGTTTGTGTCCTTTTAAACCTGGGACAACTTTAAGTTATGTATTTAATTAGCACAGATGTTGAACACGCACGTAAAGCGCGTTGACATTAGCGCTGAGCTCCAACCACCAGTGTTGCCGTCGACTGTTAATCCCCATCTGCTCCAAATGTCATCCTGTGATGATGACGTCCGTTCCACGGGTTTTTATTTGCATTCAAACGTGGTTATTAAAACGTGTCCCTGTTCCAGATGAGCCTTGTTTGCTCGCCCGACAGTTGGACCCACACAGATACAGCAACAACAATATGAAAAGGACAGATAATAACTAGAAGGGACCACAGAGAGCGTTTTCCTCCACAAAGGCTGATTGGCCACTTTATCGCCACATTGCATATTGAGATCAGAAACCATGCACACAGATGTTTTGCAAACTGCTCACGTGAAACACAGGCAAAATAGCAATTTTTCCAGATATAATTGAAAGGAATATTTGTTGCCGTATGGTCACTCCTCCACTCTTTATATGAATCCTTATCTGGTTCGTAGATATTAGCAGTTAGACATACAGATCTCTGTATTATTAATTATTGAGAAATGTAAAAGAAAGTGGGAAACATACGTTTAGTGTTAATCCGTCCAGTACTTTTTGTGTAATCCTGCTAACTAAGAAAGAAGAGCTGATGAAAACATAACCTCCTTGGAAGAGGTCAATAATAAAATATACAGTAAATGATCCTGTACATCTGAGTACACAGATGTTATTCAATCCAGATGCTGAAAACTACATTTGTGTACCAGACTTCGTTTTCTCTCTGGGTTTTTTTCTACCATACAGAACCTCAGTTGCCACCAGGGCTGGAGTAATCTGTGAGGAGCTGCTGTGTTGGGGGGGGCACTACTACCCTACAATGTTTATTCTATATTTCACGAATGCCTTTCTCTCCCACCTCTGCACACATCTGTCTGCTCCATTAAACCAGTAAACCTTCCGTCCTGCATTCAGCAGGAGAAGTTTGGGCAGAAACCACCTCACGGAGAGAGAAGCCTTCTGGGTTTCACTGGTTTATTCCCCTGACATTTTTTTTATTGCATTGCTCGGTCAAAGTTATTATATTTTTCGCCCTCAACCTCCTACTTCCAGCTGTGTGGTGTTATTCATGGGACCTGGATGGAGGGCAAGCAGCGGGAGGGTTTCTTCCCCTTTGTAGAAAATGAGTCAGTTAATTATATCTGGAAGACTGGTCGCCGGGCTAATTGGGTCCGATGTGACGAACTGTTCCCGGTGCCGTAGAGTCGTGCCTGGTGTCCGACGAGCTGCTGCAGTACCGCCACTTCGTGTCCAAGCAGCAGTTTGAAAAGGACCTGACGGACGAGCAGGAGGAGGAGGTCCTGGCCCAGTTTGCGTCGCTGGATCCCGAGAAGAAGGGTCACATCGAGTGGTCGGACTTCCTCTACTTCGAGTCCCTGGCGATGCTGAGGAAGTTTCGCACGGAGGTGAAGTATCACAGATTGTTGGATTCCCACTAAGGTGTAAAGCCTCTGGCAAACTGGGTTTATGGTTGGATTTGACTGGTTGATAGAACCACAGACACATAACTCATATATATGATATAAGTGTCTTTCTTTATATATAGTTACCATTATCTCTGGTGTCTATTGTGAGTTATTGTTCATACATCTAAGAATTAATTTCAAAGTAATCATGTAATAATGATCCGTCCATCCACGAATATTCTGCAAACAGGAAATGGCAAAATGTCGAAAACCACATATATCAATTACTTTATATTACTTAATTAATTACTTTAATTAGATCGTCAATTTCCATGATCAGAGGTTTGAAAACTTCTCCTGATACTGAAAGTTAGAAGGATTTTGGAGCACAGATAGATTATGTTGAGGTTGGTTTAATGAAATGACTCAGTTGATCTCCACATCACAATTTAAATATTGTTCTTGTGCTCGGCGTGTGGGGGGGATTAAATCTCCATTTTGGCCTGTTTGTGGCTCTGGGTTCACACGAGGTAAATCAGTGTTTGCAGATTATATCGGACGGTGCTAATGTGATTGAGAATAACAAATCCCCCCCGAAAAACACCTTTTAGTGGAGTTATTAGAGTTGCAAACTAATCCGACACAATTTTCTTTTTTTTTTTTAACAGAACTCAATGATGCGCCTGTTGACTGCCAAGGAGAGAGACAAAGCACGCTCTCTGTTCCTGGGTCTGGACCTGGATAAAGACGGCTTGATCACACGAGCAGAGTGTCGCCAGGCCCAGTCGTCCTGGTTCCACAACCCCAACAAGGACTCGCAGTCCTGCAACGTGAGGTGAGAGTCCAGCAGAACACGTGGAGGGAACTAGAGTTTGACACGTCAAGACTGAGATAAGAGTTGCAAACATCTTTGTACAAGTCTGACAGGAGTTTTGGGGGGAGTCAGGATCTAGGCTAACTTTAGCTAAACGAGGGTTCGGATGCTTTTAGACGGTTCAGAACTTTGCAGATGACCCGGCGCCGCTTTACTTCCCCAACATGTTGAGCCAAGACGATAATGCTGACGTGGCAACTGTTTGAATTCATTCAAGGAAACTAAAGGAATTATTCATGACGCAGGTTAACAATTCATGCGATTGTTTGTTGGCATTCTCACAAACGCACCATGTGACTCCTATATTGTGTCTGTGTCTTCTGTGTTGTTTGATTTTGAAGCGTTGTCGTCATATTACAAATGTACGCATCTAATTTGATGCACATGTACGTTAGTTTGAGAACTGAAAGGAAAATATAGGTCGTTTGCAGATTACACAATCAGCACATTGTCGCTGTTTTGCTTCCGAGCTGATGAAAAGGAAGATATTGTTCAAGAATCAAACAAGGGGAACAAAAAAACTAATTAAAAAAACGCTGCGTGAATAATGTTTTTCAGCATAGATTTGATGTGCCAATGCTGTTTTTGCATAGAAAAACCTCGTGACCCAACAGAGATCTGCAGCTCTGAATGAAAGTCCACCAAGGTTGTGCAGCACAAACCTTCTAGATTCTAATCAAGAAGATGTGATGAGCGATTAAAATGCAGGTCAAATATATTCGAATGATCATTGGTCTCATTGCAAAACAAGAAGAACTTTAAAAACAAACCCTGCGACCTGCTCCCTTCACATTAAAAGCACCACAGTAATGTGTTCTGTGCTGCCACTCAAGCCGTCAGCAGGCACTTGCTGCAGCTGCCTGTCAGTTCGATGCTCTCGCTGTCGTATTATTGCTATAAATTATCCTGCATTACATGAATACAAGTTTAGTTTTCCTTGGAACTCTTGAGGCCGACTCGTGCTCAGCTCAGATCTGGTAAAGTTCCTCCACCTTGTGAATTGGCTGCAGGGAATGTGACCATGTAACGTATCGTCCAATTCAACGCTAAACAACCCTGCAACTAATAATGTGAAATATACACGTACAGTACAAGTCAGGCAGGTGTGTGTGTACTGTATGTGTGCGTGCGCATGTGCTTCTAACCTCTTGTGCTGTCCAATCAATCTCCTGTGCCGTGCCATTCCATCCCTCTCACCTATCCGACACGCGGCACTCCCCACAGACTCATGGGACTCTGCTCTCCTATGAATTGTGGGTGAGTGTGACTCAGCACTGCACGGCTTGTCGTCACTTCTCCTCACTTCAACACCCTCAGGCACTCCGCAAGTATCCTCAGACCAGCCCCTCCACTCAGATTGTATCTATGTGAAAGCAGAGAGAAGAGAGCGGCGTCATTACTCGAGCTTTTCTTTTATAAAATACAGCAATTACACACACACGTATCCTTGAGAGGGAGCATAGTGTGAGCTCTTCGTGTTATTCCAAGCTCTTGTTGTGCTAAGACTCGGGGGCGGGCCTCTAATTAAACGCATCAAAAGAAAAGCCTTTTCGTTCTCCTCGAGAGCAGCGTCTTTCTAAAAAGCCTCATCTATCAACGGGAGCGGACGAGAGGCTGCGAGTCCACGAATCAGCCCGACACACAACGACTAGAACGCAGCCTCGTTCTCGCCGATGGGGAAAAAAAGCAAATACACCTCAGCTGATGCAGAATCCTCTCGCTGCTGCCTGTGGTGGCTGAGCTGCACACAGGCTGCAGGGCGAACAGAGCTAGGTGTGAGAGAGAGAGAAATCAAAAGAGAGCGTAGTGATAAGGTGATCGGCTGATTGATCAAACATTTATTCATCATGTCAAACCATCAAACATCAGGCTTCTCTGTGTTTTTTACGACATAGTGAGACAAGTATTTCTGAAGATCACAAGCTGTTATGGGCATTTCTCACATTCCATACACTACAGACCAAATATTAATGTCGTTTTCAGCTCTTATTTTATGATTTATTTGTTGGTTTTTGAAGAATAAAAATGGTTTTGATTTTACACATTTCTGTGAAAACTGGACGTACGTGTTAAGAGATTTTATAGATTTATTTATCATTACATTCACACTTTTCAGTAGCATTTCATAACGGTAATTTATTTACTATTCGGTATGTGCTTTAAGTTTTATTATAGGGCTTACAGATGTGAACAGAAAAATGTCCTGACTGCGTTTGAAGTCGAATAGATGGAACGATGTCCTTCGCCGTTTCCGCTAACGCTCACTTTCTCTGTCTGGTTTTGTTCTTGGTCCGTTGGTGCAGTATCAGTCAGGTCGGCCCCATGTGTGAGAGCAGTCCAGGCAGCTCTGGCAGCGAGAGGAGCAAGACTGGTGACAGCAGGTTTGTCCCTTTTTATTTTTTATTTTTAGTGTGAGTCTGTGAATATCAGCTGGATGAAGCTCTTTTTCTCTCGAGGTCTAAACACGTGGAACAAAGCCTGCAGAACCCAGAGGTGCAGCAGGGTTGACCACGACCTCCCGCTCACTTCATAAATGTCGTCAGGCATCAGAGATAAATCCCTGTTTGGCCTTTCAGGAAATTTTTAAGAGATTTCTTCTTCCTGCCCCATTATTACATTTCTGAAATAATCAGAGCTAATGCTCCGGCACTTCTGGAACATCCCGACAGGGCACGACAATTACACAGAGCTACACGAGAGAGTCGTATTGGGCGGATTGCTACTCAGCAGAACACGCTCACACAATCTGACTGAATCTTCATAGTGCCATTAGGCAAATTGCAGCAGAACAGATACCGATGATAATATTATCAAATTGATTCTTTGCTGCATGATTATCGTGGCGTTCTGTTAGATGGAAGAAGCTGCAGGGGAACGTGCCTGCGCTGTGGTGATCATGACACTGAGGCGCAAGATATGAGGATCAGAATTACAGTTTTGTGTTTGGCCAGGAAATAAACAGTATAATTGGATTATATAATAATAATAGAATGACACTCGGCCTGCTTATGAAACCACATTTAAATTCACTGGATCCACACTTTGATTTGGATCTGCACCAAAATGCACACACTCATGAATATGAATCCCATTAACGTGCTTGATTTAAATAAAGAATATCAAGATCCACAAATGATCCACTAAGTTATCGACAATCAATCAATATTCCTCTAGTTCCTGTGTTTTAGTGACGCCTGCCTTTGTCCAAACTCCTTATTGTGTCACAGATTGAAATGAAGCTGTGATTTCTGTCAAATGAAACCTCTCTCTAACAGGCCGGTGACCTGGGCTGACTTTTTAAAGGAGAGTGCCATCTACATTTTGGCTGCACGCCCCAATAGCTCCGCCATGCACATCCACCTGCCTCTATAGTCCAGGACGCTCCACGGCCCCCGAGCAGAGAGCGAGAGGGAGAGGGAGGGAGGGAGGGAGAGATGGAGGCTGCGCCCTGTCGTCTACAGACGAGCGGAGGAAGACGATGCCACGAGGAAACGCAACCGGAGAGACGGCACATCAAGTCATCGACAGAACCTCTCCTCCTCTGCGTCACCTCGATCCGCAAACACCGACTACACACACCGATGCCGACAGACACACACCGACGACACGAGTGACAGCAGCCGTCACGGGTTCCGACTCCAAAACCTGACGGCTTCCAAAACAAACAAAACAAACCCGACACGAGAGAGAGAGAGAGAGACACACACTCACGACTAGTCCCTCAGTTAGTCAGTGATATTTCTGACACTCTACACACAATCAGACGAGCTCTCAGTTTGCTCACACTCTCCTTTTAAAAAACGACAATTACCGCAGCACTCCACGGCCATCACGCCGATAACAAAGCTCTCCACGCAGGTACATTCATTTGACAGGCTGTGCCTCTTTCAAGTGTCCAATCCCGTGGGCCTCATCAGGTCCTAATAATAACTCCATGCCACAGTGATGGGATCGAGCTATTCACCGTGAAAATTGTTAATCACGCTACACAGAGGCACATGCAAATCCATTAAAAAATGGATTCACTTTTGGGAGTAGATTCACCCTGCGGCTGCGATTATCAGCACATGTACCAACCAGGAATGACAGCTACCCGCATACATATATCAGAACTGCTATAAATTATTATTATGCATTAAAATGACATATTTATTCCTGTATCCTCTGGTGTACCCTCTGTTTCCCCCCCAGTTTCCTCCAAGGGTCTGTGTTCTCCTGACATGTGAGAACGAACGGGAACCAGACCAGTAACCGACCTGTATATACTTATAGTACTTTTTGTCCTGTTGCTCTCTCCGAGCGGAACTTTGACAAAGTGGAAACATCCGCTATCCGGTTCTGTGGTGTCGATATTTGCACAGTTGGGAATGAGATGCAGTCGGACTTCTGTTTGACACAATCGTGTATTGAAAGGCCGAAAAGGAAAAACGGGAGATCCGGTGCAAACATTTGTCTTTTGTTAATATGCAGACGCACTATTTAAACTTCGTATTTAAGGCGTGGTGGGAATTCTATAATGTTACAAGTTATATACGACAATTTAAATGCACATGAAACTGCCCCTAGAATCACTAGAAACTTATTGAATAGAGCTCATGTAGTGTTTATGCCATGTGAAGGAGGTTCGACGCCAGGTCCGGTGAAGAAAGAACGGCGATGACGTGAATGTTGATGGTCTGAGGGATTTGTCACAGTGCTGAAATAAATGCATGGCATTTACTCTCCTTCTTCAAACTTGGGTTTGTGTCTTTTTGTCCTTGCACGTTATATAAAATCTAAATTATTTCACACAGATTAAAGGAACAAACATCTCAACATGTGGGTTACACAAATAAAACAATTCCCTCACATAATTTCCCACATACATATAAACCAAATTATACATTTTCTTGTATGCTTTAAAGCAAGAAATTGAACTTGCTTTGTCCACTGGTGGTTCTAATCATTGTTGTCATATGGAAATGTAATTAACCATAATCCTGTTATTATTCTAAAAGATCATTTCCAAAAATGCAACAGTAAATAGATTAATCTGTGGAAAACTGTGTTTAATTATCCTTTTATTTATATATCTTTAAACCATACTATATGAATGCGTACAGTATAGCTTCAGCTTTGCATTCAAGCCCATATATTTAAGACTATTACTTGTTTAAAAGTTTTATAAAGTCAGCATTTTAACAACCTTACAGAACTTTGATCATTTGCTCTCTTTTGCAAGCGAACGGCTTCATTTCAGCCCAAGATATAAACTCTCACCGGCTGGAAATGAGCTTTGTCTTCAGGAATGACACTGACACGCATAAAAAACAGGCTTTATACACCGGGTTCACTTCAGCCTGCTGCCTCGACTGGATTGCCCTTTACATTGACTTCCGAAAACATAGCATGGCACAAATAGATTCCACACAGTGCAAAGTACTCTCCCTGACAACCTCACCCACGCAGTCTCAAATACGCGTTCTGAATGTCAAGAGGATCGCAGAGCAGGGAGCGTGAAAAGTGGTAGTGATGGAGCAGATAGGAGCTGAGTGTCTTATCAAGAGGAGACAAGCTGGGTTCTTGAAGCCCCGTGGACACTCGGTCTCTCACCTGACAGTCTCCTGTATTACCAAGAGGTCACCTTCTCACCTTCTCGTCTCACAGGACGTCTGGTGCTCTGCCTCCAACCTCGAGCTTTGAAATAGGAAATTGGGGAAGACAGAGACAAGCGAAACCCTCTTTGTTGCACATTTATCCGTCAGGACAAAGAGAGGACGGGGAGAAGTCCAGCAGCAGAAGGTCACACAGAGAGAATGGGAGCGGGAGGAGGATACGTGCAGTCGAAAAAGAGAGAGAGAGAGAGAGAGAGAGAGAGAGAGAGAGAGAGAGAGAGAGAGAGAGAGAGAGAGAGAAGAGAGAGAAGAGAGAGAGACTAAACAGAAAGAATGAGAGTGTGGAGGAGAGAAAGAGTTTAGCCGAGGATTTTATGTAATTGTTTCGTAACAGAAATCCATGACGATGTTCTCGGCCGGGCTAATTGCCACATTAAACAGCCGAGTCAAATGTGAGACTGGAGCGCTGGATGGAATCAGAGGTTATCCCTCCGTCTCAAACAGCCTCGCAGACGATTGGGGTCTAATGAGAGAGATGGTTTTAAGCCCTGTGAGTCTTCTCTCCCTCTCAAACAAAGGCCTGGTCACTTTGCAGGGTTGAAAGACAGTAAAAGAAACAGGCGTGCCAGTGTGGTTAAAGACATCTCCGGCTTTTAGGTATGAAAACTGCAACACTTGAAGTGAACGGCATAAAAATGTCTCTGCATCTCCAGTTTGCCTTCATCTGTTTCTTTTTATAGCAGCTTTTGTACAAATTGACACTGCAATGAGTGATAAAAGCGGAAGAAGTCCATAAATAAATTAGAAAGTGCGTGTCACAAACTCCAGCCTCCCCCCCCCCCCCACTAGGCCTGCCTCCTTCCATCCTGTAAGCCTCTGTGTTCCTCTGTTCTTCTGCCGTGTCAGTGCATCGTGACGGAGTAATATACAATATTTCTTCACGCTCTGGTTGACTGAACAAATTATTGACAACATGCACCAGGAGATTTGATCTTTTTGTCCCCTCTTAAACCAAGGAACAAATCTGCCATGTGGTCAGACACCGTCACGTGATTAATGAAAAGTTGCACATGCTCTAATGTCCATTGCTGCAGCTCATCTCTTCAGCCTCTGTCTGAAAGACTCGGTTTGGGCTCCTGTCTCTTTTTGCTTGACGGCACACGTCGATGTGCCAGACAAACAGTTTTCATTTAGTGTTTGACAAAGGAATAATTACATGAACCCAAGAGCTAAGTGAGTCTATGCGCTGATTGGAGCCTGCAGGCGTGTGAAGGCAACAGGAGAGAGTTTGGGAGTCGTCACCTCCCCGTGCGTCACCCAGAGGAGTATAAAGGTTATGTGTCTTCTCCTGCAGAGAGTGTATCAGGGCCCAGCGGCTGGCTGAGGTGCAGTGGGGGGTGTGAAGGCTTCACTCAGCAGGGTGGAGTAACGGTAAATAAGAGCGGCAGAGGGGTCACGGCTCTGGGGAAGCGGTGCCAGAACGCTGCCGCGGTAAAATGTCAGCACATCAGTCACATCCCAGAGTTCGTCAGCGGGTTTGTGAGCCAACACGGGATTTCTGACGAGACTAAAAGAGAGAGAGAGAGATTCGATTTTCAGATTCAGGCCTTTTGCCTTTTAGATAGATTTTCTATCAAAGCTGGCTTTCAAGTCGTAAATCTTGTAAAAGTCAATGTCTTCGGTTCAGAGAGCTAAATATTTAAGTCAAGTATTAATTCTCTTGAAGCATTATAGCTTCGATCGTGTAGGTTTTATATGAAGGAAGGTGGGAGGTCTAATCACAGGGAATAAAAGGATCTGCCGAGGAATATAGGTCGGCTGACTCAGCAATTTCTTAAGCTCCCTCTTAAGATTTTATCGGAGAAGCTGATTTATTAGCATTTTCCTTTAACACTTCTATCACCTCTGCCAAGGAGGTTTATTTTTTAGTCTGCAATTTGTTGTTTGTTTGTTTGTTGGATTACGCAAAAGCTCCCGGACGACATACCACACAACTTGGTGGAAGGATGCGATATGGGTCAGGACAGAGACGGTTAAATTCGGTGCAGCCTAAAAATAATATCATATTAAGTGGAATGACATTTATGAGTTTGTACAATTCGGTGTGGCTTGATTGAAATTAAGACGAGTGTTGGGGCGTTGAAGGAGGAATGTGCTCAAAGTAACTATTGTTTAATTATAATAATTCTTACATACAAAAAGGATTTGAGAAGTCGTTAAATGTTCCAACCTCCAGCTTCACGCGCCACCGCCCGGGTCCTCGCTCATTGCCGTTGTCCACACATCAAAACTAACGACATGCCACATACCATCTGAACTCCCTCCCCGTCCGATCCATCTTTAGATCCACCCCCGCACGATCGAAGAAAAAGACGCATCACGTCCCACCCCCCCCCCACCAGCCAGGCCAGCGTTTTCCTCGGAGCCCACTCAGCCAATTACAGCAGTCTGGTTCCAAGAAAGTCCTCTAACGTGCTAAAAGAAATGCATATACATTCCTGATGGACGCAAAATACAAGTCTTATTCATCAGCAATATTAGTTGGTTTGAACGATGAATAGCCTGGATACCGTGAATTCAATCTCAGTAATTGAATACCTGGTGTGGACCGACATCGTGTGTGTACTGCAATCAGCTGTGAACATGCCTGTGATTTGAGGCTGCTGTGTCATTTCTAGATAATAGGGCCTTGTGAAATCCAATCCCCCCCCCCCCTATCTGTTCACACATCTCTGCTGGATCCCTGTTTTGTTTTTTTTAACCTAGCTCCTCATTACGTGCCAAAGCCTTGAGCATGTGCTGCCCCCTGCGTCTGGAGGATGTTGTTGGAGTGTTGTTTGTGGGTGAACATCATTATTTATCTTAAATCTGTGTCGAGGTCTGAGGAAACGAGAGCGGCGGTAGTTAGAGGGGGGGGTGAGGGGACGACAGCAAGATGAAAAGATGCTTTTTCAGTGTTTGATGCAGCTCCATGCGACTCCGCTCTCTAAGATACTGTAACAGGAGGTGCTGAGCCTGATGGAAGGAGACTAAAGACTAGAGAACAACTCAAATTAGTCCCAATCTCGCTATTGTCAGAGCAGCTAATTAAGGCAATGATGATGAGAAACATGAACACTTGAAAATACATCAGTGTAAGAACGACATAAAATGACAGAAATCATCTTTTTTTAAATGACTTAACGTGCACTTTGACTTTCTAGCTTGGCTCATGTCCCGTCTGCTGACCTGGAGGAGGCAGGCTTGACTGCAGAGCCCTAACATTGTGCACTGTGATGTATTTGTGTGTCTTATTGACGAAGCCGAAACGGGAACAGTGCCACCGTTCAAGTTATTTATTGCACCTGCTCTTTGCCAGCTGTTCCACATAAAAAAAAAACAGCAGCTGCAGATATTGACAGGGGCACAGCAGCGCTGCTCAGGGCAACGGGGACCACAGGTGATGAAGTATGGAGCCGTCGGAGGATCGGCTTGTGCTGCCTTGCATAGGAATTAAAGATGCGTTGTTGCATGATGTCACCTCTGTCGATATTTGAGGTGCTTCAGGAAAGAAGTGTGGCCTCATCCGGGAGTTTTACAGCCTCCATAGTTCAAGGGCTGAAACCTTGAGACTTTATGAACCTATAAAATGTGTGGAGATATAACACATAATTCATCTACCTCTAACTGATATTATATATATATATATATATACCTGGGCTTGCACCTTTTCCTTTTCTGTCAGGGCTCCCACTCCCTGAGGAGATGTAAAACTACTTATCCTCTTTTAAATCTCTCCTAAAGACATATTTTTTAGAAGTGTGCTCTTACCGACTATTTAAAAAAAAAAAAAAAAATCAATTTAGAAGGATTGTCTTGTTTCATCTTGCACTTTTATACATACCTCAGTGAAACCTCAGTAACCCGTTTGCAGCTTGCTCACAATGCAGGTCATCCGTTGCTGGTCTCTCTCTCTCTCCTCCCTCTCTCTCTCTCTCTCTCTTCTCTCCCCTCTTTTTCCCTTCACCTCTCCTCCCTTCCCCATTTCTCTCTCTCTCCGCGCCCAGAGGCAGATGGCCGCCCACACTCAGTCTGGTTCTGCTCGAGGTTTCTTCCAGTTAATGAGGGAGGTTTTTCCACGCAGTCGCCAAAGTGCCGCTCATTGTGGGAACTGTTGGGTTTCTCGATACATGATCAAGATCTCGACCTGATTATGTTATGATTTGGTGCTTCAAATTTAACCGATTTGAGTGCTATAAGAATAAAGTTATTATTATATTTCACTACTCTTCTAATCTGTAACACCGTTGTCTGTATCTGTGCTGTGATGCCGTGTGACCTTCACTATTGTTTGCCTTCAACTTTTCATTTCTAACGTGTAAAGCACCTTGTAAGTGTTTTTTAAAGGGGCTATAGAAAGTTCGTTATCCATGCACATCAGAATTTCACATTTGCAGCAAACATACCCTGGAAATAAAGACTCACTTGCTTGATTTCCATCCTGCACATAGTCATAGCACTTGCTCCAGGCCTCCCTCTAGTGTTTACTACTTACAATTACATCTGCTATTTGCTGCAAAATGTAAAAAAAATATGACTGAGATCATAAAATACTGCAGTAAACTACCTGCTTGTGTGATACTAAGTGGGTCTGTATTAGTAAAACTGCAGGTTTATTATATTCAGCTGTTGATGAGGGTTTATGAATCTACTGCGCATGCGCACAAGGAGGTGGGCCGGGTTTGTTTTCGTGTGACGAACCAAATGTTTTGTTTTTGTGTTCCGGTGGGGAAAAAATAAAAATGGCTTCGAGGAGCTAACACGGAAAGTTACCAGGATAAACTCCGCTCAGGTAAAAACACCAAACCACTGTATTCACCGTCTTTTACATCTGTAATGGCCGCTACTTCCTTTGTAGCAGCTAGCTCCTTTAGCTCTGCGTTAGCCGAATGCTAGCTGCTGGCTAACGTTAGCTTCCGGTGGGTAAAAAAAGACCCTCGCATCTCACTGACCGGCACCGAACCAGCTGTTGTCCATCTGATGTCGTGCAGGCGAATCCAGATGTGGTTTCATTTTCGAGTTTAATTCACATCTGTCGTGGTTTGCAGAAGGAGCTAATGTCCGTTAGCCCCTTTTAGCAGGTTAGCATCCTGCAGGGGGGCTAGCATCAGTTGGGCACCTCATTTAGCATTCCTGCAGAACCACAAACACACGCTGCATTGTTTTTGTTTTATAATAACTAATCTCATTGCTGTTTATAGTTTATCACGACTCTTTAATATTTCCCTTTAACAGTTGTGTTGGTGTAGTAAAAAGCAAAACCCTGGTAAATGACAAATGCTGTTAAATTACCTCAAATGATTTAAAATGGGATGTTGAATTAAACTCTTTGTGATCACACGTTTACAGGAAAAATAACAGATCCTTTTTTTTTTTATAACAATAAAATAAGAGTTAACTTTACTTGTGTGGCACATTTTTTTAAAACAGAGTTTACGAAGTGCTTTGACCGCAAAGCAAGGAAAGGAGGCCAGACATCCACGTTCACGTCAAATTAATAAATATAGGAGCAGCTATGTCACTTGAAAAACTTGAAGAACACGTGAAAAGCAGTAAAATGACGATAAATAAACGAGAAGGTGGAAAGAAAACCATTAAAAACACGACATCGCATGAAAACAAGTCTATAAAAATGGTTTTAGAAGTGATTCAAAGAAGTCCCTGAGTCTGCAAGCCTTATGTTTATGATTCTCTAAAAATATATATATATCAATAATATAAACCTTCAGATTCAGACAGTGAACCAATACAAATGGTTGAATCACTTTTATATTTTACAATTTAAAAAGACTGGTTTCCCGGTCACCTCTAGGAGCAGTTCGGAGTTTGGCTGCCTACTGGTTCCAGTTGATTTCACACTGGTATGCAACTTAATTAAAACCTTGCAATAGATAATCCATTTCTGTAAATGCCAAGGTCACGCAATGAATAACTTACTCGTGCTGCCGACACTGCCGGGTCTTCACTGCGTTTGCTATTATGCAGCAGCAGCATTTTTACACAAGCAAAAGTAAATAAGTCAATTAATGTAAGCCGATATATGCGTTGATTATAATAAATGTCCTATGTTACCAAGGTTTCTCGCCCAAGCAAATATTCATTAGAAGCTGCGTGGACCCCTCCAAACATTGGCCTTTAGAAGAGATTAATTGTTATATTGAAATAGATTAGTTGAGCATAACATATCAATATGATTAAACACTGCAGATTGCCAAGTGGCATGTGGGAAATTACTCACCGTTCCCTTGGCTGTAGGGATTACTTGTATATATAATACTGTGTAAAGAACAGATGTCTTTCTTTCAGGTGAATACAGCATAGTAATACATTTAGTAAATGAGTACACGTCTATCAAACATTCCCACAGGAGTCTGGCACACTGCTGCTTGTAATTCGTGAGGCCACACATGTCCGTTAGCTTATCCTGCTCCTGCGCTCATTGTCAACTACTCTAGGTAAGAAATTTAGTGCTCGTTTGAGTGATCATGTCTTTCATTCCAGCGCTGACTTGTCAATGATTAGTGAGTTTATTTGAAAAAATATGTCACGTATTCTTCCGTCTGAGTTTGTCGGCTTTTAAAACTCACTATTCGCAGTGACCCTGCATCGGCCAACAAGAAGACAAAGCCATGGGGAATACGAGCAGTGAGAGGGCTGCGCTGGGCCAGGGGGAGAAGGCTCAGCGGAGGGACAGCCGAGGTACGAAGGAGGGCGACAGGCCCAAAATCCTGATGGACAGCCCGGAAGATGCAGATATTTTCCATGCTGAAGATATGAAAGTAAGTCGCACGTTTTCCGCTGCCGACGGGATCGTTTGGTACTTGAGGAATCTCAAACTCCAACCCTTAACAAGATCCATTCAGTTTCTGTTTTAAATCAGCACCAGTGACCAGCATTTTGGTGTTTTTTAATTGTCGAGCAGTACAGCTCGCAAAGGTGTACACCACTTGTGTAGGCTGCGGTGCCGGATCTGCACTAATGGGGAAAGTATAAACCGGCCTTAATGGGGGTTTTGTGATTGATATTTCAGGCTCCGTTACAGAAAGAGGAGTTTCTTGCGTGGCAGCAAGATTTAGAAGCTGAAGACAAAGGGCCAACTTTAGACAGACCAACAGTCTTTCGCTGGACTGGAGACGGCAAAGAGGTCTCCCTCTCTGGCTCCTTTAACAACTGGGTCAACAAGATACCACTTATTAGAAGGTGAGGGTTTACTTTCGTACCCCTCGTTTATAGATGTTTGATAAGATATGGTTTATTGACGCTCGCAAACAATCAAAGAGCATTGCTTAGAGTGTCGTCCATGAAACGGCTGATTCTTTTATTGGAATGATGTTCCATTGTTATTTAAATACATTTGACTTAGTTCGAGGGAAAACTTATTGTTTATGAGGATGAAGATTCAAAGAGACGTTACTCTGTCCACTCACCTCTTTACCAATGTTCTCCCCTGTCTCTATCAAAGTCAAAACACCTTTGTGGCCATTGTCGATCTGCCTGAGGGGGAGCATCAGTACAAGTTTTATGTAGACGGTCAGTGGACCCACGACCCAACTGAGGTCAGTGATTATACTCATTATCATACACTCGTTTTAATAAACATTGTTTGCATGGTTGGTTGCATCTTTTCCAGTACTGCATCCTGCAACTGCAAGTGTAGATTATGAGTTTTTAATTTTGACTGCAACCAATGATCTGAGTGAGACCCATGATCCAGTTTAAATACAAGAATCCGAATCTCTTGCTGCAAGGAAATACAGTTTCAAATCAAATGAAAAATACCACACATCATGTAAATTTGGCAAAATTGTGAACAATTTCATACCTTGCACATTCAATTATCTTACACTTGCAATTTGTCTGGATCCTTTCGAGCTTCATTTGTGAATCTGTTGTTTTCCCCACAGCCGGTTGTAACCAGCCAGCTCGGCACAGTCAACAACATCATCCAGGTGAAGAAGACCGACTTTGAGGTGTTTGACGCTCTGATGGTGGACTCGCAGAAGTGTTCTGACATGTCAGGTGAGTGCTGCCAGCCGCGGTCTGTGTCTGCTATGTTTAGACTCACTGATGCAGAGTACAGGTTTGTTCGAAATGGGCATGAAAAGCTGTACAAAGAGGTTCTGTGTATTCTTCTACTCGGACACTGTACACCCACTGCAAGTTGGACCATATCGCCCTAGCCTGCTCTCCTTCCCTTCCTCAATCAGACCTCTCCAGCTCTCCTCCCGGACCATATCATCAGGACGCCTATATTCCCAAACAGGAAGAGAAGATTAAGTCTCCGCCCATTCTGCCTCCACACTTACTCCAGGTCATCCTCAACAAAGACACTGGGATTTCTGTGAGTAGCTGAGATCAATGAAATGATTTACATCGTGGATTTTCTGGAAACTGAACTGAAAACAAATAAAAGTCCAAATATTGCAATTTAATGGAAAAATTGGACCATTGGACTTCATTTGTTGTTTCATTACAGCATTAAAACATAATATAAAACATAAAAAGGAGTGGAATTAAACTGCAAGTACCAGATAAAACACACGTTAAAATGAGACACAGAATATAGAAAACAACCAATTGAAAGATAAATCACGTCTGTTTTTTATTCTTCATTTTTCACGTGTTTCTTTTCATATTTCTCTTTCAGTGTGACCCGGCTTTACTCCCAGAACCCAACCATGTCATGCTCAACCACCTCTATGCGCTGTCCATTAAGGTAAGGTCTCAAGGTGACAGGAAGATTATTAGCATTTTAATAGAGTAAGCGTGTGATGATAACAAATTCCTATCAGGGGAGTTCACGGGCAGATGATTCCAACAATTTGACAGAGGAAAAACAGACTAGAAGTGCGCGGTAAGTTATGAATAAATACAGACAGCAGTGCCAGAACAAATGGGGGGGGGGAACCCATCAATTTCAAGTATCAAATCATCCGAGGTTTATCTGCTGATGCGGTTTTCCCGGCTCAAATAAAAGGCTTCCAAAGTCACCAAATTGTGTTTCATACAAAATGTCCACTTTGTGTTTCCCTGCAGTGTTTTAGTGATGAGCTGCAGGGAGGTGATAGTGTGACACCACAACAAAAACAAACGCGTCTCTTTCTCTGAACGTCAAGCAGTAACACAGTGGTGGTAGACATCTCGTTTCCTGACCGTTGATGGGGATGAGTGGGCAGAGAGTCGTTGAGGTAGCGGCCCTCCCACTAATCTCTGTGGTTTATATGTATCGCTATGCTGCACATGTTAGAAACGATATCGTTGTGCTGCTGTGTAGCTGTCAGCACGAATTCCATTGATTTCAAAAGAGACTGCAATCGTACTTCCATTATCTTCCCTCTCACAGGATGGGGTGATGGTGCTCAGTGGGACGCATCGCTACAAGAAGAAGTACGTCACCACCTTACTCTACAAGCCCATCTGAGTGGAGATGTTTTTACTTCTATCCCAGTTTGTTAACTGTACACTGAGTTTACAAAATATTAGCTCCACCTGCTTTTTCCCATGAAACAGAGAGAACGAGTGAATCCAGGCTCTTATCAGTCCTGAGTTTCACCTGATAGGGCTTCATTCTGGTTTGAAGAAGCGAGAAGAAAACAAGGAATACAGCTTCATTTTAAAATCAAATTAGATTTTTCAGTAAAGTCAGGATTGTTGTTTTATTTTTTACATGGGAATGCCCTGAAAACAATGAATTAACAAAAACCAGATTAAATAATACGGTAGACAAACGACATGTCAACAGATTAATGCCCAAAGCGTTAAGTTAAATGATGACAATACTTTATCCTTGAATCTTAAACACAGCTCGTGGAGATTATATATTGTACACTCACTGTAAACCCAGCTGTTGTACACATCTGTCCAGGATGACCAATGGCACTCAGTTACTCCAATCCTCCATACTCTGCCTTTACTTGTTCACTGACTGCCCTCTGTAGTAACTGTGCTTTGTAGACCTAGAGAGGCATTAACAATGAGGTAGGACACGAAGAACATGTTTGAAGCAGACACATAAATACAATGAGGAGAATGGGGAACGCGATGGAAATCCCTCAGCTTCACGAGGCTGCCGCCGTCTTTCCTCTATAATGGTGGAACAATCAAGAATGTGAATGTTATAACGTTAAAAGATGCACTGCAGTAGTTCTCCACTGTTTCCTTTATGCCTGTTTATCTTGAAATAGTTTTATTTGGTATGATCACAGAGCACACAGTAGATATTTTTGTATTATTTGTGAAGTATTCAGTTGTATATATTATTTTTTACCTTGGTTGATGATGTCATCTTAATATAGTTGCAGTGTTGTGGTCCGTTGCCATTTCAGTCAAGTGTCCGAGCACATTGCTAGTTTGGACCAAGACGACGTAGTTGAGACCAAAACCAGAGCAAATTATTATGTTATGATGAATTAACTCGGTCTAAACTTTAAAATAACTGCACTACGATAGTAAACATTTATTTTTGTGTAGAATGTACACACAGTGTATGTATCCTGATCAGGTACAACGTTCACACTTAGGGCACGACAATGTATCAGAAGAATAATACATACTTTACTATAATGTATAATACTAATGCGTACAATATACATTTGGATCATCTCTGCAGTTTTGATGCACTGATATACCACTGATATCCTCCTTCATTTACACAGTGTAAATACAGTGCGCTAATTCAGAGTCACACGCAATGACTGTGTATAAAATGGATGACGCGTCTCCACTTCCTTCTGTTTTGCAGAAACACACAGATAAACGCAGTTTATGACCTATACTGCATCCAGCCACCAGGGGGTAACCAAGACAGTTTGGTGCCACTTAGGGAAAGGTGTCAGGTCGTCCATCTTTATTTACAGTCTATGGTCGCACCATGTAGTTTATCCCTGCTCTCAGTAAATATGGCATCATCTTGATTTTTACACTATTTAGTTGCAAAACCAGTTTCTATAAAGTGAGAGTTGAGATGAAGAGTTAAGGTAAATGGAAAAGATGACATGAATGGAAACACATCATTGTGACCGAGTGACGGACGTTGGCT
Organism: Reinhardtius hippoglossoides; assembly: GCA_006182925.3. NCBI lineage: Eukaryota > Metazoa > Chordata > Actinopteri > Pleuronectiformes > Pleuronectidae > Reinhardtius > Reinhardtius hippoglossoides. The sequence continues at coordinate 2,926,351 of CM031687.1, forward strand.
TGAAGAACACAAAACCGACAAAGGGAACGGCTCAGGATCGTGTAACTAAAATGCGATTTGATTGGCTGCTGTTAAAAAAGTTGAGCTTATCTCGACACGCAGCTCAAACACAGTGACACAACAAAACCACAACCACAACGCAGTTTGGCAACGCACTCGCCACAGTCCAAGCGATTAGGAAACATTTCTGTTGAAGCCTCGTATGTGTGAGAGCTGCGTTACTGAGGAGTTGCTGTCAACATGTTTGTATTGTTAATGATCTGAAGGACTGAATTTATGACTTGAAACATCAATATGTATTTGTCACATGTTGGTGTCTGGGTGTAACAGCCGTGAACAAAGCTGCTGTTGTCTCAGAATCGACGTGGTGATGATTTATTGATGAGAAGATGCTCGACATTCAGATAAATTGCTGTGTCATTAAATGAAATGTGTTGTTGAGCCTTTGACTCGTGCTGGTGCGTGCACATTTTCCTTTTGAGAGATATTTGTATTAAAATCCTGTTACAGTTCAAATCCGTGTGCAGTTTGAGTCGTGTGTGTTGTCAGCTTCAATCAAAACACTGTTTATTTAGAAAAAGTGATGAGTACTTTAAACTAATCTCTGATGAACCAGACAGCAGCTTCTGAAATGTTTAAAATATGAAATTGACAAACAGCCTCAGACGAAAAGTGGGAGAAATGAGCTTTACTCAGAAAGACTGAGGAGAGGACTCATGGAATTAGTTATGAAAACAGAGAATGGAGTGACTGAAGGAGGCGCAGCAACCAAACCATTGATTTATTTCTTTGCTTTATATGATTATATATAAAAGTTGAAAATATAAAAACCTTTTTACCTGAAAAGGAGAAAGAAAGAAACAGAGAAACGCAGCTTTTTTTAATGACGTGACTCACGATTAAGTGGAATACAAACGTACATACATTACTTTTCGTAATATTTCCTATGAAACCTGGATGAGAACAACCAACCACACTCGTTTATTAATCTCCCGGTTTTGCATCAAAACTGGAATTAACTTAACAGATGTTGTTTTTCAGTGCAAACCTCTTTGCAGTAATTATTTCTCTGTATAATTTCGCAGCTCTCTCAACAAAATGAAAAGTATCTGTTCAGTATATTAAGAAAAGTGACCCTTTTCCTCTGAGGTTTATGAATACAGCAGAACGAATGGAAGAAAGTAAATATTTACATTTATTAACTGGAGATGGGTAATTGTAGCTCAAATATTTGATATGAGATGGAAGAGGAAACGGAAAACGGATGTTGTTTTTGAAAAAACAAGGATGGAAGACGAGAGGAGGAGGAAGGAAGAACAAAATATAACTTTAAGATGAAGAAACCCACTTTATTTTATATATATATATATAATTGTATTTTTAAATGTCTCTTTTTCTTTTGTTATAATACAGCACAATACACTGGCCACTGTAAGAAATCCCACTTTTACAAATGAAGAGTAGAAAGGGCCACACTGTGAATCCTCTCTCTCACCCCAGTTAACATCTCTGTGTGGTCACTGAGCTGCTGAACTATGACTTCACAGGAAAGTTAAACGCGTGGGAGTTTATCTTTTGCACATGTTGGTTGTTGTTTGAATCCCGGATCCTGTTCACTGTGAGGGGTGCGACCCTATGTCGTATGCACAGGTGACGGGGCGGGCCCCCCGAGGCCTGATGCTCGATATATAAGGAGGACCTGAACTCTGAGCTGGATCTGTCTGAAGGTCTTGACTTGCAGGATGAACGCCCTCCGAACTCTGTTTCTCTTGGCCGCCGGCCTCTTTGTGGGTGAGTACATCTTCACAAAAAGCTTCACCCCCATCTCCCTTGTGGATAAGTAAAGTATTTCTGATTCATCTGCTTGATGCTCCTTCTAGTCCTGTGTAACCAGATTTCTCATCCTTCCAGCTTGCTGTGCTAAAACCGCACCTATCGAACCCAAGGCGCTCCACCAGTTCAGGAACCAGATCCTGTGCGAGATGCCCGACAGCTTGCCGATTTGGGACTACGCTGACTACGGCTGCTACTGTGGTCTGGGCGGCGGTGGCACGCCTGTGGACGATCTGGACAGGTCGTGATTCATTCACTCTCTCAGTTCAGATCTGCCATGACATAAAAACGCCCTTTCGCCCTGTTTGAACACTTGTGTTGTCAAACCTGCAGGTGCTGCCAAGTGCACGACAACTGTTACGGTGACGCCGAGAAGCTCAAGGAATGCGGGTCCTTCTTCGACACACCTTACACCAAGTTGTACTCCTCCACCTGTCACAGAGCGAGCAAGACGCTCACCTGTGACGGTGAGTGCACCGAGACGACAAGAGCGTGAGGTTATTAAAGCAGAATCAATATTCTCCTAACCACCTTGTGCACTTTCTCCTCCTCAGAGGACAACGACAAATGTCAGATGTTCATCTGCGAGTGTGACAGGAAGGCCGCCGAGTGTTTCGCCAAATCGACTCATCACCCCGAGAACAAGAGACTGCCTGACGACCGATGTCAGTAGAAGACCTCTGCAGGATCCCCTCCCACCCACGACACACCCATCACTGAGCTCTCAGGAGCGGCAGCAGCTTGTTTCATCCGCTCATTGAAATACTCCCACTGACTTTGTACTGTCACATTCACAAGGTCATGGTTTTCTTTTCTCCTTCTTTCTTTGCGCTGCTTCTCTATTGTTAGCTGTGGATCTGTATCCCGACAAGAAACACCAGTAGATCTGCATCTCTCATTAACTGATGCTCGGTTATTCACGGGTATAATCCTAACTCAAGTTTCCAATAGAGGGCGCTCTCACCTAGCTCTTTCTTCCCTTGCTTGCAGAAAGTAGTTTACAGACTGTAGACTTTAATATTGGCACTTTATCAAATTATACAAATGCTTGCATTACTCAATAAAGAAGATTACAAAAAAGATTCAGTTTGTGTGTGTGTGAATTTAAAGAGTTTTTGTATTCCAAGTCGGCCATCTTTATTTACAGTCTATGGCAGGGGCGGGCCAACTTTTTGACTCGCGGGGCACAATGGGTTCTAAAATTTGACAGAGGGGCCGGGCCAGGAACAGATGGATGGAGTGTTTGTGTGAACTAACATAAATGACATGTAAAATCATTACATGAAAGGATTTGGCCTTTAACAGGTAGCAAAGCATTTATTTGCAAGGAAATTTAACAAATTGCACGAACATGAACATGTCGTAACGTGACTGAGGCCTGCGCCTCAGATGCCTATTTGAGCCCGAAACACCACACTCCCGGTCAAAGTGCGCCATCTAGAGGGGAAATGGGGGCATTACAGGAGAAAGGTAAAATTTAATTTAATAATAATAATATTTCGACAAGTTCGGTGGGCCGGATTAAAAAGCCCAACGGGCCGTATACGGCCCGGGGGCCGTACTTTGCCCATGTCTGGTCTATGGTCACATCATGTAGTTTATCCCTGCCCTCAGTCAATATGGCATCATCTTGATTTTTACACTATTTAGTTGCAAAACCAGTTTCTATAAAGTGAGAGTTGAGATGAAGAGTTAAGGTAAATGGAAAAGATGACATGAATGGAAACACATCATTGTGACCGAGTGACGGACGTTGGCTTGAAGAACCACAAAACCGACAAAGGGAACGGCTCAGGATCGTGTAACTAAAATGCGATTTGATTGGCTGCTGTTAAATTGAGTTGATCTTATCTCGACACGCAGCTCAAACACAGTGACACAACAAAACCACAACCACAACGCAGTTTGGCAACGCACTCGCCACAGTCCAAGCGTTTAGGACACATTTCTGTTGAAGCCTCGTATGTGTGAGAGCTGCGTTACTGAGGAGTTGCTGTCAACATGTTTGTATTGTTAATGATCTGAAGGACTGAAATTATGACTTGAAATATCAATATGTATTTGTCACATGTTGGTGTCTGGGTGTAACAGCCGTGAACAAAAAGACGATCTTCTGCGTAAAGGTCTCTTTGTTTTTTTCCGTCGCTGCTGTTGTCTCAGAATCGACGTGGTGATGATTTATTGATAGATGCTCGACATTCAGATAAATTGCTGTGTCATTAAATGAAATGTGTTGTTGAGCCTTTGACTCGTGCTGGTGCGTGCACATTTTCCATTTTGAGAGATATTTGTATTAAAGATCCTGTTACAGTTCAAATCCGTGTGCAGTTTGAGTCGTGTGTGTTGTCAGCTTCAATCAAAACACTGTTTATTGTAAAAGGTGATGAGTTGTTTCAACTAATCTCTGATGAACCAGACAGCGGCTTCTGAAATGTTTAAAACATGAAATTGACAAACAGCCTCAGACTACAAGAGAGAGTTGGAAGAAAAGTGGGAGAAATGAGCTTTACTCAGAAAGACTGAGGAGAGGACTCATGGAATTAGTTATGAAAACAGAGAATGGAGTGACTGAAGGAGGCGCAGCAACCAAACCATTGATTTATTTATTTGCTTTATATGATTATATATAAAAGTTGAAAATATAAAAACCTTTTCACCTGAAAAGGAAAAAGAAGAGAAACAGAGTAAAGCAGCTTTTTTTAATGACGTGACTCACGATTAAGTGGAATACAAACGTACATACATTACTTTTCGTAATATTTCCTATGAAACCTGGATGAGAACAACCAACCACACTCGTTTATTAATCTCCCGGTTTTGCATCAAATCTGGAATTAACTTAATAGATGTTGTTTTTCAGTGCAAACCTCTTTGCAGTAATTATTTTCTGTATAATTTCGCAGCCTCTCTCAACAAAATGAAAAGTATCTGTTCAGTATATTAAGAAAAGTGACCCTTTTCCTCTGAGGTTTATTAATACAGCAGAACGAATGGAAGAAAGTAAATATTGACATTTATTAACTGGAGATGGGTAATTGTAGCTCAAATATTTGATATGAGATGGAAGAGGAAACGGAAAACGGATGTTGTTTTTGAAAAAACAAGGATGGAAGACGAGAGGAGGAGGAAGGAAGAACAAAATATAACTTTAAGATGAAGAAACCCACTTTCCTTTATGATAAATATGATTTTGTTTTTAAATGTCTCTTTTTCTCTCGTTATAATACAGCACAATACACTGGCCACTGTAAGAAATCACACTTTTACCAATGAAGAGTAGAAAGGGCCACACTGTGAATCCTCTCTCTCTCACCAGTTAACATCTCTGTGTGGTCACTGAGCTGCTGAACTATGACTTCACAGGAAAGTTAAGCACGTTGGAGTTTATCTCGCGAATGTTGGTTCCTGTTTGAATCCCGGATCCTGTTCACTGTGAGGGGTGCGACCCTATGTCGTATGAACAGGTGACGGGGGGGCCCCCCCGAGGCCTGATGCTCGATATATAAGGAGGACCTGAACTCTGAGCTGGATCCGTCTGAAGGTCTTGACTCGCAGGATGAACGCCCTCCGAACTCTGTTTCTCTTGGCCGCCGGCCTCTCTGTGGGTGAGTACGACTTCACAAAAATCTTCACCCCCCATCTCCCTTGTGGATAAGTAAAGTATTTCTGATTCATCTGCTCCATGCTCCTTCTAGTCCTGTGTAACCAGATTTCTCATCCTTCCACCTTGTGTTTCAGCCCTGTTTCGCGATGGCAAGGCGCTCCCCGATTTCAGGAAAATGATCCTGTGCACGTTGCCCAACAGCTGGCCTATTTGAACTACGCTGACTACGGCTGCTACTGTGGGAAGGGCGGCTCTGGCACGCCTGTGGACGATCTGGACAGGTCGTGATTCATTCACTCTCTCAGTTCAGTGCAACCATGTCATAAAAACACCTTTTCGCCCTGTTTGAACACTTGTGTTGTCAAACCTGCAGGTGCTGCCAAGTGCACGACAACTGTTACGGTGTGGCCGAGAATCTCCAGGCATGCAAGTCCGTCTTCGACCACCCTTACGTCAATTTATACGACTACAGATGTGCCAGAGGAAGCAGGAGGATCGCCTGCAGCAGTGAGTGCACCGAGACGACAAGAGCGTGAGGTTATTAAAGAATCAGATATAACCTCCTAACCACCTTGTGCACTTTCTCCTCCTCAGATAACAACAGCGCATGTGGGAGGTTCATCTGCGAGTGTGACAAGAAGGCCGCCGAGTGTTTCTCCAGATCCCGTTATAACCCACAGAACTATAACCTGCCCCAAAGCCGATGTCAGCAAAGAAGACCTCTGCGGTTCATCCAACGCAGGATCCCCTCCCACCCACGACGCCCCCATCACTGAGCTCTGCAGGATCTGCAGGATCCAGCAGCTTGTTTCATCCGCTCATTGAAATACTCCCACTGACTTTGTACTGTCACATTCACAAGGTCATGGTTTTCTTTTCTCCTTCTTTCTTTGCGCTGCTTCTCTATTGTTAGCTGTGGATCTGTATCCTGACAAGAAACACCAGTAGATCTGCATCTCTCATTAACTGATGCTCGGTTATTCACGGGTATAATCCTAACTCAAGTTTCCAGTAGAGGGCGCTCTCACCTAGCTCTTTCTTCCCTTGCTTGCAGAAAGTAGTTTACAGACTGTAGATTTTAATATTGGCACTTTATCAAATTATATAAATGCTTGCAGTACTCAATAAAGAAGATTACAAAATGATTCAATTTGTGTGTGTGAATTTATAGAGTTTTTGTATCATTTGTGAAGTATTCAGTTGTATATATTATTTTATACCTTGGTTGTGTAGAATGTACACACAGTGTATGTATCCTGATCAGGTACAACGTTCACACTTAATGTATCAGAAGAATAATACAAACATTACTATAATGTATAATACTAATGCGTACACATACATTTGGATCATCTCTGCAGTTTTGATGCTTTCTTTTGTTATAATACAGCACAATACACTGATCACTGTAAGAAATCACACTTTTACAAATGAAGAGTAGAAAGGGCCACACTGTGAATCCTCTCTCTCACCCCAGTTAACATCTCTGTGTGGTCACTGAGCTGCTGAACTATGACTTCACAGGAAAGTTAAGCCCGTGGGAGTCTTTCTTGCTTTTCGCACATGTTGGTTGAATCCCGGATCCCGTGCGACCCTATGTCGTATGAACAGGTGACGGGGCGGGCCCCCCCGAGGTCTGATGCTCGATATATAAGTAGGACCTGAACTTTGAGCTGGAGCTGTGTCTGAAGCTCTTGACTTGCAGGATGAACGCCCTCCGAACTCTGTTTCTCTTGGCCGCCTCTCTCTCTCTGGGTGAGTACAACTTCGCAAAAAGCTTCACCCCCCATCTCCCTTGTGGATAAAGTATTTCTGATTCATCTGCATGTGCGGCGGTTGATGCTCCTTCTAGTCCTGTATGACCAGATTTCTCGTCCTTCCAGCTTGCTGTGCTTCAGTCCTGTCTACCAATGAGAAGGCGCTCAACCAGTTCAGGCAAATGATCCTGTGCCTGATGCCCGACAGCTCGCCGATTTTCGACTACACCGACTACGGCTGCTACTGTGGGAAGGGCGGCTCTGGCACGCCTGTGGACGAGCTGGACAGGTCGTGATTCATTCACTCTCTCAGCTCAGTGTTACCATGACATAAAAACGCCTTTTCGCCCTGTTTGAACACTTGTGTTGTCAAACCTGCAGGTGCTGCCAAGTGCACGACAAGTGTTTCAGTGACGCCATGCAGCACGACCAATGCTGGCCCATCATCAACAACCCTTACACCGAGTTGTACCATTACAGCTGTGACAAAGCGAGCAAGACGATCACCTGTGGCGGTGAGTGCACCGAGACGACAAGAGCGTGAGGTTATTAAAGAAGAAGAAATACCCTCCTAACCACCTTGTGCACTTTCTCCTCCTCAGAGAAGAACAACGAATGTGAGATGTTCATCTGCGAGTGTGACAGGAAGGCCGCCGAGTGTTTCCACAGATCGCCTTGGCTCCCCGAGCACGAGCACCTGCCCAGCGACCGATGTCAGTAGAAGACCTCTGCAGTTCATCCAACGCAGGATCCCCTCCCACCCACGACGCCCCCATCACTGACCTCTGCAGGATCTGCAGGATCCAGCAGCTTGTTTCATCCGCTCATTGAAATACTCCCACTGACTTTGTACTGTCACATTCACAAGGTCATGGTTTTCTTTTCTCCTTCTTTCTTTGCGCTGCTTCTCTAGTGTTAGCTGTGGATCTGTATCCTGACAAGAAACACCAGTAGATCTGCATCTCTCATTAACTGATGCTCGGTTATTCACGGGTATAATCCTAACTCAAGTTTCCAGTAGAGGGCGCTCTCACCTAGCTCTTTCTTCCCTTGCTTGCAGAAAGTAGTTTACAGACTGTAGACTTTAATATTGGCACTTTATCAAATAATACAACTGCTTGCATTCCTCAATAAAGAAGATAAAAAAATATGATGATTCAGTTTGTGTATGAATTTATAGAGTCTTTGTTAAGGCACCTTTACCTTCTTCCTCCCATAGTCACCTTTTCTAAGGGTGAAACAATCGTGGTTCCACCTTCCAAACAAAACATCAGACAATGTGCACTCAAGTAGACACAATCTACACGTACAACCTTGTTCGATTAAAAAATGAAAATACTGTGCTTAGATTTGCATTTTATGCTACGTTTGATGACAGAATTCTGAGTTTTATGACAGAGCTTCCAAGGTCAACAAAAGAGAGAGAGAGGTGTCGTAAGTTATATTGATTTATGTCACTTATATCTGTAATACCTCCACAATCTATAATCTTTAATGCCGACACCCTGAAACCACTGGATTGAGTTTCTAATCACTCAAGACAGAGATTGCACTCATCGCTCTGAGCTGGGAAAGACTCAGTATATTGAAAAGATATATTTGCACCAGTGGCTCCTGTTTCATGTCAATACCTGTCTTTTAAACCTGATCTCTTCTGTGGCTTTAAGGTCTATTTTGCGAGTTGACGTTTGCAAAAGTTGCACACAAAGATTCCATTGGAATGAAATCATTCCCCCGCAGACACATTCCTCAGACAGATTGTGTTGATTGCAACTGGAGCGTACTGGAAATTCAACTCAAGATGACTAACAGAAACAAATGTGCTTGTTTTGACAGTGTGTCCTGCTCTGAGGGTTGTGGTGGTTGGCTTGTTATTCACTGGATGCTTGGAGCGAGGGGGGGGGGGGGGGGGGGGTACAACATCTGACACCAACCCACCCCTGTTCAAGCCTGATGAATAAATAAGTGCTTCACGTTGCAACTGTGACGGTTTAAAAAAAAAAATAATTTGGGAGGAAACAAAACCGAGAGAAGAGCCAGGGACAAAGAAACTGGTCGGACAGAGAGGTGAGTAAGAAGGAGGCGAAACCAGAAGAGCCAAGACACTTTCTCACCGTGGCTGCAGCTCGGATGTCTCATAGTGACTCCACCCTGGCATGCGAACACAAGCCCCGTGCGTTACCCAGAGTGCACTCCGGCCCCCCGATGCTGCCGTGGTTACCTGGTGTTTTGCCAAACCCAATCAGGTATGGTACAAGAAGCAACAGTTTCCAGCGTGTTGGTCCACTTCCCACAGCAGGTAGGGGAGTGTCTGAAGTGGTCCACCCAGAGGATCTCTAGGCTTGTTGACTTCCCCTGTCTGGTATGCATGACGTCATCTCTACCACATGCAAAGACAGACAGAGGAAATCTGAGCCCGGGCCAAGAGAATTAATGTCTATGGAACATTGACATGCATTATAATGTCCCGGGAGAAAAAGGGTTCGTATAAAAACACTTTGTTTACAGACACGTGTTCTTTACACGTCTCATGCGTCAGTTTGCAAATGTGTATTATTGCACAATACCTTGTAATCTGCAGTTATGAATGTGTTGCGTGGGCTGTAACTTCTACAGAGGGAAGAAACTGAACGTTTTCACTTTTTTTAAGAAAGTTGATTTTAATGAGAACTTGGAACATATTCACATTTAAACAGGGTTCGGCTCAGGTCGGCTGAGCTTTGCTTTGACACTTTGACAAAGTCCATACATTCCTAAAAGCCCTCCCTCCCTTTTACATATACTTTATTTGAATATATTATATTTTAAATAGACTAGTTTCCCCGGTCTACTCAGCTGAACACAAGGGTTTTCCACTCTTCTCGGACTCGGCTTGTCAGACTCCTGTGAAGCTGCTGCAGATCAGCAGAGGTCTGCACACGTGAAGGCCAAGTCGGTGGCCGGTGTTTGGACAGTGTTGCGTAAAACCTGTTAACGTCCCCCTGGATTGTGTTCGGTGCATCTTTCTCCACGCACAGCCTATAGTTCTGCCCCCTGTTGTCGTCCCAGTGGGCCGTCGTGCCGGCTCCTGGCCGGAAGTACACGCAAAACTCGATTCTCTCCTTCGGATCAATGTTCTGGGGTAAGCTCAAGTCAAAAGTAAAAACGCTCATATCCATGCCGCCGCAGCGCTGCTGCTGCAGGAACGTGCACGGGATGTCGTGATGGCTCCTCCAAGAGTCAAAGGTCACCTTTATGTGCACGGCCTTCTCGGCACTGTCGTGTGACACGCACACGTTCCCGCTCAGGGAGTGATCCGTAATGCTGCAGCTTCCCAGCTGCACGTGCGTCTCCCTCAGTCGTGCGACGAAGTTTTTAAAGTCCTGCGTCGGCTGCGGGAAACCAGGGCGGAACCGGTAGCGCTCCAGTTTGCTCGAGGCGGACTCCTGGCCTTGCAGCTGGGCCAGAGTGGGTTTCATCAGCAGGGTGGGAGCGGAGGGCTCCGGGATGAAGAGGCGCACAGCGGTGAGCGACAGCCCCCTCGCATCCGCAAACACCACGCGGCGCTTCTTGTTCCCACCGCCGCTGTCCCTGCGGAAACAGCTCCGAGGCTCCGAGGAGGAGGAGGAGGGCTGCGCTGAGGATGAAGAGGACGAGGAGGAGGGGTGATGAGGGGAGTGGAGGCCGGTCTTTGGCGGACAGTCAGTCGGATGAGAGTAACGCTGGGCTGGTTTCAGAGGAGACAGGGGCCCCAGGGGATGGAGAGGCTGGCGCCGGCTGAGGCTCAGGTACATGGCGAGGTCAACGGGCATCACAGCGGCGTGGGGGTGACCTCCGAAGGCGTGGAGAACTCTGAGGGGGGGTTAACATGAGATCCACGGTCACACACCAACCACTGCACATATTTCAAATTCTGCCAGAAAGGAAACAATCAAATGAACTTACCTCATATAATTCATGTTCACACAGGAGATGCTTCTCTGGAATCTTTGCTCGAGCTGCCTCTTTACACAGAGAAGAGTCTACAAGCAGAACAACGGAGGTGATGAATGAGTAAAACGTCTCAGTCACAAGATGATCTGCTCTGGAGAACGATGACATCAAGGTGTTCTAACAGATAAATCTACTCACAGTGCGTGTTTCATCCAAGCAGAGGAGAAGAAGGCATGTTGTTCTCAGGCTGTGTCTCTGATCTCTGCAGTTTGGGAATGAGGCTGAAGCTTCTGTGTCACCACATTAACATGAGGGCGGTTTAACCAATGAGGTGAAGCCTCCTTGGCCCTGCCCACTAAAGAACCAGTGCCTGGGAAGCTGGGCCTCGAAGTTTCCCTTTCATGGATCTGTCCTGCAACACACACCTTTTTTTTTATAAAACAGAAAACAAAGTAAAACACCTTTTTATTTAAACTTTACTGCCAATCAGAGTCAAAACAAGTAGAATTTATGACAGAACCCAGGAGTAAAGAATGAATTAAACATTAGACAAAGAGGAAAAATCAGTTTAATCGAGGCTGGAAGCACAAAATCAAATTAAACTCTAAATCCAAACAGTCCGAATTTTAAATCTTTGTAATAGTGAAGTTCTTCTTCTTCTCCCCGTCCCATTCCACAATTTAAATTGTAAATCAGGCCGCCGGGCACAGAGCTCTCGTTCAGAGATTAGGACAGATGGACCTCGAGAGGAAATTACAACTGCTTAAGAAGTCGCCCCAACGCTAAGCTTTGATGTGGCTGAGGGAGAGAATGGGTTCCCATGGCGACGTCATATACTTCGGTATTTTTCATTCACGGTATTTACATATCACATTGTAAACAGGCCTTGTTGTATATATTTTAAAAATACGTTTTAACTGATGTTTTGTCTAGAAAGGAGTCATTTGTGGAAAATACATGTTTCTGGACTGTAACACAATGAAATAGCTGTAAACCTCAGATCAGTTTGTGGAGTCGACACGATGCTGCAGCTCTGAGGTTCAACATAAACACTCTGGTTCGTCACAATTAGTGTTACACAATGTAAAGCCCACTTAAAGGAATCTGACGCTGCCAAGTGCTGCTTCCAGACGCAGGTTAATTCACGACTGACTGCACACACTCAAATGTATAATTGCTCAGAAACTGGGGCCCTGCAGTGTCTCATATACGTTGTTGAGTGTAGATTGACAGATTGTTGACTGTTCAACCTGGAAAAGTACATTTTTATAAATGCTGTTAATGGAGTTTTGTTTGAGGAAACAAACCTTAAAACATTCATACGATCATATTTTTCATCAGTCGGCCTACATGGACGTGTGACCTCCATCCCAGAGTGTTTTATTGTTGTGCAAATCAAATTAAAGGATATATCCAATGTGTTAAAATGACCAGAAAGTAGTGAATCAGTCTTTTACACGCTGATGGTGCGGCGGTATAATATGCACTGTCATAACTGGCAGAGGCTGATAGACTGGTATGAGGCGAGGACACATAATGAAGCACATGAGTAAGACCGTCAGTCGGTCTTAGGTTATAATTTGTCCGTCTGTCACAATCTAAACCATTAATAACAACAGACACACAGACAGTGTGTTGCTATGTGTGTCACTGTGTGTCACTTTCTCCCAGGAGGTGTATGAATTGGAAATATGGAATATGGCTGCGCTCCACAAACTCTCCGCCAGAAGAAGTTTTTTTTGTAATTTTTAAGTTTATAAAATGTCACAGATGTTTTACACGTATTCATGTGTAAACTATGATGTGCTATATTCTAATTAGTCCTTCAATACACACCTCATAGTCACATTTTTCATAACAAAAGATGCAAACATGTAAAAATAGAGCACCAATGTCTATTTATTGAATATTTTGCAGCTGTTAATCTATTCTTTATTTATTCATTTTCAATAACAGCTCAACTCTTTACTACTGGCAAGTTAGATTTAGATTTTTCAACTTCAGACTGCTGCTTGTGCATTTTCATGGAGTAAAGAATAATACCATAATATAAATATGTGTATCCTCGAAGTATCTTTGCAATGTGACATCAGATAACATCAAAATATTGGGGCAGTACAAAATGTAAACCTTGAGAAAGAACCAGGAAGAAGGAGAAGCCGATAGAAATCAATCAAGTGCTCACATTGAGAATTTTAATAAATGGAAGAATCAAGTGCACGTAGTGTCAGAATGGCTTCGAGAGCTTCCTTCTCTGCAGCTCCTTCTTCTATCTTTAAATAATATATATTCACATTGTAGCCTGGTATCATATTAACCTATAACTCCTCCAGAGTCCCATTACTTATGCAGCACGTGAGACGGGGGGGGAATACTGAGGTGGCAGCTAGAAACACTTTCTTCTTTTCCCACTTCAATATATGAAGCCACGGAGTAGCCTCGAGTCAAATAGGAAAAATACTGTACACACAGAATTTCATAAAGTTTTGCATTGTTAATATAGTTAATATTTTTCAACAGCAGAAGTCTCACTCCCCCTTTGGAACAGCAGGACACGCCTCCAGTGAGGCCAGAGAAATATGACTGAAGTTACTCCAGCACGGACGTAGCCCGGATCAGCAAAGTCCATGTGGGACCAGGACACGAGGACCAGAGTGGATTAGAAGAACCCAAGTCCTGATGTTATCCTTCCAAGTTCCAGACTTTCAACAGGCAGCGAGTGACCAAGCAACCAGAAACACTGGTGGTTGAAGAGTTTAACCGAGAACACCAGTGATGGATCCCAGTGGAGGAAACTGGCAGCAACTTCAGGAAGAAGGAGCAGGTTTGAAAGACCAACTGGAAGAGATGTGACCCCAGGTACAAACACCTGAAGTCCAGAAGAACTCAGTCCTGGAAACAGTGGAAGTATTAGGTTTCTCTAAATACTGTAAAGTCTCAACCTTATTATCTGAAGTTACTTGGGTTACATGCGAATAAAACCGAATGGGATTTATTTGAGATTCTTTTAATCCAACTACTGTCCTGTTCTTGTGTTTTTTGTATTTTACGGTAAACGCGGTTGCCTACCGTCAGATCATTATTTACTCACCACACAGGGATGATGCATCGCGTTACCAAACCCTGTCGGTCGTAAATCAAGTAAAAGCAGATGTTAAAATAACAGGCGTGTGTGTGTGTCCTGACTCCTCTCAGCCGCTCTGCAGAGCCAAAAAAGTCCTGATGCGACAGCGATTACGTCGTTTCTGCTCCGTGCAGATGTTCAGTGAGCTCATGCAGACTCATGCCGAGTCATGGGCCATTACGTCTCTGACAGTCTGGGTCTGTGTGTGTGTGTGTTGCTGCTCCGTCTAGACGTCCTCTCATGAGGAGAACTGTCGCTGCTCTGGGCTCAACATTTGAATTTAAAGAGGATTTGTCACCGGTGTCTTTCCAACACGTTAGCTTAGCTGAGCTGTTCAATTACAGCAGGGAAGCTGTATGAGCTGATTCCACATGAGATACAACTAATTAGGCTCCATTGTATTAAAAGATGATAGAAAATAAAAATCAAATAATATCCCATTGTTTCAAGTAATTATGATTTTTTTGGGATTCTCAGGTCATTAATATAACGAGTGTAGTTCCCTTTCAGAATAAGTCGTCATTAGTGAGCCCTCCTCAAACAGCCCTATAATGCACGGACATGTATTATGTATATTCCTATTTTTATATACACACGTGCGCTCATCCTACCTGGTTTATCTGCAATTGACATTTTAACGTCTTGTGTTTTTTCGTAAAAATGAAACTGAATTGCTTTGCTGAACAACTGGTTGTATCTGTGGTTTATATTCATACAGTTGAACGATTTACTTAACTGCTGTTATTTAATATAAAAGCTCTGTGATTCCGCTCGACAACAAGCATCGTAGCAACAAAACAAACCGGTGACTCATCAGAAGCGAGGTGTTCACATGTGGCCGTCACTTGTAATCTCACTGCCCTGTGTCCTTCAACCTGTTTCCTGAAATAGTTTCCCTGCGGCAGCGGGGCGGGCTCTCCCTTTATCACCGTGGTCAAACAAGAACATGGAACCAGGGGTCATAATAATAATCTGACCTCCGTGGTTTCACCGCAGCTCAGTGTCACACTCAACCACACGCATCTGTGCATTCACAGCCGTGTTCCATTCCTTATTTGTTTCCTCTTGTCGGGAACGATGAACCTGAGCCAGAGGACGACAGGTTCCCACACCTCGCCCTTCGAGCCCGGACATGAACAGGGACAGCATGTGACTTGCTCCCACGTTGATTGACAGTGTTGACAGAGCTTCAAACAGACGTGGGAGGAGGAGGAGGGAAAGTTCACATATTGTTCGAATGCAGCCGCGGTTTGTTCCTTGTTATCATAACAACCTGATGCACTGCAATTATGAACCTTTTGAGGCCTCACGCTCACGTACTTAAAAACACTGTGAATTCCATTGGTCACAAAGGTGTCACTAAATTCACAATATGTCGAGGTTTCTGTGTTTTATTTTTAATTTTTAATCTGTGAATACTGTTGTTTATGATTTGATAATTATAATACTGATGTGAGCCCTGTATGTCCTTTATAAAGAAAATTAATTAGCTATTTGCATCTGCAGCAAACAAGCCCCAGTCTGTGTGTTATCCTGCAAACAAACACAGATGGAAACATAACCTCTTAGGAGGATGTATTATACATATTTATATATATATATTGAACATTATAATGGGAAACCCTCAGTTTCAGGCACCCTCACCGAAGCTGACAGTAACATCTCTGTGATTTAGCTGCATTTAAACCACAGAGGTAAATAAATGCATAGTATTGATGATGATGATGCATAAAACATTTATCTTCCATATCTGGCAAATATATTTACACCACTGGAGGAAAATGATTATTTAATTCTGGATTATTGATGATGTATAGAGTTTTCATTTATTCTTTGTATGCTTTGTCGGCTCCGCTGCTCGAAACACTTTTGAAGTTTTAATGTTAAAAACCTGAAATGCCTCCGACACTTTTAAAGAGTCGAGTCCATTCTGGCAGGGGGAATAAACATATAAATAAATAATATAGCTGTAATAATGGTATCTTCAAAGCCAAAACTTTATTTCTTTGGGGGCGGGGCGGGGGGGGGGGAATAACATCTTCAAAGCCAAAACTGTATTTCTGCTGGCAGAACGATTAAGAGGAGCGATGAGAGAGGCTGATGTGAGCTTGAAGGGCTAGAGCAGTAAATTGTGGACTGTAACCCCATTACCACCCTCGGCTGGCTGCAGATAGCAGCCTGCAGCGCCTCCTTCATTATTCCTGCTGACTCCCTGCAGACACAGGGGCTGAGCGAGGAGCTCCCTCCTGTGGGAGGAGGAGGGAGAGCTGGCTCACTGTCCTGCTCATGTAACTGGTGGAAGTCACAGTTGTGTGAAGCAGGAGCAGGTTGATCCGGTGGCCGAGCAGCAAAGACACACTGAAAACATTTTTCTTTCTTTCTACCACACGGTGCTGCTGTTTATGTGTCTAGCTGCTGGTCATGTTGGGATAACTTACTAGAGCTTCACTGTTGTTTTCTGCTTTGTTAGAAACAAGTGGTTTTCCTGCACAGTGTATATATCTTGCATTTATTGTTTGCTATTAATGAGCTGCGCAATCTTATTTAGTAGCAAGTAGCACGTTCCCCTTTATTACACAAGTAAGGTTGTATTATCTTTTATTTATGTTTATTTTGGGGGATGGAGAATATATTTATGGATGGTCCTCAAAACTTCTGTTTAAGCAATAGCTAATGATAAATACAAATATCAATAATAATGGCTATAATTCACATGTTGTCTAACTCCTGACTTTACTCTAATTAAATGTTTCTGTGTAAACAATAGATAATTGCCGAGTAATGTAAGGAATGACAATTCTCCAATGGACATGGAATGAAATCTCTCCGGAGGATAAGAAATCTAAAATCCTATTGTTTGGATTCTGTCATAAAAAATAAATAAAAGCTTATCAAACACTGAATTCCAGCACATTGTTTTGAACAGTTGAACGAGGTCAGGGATTTGAGTTTAGATTAAATTAGAGTAGTTCTTCATTATTGGTGAAATGAAATTCTTGAATATTATATCGATCTGTGCTCACTGACATGTTTCAGACTGAAACTCAAATGTAGCAGAGCCAGAGGTTTGATTCCTGCAGCTTCTAAAGCTGATTATCTTTTTATCTCTTTTAATCATCTCCATGTTTTCATACACTAACATAGCCGGACCCCATCGGCCGTGATGCTCCATCTGTTAATCCACCTGTAGGATACCGAGCAGTGAATCATGCATGGATCATGTTTGTCCATGTTTGTACGTGACATATCTGAGCCGGTACAAACGGAACCTGCAGGTAACATCATCATCCGTGTCCCCCCCCCCCCCCCCCCCCCCCCCCACAAACTCCCACCTGCACAGAAAGGGGCAAACAGCTCTGTTTTTGAGTTGTGGCCAAATGGAGTTTGAATGAGACGTAAAGTGAAGCAGAATCCGGCGTGAGGCGTCCTGCCAAATGGAATATTTTTTAGACACGAGTCAGAATGGCTTCGCAGCTGCAAGATAACCGAAATATTATGTGCATATGGAAATAAAGTCAGTGGAGCACAAAAGGAAAACAGCAGATGGATCAACTGACAGATACGAGCTGGACCCGGGGAAACGATGACTCACTCGTAAAAAAATGAATTTCAAATTGGAGCCGACGACGTCAGTGCACCGAGATATCGGTATATTCCTTCGTGTTTGTTTACAAAGACTTTTATTTTGAAGGATAAACAATGCAGACATATACATTGGCTGCTGGAAATGGTGTCAGCACCTATTTTGTCCATAACAGAAGAAGAATAAATGTGCGTTTAAAATTCACATTTGTTTTTCATTGAATGGTCTTAAAGGTCATAATGGTCTCTTAATGACATCTTAAGAATTATTGCTATTTTTAAATATATGTATCAGCTAATATATCGGTATCTGAATTGACATCAGTCCCCAAATATCCATATCTAAATGAAAGGACAACTAAAAATCTCTCGTAAACATACATATTAGTATTGTCATATATCAATTCATATCTTAACGTATGAAATAAATATAAATACATGTGATATTCATAAAAAGGAATATTACCCATGGTGCACAGGTAAAACACACATTATTATACATCTTCTCACTTCCTGCTTTGCTAATTGAAACTGAACGCGTGCAGAGGTGATGCATGAAATAAAAGGTCCATGTTGTTGATATTCTGTAATGCACTGTATAATTAATAATGAACCCCTTATGGTGAAAACAGCAATATCTCTGTGCCCGACATTCACCGATCAGCCACCGCATTAAAAACCAGTAATGCTGCAGAAAATCCCTGTTTATCCGTGACCTGTTTTTGAAGGAGCTCATTCTGAACCAGGAGCGAGGAGTGATTTAAAAGATGCTTCTGTAGTTTCAGTTGATTTTTCACGGCTCTATGATTCATAAACACACAGGCCAGCTGATGGGTGGCTACACCTTCACTGAGGGGTGTGCCTGAGTATCATATAATCCTATTGTCTGCGATATAAAGGCATCTCACGATCGAGATTCCCGGCATTTTTGTCGAGTGACGGTAGTAGGAAAACGTCACTATATCTTTATTCTACCAAGTCTGAGACCAGAGATAGTTACACTGACCTTTTCTCGAGTGATTCAACCCGACTTTAAATATATGAATCAGTTCCTGGAGACACTTGAGACACCGACACTCGCCTCAGACCTTGAGACAGCAGTGTATTATCCCTCCGCACATTCATTATCATTACAATAATGGTCAGTTTCGGATGCACCGTGTCGTTGAAATCGTCAGGTCAAGGTTTGATGAGTTGTGTGATGTGATTTATTCTCCTGAGAACATATTTCCAGGTGAAACCAGGTGAACCTCCCCCTCAGACGTGTCCTCATTTCCCCACCACGGCACCATTTGGCTCAACATCTGTGGGAAATGTTTCTCTGTTGGGTCGGTCGCTCACAGCTGGGGAGGAAATGGACCGGTCAGGTGGATCCACATGAAAGTTACTTCCCTTTTACGGCTTTTCACCTTTTTAAAGCCAAACGAATCCTGATGGAAGATACTAAAAACATGGGGGGGGGGGGGCAGATCAGGTTTCCACATGAACACAGTGGAAAAAAAACAAATGTACTTTCAAAGCAGTGGACTTGATTACCGTTGATTTAATTGTTTTGTTATTTCATGCGTGTATGTTCATACTGTATTTGTGCATTGTAATTACAGAATCACACGTGTCTATGATTCACAATTCTCGTGTTAAAGAACATGTGATCATACACGCGTGTATCCAGTGATTACCCTGAACTCTGTGGCCCCCCGCTCGCAGTCTCTTGCAGCTCCACTTGATGGCAGTGGAGCATCAGCGACAGCGATTACACAATCCTCCTTCTCACCCTGCGTCATTACGTCCCTACACAAAACATAAGCACAGTAAAAGCTGCACTATACCTTTTCCATTATGAATTGCACATGCCACACGTAGCCCTGTAGCCCACAGGTTGCGCACGTGGCTCTGGCTTTGGCTCAGATCAGCCCGGACGGAGCCTCGTGAAATAATTCCCACCAACGCAAGCACTTCTGTAACCTTGGACACAGTATCAGCTAAAGGATGCATGTGGCTGAGAACTTCACCAACTGGAGTCGGCCCTCCGCCTGGCACTGGCTGCACTGGGAAGTCTGGCACACACAGGCACACACACAGGCACACACACAGGCACACACACAGGCACACACACAGGCACACACACACCACACACTGCTACATGAGCAGAAATTCTCAGGATTAAAAACAACCAGTTCTGTTTGTTTGTTTTGTGTGTGTATGTGTTAACTTATAGATATTCTTGTACTTGGCTGTACCATGTCAGAAGATGTTAATTTAGCAAATTGAAAACATTAATTCATTATGCATATGATGAATTATGCACCCTAGAGTTTGCCTTATATATGCTACTGGGTTAGTGTGAGACGTAGCCGCCGGTGCTAACGTAGAATACACAGTGTCAGATGCATTGTATCCTCCTCCACTCTGCTGCTGCTGCTGCTGCTGCTGCTGCTGCTGCTGAACACTGCATGAGTGCAGTGGTGAGAATACATATTCATTGTGTGAAAGAAAGTTCCCATGTGGTACAAATGGTTGCAAGTAAATAATGGAGTCTCATCCCAGGCAGCACCGGGAGGAAACGCGGCGTCTCCCGTGCTATTGCTCATTTTGACCCATTTTGCAATTAAACGATGACAGTTTGTTGACCTTGCAGAGGGCCGATTGGGGGAAAGCTTACTTCCTGCGATGCATGTCGTGATCCCACAGGCTCTGAGCGTCTCGGAGCGATCCGATGGCTTTCTCCATTATTGAAAGGCCTTATTACCAGAGCCTGGGCGTGAAGAGAAGTGAGCACAGTTAATTAAACACCGCTAACTCTGAGGGGCTTTAATGTACGGGAGGATGCAGGCGGCAGGAAGTGTGGTGTAACTGTTACATGTGAATGGAGACAATACTCAATTACGCATACTTTTGAATATTAAATATTTGATCGTGAAAGCTAATGAGGAATCAAAAAGGGGACAATACTTTAATTAAAATGAAATAGTGACTCTGTTATTGGTTGTTCGACGGATATTTACGCTGCATTTAACCAAGCTAATGGAAAACAGGGGAAATAAATGATCTTTCTTTCTAATATTCAAATTTAATTTGACTTATTCGTGCAGCAACGTTTCATTGGTGGCTTTCTAATAAAAAAAACAAATAGAGAAATTAGAGAGCTGATGCAAATTGACATTGTACAACTCATGTACATGGACTTAATTTAATAGTTTCAGTCTAATGAGAAATGAATTGATTACTGGGAGAAAACACAGCATATTATGAAGTCACGCACACGCACACGCACACACACACACACACACACACACACACACACACACACACACACACACACACACACACACACACACACACACACACACACACACACACACACACCACACACACAGGAAAGGTTATCTGGCCTGTTGCCCTTTTCCCTCCATGCACGTGATCCAAGCAGCCTGATCTACTTCATCAATCACAGACAACTATATCATTTTGATGAGTCATTGCATTAGCATAAAGACTTAAATTCAATTTTAAGTTTGTTATTGTTTCCACGAGATAAAAGTAGCAGCCAGTGGAATGTAGGTGATTCAATATTGCAAATTTCTCCCATTAATCCTATAAAAATGGGAAAAAAATTGGTTTGCATGTTTCCTCACCAGTTACAGGAAGTATTAACCAGCAGTACTGTCCTTGGCCGTCAAACAGTATTGTGTGTTTTTTTAGCATTAATAAACACTGGAGGCATATAGCTCATGGTAGATGCTATAGACTCCCAGGTGTAGTCAATAATGATGTTTGCAGACGGGGTGGAGGAGCCAATAGGATCCTGGATCACTGTGGTGGACCTCGTGCGAGACTTTCCTGCAGACATGTTGTAAACGGGTCAATTCCACAACTTAAAAACTGAATATAATGGAAACAAATAGAAGAAATAAGTCAATATCAACTGACTAACGTTAAACAGTTTTCTCATTGGACAGATTAATGCAGCAACACGCTACGCTCCACTTGTTACCTGCTCCCTCTGCTTGCGCCTCAGATGTCACCCTCCACATCTCGGCCCCGTGTGGATCCAGGAGTTTACCCGGAGGCTCTGCAGAGCCTCGGCCGGACCGTTCTCCATTAACCCCCGGTGAAGCTCGCTGCAGAGGACACACACGTGAGCATCTGGCCACGAGTATGTTCCCGAGCGGTAAATGCAATCTGTTGAACTAACACATCTGATGTTGCTGCTCTCCCCGTCAGTTTGAGTAAGCCATCCTTTGCCTTGAGAAGCTGCAGTCGGGCTGCTCTCAGCCGAGAGAGCCGCTGAGTGAATTAGCCGCTCAGGCTGGCGGAACCGTATTAAAAAATTCTTCCGCACTTCCTCATTCCCTGTGATGCCATTTGATCTCCTCTCTTTATTCTATCCTCTCTCTCTCTCTCTCTCTCTCTCCTCGCTCTCATTTTCTCTTTACACCTGAAGAAAAGAACAAGAAACCAAACCCATAGAATTATTATGCAGACCCAGGGATCTCAAATGGACCGTAATCATCCCAGTTCACAGCTCGGAGGTGAATTCCTTTTTGTTAGGTAACGGGAATTCATTCTTGTTCCCTTCCTGTAAAATACTCAGAACAGAGGTCACGGCACTGACGTGGTTTGTAGTGATATGTAGAGATGATGACTTCAGAGATGACGTAGTTTTGCAATTTCTTACGATCTTTGTACATTGTTTTTGGAAAAGTCTTAAGAGTAGAGTCACACATGAACTGACATATTCCTAATACTCCTATGAATATGTCGTCTTGTGCAAACCGAGGTGTTTTCTGTTGTTGTTAAATGCAAAAGTGCGTCAGTGCTGTTGACCCGAATGCGTGTTTTCACAAGATAACACTGTTATTTTCCATTTGTTGTATTTGCCCTCACGTTCACACGATCCAAACAAATTAACTGTGAACATCTGCGCTTACTGTCGTCAGAAGACGAGTCACAGTGACACCACCTCCGTGTCCGAGACTGGGAAAGTTTAATGGAACTTTACCAACTCAACTTTTCCTTGTGCTGTTGTTTTATTTCTCTTCCTTTTTGATCGCATTTGCTGTGTATTCGTTTTTTTACGTCGCAGAAAAATGGTTTTAAAAGTCAAAAGCTGCGTTTAAGACATTTTCAATCCTTTATCTCTTATGTTATTTGAGTTTTTGTATATTGAAAATGCAAACTTGTCTTATTTTTCTGATGACTCACATCTTTATTTCAACAGCCCAGCATAAATACCAAACCTACTATATTTAATAATGTATAAATGCGGTTAAATGTTGGGGTCGGGTCGAGGTTAACCTGAGGCCGGGGGGGGGGGGGGGGGGGGGGCCTGTGTCCTCTTGAGGGATCCAGAAAATATTCAACTGACAACTTGCTGAATATTTACCGGGCAACACATTTTATTCTCAATACTTAAATACAGAAATGTCAACTCTGCAGCGATGATAGCTCGTCGCCCGGTAAATAAAAGCACAGAGACTCATTATGAGTTATGTTTATTACAGGTTTGATTCATCTGAGTCCTCGGGGGCTTTTCCTGGATCACAGAATCAAATCTGAGAAATCTTATCTCCCTCTCCATTTTTTTCCACGGCATATTGGCCGCAAGTTAATTCCATGCCTCCTTCTTTTTCTCCATCTGACTTTCATTGTGTCTGCCTAATCAGCCAGAAGCAGAAATGATCTGCTAACATTTCATTTCTCCATGAATATTTGATCGTCCCCAAAAAAAAAAAAAAATTGCCCTCGGGGAAACGAACTGGGCCCAAAGTTCGGCTTTGATTTGCGATTAAATTATCAAGAAATCAATTTCATCTGCTTTGAATAATTCAGGGGTTTAATGGAATGAGAAATAGCGGGGAAAAAAAAAAAGGGCACAGGTTATGAGATGGACTGAAGGGTGTGTGTGTGTGTGATGGGGGGGCGGTGGGAGTCGGGGAGGGGGGGGGGGGGGTGATGCCACTCAAAACGAAAGCAGGGGCCCTGCATTGTGTCTGGGGAGCTCCTGTCATTCCACCTGTGCGGCTGCTGCGGCATGTCAATGAGGCTCCTGCGTCGGTAATATCGTTGATCGCAGCGAGTCCAGAGGAAACATCGGAGATTAGTTGCTCGGTTGCCGGAGTGTTGTTGCCACCCTCCTGATTTATTGCCTTGTCTTTTGCCCGGGATTGGAAAAGATCACGTGGAAGAAAAGTTAGAGGAAACTCTTATTCCGCCAGTCGCTGATCGTGTTTTTTTAAGTCCACTTGAAAACGTAACTGGTGATTAGCCCCCAAGTTAAGACTCTGATAAGGGAAAACAAGAATGGAAGAAATAAGGGGGAAAGAAGAAGAGAAAGAGGTCGGGTTTACCTCCGGGGCCGCGAGGGGCTCATCACAGAGAAAGGGGCGAATTGAGCTAATCCCCCAAACGAGTGCTTAATGGCGAGGGTTCAGAAAGACTTCCCGATGTTGTGCGGCTCCACCGGATCCCTGGAAACCGTCCCACCGCGGCGTGCATGCATATGTCATCGCCTGCTCTTGTCAGTTCAAAAAAGGACGGCAGCGTCGGTGTTCCTTGACAAGACACAAATAAATAGAGCTGCACTGACTGCATGCAGCCCGACCTGACAGTTGTGGAATTAAAGAGGTGGCTGTGTTGTGAAAGGGCGAAGACGGCTCGGTACCAAACTGGAGCCAAACAGCACAGCTCCGCTAGAGCTTGTCAAAAAGTGTTCCTTCTCTTATTTGAAAAAAAGTTAGCTACCGAACTCCGGGAAGCTAACTTTAGCTGCTGCGTGTTACTCATCTTTACATTTGACTGATCCCCCGGCTCATCTTTATTTTAGGATCCTTCGTCCCGAAGCCGGTTTCAGACGACCGGCAAATTATTGTGATGTCGGGAGACGTGGGAATCTTTGAAAGAAAAACGATTCCCAACGCATCGCATCTTAGGCCTAATCACCTGCGAGCTCGATAGCATGTCAACACAAGTTGAAATATTTGGAAACATCATCATTACTGGGTTTCACTTCAGAATAATAAGAATCCCCCTTGTGCCTGCGAGCGCTTTAAACAAGTTTGGTGACAGGCAGCAGGTCACAGTTGCATATTTTGAGGGGGCGGTGGTCACAGCTCGGTGAGGAGTGGAGGAGTCCAGGGATTCAGAAGAGGATCCGTCTGAGATACTGAGACACTGAGCTGGACGACTTTGACTTCCAATGGCTGCCATGGAAACTGTACAGTTTACCTGAGACAAAAAAATATCAACCGCATCGTGGCGTCGAGAGTCAGAGACGTTCTGGTGCTTCCACTGGGAAATGTGAATGTTCATCCGGTCGTTGTTTGGGACCGACACACTCACGCGTGTGATGCTGCTTGGCCGTAGAGCATAACAGAGGATTTATCATTAGGATGCCGTGTGCGCTCATCTGTTTACAATTTCGAGTCCTTGAGCGGGAGACTCGTCTGATTCCTGCAGCTCGGAAGCTGACCTCTGACCTCTGACCTCTGACCTCCACGTACAGAAAAGACAGAGGAATTAAGCTCAAAACCCAGGTCTGCACATCCGGCTATTCTCTGGTGATTCCACTGGTGAGTCTTTTATAAAAACCCAAGGATTCAATGTGTGTTTACTTTACTTTAAAAGTTTTGTTGGTCCTAACTGAATTTTAGATATTAAAACACCCAAAAAAATAAATATATAATATCTTTTTCTATACAAAATATTTGTCAAACTAAGCTTCTATGAAAACTAAAAGGTTTCCTATACACGGCACTTGAAAAGATTCATTAATGCAAATGGAACCAAATAAAATCCACCTTTTTTAAAAATGTAAGTTTCTCCTTTTTCACATATTCAAATGTTAAAAAGCTTAATAGAGAAAAACCTCAAGGCCAAAGTGCATGAATGACACATCATTTTGAAAGATAACACACTCTCACATCTTCTCCAAAGGGTTTTTAAAAAGGGGGATTTACATTAGGGATCATTTAAAAACCCATCTCTTTGTGCCGATGGGACGTTCTGCTGAAAGACTTACAAGAGAAACGGTCAGAAGGAATATCAAGCAAACCACAACCGAGAGCATATCGTGTTACTCCGCTCAGAATGTCGGTCTTAAACCCGAGCAGAGTGCAAAGTCTGTTTGTGCTCAGCGAAGATCTGACACGGTGCCTTTGGCTCCGAGAGCTGGACTCTTCCACTCGGGTCCCGGGGGACGACAGGAAGTGTCTCCAGTGTCGTTTGGAAAACCATTTTATATTCCATGTCTCTTTTAACGTGGTCTGGAAACGTCTGCTGGGAGTGTTTCTGATCAGTGGGTTCAGAGCGCTGCTGTACATGTCGAACACACGAGACACTTAACACGGCTCCGCTTCACGAGTGCATGGAGGAAATGTTTGTCATATCTTTATTTACACAAGGTTGTTTCATTTTCCCTCCTCACACTCATTCTTTTGACTCGTGCATCATATTACATCATTATTATTACTTGTTAAATGACCTTGGATAGTTTTTGCTAAAGATTAATATATTATATATTCAATAATGAGCTAATTTGCATAGATTTCAACAATATATTCCCAATCATGAACTCGAAACTCAGGGCTGCTGATGGTTTTGACAAGGACGTATGTGGACGGGAACAAAGCCGCACGTAGATCCACAATAACGACGGTTCCTCCGACAGTGGAAGGAGAGAAACACGCCCCCTAAACTGAGCCTCATAAGAAAAATGATTTTGCCGTTTGACAGGCGCCTCACTCCACTTCACCTGTACTTTATTTTTCTACGTTCCTGCCTCGCATCCACGTCTATTTTCCGTCTCCGGGATTTTCCATACGGTGCTTTTAAAATCGCTCCGCCGGCTCGCCCCCCCGTCGCAATAAGGCGGCGGTGTGCGTTGGAGTGGGGGCCATTTTGGGGGGCTCTTACTGTGGGAGGATAACTGGCAGAGTGGCTCATCTAAATTCACACTTTGGTGATATTTCACAACTCGACTTCTGACCTCTCGTGCAAGAGGCCTTTCCCCCCCACCCCCCCCGCTCTTGATTGCGGAGGCTGCGATGATTAAAATGGAAGAAGAGAGCGCGATGCTTTCTGCGGACGCCGAGTATGAACGCGGGGGGAATTAGCGATGCAGCTCAAGAACAGTTTGGGAAATAGGACTGACAAGGAGTGTTGACACATCATCAAACTGAGACTGATTGCTTGAATAATTGGTTTGTACCTAATTATATTAGAGTGGCCTCTTGGGTGTGGGTATGATTATGTGTGCAGAGCTTTCTGTGCTCCGTCGCTGCCTGTGTGCACTGGGATTCAGGCCCGGCCCAGGGAGGGGGGGGGGGGGGGGGGGGGGGGGGGGGGGGGGGGGGGGGGGCTTTGCTCCAAGGAAACCGGGGGCGCATTTGCTTTCTAGCGGCGGTTTTCGATCAAATTCACAGAGCGATCCTCCAACCACAATCAGATTTTGAAAGTTTACAATCACGTTAAGGAGCTCTGGAGAAAGGCAGGGGTGGGGTTGGGTGGGGGGGGGGGGGAGCGCTGGAAGGGCGAACCCAGTGTTTTCGTTCGGAGGCTGTGATAAGAAGGCAGCCTCTAAGTGAGTTAAATGAGAAATAGCGTTGGCACAGCTGTTGTTCCATTAAACGCCCCCCCCCCCCCCCCCCGAGGAGGCTTCAGAGTGGGTCCAAGAGGATCCAGTGTGGGCCGGGAGCCAGCCGGGCCTCCATGCATCTGCTGCTGCTGATTCCTCATGCGCTGACAACAGAATCCCTCGCTCGGTGTGTGACCGAGACCCGTTCACGCGGCCGTTTGTAAACATCTCGAGGTCGTTTCGCCGGCGCCGGCGCAGACAGAGCGTTTTACAGGTGCGACCGCGGCTCGTTCATTTCATCGACCTCCGTGGTCGTCTAAGGATTTATTTACAAACTTAAACGCTGCTCTCTGGGTTTCACTGAACTGGAATGGGAAGAATGCAAAGTCACTTGAATGTTCTATAAGATGCAAATATATATATATATATATATATATATATATAGTTTCACGTTGCAATTCCTCAAGCTTTATATGGAAATACAAATACAAGCTCCCGCAGGAAAATGGTGGGCTGGTGCTGCTCAAACAGCCGAAAGTGACCTGAATGGGAATATTTAGTATTTATGTCCATTATCTTTCAAACAAGACTAATAATTCTACGTAATTAAAGTGGCTATAATCAAATTCATTAGAACAACAGTGGATGTAAAGACTCACTGTCACTGAAGTGGGTCACTCACATGGTTATATTTAGATAATGATGCTCCGCAGGGTCCCTCGGCTCCACTGAGCGTTTTGGAATAATTCTAACATCCCACAACTTTGTTCGTGTTAACAATAACTCCTCCACACACACACACACAACACACACAAAAGATGGCCGCCCACGCTGGGTCTGGTTCCACGGGAGGTTCCTTCCTGTTGATGTCTCCGCTGCTTCGCTCATTGTGGAAACTGATGAGTTTCTCTATTATATTCTCGGGTCTTGACCTCGCCACGGTGTTGCTGTGTTATAATTTGGCTCTATAGAAATAGAAATTGAATAGACTGGACAACTTTGCCGTGCAGTTCCTCTCCTCCCACTCGCAACACAGCGTTGTTTTTTCCAGCTGCAGCTGTTTGCAGCCAAAAAGCTTTGAACACAAGTGTATTCAGTCAGAAACACACCTTCACTCTGCGTTATTCACACAAAGGTGAGTCCTCGCGTTCACTGACCCCAAGAAGCAAATGTACCAAACTACCCTAACAACAGACTCACCAGTCAAGTGTGTGTCTGTGTGTGTGTTGTGTGGTGTGTGTGTGTGTGTGTGTGTGTGGTGTGTTCAGACTCAACTCACCAGAAAACTATGGTTCTTCTTTCAGTTCTCTCCCCTCTTTGGTATCAGAGTCACGGAAAAAACCCGAGAAAAACATCTTTTCACTCTCAGGTCACACGAGGCACCGACACTCCACAAATTTGTGTGTAATTGCGAGTTTCCATTAGCTTGTCAGAAATCCCCCTGCCGCTCCGTATGAAAAGCGACCTGTCTCGCCCTGAATAGCAAGGGGGGGGGGGGGTATTCAGGAGAATGAGAGGCTGATGTTTCCCTCTCACGAAATCCAGCGACAGATTCGTGTGATGGACTGAAACGCTAACTCCAAATCAATGCTGTCGTTGGCCAATATTTGTTTTTTTAAAATTAGTATATATAGGCTTTAGTCACAACAAAGTCGTCCAGCCGGGCCAATCAGAGCAGACTGGGATGTATCAGGACGTAATTATAAAGCATGGGAACATTTTAAAGTAATAACACAAAGGTAATAACACAAATCAAAAGTATGAACCTGTATATAAGCACAATATGTCTCCTTTACTACCGTGTATGTTTGCTACAGTATCTCGGTGCGTAAAGGAAATGCTTTGCAAAACTCCTCTTTCTATTGTTACTCCTGTTTTCATGCACATCTTTCTCCCTTAAGGTCGACTGCACAGCGAAAGCCTCAAATCTCTGAATCACAGTGCAGACGATACAGAGCCTCTGTCAGGAGACACGTGCACATTCAGATCCTGAGTCCACATTAGTATAAAACATGGTTAACTGCATGTAACAGAAATCTCTCCTGATGAGTCATTTCTTTGCGGGGCTACTTATCTTAGTTCCTTCCTGTCTGAATAAATACCGAGCGTAGCATAAAACGTCCTTATTGTAGAAATGATATCCAAATCTTCCTGAACCCGACTCCCCCTCGTATCCCTGAGCCTGTTTCTGAAAGTGATAAAACTATTTTTTTTGGCGGTTTCCTTCCTATTTCTGGTTCGCGTTTATTATTTCAATGTTGCCTCGTTAAATCCAGCATCACAGAACCGTTAGCCGCAGATCTGTCGACAATAATCATTTGTTCTCCAGCTTTGGTCTTCCCTCTGGCAACAGCGCAGCATGTTGGGCAAATACCGTATCGCCACATTCATCCGCAGACTTGTTTGCAGCGACTACAATCCCTCCTCCGTTTACAGTCACTTTCCTTTATTCGTTCATTCCGTGTGTCTCTCACTTCCAATCAGACGCTTTTACCACAAGACGAGATCCATTTAGATGTATCTGGCACAAAGGAGTCGGGCGGCCTTCAAAAGTACTCTACCGTCATTCTGTGTGTGTTTTTCCCCCTCCCAGTTTGTAGAAAACAACAATAATCACACGCTGAACATTGTGTTCTCATTATAATGTTTGTTTTCTGCGCCTTTGCCACCACTGTAACACTCGCTCGCAGCGTGTGGCGCCACGCGGAGCATCCTGCTGTTCGCTAAGACCCAACAAACAATGCCAAATGAGCTCGCCTGTGACGAGCCCGGTTCATTTACAGCCATGTTTGATTTGCAGACAACAGAAGGAAAGAGGGGAAATGTCACGAGAGAGATCTGACAGGAGGGAATATCTGCAGTTCGGTGTCGGTGGCGAATGACGTCGCTCGCCGTGACCACGACGCCTCCCGGAGTGAGGGGGAGTGCAGAGAGTGCACTGCTGGGGATTAGCGTCTGTAATGGGGTTTTGAGGAGAGTCGGGATTGCAGATCTGGAGCGATACGTTACCAGGGGTAAACACCAGCCAGGGGACTAGAGGATTTAGCCGGTGAAGGCTTCCCCCTCCGTGTGGACCGAGTATCACTGTGTTCTAAAGTACACTCATTTCCCACGTTCATTTACTCAAGCATCTCCAGCGGGGATTTGGTTATCCTCTCTGAAAGGGCACCGCAGTCTTATAATACTGCCCCTGCACATGCTGGGATGAGAGGGGGGGGGGGATAATGATTCACGAGGGAAAGATGAACAGAGAGTGACAGGGGAGAGCTGGAGAAATATAAAATGGGGAGATTGAGCTGTCACGTGTTTTTAAAACCAGTGTGTAAAGTGAATTAATGCAACTGCAGCTATGTGAGTATTCTAATTTGACTTAAGAGGGGAATATTTAACTTTTCACTCCAGTGACAGATGGTGGGCAGAACTACAGGGGGGTGTGGCCCTGGGTCCATCCAGGGAATCTTATTGGTCAACAATCTATTTATCCTTCATGTACCACGGAGATATCTGTGCGCTCTCGTACTGTTTGGTTTTCCAGAGACGAGCAGTCGCAAGTTAGTGCAATAAACAAACTTATGGCAGTAGTAACAGTTTCTTTTTCAGTGGTATTGAATCAAAGTTTATTCGCCTTCAGATACAGAAGTCAGGGGAATTGTCCCAACAGCAGTAAGGTATAAGTTTCCTGACAGTAAAGTAGAAACTCAACAATGTTAAAATGTTATATTACAGTCCATAAAAAACGTTCACATATTTGGCAACGCAGATCCTTTTGATGAGCAGTTCGTCTGATGTGCTTTAAATCATGAAGTGCATCAGGACGTTAAGTCCCTCTCATCGTATTTCATGTGGTGACAGTTGATGGCCTGCACTTAAAAGAATATAGTGTTCAAGGTTGAATTGGTTATGTACAAAACGTACCACGTTTTATGAACATTGCTCAGTTGTACATGATGCTGGTGTGAACGTCTGCAGGTTTCCAATGTTCATCAGGAGCAGAAGATGGCGTTAATGATCAGGTCGGGTGCACAAACACCGCAGAGGAAAAGAAAAACTTGGAAATAGGATATCTGCAGGCGTAATTTAAGATTGATTCATAATACAGATGAAACATGAGCTGCAATCAGATGTTGCACTGAACTCCACAGATCCTCCGCACGTGAACGCAAACGTCCAAGTGAGAGCCTCCGGATTTCTGCCGTCCTCCTCCTCCTCCTGGCCCCCCTGGTGTGTAGTCTGCAGAAAGTCTGGCGGTGGCGACGTGTGAGAACACAGCAGGAGACGCTCTGCAGGATCACTGTGAGCTAGTGGGGGGGGGGGGGGGGGGTCGATGAGGTTTCTCACACGTAAACAAAAAGGAAAACAAACATCTCCAGGACGAAAGAGCGGCGTCATACGTGTAGAAGACACCGACCGAGATCCGATGTGATCAGATCTAAAAGGTGGAGCCTGAGCAGAGCGAGCAGGAGTTCCGGGAGTTCTCGGGCCAGTCACTGGCTCTTTCCACTCATTGAGGCCTAAGTGGACATTACACAGACTTTATATGAGGGAGCTGTCAGAGTGAAGTTAAGTATAATGTCCTGTTCAACTGATCGGACGTTTGTGTTTACACATGAGCTACAGCTCCTCTGGGCGAGATCTGGAAAAGGTCAGGGCGGCAGTGCATGTGCGGGAGCAGCTTGACATCAATGTTTACTACTCACATTGATTCGCCTTTATAGACCCACTAAAACCACTGAAACTCACTTTCAATCTGCCTGTTGTGGTTTTTTTTTTACCCCGTATCATTTCCAGACATAATCCAGATTTACCAAGGCCGGGTCGTTAAAGCCCGGTCTGGATCCGCCACTGTCCAGCTGCAGTCACAGGTCACTTTTGCAGAGATGTGTCTACTTATGATCAATTTACAAAATATGATGCACTTCTATGAAATGTTGTGGAGGGAAGGAGACTGGGAGGCATCAGTCGTGCTGCAATGTGCTGAAATACTAACTTTAACCACATTTTTATAACCGTAACCACGAAAATATCTCTTTTATTATTGCGGCTGATCGATGCGCAGTCTATCGAGTACACGGCCAGTTGCACGAGTCAGAATTATGCTCGATGCAAAGTGAAAACGTTACAATCCGAGATCATTTTTGAATACTTCTAGTCGATGGCTTCTCCCACGTTCCCCCTGCAGAGGAACGCCAACGAGATTTATCTCCCAGCAGTGATTTGTAATGGATTTGAAGGCACAGACAAACAGTGTTGTCCTGCCCTGTGGGGCTGTTATAGAGGAAATACTCCAATGTGTCCTTCCATGCAGAGTCCACGGACAAACAACAAGTTTCTCTCAAAGACTTCGGAGGACTGGGGGTATTTTTTCATCCAAACCCCCCCAAACACAGAAATCATGAATGCAGGACGATTACTTGCTGGGGTTATTACTGTTTCTAATGATTCACGCACCGTTTCATTTTTTCTCTCTGCGCTGTTTCGCCTCCTGCCTCATTTTTCCTCATGATTAGCCATTACTATTTGTTTTTCAGCCCCCCCCCCCCCCCCCCCCACAGTAATTACAATACAAATTCAAATTTTACACTGCATGGTTCGTAAGTTTCCGATCCCGTACGCAAACAGTTACTCACAAAACGGTGCTCGGGCCCTTTTTTCTAAATGTGTCTGTTCACCTCGGCTACACACAACCGACCCGGCTCCTTGGCCCGGCCTGCGGCGCCGACCTCTCCGCGTTGTTTGCCTTTAGTTGAATGGACCTGACAAACCTCCTCCGCCATCTTTCTAAACTCCATATTACAGATCTCACAGTGATCAGTGCGGTTTCCACAGCAGGGGGGGGGGGGGGGGGGCACGCGTCTTCCGCTCACCTTCAAGGTGCTAATGCTGTATTTTCTCCTCTGATTGGCTCCAGATCCCTGAAAACCCAGCGCTGCCTCTCTGCAGCGGTACAGCGGCTCACCGGGCCGACATGTTTGGAGACAGATGGAGTCAGAGAGCGTGTCGGGACTGTCTGAAATGAGCTTCACATCTGCCGCTCACAAGGAATCGGGCCACAGACGGCCGGGGGATTACACGGTGGAGGAGAGGGGAGTCGGTAAGAGTCTCGGTTCAACTTTAACCCCGGCGACCCAGAGGTGGATGAGAGGCGAGCAGCGGGGCAGAAAAGCCCGAGAGACAGGTCGGGCGGCGAAATGAAATGAAATGAATGCGACTGTGCAAGAAAAAGATGAAGTGGAAAGCCACGGCTGCTTCCCCACAAATGTGTATCAGGCTAAATTAATAAAAACACATTGAATGCGACACAATCTACTGGATTAAATGAAATCACTGCACTTCATTAATATGAGAGTCGTTTGTGCTCATTGTCTGGAATGTGTGCGGAAGTGGAAGTGACGGGGACGAGACTTTTTAAAAAACATCTTCAACTTCCACACGTGTTCGTGACACGTGAGGAGCGTTGACTAAGCTGCAGCTCTCGTAATTTGGCGTAACGACGGGAAATTAATTAAATAATTAAAGTTTTTAAGGGACTAAAGAAGGTTTGAGTAGTAAACAGGGACACTTGCCTCTTGGACGTGGGAACCCAGGGAAGACACGTGATGCTTGTTAGAATATTTCCACCACGTCACTAACAAGAGGAAACTGTCATAAATCCTTCAGGTGATGCTGTTAATGTCATTTTTGCTCAAATTGCAGCTTCAGGGACAGAAATTAGTTTCCAAATGTTTTTTCCTGAAGCATCATTGGGTCTAAAACCTGGTATTTCATAATTTAACTGTTTATTCCATTGACACATATCAATATAAAGATCGCTATTTATAGATTTCCTTCAAAAACAAGTTTACAAAGTTCTTCAGATATAAAAACAGATGAAGACAATGAGACAAAAAGATTAAACAAAGGTATAAATCCAAAGGAAATTGTTTTTAAATCAATCAAATATAGAGTGAAACATAAAACAGTATTCATATAACCATGTGCATGTATGACCTTGATGAGCCGTCGACACTGAGTGGAGGTGAAGACTGAGGTGAAATTACATTAAAGAAATAAACTCTGCAGGTGACAATTAGTTTTTTTCTAAAGGCTTTAAGAAGTGATACCTTTGAATATGCAAATGATGCATAATGCGACTAAATATGCAGCAATTTGCATGTGTTCCCCCCCGAACAGGAATCTGAATATTAAATGAAGACAGATACAAAGCGTCGACGATTTATTAGAGTCAATGGTTTTTACAGAGGGAATTCTCTCTATTTATCTTAAATCAGAAAAGATTCTAAAAATCATTACTTCTTTTGAAATAAAATTTTAAAGACATAACATTTGTGTTTGCCTATCATTCACCAAATTAGCTAAATGTGTTTTCTTCTATCTGCGAGCACCGGGTTCAAAGGTCACCCAGAGTGAGCGTCTCCTAAGACTCAGCTCTGCTACGTCTTCAAACAGATCATAGACGGAAGAGACTCTGAAGCGAGCAGGGTGAAGGTCACCTCTGCAGAAAGTATAAAAAACATGAAATAAGCAGAATTAGCAGCCGTCGGTACCAAACCCCCCCCGGAGCTCCATACATGCATACGTCTCAATCCGCGGGGCAATCGCCCTCATTACTGGATTTGACAGATCCTGATGGTTCATTCACAGCGCCGCTAATAAGTAGGTTGCAGGTCAAACGTTTGATGCTCTCAGACCGGACCCTTTGATTCGACGAGTCACGGCCCCAGAGTCCCGGGGCTTTCTACGGCTCATATGGAATTGGCACGTCGCCAGAAGAGCGAGCTCGGCGACGACGCGCTACACCGTGACCCGTCAACCCCAGAGCTGCCCGACCAAAGCCCCCTAATTGGCTGCTTCTTCCCCCCCCCCCCCCTCGGACTGCGTTGCCCATTCCAATTACAGCCCCCCGTGTTTGCATGCTGCTGATACACTGGAGAGCTGCGGGAATGAGGGATGAGCGGATGTGGAGAGAGAGAGAGAGAGAGAGAGAGGAAGGAGACAGAGGGCGTTTACTGCAGCACTCCACTTAGCTATCGTAAGTTTTTATGCTACTTTAAACTTCACCTGCACTGCATTTAATAAAAGGGGATAGTGTACTTGTTTACCTTGTTACCTACCTTGGGAATACGGATGATTTACACAACACACACAAAAACGTGGTCACCTTGGAAATTATGATGGCTATTTTGAGATTAAACGACTCGCCGTGTGGAAAGTGCTCCCGTTCGGTTTCACCTCCAACGGGACGCTGCAGCTTGAGCTGGTGCAGGAGCTGATTACATGATTTTACATATATTAGCTGATTGGCAACAGATGCTCGGTTCACGCTTCGCCAGCCGCTTGGCTACCGGCGGCCCCGAAGAACGTCCAATACCTTCTCGGGTATATGTAACCTTACATTTTTTTAGCATCACGCTTCTGACGTGCTCATGCAAATGCCGCCGCTAAACCCGAAACCGCCTCCTCCGCAAATGTTCGTCTGAATATGAATTAAAGACGGGATTCGTTCTCCCAGCAGAATCCATGGAGCTGCTCATATTCTTCTTTCAAAGAGCCGGGTTGTTTTTTACCTTCCAAGTCTTAGGTTACACTTTCATGTTTTCAGATAAAATCTTAATTTATTCTATAAGTGAATTTTGCTTTAATGCATAAAACAACACAGCCAGTGTTAGCGTGCGTAGCCAGGAACCGACGTGCAGGCGGATTATTGGCTCGCCATCATCACCTATTTAGCATTTAGTGGGAGGAGTGTGTATATGTCCCCAGCGCCTTATGTTTCCAGATTTGTATTTTTCTCCAGTTCTGTTAAAGACCCCCCTCCAATGAAAATCACATTTTCAAACTTGCTAACATACCCACATGGTAAATGAGAACTGAAGTCTCAACACAATAATTTCAGACATCTTTTCACACGTCACAAACACACATAGCAAAATTGTTTTGACCCACAACAGGAAAACCCCCTTTTGATAAGTTCCCACAACACTCCACGTCATATTTAGTGATTTCAGAGCTGGGGAACATCTTTTCCGGTTCCCACTGCATAGAACCATTTGTCATTATGTGTAATACAAATCTAGGGAACATAGGAACCTGGGAACATGTAAAGAAGAGACCCTGTATTGGCCAGTATCTAATTTTTAAGCAGCCACATGTAAGGAGTATAACTTTTGACAGCTGAGAACATTAAATCGTGATTCAGTGCATAATGTCTGTGTCTCTATTTTTGTTTTGGTCAAAGATGTGAGTACCTCAAACTACAGACGACACACTGGGGAATGAAATGAAATGGAAAACAAAACAGCGAGCGTCTGAATCCATCGGGCGCCCGGGCAACATCTGTCCCCGTCTAAAAAAAACAAAATCCCAAAGTTGGACGTAGGAGAAACCGAGAGACAGAGAGACGAGCGCAAATAAGAAAATATAAACACAGGGAAGATGGAAGTGGAAACGAATGTCCGCCGGCAGTCCGTGAGTCCTCTGATCAGGAGGACGGGCTCCCACCACACACATGGTGTCAGCGCGGGGAGGAGACTGATGGATTCGTATGATCGATGTGTGGACGCATGGAGCCACGGCCCCAGCTGCTGGGCCTAATGAAATGTGTCCCGCTACAAGATAGAGCGCTCTGATTTAAACACATCCTGCCCACGCTATTCCTCTTCTCCCTAATACAGCCAGAAAAGAGCCGACGCCGCCATCAGGCCCCCCCCGCCCCCCGCCCGCTCTCTGTTTGTATTCCTATTTGAGAGCCCGGCGTTTTCATTTGGGACCCAATCCGCTGGCCCTCGTCTCGGGCCCCCAAATGAATCACGCTTCCATTCCCTGCACCTGTAGATGGTTGACGAGTCAAACTTGATGTGAAATGTGCTCCGTTGTTTGAGTTTCACCTTCAGCATGTGCCAGGTCGAAAATAATCTATTTACTAATTCCACAAACGTCTTTTTCTTCGTCTTTCACCTTGTGTTCCAGCAGCAATAACATCTGGCCAGGGGAGGATTCGATTATTTGATTATTTTGAAAAGTAGAGACCTTGGCTTGATTGCGTAACAGACGTCTGAAATAGCCGACGTGTGATGTACACGGATTAATAACTGCTTTAATTACTGCAGGTCGCTATTACGTTTTCAGAAATTCAGCTGCAAACAGCCCATTCACAACAGACAGGTTTAAAACGAGCACTGCAGCTCTTTGAGTTCGAGAGAGAAAGAGAAAGAGGGTTTTTCCTCCCAGCTCTGAGTTCTCCTCCCTCCCCGCCCGTGTCCCTCTCCGACACTTCACCCTCACTCCTCCTCGCCGCGCTCCTCGTCCTCCGGGGGATCGGCGGCTCTGTTTCAGGAGTTCAGGGCGCGCGGTCAAGGAGAGTCCTCGTCAGCCCGAGTGTTTACAGAGCTTTCTGCCATGTCAACAAGGACAAAATG
Organism: Reinhardtius hippoglossoides; assembly: GCA_006182925.3. NCBI lineage: Eukaryota > Metazoa > Chordata > Actinopteri > Pleuronectiformes > Pleuronectidae > Reinhardtius > Reinhardtius hippoglossoides. The sequence continues at coordinate 2,964,152 of CM031687.1, forward strand.
CTTCTCTCGCTAAAACTTCTCAGATCCCCAAATTCCAACGTGGCCGCTTTCCACCCTTTTCACTTGAAGGCCAGACTGCATCTCTGCAATCCGTGTCCTTCGCTGCCTCAGCTGTGTGTACATGACTCTCTCTGTGTGTGTGTGGTGTGTGTGTGTGTGTGTGTGTGTGTGTGTGCGTGTGTGTGTGTGCATGGGCTCGCCGAAAGCCCTTGCTTCCTCCCTGGAATAATTGATTTAACAAATTGCCGGCCATGTTTCATTCTGAGGAAGTGACAGGAGCAAAGCGGGGAGACGGAGCCAGGAGATTAATTAGGAAACAAAGTCATCTTTATGGAAATTAAATGCGAGCCTGTGATGATAGCCTTCCTCTCCCATCAGTCTGCCGGGCTCCATCCCTCGTGCATGATAAAGGACAGTCGGTGCCAGAGCCCAGTGCCTCCACAGCACCCTCCTGCAATGCCAGCTCCGGGCTCCCACTTTCATGGGGGACATGTTTGAGGCTATAACATTGGAAACAAATCACTGTCCTCTCCTTGGCCTGCATAGAGAATCCACCTCCTGCCTCTCACGTGCAGCCCCTGCATATGTGTGCATTGCTCTCTGCAGAGCCTTTGTTATAACAAGCTCCCAGGAGGCAGCACCTTCACGTGGGGAAACCAGTGTGCGTCAGGTTTACTCATATACTGTGACATTATGATTGTAGATGCGGGATTACCGCTGCTCTTCAGCCGCCGCTCCTCGCGCTCCGCTCGCAGCCGCACATCTGACCTCGGCGCTCGGTCGAGAGGATTCTGATTCTGACCGAAGACAGATTGAATTTAATTAGTCGGAAAAGGCAGAGCAGCGGATCACGTAACCGAGAGTAAAGGATCGATATACGTATCCACCTGAATTGATCTTTGTTTTTCTTTCCCGGTTCGGTAACAGCAGTCGTTCTACTTCCTCTCGGATTTCAAAACAGAACGACTCGAGATGGGTCGTTACCAGAGGGAAGAAACAAAAAAAAATCAATGAACAAGTGTGTCATCAAACTACATTTGATACGGGGACCAATCAACACGGGGCTGTGGAACCAGCAGAACAAAAACGTCCAGTAGAACAGTTGAGATACAGTTGTGTCCCAGGACAGATCGACAGTGAGACACTTGGGCCCCCTGTTGAGCCAGTTGGAGCAAAGGATGCAGAATATTCATATTTTAAACACTTATATTATCATATTTACATCAGTAACCTATTCATATGCATATTTCTGTATATCTTTAAATAAGAAGAGGGAAGAGGGGTCGGTGCTATGACAGTAAAATGTCTGTAAGCTGTTCCAGATGCATCAGATTGCAGATACTAACAATAACAGTCCCTTAAGCATCTGCGAAAATGTCAAAAGTCCCATTTCACAATGTTGAAGATGACAGAAGATGAAAACACAACCTTCCACCAAGTTCCATGGAAATCATTACAGTATTGTTTGGGGTTTAATTCTGCCCACAGATGAAAACTTAATCTTCTTGGTGGAAGTTAAACAGACAAAAGTGATCTAGATCATTAAGAAAATGATTTTTTTGGGGGCTGAAATATTCAAACTAATTTAATGGGAAAGATTTAAACGAGCGCTTGACGTTCAACTCGGTAATGAAACCTTTTCCTTCGAGTGCACTGCACCCGACATGTTGACCCGCGGGGCCGCGACAGCCTACAGTTACGTCTGCACGGAGATCATCTGTGTGCAGAGCCTCCGTTTATATGTGTATGTTCACATTCCTGGAAGCTGCAGAACTAGAGGAACAAAGGGCCAATTAGAATAACCATCATCATGCCCTAATCATCTGGGGTTGCACACCGAGAAATGAAAATTATGATGGCGCCGAGTTTGCCCATCCCCAGGGGTCCTGGAGCATCTCCGCTGCGCTGCCTCCCAAGCTGTTTTGTGTGTCTCGCTTCACCATCTCTGCCGCTGCTCTCTCCTCCTCAACCCCCCCCCACTGCTCATTCTGTATCCATTTTATTTTTCTTCTTCTCTATAGTCCCCGGCCGCCCATGAGCGGCGTGCGTGTGGGGTTGTTTTTTTCTCGCTTTGGAGGATCTTTCAGGAGCAATCCCTCCCCTGGTAAATAAGTGTTGTGACAGGAGACAGGTTGGAGAAAACGCTCGAGCCACGACGAGAGGAGGGAAACAACCTGAGATTTCATCCTGCAGCAGTATCCACGAGGCCCATTTCCCTCTGCAGCTGTGTGTGTGTGTGAGGATTTGAGTTTTTCTGGTTGTGCGACAGACAAATATCAGAGTTCTGCAATGGGAGTAATCACTTTGGAGTAATTTAATGAATCTAATGGACAACGATGGCTGTTATGACTCAGGTCACAGGTCAAAGGAGTATTTTAACTCCTGATAATATGTGTGAGAGGGTGGAATCATTGTACAACTTTGTGGCTGCTCAGCTGTGACTTCTTGTTTCCCCATCCTCTGTAGCTGGCGGCCGGACTAGACTTGTCCCATGTCGACGGTTTCTCCAAATGCGGCGTCCTTCCATCCCCCGGGAAACAAGGCTCCAATCGGCGGATCCTCTTCGAGCCAACCTCTCCCAGGATCCATTGAGCTTTGTGGACAAACCGTTGATGCTGCCAGCGGGCGAAGAGACTTCATCACAGAAATCACATCTCTGAACCGCGTAGACCAAGTCCTCCTGGTTTCCTCCGACTCGTCAGCAGATTGTCGGCTGAGATCTCGGCCTCTCAGTGTTTCTACAAACATATCTGCAGCTCATCTCTGGGGCTACTTGTGAAACACCAGTTCTCTCTGCACCTGCCGACCTCCCTTCGCCCCAATAAACTCACATAAACTCAGAGTGCGGCCGTGTTGGCTTCGGGGGGTTCTGCTGTAAAAAAACCTGAGCCTGAACAGTTAACCACTTTAGTAGCTTGTGTTTGAATGCGAGTGGAGTGAATGCAAACGCAAGTCTGTTATTATCCCTGAACACAGTATTTATACTCACTGCCTCTTCTTCTGCAACATTTGGATCTGCACACTCATGATGTTGAGGTGATATCGATACGTGAGTTTTTTAAAATCAATTACCGACAGTGACGGTGAATTAATTATAATACACAAGAACTCTTGTGCAAATCAAGTGTATTAAATTGCACTTAATACAAGTGTTTTAATATACTGCCACGCACACTTAAATTAATCTGCTTGGAGTGTGATACGTCTGAGACGCTAATTATGTACTTAATGTGTTAATGACATATAATTACTGTTGTTCTGAATATATATCAGTATTTCACTGTGTATCTCAACACAGAATTAGTTTTTTAATTCAGTGCACGTGTAACTTTAGCTGAGCAACAGGACCCACCCTGGTTACTTCCTGTTAATAAAGCAGAATGGTGTTTATTCCTCCCTGATATCAGAGATTAACGTTGCTTTTTTTAACGTGAGAAATACTTTTTTAAGCCATTATTAAACCTAACTAAAGTTCGTCATTGGCCTTGAACTTGCTCGGTCCAGCGTCAGCAGTTTTTAAAAAACATTTTAAAGCTAATTCTTCCATCTATTTCCAGGTAAAACATTTGCATAATGTTGATTCCAGCAGCACCAGGACGTCAGCAGCGCCCCGCAACACCACTCCTCGGTTCCTCTCCGTGAAAACGAGTAAGCATCGAACACCCGCTCCATTTCCCGCTTCGGAGACAAGCAGCGATTTCTCTTGTGTTGCCCCGATGAACTCTGCACACATCGGAGACGCAGGTACGACCAAACATGTTGTAACTCAACAGTACGAGTTCTTATCTAGCTCACAGGACCCAGTTACTGACCTAGATTCTCCTCTTTTTTTTGCCGTTGTAGGTACTGACCGTTTGTCTGTGGCTGATAAATGAGCCAATGCAATCACAGCAACCCCCCCCCCCCCCCAGTGTTGATTAAGAAGTATCACATCTTTCGCTTGTGTTAAAAATACTCTCATTCAGCTTTTTATTCGCCGCCGGCCCTCTGTGTTGTTGCCAGGTTAAAAGACGAAGCGCACACTCGATCAAAGTTTGGGTGAAAGAGTTTCTGAGTGAGGATGTGAAGTGTTTGTTTTGACTTCCTGAGACAGAGACGAGCGTCTGAACAACAATTAATCCTCCAGAACAAGACAGCCATAAAATAAATACAAAGAGCAGGGAAGCCAACTTTTAGCGGCCGCTCCAATGCACACACTCGAAGTCGAGGGAGGGAGATGGAGAGACATGGGGGGGGCTCTCGGGGAGGAGATGAAATGGAAAATATGTACAGCAGCAGACTCCACAAAAAATCCAAAAAACAATGTCCCGGTCAATACTGTGACTTTTCATTTGCAGCCAATGTCACTGAAAGCTGACGCAGGACTAACGCTGGTTAGTTTATAAACTGGACTGGCACTCGTACTCCCACCAAGACCCACCAGTCCCCTCATTACACTACTTTACATCGACATCTTGACGGAAGGAAATGTCTCAACGTTACAGAAAGTGATTTAAAAATGAGCTGGATCCCCTTTGTCCTGAGTTCTCTCAGTCAAGGGCTGTGTGTGTAACCACTCACTAATCAATATATGGTCCACTATGAAGTGTGTTCATAGCCATGTGTGTGTGTGTGTGTGTGTGTGTGTGTGTGTGTGCACCTGCAGCATCAGGGCAGCTGTGCTTCATCACCAATCACCTCCACCTCAGTGTGAAGACTCTCCAGTCACTCATCAGCACCAGGAGACACCTGTGTTGAAGTTGTGAGCTTGTTTGATTTCCCTCAACACACAACAACCTCAACACACAACAACCTCAACACACAACAACCTCCTGATCCTAGTTAAGGAAACAAACACAAGTTTTGTGGGAATCCGTTCAGCCAAATGTGCAATGGGGGAAAAATATAAAACTCAATTACCCATTAATCAACGCGCTCATTCACTGGGACGCACATCGGTTTTAATTTCAGGTATTTATAAGCGAGAAGTCTTTAATCTTTTTTTTTCTGTTCAGTTTGAATTTATTGTGATTGTGATTCCATTTAATAGACAAAGAGGAAACAACTGCTAAATGTCAACGCTTATTATTGTCATCCTTTTTGAAACGATACTTCACGGTGTCACGGTGTAGTTTAGAAATGGACACTACGAAATGTCAAAATTGGCTAAAAGGTCACAACAACAATAATAACGACACGCGTCTTAAAGAGCTACGAAGAATTATGACGTATATATATTACTTTTTATATTCTACTCGTGTTCTGTGATAGTTTTCCATTCATACATTCATGTGTTGTCAGGAAACACAAGAAGCTGCTCCTTCAATCACAACAAGCGTCACATTATGCACAGCACGCAGGACACAATGGTGGAGGTCAGGTTTGATAGAAAGCGTGAAGAGCTTTGGACTTGGATCTGGATTTATGGCCCGAGCGGTGTCTGTGGTGTCTGTGGTTGAGGTTGGGGTTGAAGTTTGATGTGAGAAGTTGATAAACAGCTGACGTCCTGTCGCTAAATACATTTCTCGGAACGTGAATGGTCGTCGGGGTCAAACGGGACATCGGCTGGTGCTTCGCCGCCGTCTTTGAGCGGCGTGGATAGAATTATAATTTGTTTGCGCAGGTTCAGGACCCGAGAAGAAAGAAGTCATTCAGTTTGAAAAACACATTTTTTTTGGTGCTAATTCAACTACAGCGAAAGTTTAATATTAAAAGATCAGCTATTGAACTTTCTGTTGAATTCAAGTCGGGGGCAAATACTTGGTCATAGTTTGTTTGTTGTTGTTTGTTTGTCATGTTGGAAAGTTCCTCTACTGCCGACCGAGTATTTCATATTTTCCCTTTTAGAATTTGGTGACACAAACATCCCATCACGTTGCCGTCTCTAAGTGTCTTCTGCCCTTTTTTACACTATCAGCACAAAACCTCTTATACTTCGATCTCTTCACGGTCTCCTGGCAAAGTTTAATCTTGCAGTTTGGCGAGCGATGCTTTTCCTCTTGGACGCCGTCAACAGAGGTTGATTTGATCAGTCACCGGAACTCCAGTTCCTAAGATAATCCTCGTGCCAAGTTGGAACATCTTTCTATTTTTTCCCAAGATACAAGGTTGATTTATTGGAAATTGTGCATGCTGTCATTATTATTTATTTTTTGAAAGGACGGCCACTGTACCACCTAATACTCCTCGACACGTAGAACCTCCATGTCATCAGATACAAAACTGCAGAAGCTGTGGAGTTCACATTTGATTTGATAAATGTGGTCGTGGAATCGGCCCTAATTAAAAAAATCCCTTTTCCATTGGCCCGTATTCAATAGTCTTTGGAACCAGTTTCTTTTAGTTTATATTGATGACACTTCTGCAATTCCATTAATGGAGATTTGCAAAATAATATTATGAGAATATTCCGTTAATTGGTGTTGTTTTTTTTGTGCTGATGACACCATTTTTTAATAGTTATAAAAATGTGTTGATTATTTGCACGGGGGTGTTGGCAGCCTGTGGATTGTTGTGTTGTAAGCCAGACGCGCTCCAGTTGGCAGCTGATCCTCTTCGCTCCACTGGGATTCAGTCTCCCATGCACTGGGAACTCTGGTTCCCTCTGACACCTGATCAAGTCAATATAATTCAACAGGGAGTCTGGTAAGCTCCAGGAAAAAAAGGATAAAGTGAGAACTAGGAGGGAAAGGAAAGTCTTTTTTATCATAAAATCCACGAGCAGTCCCCCCCCCCTCATTTCCTCCTTTGCTAATGAAAATTCTGGGAGACATATCTGGGAGAAAGGATCTCCTCTATTAATTTCATCCTGCTTTCCCTTTATTGGTCCACCCACAGAACCCAAATGAAATAACCCTGTCAGGTCTAATTCCAGTAAGACATTGCTCTTCCAGCGTGCACACACACACACAGACACACACACACACACACACACACACACACACAGACACAGACACACACAGACACACACACACACACACACCGTATGTAACCCAGGTGCACCCCACCAATAACCAATCAGGATCTGTGCATGGCATTTCTGCAAAGCTTCCCAGTATGAAGCGTAATCTTTTGACTGCACTGAATCCGAACAGAGATTGTGAGCGCTGACACAATGATTAAGTCTCGTAATTAAAAGGATTAGTGCAACAACCATGCGCACGGTTCTTGATGGTGGATGAGATGCATGCATCAAAGAGTCCGGACGCACACGTGCACGTGGATGCTACACATCACCTACTATCCGGCCTGAAGACAGACTGATGGATGACAATGAGAACACTAGCAGGAGCTCTTTAAGAGAACATACGTCTGGAGGCTAACGACCCATCAGGCGACATTAAGGAATTGGAAATGGATTTTTGCCCGTTTCTCCAGATCCACTCTGAATTCTCTGGGTCGTGTCCCGTCCCTCCACGGGTTCGGGTCGTTTCTGAGTAATCCTGCAGACGGACAAACACACAGCGTTTAGAGCTCCGCTTCCTCGGAGGAGGTGATTATTGATTTGCAGTATTTGTGTGTTTAAGAATCCCCTGGTGCATTAATGGAGGCTGCACCTTCTGTGTCCTTGGGAAATATCTGTAATGTAATTATGACTTTTTCATTCTCTTCTTCCTCTCTCCTTGAGGTGCGTTGCAGTGGGTGTGCGGATCTACTCCGCTGGCACGTGGCTCCCCCTGTGCTCGGCTGGCGTGTGCAGGTGAGGGGGGGGCACAATTACCAGATGATTGCAGCCGGTAATATCCTCCTGCTCTGTCTCCCTGAGTCTCCAGTGCGGAACGAGGGCAATCCTTATTGTCAGGGAAGTGCCACCTTTTGCAAAAAAAAACAGGGGGGGGGGGGAATCTGCTTCAGGTCGCTCTGGGGCACCGACGTGGCAGGAAAGACAGGAAGGTGAGTTCTGAGAAGAACCGGGTCAGACTGGTGAACTGCTCCTGAGCTGGAGCAGAGGAATAATGAAGTCCACTAATGGATTGAGTTTCTTTTCAACTTAGTTGTAAATTGTGTTAAAATAGCTTGTTAACTTTAATTTGAACAAACTTAATCCATCTGTCTGAGTGACTTTTTAGAAAGTTTGGAAGCAATTTCCTCTTTTTCAACGTGTTCCACGGATTTGATTTAGCAGCTGATGCTGAACCTTGATCGAGGTGAACTGCCCCCCCCCCCCCCAATTTTAATAAATGACCAATATCGTTTTTTTTCCGAGTGAACAACTTGCCTTCTATGAAATTAAGAATAAAACCTTCTATTTATTCAGATACTGCATTGGCCATAACTGTTGTGATGAATATGTTCCTTCACATGTCTGAAGTGTCGTCGACTTGAGTATCGTCTACTTCTACAACACCCCCCTTGAAATGTTTGCCACCTTCTGCACTAGCGCGACATGTACTGATCTAACATCAGCTGTTGAGACTGAACCTAACTCCACCAATTACCGAGCCACCGATGGTGTGAGCACCAACTCGGCCGCTCAGCTTCTTCTTCATATCTGGTTGTTCTGCTCCACTGATCTGAATTCACTCGGCAGGTTTCCTCCTTCCGTACGAAACTGTCTCCGAGCTGTCTCCGAGTAAACAAGCGTGGACGAAACCAGCAGAGCTCGTTCTGGGCCGGGCCGCCTGTTCCCGGCACGAGGCGGTAAACGAGCGGCTGGTGAAGTCAACCGTCTATTATGAGCTGGAGCTACAGATGAGTGATTGTTAGACGCATCTTTGTCCGGAGCTCAGGAGCAGAGCAACACAATGAAACGCTGCTTGTTTGGAGACTTTTGTCTCATAAATTCTGATCTAATAAATAAATTCAAGTAACACGTTTGGTTGTTTCTAACTCAACTTTTACAACTTGTTTTTCTAAACATGTCTCAACTCAATACTTAATTGGCAAAGCTTTAATTTATTTTGAAAATCCCCCATTATCCCATAATCCCTTTGCATTTCGATTTATTGTGTTGATTTAGATTTGGTGTCATGTTGCGACGAGCGATGAGAGAACAAATCTTTTGATCGTAATTATCATAATCGTAAATGTGGATGTATTTGTATTTGTTCCCCTCTTTTGTGATTTGTGTGCGAGCGCCTCGCGGTCACATGTTGTATCGCTCTGTGTTTTTGTGTGTGTGTTGCTTTTCTCCTTGTCGAGGCCATTTTGTGTTACTTATGAAGTGTGCTGCGCGCTGCTCTCAGGTGCGGAGCCCGGACTCGGGAGCTTAGAGCACTCAAGTGGTTAGTTGCAGCAGCTGAAGTGACATGATGGAGACTGGGGGGGGGGGAAGCGTTCTATTGCGAGGTGTGAAAGGACTCTCGGCGACTCTGTATATCAAAACAAGTAAAAAAACTGCCCCAAACTCAAAATGACGTGGGCCAGAGAGACTTCTATTCTTCCTTCAAGGTACGAGACGGAGACAAGTTCATTCCAAACGATATAAACAAAGTGAAATCATGTGACGCCTGTAGTTTATTACCGACTCTTCTCAGCGGCGAAACGACCGCTGAGTCCAATCAGAAGCTTCCGTCAGTTCCCGTCTACGTATGAACGTGAGAATAATAAGTCTCGAAGGATCCGGCTCAACCTTTTGCCTCCGATATATAAATATACAAGTGAATGCACAGGCTGTGTTTCCTAGATTTGATAAGTTTATAACAGGAAGTCCTCTACACAGCTGATGGGGACACAATGGATTATGGGATACTGTAGAAGATGCCGATTTGTGGAGAATCCGGCGGTTGAACCGGGACGCAGCGTCTCCCTGGTCCTGAAACATTCACGCTCAGCGGCGGCTCTGTCTCTCTCTCCGCTGCTAAAACAGTTTAAACCCGTGCTGTGCCCCGATTCCACGCTACTCGCTGCTTGTGCGCGCATATACCACATGTGGGTCTTCATAGAAAACACCCATTCGAGTCAAATCTACATACATCCCGATACTAAAAGCAAATGATACGAAACCTGCGCCTTTCGGAACCGGGGTGAAACTGCAGTTTTAAAATATACCAGTGGCAATTAAAGTTTCTTAAAGTTCCCAGCATGCTCCTCCCAAGGCCCCGAGGTGTTCCTGGAACTCCTCCACCGCCGTCCACAATTACTTTTTATTTTCTGTCCAGCTGTGAGCCCCCCCCCTCAAGGTTTTCAGTATTCATACTGGTTGTTTCAAGGACAGCCTACTTTATTTTGTCACTTTCCCAAACTGAGAACTTTCCTAAAAGTTGCATGTGGTAATTGGGACCAGCATCAGTCTGCCATCTCCATATTTTAAAGTAGTTTCCCCTAAATTCACACTATAAACTTATTCTACAAAGTTTGCACGTTATCAACACATTATACTTTAAAATGGTCGTTTTTTTTAGTTCCATTAAATTTAGAATATGAGATGATTCGGACAGATTAAACCTTAAAATGATCTTCTTGAAATCCAGCTCATTTCTGTTTTCCCTGGTTCTGCCCAGATTCGGATTGTTATGGCTGAGAGGCTCTTCCATTTCCCATTAATTCTTCGGTAACCTCTGCGAAGGAGGTTATGTTTTCCTCTGCGCTCGTCAGTTTGCAGCAACTTGTCGGTTATATAGTGAAACTGCGACACACAGGACTTTATTTAACTTTGTGAAATAGTGTTTTTCAACGTTTCCTCTGATTTCTCAGAGAATTAATGGATCTGTGAGTGAGTGCAATTTGATTTTTTTGTGATCATGTCTTCTATCAGAATATGTTCAAACTCTTGTACTTGATCCCCAAAAAGAAATCACCCACAACTCCAAACTTCTGTTAAACACATAACCATACTTCATCCTCACTTATGAACCTCCAGTGTTGAACGTGACTTCATCTTAAGTGAGAATCTTTTTATTCTCTTTTTATTCCCCTGATGCTTCATCAGGTGAACTCAGGGAGAACAGGATGTGAATTACAAAGTGAACCCACTCTATTACGCACTTTTAAACCGATTCACCGGCTGAGCACACTGCATTAAATCGCTCTTATGTTTCAAAAAGAACAGCTTTTTAATAAAACATAATTTAAGCCTGAAATAAGCTTTTAATGCACATGCGGATGCATTTTTGACGGAATAAAAAAATGTGGATAATTGTAAAAAGCCATTTCATAAGCAAGATGACGCATATTTTTTAATGAGAGCCACGTGATGATAAGCCCTGTGGGTCTTTACAGCTCTGTGAGGACTGCATGCAAACACTTTCACTTCATACCAGAATCCCAAAAAGGGGTCGCAAGTTAGTACAGTTGATTTTGCAGATGATGATGCCAAGTCAAACAACTTTTCTGTAAGTAGAGTTCAGAAATATCCTGAGTCTTGATACAAGGACAAGTTCAGGAAGGTTGATTTGTGTGTGATGGACACGTTTTGTGAGGTTGTTAAGACCCAGGTGTCTGAGGAGGACACATTGTACTGATGCAGTGAGCGACACAAGTTAACACAACGTGTGGTAAAGCCTCTGAAGGATGTCTTTGAAACCTAAATGTCCTCACGTGACACAGACGGATGCTGGAGATCCCAGTTCCCTCTGTGCTGTCCTCACAGATGCTGGATCTGTGAGGACACACGTAGAAGATACTGTCGAGGATGTGATCCACAGAGGAAAGTGATAAACAAGTACACAACTCGCACAAGTGTTTTAAATACATTAGAAATTCTTGCAGCATCGTGACCAAAGTGAAAAACACTCCCGCCTCGAGGTTGTGCTTTGTAGAAATCCTAAAACGTTGTTTACCCAGAATGTAAAAAGAAGATGCACTGACAGATCTGGTGTTCTTTCCCTTTTTGTCTCTGTCTGCCGGTGAGATGTCGGCCTCCTTGGCATCCCCCCCCCCCCACTCCCCCCCCACTCCCTGCTCTGTCATGCTGCAGGCGGCCCTCACCTGCAGCTTCCCATTTTCCTCCGTCACATCCTCAGCCGAGCCGCCAACAGATTCCACACGGCTGCTGCTGCCGCTGCCGCCGTCTCCTCCAGACCCGGAGGATCCCCTCTTTGCATTCTGCTGGCGTGCGGCACCCCACTGAACTGCCACTTGCAACTTGATAAATCATTCAGCAATCATTCAGCACACAGACATCGGTGGAACTATCCCCCCCACCCACCCCCGCCTGCTACTTTTGAGCACCGGGCTGAAAATGACTTGCAGTGAGTCAGATCTGCTGAAAAGCATCCCCCGTATGGATTTGCTCTCTCCGGCCCGGCGCCACTTTTTCAATCTGAACTCCGTTGTTGGCCTCATCTTTTCTAACAGCTTGTTGTAAATTTAGTCTCCGGGCTTCTGGAGGGTGGAGATAAGTGCGGGGTCTGTGTACCTGTGACCGCACCATGTGTCGCGGGCCGTACCTGTGACGGGTCGATGTTGCTGGAACAACGTTAAATCAGGACCGAAGTGGTGTAAATGTCTGTATACTCAACTTCACGGAGCCTCGCTGGCTTCTGTGTAAGAGTTTAACTTTTATCCAATTTGTTGGAAGAATTCCGAGGCTGTTTATGATCTCTGTCTTCCTACTTTAAATGTTCGTGTTAAAAAAAAAAGGTAATTTTGACCTCGTGAGGAGGAGGAGAAGTTTTTTAAAAACTGCAGCTTGTGTGAGCATCTCTCTCCTCACCCACGCATCCGACGTGTTCTTCTCTCTGACACCTGATCGAGTATCCACACGGATGCGTATGGTGATGGTTGTGTCTCTGCCAGCACGGCTAGTTTCGGAGTTTTGGAGGTAAACACCAGATTTGGATCACCTCCAGCTCTCTATCCTTCTCTTTAGTAATATATATATATATCTGCATTAGTGTAGATCATCATAATTTGTGGCTTGGACCAAAAGGAAAATAGGAAAACCAAATTAAAACATCTTCTTTGTTTAATCGTCCTCGTTGCCGCACTCGAGTCTTTGTGTTTTATGGAGCGAACGATCAAGTTCACATTAATCTTCTTTTCCCTGTAACTCTGCGTGTTGACGCTCAGTGTTGGTGAATTTATGTTTATGATCATAATCTATCATGCAGTGACAGGCAGGTGCAATATAGAGTCTTTATTTTATAATCACACAGGTTTGAAACAATATGATCTGCTCTGAATTCACCAGACTTCATTACTTCATTCTGCTTTTCTCTTGCAGTCTTTTTGTTCTCAGGCCTTTATTAATAATAATAAAGCCAGTAACACATTCATGAAGTTAATTAAATTTGATGTTTGTGCAGAATTACAAATTATTTTGGCCTAAAGGGAAAAATAACCACATTATCTAACTTCTGACAATTAATTTCACCACAAAGCTGCTTGATAAAATATATTCAGTGGCATTTAAAAGCGGCCCGGAGCTTTAGTTCAGGTCATTTTGTAATTTACTAATTAATATCGAATCTATTAAAGAATCAATAGAACCAACAAATTAAAACATTATGGAAACTGCATTTGAATGTGACCTTTTAGTCACTGAGATCCTGAACAGACACTAATTAAGATTCAGCCGCAACTTGTATGGAAGAGAAGTGAAAGGCAACTTTCACTGTGGCACAAAAAACCATTCACCCCCAATAGATAAATTATTAATTAATATTAATAACAAGCTAGAAATGTGTTGTTCTTACTTAAAAGGTTTTAATAAAGGAAGTATTTAAAACATATTTGGAAAGTATCACAAAATAAATTTGTTTGAAAGCAAGATTTAACAATTTCAGCCTATATTTAGTCAAATGCAGTAACCGATAGTAACTTTTGGTTATTACAAAGTTAGTTACCAATACTTGGTTAATTTTCTAGAACAAAAAGTTAAATTTCTCATTTAATTTCATGTAATCATACTCATATCACTAATTCATTTCAACATATTTTCACAATTATCATCATATTTTAACTTATAAACTTTTAACCAATAACAATAATATAAATGACTAAATAATAATACATTCTTTATCACTGCCTTTCAGTTAAATCGAGATAAAGTAATTGTTTCCATACGACAACACGAGAGTTTTAATATCAAACCTTTATGGGAACAACATGATTCATGGTTTCTGCTGCTGGTTTTCATTCACTTCTCTTTTCCACCTTTTAAAGACACATTATGGCACAAACACTTTTCATAATCAATACAACACAGTTCTGCTTGTCCTGGTCTCATATTAGCATAACCAAAGTGTTTAATGGAAAGTCCTGCCCCCTTAGTTGTTTCCCTTAATTGCGGTTACCTTTCCTGTCGGCGTCCTCCTCCTGTGCCGCCGCGAGGTCAATATTAAATCTGACACAAGCGACGGTGGCAGAGGTCCGTTCCCACTGAGTCTTTTGTGTTCCTGTAATTAGGAGGCCGGCGCCGGGTCACCCTCCCGCAGCACGGTGTCACTCATCGAAGGCCAACTCACAAGGCAAAGAAACAACACACCTTATAATCCACTCAGACCTGTTTTCACATTAAGACGCCGCTTCGCCACGATGACAACGTCCCCCCCCCCCCCCCCCCCCTCCACCTCGCACCTTTCCCACCGCTGAAAGAGAAATCAAGCTTTAATTGTTCCTCGCGCGGCTACAAGGCCACAGACGGCAGCACAGACGTGTTGGTGTGAGAACAGAGGCAGTTGGAGTCGCTCCTGTTTTTTACATGTCGGGGGCGTTTGTCAGCTTTAATCACACATGATGAGGCTGCTGGAGATTCAAACCAACGCACTCTGTCCTCGCTGAGCACCAGAGGAGTTCTCTTATTTATGAGATCCTTTAAAATGAAACTAATGAGCACATACATTGACAGTTTAATAAATATAGTGGGAGACGTGGGACAAATCCTTTTGTGTAACTTTCCTTTTAGTGCAAAGAGACACGAGCACAGAAGCAGGAACATCCGGTGCCGAACCCCCGAACCCCGACTCTTCCCGCCTCAAACCCTTTTTACTCTTTTGATGGAAAAACACAAACGCGATGGAAAAACGCTCCATCTAATGACAAAGGTGATGTTTAAATGAACAACCTAGCTCACACATTCATACAGTACAGCGCCACGGCAGCTATTTCAGTATCTTGCCCAAGGACACTATCGGCATGTAGAAGACAGGGATCGAACCGCCGTCCTTCTGGTTAGAGGACGACACAAGCCACAGCCGCCCAACAGATATGAGAACAGACTCAACTAATATACTTCCTTATACTGGGTACAGAACCCTTCTTGTGTATTTTTAACTGAGCGGAAAGAACATCCATCATTTACCTCGATGCATGAAACACGTAGTAAAGAAAAGAAACAAGAGAACAAAGGTGCATGTTTATAGTGAAGCAATTTGTCCCATTTGTGTGTGTTTTCTTTTACATGTGTGTTGTTCGTCCCCCACGACATGAAACCACAGTAGGTGTGTGTGTGTTTTTTTTTCCTCCCTGACTTTATCTCCACATTGAGGCGACGGGTTGTGAATGCGTCACACACACACACACGCACACACACACACACACACACACACACACACACACACACACACACAAAACACACACTATGAACCTGATAACGTGAAGCGACGGGTCAGGGAGTTTATCTGGACACGTTCATGCTTTCAGGCAGCGGGGGGGGGGGGGGGGGCGATAAACAGACTTCAGGATATCTTCTCACAAATTGCTGTTTGTTGCTTTGTTTATGGACGAAAAAAAAAAAACCATTATTGCAATCATGCACGGAAATAACGGCTGGTAATTTAGTGTGGAGGGGGGGGGGGGGGGGGGGTTAGAATAAATAAAGATAAAATGATTAATTAGTCCAGGCGCAGAAATACAACATGAATTGATTAAAGTGAGGGATTTTCTCCTCTAAGTGCCGCGAATGGCGGGGGGGACACTGCTCGTCCCTCATTACCATAACGACACAAACAATTTTTAATCTTTGAACGCAACAGTCAAATCTCTGTGCGTGCAGCAGGGGGCTTCATGTGTGCGCGAGCGCTGAGGGGCTGGAGCGGCATGTGGGGGTGGTGGCGGCGGGTGGTGGGGTGGGGGGGGGTGCTCAAACGGGTTTCGGCGAACGCAGCGAGAAAACAGACTTCTACTGTATTTACATGAAAATGCCGCAGATTATAGAAATCCTCGTGCTTTCGGCGTCTCGAATCGCTCACACGCCAACATTGGTTGCGTGTTGTTAAATACGTCAACCCCATTGATTTTCATAATCTGATTATGTTTCACGTTTTTCGTTAAAACAAAAGGAGCGAAAGCCTTCGGAGCGTTTCTTCGTGTGGCGCAATCGACGAGCTCATACGGGGGGAAGAATTAGTTTGGCAACACAAACATCGCAGGCGTCATCAAAGATGAGCCGCATCATTATGTACAGTTTTCATCTGAGCTAAAGTTTTCCAACTCAGGGAGGAGTGGGGGGGGGTTAGAGTTGGGGGCACCACCCCCCACCCCGAGCAGCAGAGTGTCAGACACTAATGCCTTTGGATAGAGGCTCTACTCCAGGGTATTAACTCAAACATGGACGACTAATGCCCTGGGATAAAGCGTTCAGCCTCACTTACAGGGGCACAGGCACTCCCACAGGATCACCGGGCCTGGGCAGCCAGCATTAAATTACCACAGACTCGCGTGTGCCTGTGCCAGGGGATAGAGCGGAGGCTGGAGTGTGCAGCTTGAACCGGAATCCACGGGCAAAGAGACTTTTGGATTTGAAGATATGTGCTCTGGGCCAGGTGCCAATGTAAATGCTCGACTGAGGAGAGAGAGGGGGGGGGGAGCGGATTTAGTTTGGTTGTGTGCGTTTGTGAACTCTGGAGATCTGAGAGTGAGTCACTTGATGTTTGAACACGTCATCGTGTGGTTCACGTCAGGTGGTTACATCCACGCCAAAGTTAGAAATGATGCTTCCATTACTTACAGAAAGAGGTGCGACCGTTTCAAACGATGTAAACGAGCATTTGATGGAAATAAACATGGTGACGGTGGAGGGGGGGGGGGGGGTTGTGATGACGTCTTTAAAACTGGCAAAGTAACGTCTTATAGATACGTTTCTTACCAACTCCTCAAAGTTCAGGCATTTTCCGCAAAGTTCTTCCACATTTCCTACGGTCGTGAAATGTGGCCTGTGTCCTTTTTTACTTTACACCAGTTGTATACTTCCGAGCTGCTTTGATTGTGACACCCGTTGGTTTCCCGTTCGTTTCCATACGGTGTGAAGATCTCGCCGCCGGCTGCTGAGACGCGTTAACGTTAAAAAAAACAGTGTCCATCACCGCTCGGTTAGGTGTTATTCAATATTGTCCTTTAAAATCCCATTAAACACTGAAACCGGCAATTTCTTATTCAATCTCTCAATCCTCCTCCGACACCTGTACCCGCCTGCAGTGGCACCGACGGTTCCAACCGTTGATGTACACCTCAGGAATTATATATATATATATATATATATATATATATATCCATGTTTGAGAGACACTCTGATTACCCTCAACAGCTGGGCTCTGTAATCTGTAGCAAATGTTTTTTCCAAACGGGGAGTAAACAGTGAATCTATCGTCGGGGACTGTTTTCAGACGTGAAATTGTGAAGATGCATTTCTGTACGAGCAGTCAATAAACTGTACTGACGCAAAATCAACTACGGGGGGGCCCAGGTTTGTCGTAATGAGGGAACACGGCACCCGATGCAGCTCTGCAGTTTGTTTTTAATCGTTTTTGGGATAATGGAGCACGGAGGAATAAACTCTATTAAGGCGGTGATTCACTTCTGATGGTTGGAATAAAAGTTTAGACACGCGAATCCTTTGTGATGCACACTGATTAGAACATCAAATATACAATTTTACAAGAAAATCCTCCGCATATTTTACACATCTGCTCTTATAGCGTCGCCAGCTTGTCGCCTAGCAACAGACTACGGACGTGAAAGTTGTTGGGATAATTGAAGACATTGAAAGAACATGTGTTTCCGCCTCACTTCCTGCCGCAATCCACCTCCTTGAAAAACTGAATCTCAAATTGAATTGGAACAGTTTAGTCGCCGCCCGAGACACAATCAGTCTTGGAAGAAGCTTCTGAAGGATTGACGCCCCCTGGAATCGAAACACAGCTTTTTTATTAAACACGCACCGAGTCACCGAAGGTCAACCTGCGTCTCAGAGTTCCCCCCCGTTGAAGATGTTTCTCGCCGACCGTCCTCGTGCAGATTTGTGATATTGAAGTCGCGTCCGTCCCCACGACTCACTGCAGTGTCCCCACGACTCACTGCAGTGTCCCCGTCGCCGGTGAGATCCCTCCGCTCTGCTGCGCGTCTCAGGAAGTAAACCCCCGACAGCTGCATCGTGAAATCATGCATGGTTTGTCTGAGCTCGTGGCAAAAAGATCTGAGAATATTTTAATGGTGGGGGGGGGGGGGGTCCCCGCCGCCCCGCCTAGCGGCCACGCATCTGATTTGAAAATCTCCTTGAGCCGCTTTAGAAAAATGTATTTAGTATTTATAATATACAGTATCTCAGATCGACTTGGGAGTAGTTTTATCCGCTGTTGCTTTTCCCCCAATTTGTCCGTATGCCTGTGGCTTCTCCGACACTGCCCACCTATTTCCATATCGGCTCCACGCCCTCCTCGTGGGGCCAAAGTGGTTGTTATTCAATTAATAAGTATTTTTGGAGGCAGCGCGCGTCTTTGAAAATCCAACCGATACATCACGAAATGCACTCCTCTCGTATATAGCAAGATGACAATACTTTGGCTGTTAATAGAAAAACGTTGAGAAGCCGAAACATGAACGCGAGGCTGATAAATTCCAAGTGTCATCCAGTATTATGAATTACTTATTGCCGAAAATGTCAGGAGGAGATTAAGGATGTGAGAGCGGCTTATTTCCCCGGCTTATTTTTTAAAGAACCGCCGTCGACTATCTCCTCCGCTTTTCCTTTTTGAGTACTCGTTGCACTTTAACATCTTGAATGAGTACTTTAGTTTTGTCAAACTTATCTCCGTGTCGTTAACGCTAAGAGTTATAATCAGAGCAGGAGGCAAAACAGATTGAGTTGCCCCGGCGATGCGCGCACAGCTTCGACTGTGTGAAGCAGCAGCAGCAGCGCTTCTCTGCACCAGGCCTGACAAGTAGGTGGGTGGGTGGGTGTGGGCAAAGTCTGCAAGGGAGAAATAGCATATGGGCAAATATCTGATTTACAGGCCTGAACAAGAGGCAAATAAATGCTTGGTACATTTTAATTTTGTCTGCATTTTTGTAAGAAAAGTACCAAATAGATTCTCAGTGGATTGCAAAGCTCCGCCACGGCCCAACACTCCCAGTATGAAGCCTCGTTTTAAATCCACTAGATCCAGATTTTCAATTGGAACAAAGTTCACATACTCATATGTCCTAATGTCCTAAACATGCTAGATTTTTTTTATTGAGATTCTTGGCCCCATTGTTCCACCAGGTTTTGTGGAAATCCCTTCGTTAGATTTCCTTAATCTGGGGCAAAAACGTAATCTTCTAAATATCGGGGAAATCAGTTTTTGTAGTTTTTGCAGAATCCTGCTGATAAACAAACTGTGTAGAACCCCCCCCCCCCCTCAGGGTAGATAACGTTTGCTCTGATACCATGTTTCAGACTGTGGCCACTAGAGGGTGGTGTCACCTTAACGTACACATATTTGTAGGTGGTCAAGCAGCTAATATTGTTGTTTTTCTCCATTAATCGAGATTTTGATGAAAAAGAAGAAAACCGAGCAAGATCATTATGAGCTGTCTCGACCCAACTTATATATATACGACTACACGATGCATGTGGTTTTATTTATATACCGTTTGAAATGAATCTTTTGAGAAATGAACCAAACAAACAAAGTTTTTAGATGAAAGACTTCTTCACCTTTTCCTGAAGCGTGCTGGACGCGTTCCCCCCCGGTTTGCTTTGAGGGAAGCGATGGCAAACGCTGAGACCTTGGAAGGAGAGGGATAATTACCACAGTTACACACCGTTCCCGACTCTGTACAACTTATCATCAAAGGAATGCAAAGAACAAAGATTAAAAGAAGTCGGAGAGCCCGTCGTAACGTCGATCCGATTGTTTGTTTTCCAGGTCACACTCGTGTTGACTCGCGAGTCTGAGTTGCGGCGCCCCAGATACAAAAAAAGTAATGGATGTCACGGAGTTTTCTGCAACTACGTGCAACCAAAATAGTTCTTTTTGAAGCATCGCCGACTCCGCCGTAAACTTCCCTCTCTCTAAAGCCGGCAGCAATTAATGTAGGTGTGATTTTTGACGGTGATTCCATCTTTGATGTCTTCAGTTGTGTCCCGTGCGTTTCTCTTTCAACTCCGGAATATTTCCGAGGCCATGTTTCCATCCAGATTAATACGGAAAAAAAAAAAAGGTCACGGAGGCTTTGATCTCCTCTCTCTCTCTCATATGACTACAACTCCGATTTCTGAGAAAAAAAACATAATAATAATCACGTGTCCCGCAGGAACTGAACAGCATCAAGCACTTTATTACCCTTTTATCATTTTAACAAGATTATTTCATTATGCAGCAAAGGTCCCACACAGCTGGGATCACATGGACCACTACAGGATACGGATACGCCGGATTTCAACACTTTCACACTTACGAGCGGGTGTTTTCTAAATCTACCCAATAATTGAGTGGGATTCTTTTAAAAGGGAAGACGCCATCAACCAGTTCACGTGTCGTGAGCGTCGCTCTCAGAACATGTGAAGTGCTTTTTTCATGTGAAGTCTGTGAAAGTGAAACCCTGAAAGTTTTATCGGCGTCACCGGGGGCTCGGACACTTTCAAAGCTGGGGCGGCATGAAATTTTGAACAACGAGGGTCTAAAGTAAGAGATGGCGGTTCGAGTTGCATTGTGGGAAATGCAGGATGTAGCTTGATGTGCGAGGTTCCTGCTCAAAGAGAAAAATCTTTCCATGTGAACGTATGATTTTAATGGATAGAAATGTGAAGGTACTGCATCAGAGGTTATAACATTTGAAGGGAGATGATCCTGTTCTGATGGCAGATCCTATCGCTTTTATTTTAAAAACATTGATCCTGATTTCATCACTCAATACTGCTTGAGAAATATTTAATGCTACTGCCTATTAACGTTGTTTTACAGCCACTGTTGTCAGTCTCCCCCCCATATGTCCTAGAGCTCAGTCTGTGGAACATCCATGTTTCTAAAAACCCTGCGCACAGCCATGCACATCCTAAAATGAATCCTGGCAGCTGTAGTGTTTAGCCATCCAGGCTGTAACCATGCCGATGTGGCCTCTCGAAGACCCTCGGCGATGTGATGATGATGGACAATCTGAGAGTGACTCTCAAAGGCTGCTTGAGAAGCTCGTCGTATTTGCGCTCTCGTTATTATCTTTCCCGCTTCGCTCCTCTCCGAGTGACATCTGAAGCGGCCCCTTGTCATCTGTTGCACAAGCGTCTCAACGGGCGTCTGGTGGTTGTTTGCTCGAGGTGAGCTGTAGAAAGTTTGCTCCTCAACAACTTAACCTCTTGTTGCATTTCCCGTAATTCATCTCGAGGGCGTTTTTCTACTTTTAGGGAAACTTTCAGAGACTTTCAAGACCCCGTGATGCGGTGATTCACATTCTGAAAGTGAGGAATAAATAATAACGAATGCCTCACGACGAGCCTTAACAAGTATTTCCATTCGCTGCCTCGTTATTAATCATCCCCTCCACCTCAACCCGTGACTGCGTCTGAAATGGCGACCAAGAAGTTCCTTTTAACCAGGCATTACTTTAAGGTATTTAATGTGTGAACCACTAATAAGATAGATCATAGTATATCATTGTATTTTTAGATGCAGTAAGTCTGCTGATGTCTTCCAAAATTAAAAAAAAGTAAAAATATCAATACTGTTGTTCTCCAGTTTGTTCTCGTGCTGCTGAGGAAATGAGTTTCTATTGAGTTTGGGAATCAGGGGGTTTCAAAAATTGGAAAGTGAATGAGTGATGCAATGGCTCCTTATTAATAATGTGTATTCTGCTCCCGCTCTGTTTTACTCTGAGTCAACGTGAAGTGTTACAGCGAAACTCTGACTTGGATGCAGGGAGGTTAAACTGTAGAACTCTAGATCTATAGATCTATGGACGCTGCTCATATCCTGTGAGTAGACCGACGTGTGTGCGTGTGGAATGCATATCGCCTCGACGCTGCCTGGATTACGTTGGTACCTGTCAAAGCATAACTTTTCCACGGCTTTAATGTGAATTTAATTTAGTTTCCCCGTTCATGCCGGATTCTCCCTCAAACAGCTGCAGCCTGATTGTAATGTGCACGCCGCCGCCGCCGCTGCTGCTGAACGGGAGACGACAAGCCAGTTTGTAGAATAACCACCTACTGATGGACGCGATCATTATGAAAATGAACACTTGTCAAAATCGAGTCAGTGCTCTTTGAATGCACAATTTTTCCCGTGGCTGCCTGTCTCTCTCTCTCTGTGTGTGTGTGTGTGTGTGTGTGTGTGTGTGTGTGTGTGTGTGTGTGTGTGTGTGTGTGTGGTGGTGTGTGTGTGTGTGTGGTGTGTGTGTGTGTGTGTGTGTCTCCATCACTTGTGCACATTTTAAAAATGAACAAATCTTTCAAATTCCCCTCAACAGAACAGCTCGGGTTGTTCCTTTTGCACAAAGGCTCCGACGACCGTCACCTGTTGACCCGAATCCAAGCTGCTTGTGTGAAACGCAGTGATTTCCGCGCCTCTCCACTCAGAGCTATCTGCCTTTTGTGGGGCAAAAATAATTTCTTTCCACGACAACACGGCTTTAAAGGGACAATAAGTGCAGAGCGCTGTCGTGAATGACTCGTTGTCGACTTGCTCAACGAGCAGCGGCGTTGTGCGGCTCTGTAGATCTGTCGCAGGATCACAACGTTTCGGTGAATAAGCCACTTTCTGTGGGTTTTGACGATTGTGCTCGGGAGTTTTTCCAAATCGTATCTTTCTGGTAATTCGGGGCTGTTGCTGCCAACGGCTCCAAGTCCAAAAAACCTTACCACTTTGTTTGTTTTATTCATGCACACATCATGTTCTGTGTTTATCATGGTTGGCACTGGGCATACGAATCCAATTAAAGGTCCAGTTTGAGGAATTCATGTGGATCTTAGTCATTGTTTTGTTCTTTTTATGCGAAACTGAGAATGAACTGTTGAATAAGTTCTTTACAGACTTACAAAAATATTCTTCCTCCTACTTGAACCCATTACGATTGCAAGGCCGTTGGTTTTGCAGATTATCATAAAAGAACTGATTGTAAAAAAATATGGCATTACTGATATTTATTGTGGTGTGTGCCACGATGAGGTTTTATGTCTGCGTCCTGAGGGACAACATATAACATAATACAGTTTGAGACAAATAGGACGTCAAGCCCACTGTAATGCATCGATTGGAATACTGAAGCGGAACTGGTCAAGACAAGCACGTCACATATCTCAAACCACTCTGACGTTTTAAGATGACTATTTTTTTTTTGACTCTCTCTCGCTCCAGCCAGCAGTGAGCGAGGGGTCGCCTCTCAGCGGCGTGACACCAGGGGGCGTGTGCACGCTGGACCCGCCCAGTGGAGCTCTGTCCCCCCTGATGCACAGTGAAGCTCCAGTGAGACACAGAGACAGGTTTCTCCTTCTGAGGGCTCCGGCACTTCTTCTCTTACCAGCAGAGCCATTTGGGTTAGTGCATAAATCACCTCTAAGTCGCTTTAAGTCCAAATCCTCATGAGCTTTGAACGGTGTCTCGCAGTAGGACTGCAGGATTGCTGCAAAATTGAATTTTAGTCCTGCGGATTTACTTATTGTTGGGGGGTAATCATTCATGGATTCGCTTTGGTCTCAGTTGCTTTTTTATTTGCGGCAGAGATAGAGGGATTTTATATATGCCTGCCATTAGAGGGTTATAATGGGCCACTGAAGGCAGGTTTTGCAAATTGGATGCGACTCGTATTATTCTTCAGAAGCATTTTCTATCCGCGCAATAAACAGTAAGGAAGATTGTCGGCGCGAGCCATTCGATTTGAATAAATCCGAGGGTCGTTTTGTTTATTCAGTAAATTAAACAATGAACCGTGAAGAATCAAAAGATATTGACAATAATGTTTTCTGAAATGTGGTGAGATATGACGCCGGTAACGTCTCTGATGTCACCTGACGATCCATTTGTTGCATTAAATGATCGTTTATCATATGATCAAGCGCCGCTGGCACGCCGCTCTCCGCACCGCGGCACGCTGTCGGAAAACACAAATTGCTATTAGCATAATAATTCAGTGAACTGTCATGGCAGGAGACACGCGGGACGTGTTTTGGCAGGTCTCTGTTCTGATTGGGCGGCGTGTGCCCACTGGCGAGGCCTTTAAACGGACTGGGGCAGGGGCGGCCATCAATAATTCAATGGGCGTGCCAGCGCAAAGGTAAACAATGGCTGTAATTAGGGGAGGTCTGCGCTGCGGACAGGGAGATTAATGAAAGGGCAGTCGTTTCCACTGGCGCCCAGAGACGAGAGGTCTTTCACAGTGACGGAGGTGCTGCCAAACAACACACAGCCATACTGAGCGTGTGTGTGTGTGCGTGTGTGTGTGCGTGTGTGTGTTGTGTGTCCATGTGACTTTTTGCCTGTTAAATGCCTCTTGCCTCTGCCAAGGCCCAACAGTCCCCTTATGAAGCCACATTCAAATTCACCGGATCCAGATTTTTATTTAGATCTGCTCCAATTGGCCCAAACTCATGAATATAAATCCCTTTACCCCCTGATTAGTGTGTTCTTATCTAGATCCATGGATTATCCTGAGAAATCAAGAAAATTAATGTTCTAGAAAGTGGCAAAAATAAAATCCTGATTCCGATCCACACCCAAATTGAATGGCTTCCTTCTTGACCGATACCACATCCTTCCACCAAATGTTGCAGTAATCCATCCTGTAGCTTTTTGCATAATCCTGCCAACTAACGGACGAACACATAAACTACAAGGAATACGTTTGTCTCCAAGGCAACAACCATCCGTTCATTATCTATACTGCTATCTAGCTATCTGCAAGCAGGGGAACACCCTCTACACGTAGGGCTGACGTACACAGACAAACACATTCACACCTTTGGGCAGTTTGGTATCTCCAATTTACCCACGCTGCGTTTCTGAGGAGTAAAAACTTCAGTAACCAGAGAAGATCCCACGCCGACATGAGGAGAACTCGCACAGACGAGCCTCAAGAGCCTCCTTGCTCTGAGGCGCAACAGTGTTCTTAAACAAGTACAAAATATTCTTCGTCCAGGGCTTTATTCTTTTCTTTTTACATACAAAGGTGACGTACTAGAGACACTCGGTGAATTCGGCATCAAGGACATTCGCAGCCGAAACCTTTCCCTCGATTAACATCGGGATGAAACGGCACAATGAGGCTGAGAGACTGTTTCACAGCTTAGATGAAAAATATGTGTTTTTTCTATTCAGGTTTTTTTTGCTCCACATCACGTTCCTCTTCACATGCACCGGCTCCATAGCTCCGAGTTATCTTGAAATCACCCTCGGAAAATATTTCACCTAAGCACTACGACTGCGTTCACACCCACATTCTATATTTGTTGCACGTATTTCAAATGTTTGAAGGTTATAATGTACTTATGGTTTGAAACACATGCAGCTTCTCTGTGATGAAGATTTTCAGTCAGCATCATAAATGATTTTGCAGGAAAAAATAACAGTTTTTATAGATTCTTATCTGAGGTATTTTCTTTTAATGCAATATATTTATTTATATGTTTATTGATTGGTTGATGGTTAAAATATTCTCATTATCTTCAATGTTATTGTGTTTTTTGTTGTTGTTGTTCTTCTCAATCCTGCAAGTATATCGTATTTTCAGCAACTTGTTGTTCATATTTTTAATGACAGAATAACAGAAAGTGTTTTCATATTTCTGTGTAATTCCCGATGCCGTGTGTCTAACCGTTGTTTACCAGCTGGAGAGCGACCGGTTCAACGGAGTAGAGGAGGAACTTTTGTGAATGTGCAGATGTCAGCATTCAGAACACGGGGAAAATGTTTAATTTAGAAAGGAGCTGCTTCTTGTTTGCTTTGCTGATTCAGTGTGAAGGAACGTCCTCCGCGTGACCTTGACTCTTCTCACTAAGACTTTTATCAAACTCCGAACACGGCTGACCTGGCAGGCGCCTCGGCCGACTCGGCTCAGTTCACCGCAGCAGACGCGTGTTGCGTATCTTTTGGTAGATTTTTTCTCGAAGAGATGGCATTGATGGGTGAGCGTTCAGCAGCAGGTGCATTAAAGATGTTTGGTGGGAAAGGTACACGGGGGGGAGAATGTGTCAAGTAAATATAACATCAGTCCGTCATCTGGCTGCTTATCTGTTTGAGGGCAGGAGTCAATCCCGCTGACATTGGGTCAGAGGCAGGTCGGCAGATAAACAGCCATTCACAGTTATAACTATGGGCTGAACTGTGTGGGTTGTTTTTTTTTGGGACTGTGGGAGGAAGCTGGAGAATTCAGAGGAAAACAAAAACAATGGGAAAATGCCAATGGGTGCTGCCACATTAATGTAACTTATGGCTGTCGTCTCCGGTCATGTGCAAAAAGGCCGGTTAGAGACAGACACGTTTCATTTGGTCCGAATAAAAAACTTACCAACCCTTTCTGAAAGAATGTTGATTAATTGATTAATTGATTTCTGACTCTCTGACTCCTGACTGTCTCTGTTCCTGCTGCCGTTCTGCAGCCGACGCCGCTGGGAGCTTCAGACGTGATTCATCGTCTTCCCCCCCGAAGCAGCGGAGGATGTTGTGTCCGTTTACGTGGAGCGTTTGTCTTAAAAGCTTCAGTCTTCCCTCGCAGGAGCATCAATTTTTACTGCCGATTGACTTCAATTGTTAATGGTGCACATAACCGTCGCTGTTTAATTTGAAGCTTAATTTGTGTTTTAAACCTCAAACGTATATCAACCCCCCCCCCCGTTACGCGAATCATAAAACGCTGTGAGCCGGATTCACTCGACTGCAAATCACGCCAGGTTTTTAAGAAGCACTCGGGCGTGACACTTCGAACCTGAAATGCTCTCGTGTGGCCATCTGTTGCATTAATCTTCAGCATTTTTTTATTATCCCGCAGGTTTTACAAACAGTTGATTCGGGGCAAGTTACTCGAGCAAAGTGGACTCCTCCTCCTCCTCCTCCTCCTCCTCCTCCTCCTCCTCCCCCCCCCTCTCCATTGAGAAGCTCTTAACTACCGAATGCGAGCGCACGATCCCGAGCACTGCTCTGGGAGACGAGCAACAAACTTTTAAGAGCGTTTGTGTGTGAGCACTCTCGGAGTTCATTTGTACTTAACAAGCGACGTGAGCTGTGTTGTTTGCCAGAGCTCAGACAATGAATGTTTCCGGTTAACTCCCCACCTGGGCCTCGGAGCATAAGACATGCCGGTCTCACCAAAGAGAACACACACACACAACAGATTGCTGCCTCTTGAATGTCGTTGACAAAAGACACAAGGCGATCGCACACTGTAGAGCCCACTTGAGCTGGGACGGCTTTGCATCAGCGTGGGCTCTAATTTACTCTTTAATATTCTGGTGTTTACCGATGGAAAAAACTGCTCACTCTCCATTTTTTAAATTTGTATTGTTTAATGTCAAAAAAACCTTGTGTGTGTGTCTGTGTTTGCACATTTAGATTCCCCCCCCCCTCCTGTGGCTCGGGAGTAATTTATTTTGTGAGATACGCTGACCTTCACGTTTAGAGATTAGAGTCCACGTCCGTGTGGTCCCTGCTGAAGTTTCACCGGAGTCACGCTAATCCCATCACACTCCGCCAACTCACCGAGAGCCATGTGTCTCCCTGTGTGTGTGGTGTGTGTGTGTGTTGTGTGTGTGTGTGTGTCTCCCTGTGTGTGTGTGTGTGCGCGTCTGTTTATCGAGAAAAGTCCAAAAGCAGCGATTTAAGCGGGATTTAAAACGTCAAATCTTCGCCCCGCTATAAACAACGCGTCGTGAGCCGCCACCTGTCAATTGCCACACTAAGGGGGGGGGGGGGGGGGGGGAACAGAAGGACAAGAAAGGAAACAGACCTGCGAACAAAGCCAGTGCATGTATGTCCCATGATGCCCTGATGTCAGAACTGCCCCTGCTGCATTTCCTCCCCCCCACCCTCCAGCAATCATTCATCATGCCGTCACACACAAAGCAAGGGGAGGGGGGGGGGGCATGGCTCATGTATCTCTACCGTGCACCAGCTTCCTGGAACAGGCGGCCGGGGCCACTGCATAATCAGCTGGTTCCTTTTATGCCCCCAAAAATACCTCATCTGCATTACCTTCATCTCAGCGGATTCATCTTATCTCCGCTGAATTGATTTTGCCGTGAATCACCGGGATGGCGGCGCCGATAGAACCGGGTTCATGTTTACACAACAAGCTACGGGACACATGCCTGGAGTGAAGCGTTCAGCGGATTGCGAGAGTAATTCGGGGGGGGGATTGGTTTTAATGGGCGAAGAACGTGGCGCCACTGCGAGCCTCATGTTTATAAGATCTCGTTGTTTTTTTTTGTTTGCATATTTCATAATCAGATATTTAGGTCACCTGCACCGAGAGAGGAACTTATTTATGCATCCGGTTAGGCCGCTGCTGAATTGTCTAAGATAAACAGAACCATCGAAATAATAATACAAAATCCCCTATTGTAATTGTGTGGGAGTGTATATTTTACATTTAAAAGATGGGTTTACAAAAGAATAAAACCGACTTCCAAACACAATGAGGGCAGAGCTTGATATATATTTGTGAAACCAGTCCAAGATGGTTTTGGCACGGGCGGCGTTTGTTCGCATTGTTAGCAGCCGCGTCGTAATTTCCGGCGACACTGATCTGCCGCCTCGTGAGAAAACATACATCACTGACACCTCTTTGTATTCTGCTTTTATTTTTGTATTTCCTTAAGCTTTTATTCGCTTTACACCTGGAACATGTTGTCAGTACTGGCATCGTGGACGCGGATGCTCCGTGAGATTCCATATAAATATCATCCGTCTGTGCCACTTTTGTTTTTGTTGCCGTGGTATTTTAAGCCGCAGCCCCGTCTTAAGCTGTTGGTGCTAAAGTGATGTGTCAGGCCTTATTCTCACACCCGGCAGGCTGTTGTTCGTCTTGATGGCTCACCAACAGGCGTATTACCGGCGCCCGGTTGTTATTGTCACCGACGTGCAGCCCGGAGACGTCGCCTTCCTCTGCTCAAGTGTTATGTGTCATGTAATAAGAGCGTACACCTTTTGTCCGGGGCCGGGTCTGCCGGGACCCTGGAGGTACGGCGAGAGGGGACGGGGAGTGATGTGCGACGGAGACGCCACGTCTGGTCCCTGTCCCTGGGAGATGAATGGGGCCATGGTCACCCCCCCCTACAAACCCCCCCCACCGATGTCCCCAGACATCCCCAGATGTTCCCGGACCTCATGCGGACCAGAGTGGTTGACGGGCCCGAGAGACGCAGAGTCGCAGCGTGATTAATCACCACACACTGTGCAGACCCTGCTGAATAACTGGCCACTGCACCGCGAAGCACGCCCACTACCAACAAGGACAAATAACGCAGAGATTAGTGGAGTCAGTTTTCTTACTGGAATACAAATCTGACTTGTGAAATCACTTGTGATATGTCCAAATTTACTTTTGACCCTCTCCAACCCACCTCACTGAAGTGCCATCTAAATGCCAGATTTGCTTCCTGCAGAGGAAACACTCTCCTGGTGCAACAGCAGATCCTCTCTCTCTCTCTGTGTGTGTAACAAGTATCTGTACATTGTGCACCTCCATATTTCTATCTTGATAATGTGCCCTTAGAATAACACGTGGAATCTGTGCTCTATTGATGTTTAACAGAACAAACGCTTCCCCCTCGATGCACTAACGATGAACCTGACCACGCATTTATTTTAAGTCCAGCACATCTGTGGGTTTTTTTTCTCTATTCAAACGATAAAATGTCAACTGTCTCGGTCTGAAAATAGCAAAGAAAAAAAACTAGTGTCGTGCTTTTCCACACAGCAAACGCACAATTAATAAGCTTTGTATGAATTGGAACATTTAAGGCAAACAGGGTTTTACCCAGAATATGCCCCAGGTCTCATTCACTGAGTAGTTAACATGTATAGTTAAATAAAAAGGTCATTTAAATATTGTTGTATCCCTTATATCGTCATTAGCAATCAACATCAATATAATCAAATCACCCTGAATTAAGATATGAATAATAAAGGGGCCTGAAGAGCTGAAAGATATGGGTCTGACATGAGTCGCCCAACACGAAGGAGGCAGATCCCTTTTCACAGTGACTGCAGCAGAGACAGCACATCTCCCACTCTCTGTGTGATGGACACACAAGGTGAACCAGAGTGTCTCGTAAAGTCCACACAACAACAACAACAACAACAACAACTCTTGGATTGGATGATACAATCTGACGGTGTCACACAGACCTCTGCAGCATGTTATTTTATACCCACTTGATGCTGCGTTCCCACACCCCCCTTCAAACAGGCGTGGGTGGTTGAAGCCATCAGTCCATCGCCAGCAGCTCGGGGGTTCGAGAGCAGAGCAGCGTGGACGCTCCGGAATGCGTGAGGACGCACGGACGCTCTCGCGTCACTCCCCTTATTGTGTTGCACGGTAATTACAGCTTGTTAAGTTAATGAGTTGCTTCAGACCTTAAGTGCACTAAGCAGAAAGGTTTCACGTTGCATGGACAAAGTATGAATATTTGGGATTTGTAATCGTCTGTAGATGTTTTAATGTTGATATCATATTTTGTTTAGCGGCGACATACGCTGGGTTTTAGCGTGTGTAGCACGCGAGCTACGTACTTTCCCGTCACAAAATAAACTACAAATGAAAACAGACGACGTTCTCTCAGTCAGCGTCGATGTCTTGAAAGAAAAAAACGGACTCCTGGGAAATAAAAGCAAATTTAATGTGTCATTAAATGTGTTTCCAGGCATTATTTTCAATTTGCATATTGAAAAAAAGCACTTTGCGTGCGAGCAGCTGAGGAGAGAACATAAATGCAGATGACCCGGCAGATTGCCAAGTGCAGTTAACGGACTTTAATGCTGAGATATATATACGAAGGCTTCAGGCAGGTAGATGCAGGTGTGGAAGACGGGGTTCGGAGAGTCAGGTGACTTAACAGAGGAAACCAAGTGGTTGGTTGAGGAATGACAGTTCAGGGAAGTTTAATGAGACTGCGAGTGGGTTGAGAAAGTTACCTTAGACAGAAAAACTAAATTATAACATCATTAATAACAATATAATACAATTATAATAACTTTAATTGACGAGGAGCAATGAAAAATAGATTTGAATCGTGACTAACGTGAAATATTTGACTTCAATATCTACCTTCTGCTCCATTGAAGATAAAATAATCATTCGGTAACTCTCCACAAATTAAATAACCATATATTATTTCCAACCACATGGTTTTGGTCCCTTTGACTTTATCATGTCCTCACACCTTGTACTTCTGCAGAGGCAAAAACACATTTTTAAATTTTTCAGACAATTCTTTCTCCGGGGATATTAATTTGAAACGTCCTTCACTTTGCCAGTGGCCAAACTTGTGGAACGGAATATTTGAAAATTAAGTTTCTTCGGTGCAAACACCTGCCTTAGTCATTTTCAGTACCACATGCCCCAGCACGTACCTTTGAGATCCTCGGGCTAAGAAGTCTTGTTCCAGGGGCCCGGCTGAAAACCAAAGGGACGGGGCTTTGTGCAGTGAGGGCCCCCGGGCTTTGTGCAGTGAGGGCCCCCGGGCTTTGTGCAGTGAGGGCCCCCGGGCTTTGTGCAGTGAGGGGCCCCGGGGCTTTGTGCAGTGAGGGCCCCCGAGGCTTTGTGCAGTGAGGGCCCCGGGGCTTTGTGCAGTGAGGGCCCCCGGGCTCTGGAAGCACCTGACCGAGGAGAATCAGGTGAGATCACACACTGACGTCTTTTAAATCCCTTCTGAAGACAAACTGCTAGAGGAAGAGTTTCAATTTCCCTATTTCTGTTTTGCACACGGGTCGAAAATATTGGTTATTACAAGTCTGTTTGATTTGTTTTAAGATGCTGTAACTAATTTCTATTTCAAATAGTTTCAAATGTCAATACTATACTAGAGAATAGAGACTCTTCATGTTCACGTGCAGCTCCTGCTTTGCATCCAACCGAGCACCATGATTCAGTTTCCCTGTACTTATACTCGGATGTGTATTCTACCTGTACTTCAGTGAGAAAGCTCCAGGGGCCCGTACAGATAATTCACTGCAGGGTTCACTTACATAACCACCATTGTTATCATACTCTCTGTACATACATGGAATCCCAGGGGGGGGGAGGCGGTTGAAAATACCTTCAGCATTGCGAGATGATGGCAAATCATCCGACAGAACAAACACGCCACAGAGAACATGGCTGCACGTGCAATCTGCCGCGATGGCTCATTAACCCTTTATTGGCTTGTGTAAATGACGCCCGAGGAGCCGTCGCTGGGACATTTCCGTGGCCATTTATTTTCCCGCCTGTCGCGAACCAGGATCATTCAAACACAGGGCGCTCTAATACGACTCTTCTCCTCCTCACGCCGCCGCCCCGTGGAAGAGGAACCCGGGTGATAAATGGAAAACAGAGCGCTTTGCCTCTTTTTATTGCGCGTATCTTTAATGTTTAGAGCGTTTTTACACCTGGAGCAGACGCGGAATGAGACAAGGGGAAGCATCAGCTGTCGCCCCGCAGCTCTATTATTGAAGATGCACGAGCGTGCTCTTTGTTGTTGAGGTTGAGGTCAACCTCCTTAAGTCTTCTTTATTCCTCCTCCTCTCCTCTTCTCCGGCGAGCCTCTGATCGAGTATCAAAGCCGGGGGCCCGGGAATGAAAGGACGATTGTGCTGGAATCTACAGTGACAGTGGATTTCTGTACGGCTGCTTTCAAGTGTCGCAGATGGAAGGAGAAGAAAAGGTAGAGCAAGCAAATTTAGCCCGTGTTAAAAAAAAAGGACGTGTGCTACTTGGCACAAAGCAAACTCCCTCCTGTCTGGATTTGTTTTGGACGGGTGAATCCGCCTCCTGCTCCTGGAAGGTCGCAGGTCGGGGGGAGAAGTGGAAGTGTCGGAGTGGAAGAGAGATGGAGGAGGAGACAAGGACGTTTAAAAAGGGGAGTCCTGGTGTTTGTTCACATTCAAACAACCCTGGAGCGATGCCAGACCTCGACTCGGGGCCCGAATCCAATCTGCTCGTTCTCAGATAGTAATGACAGATTGTCTGTGAATACGTTTTTTTTTTTTTTTTTGGGGGGAACGATTTAGGAGAGGAGAATATCTGTGGGGAAGCCGAGAGCGTCTCCGACACGACGGCAGGATATCCCCCCCTCCGTCGAATGTCTCAAACCGACCGCGGAGACAGATCACTATCATTTCAAAAGCCTCAAACAGACAGATGCTATCGGCCGTCTGGGCGACATCACTTAAAGAGAATTGATAAACCTTGAGTTGGGGGGAGAAAGAGAAAAGAAAGATTCCTCAGGATATCTGTCTTTCTATTAGCAGGGGGAACGAGGGAATCTTCGCCGTCCTTTATCAGTTTATCCACGTGAGAGTCTTACTTGTTTTTATTACTCTGACATAGAACAATTAAAGTACGGGATCAGACTGTGGCCGAGTTTGTGTCTTACGAATCAATTCAGGCTGAAAAAGAGTTTCACTGAAGCCGAGTAAACAAAGAAAATGAACGAATCCGGCAGAAAAATTAGAAACTGACCGATTTGACCCCCGGACTCCGTAAGGACTCAACTGTCTGAGGCTTTTACTTTACGACCGGCAGCATCTTCATCTAACACGTATCCTCCTCATTTCCCTCCTGACACGTCACCCACACGGCACCGCAGCATCTTTTCGGGGGGGGGGGGGGGGGGGGGGGCTTGATCAATTTCACGCTACTCTGCAGAGTTCCCAGCCAGGAAGTGAGTTTGAGAGGCTGTGATAGCATCGGGCGTCCCCCTCTCTCGCCCACGCTTGGGTTGTCTAATCGGCCCTCCAGCTGCATCCAGCCAGATGAAGGGAACCCTGTTGACTCCTAATCTGTGTCGCCCATGATCCGTCCCCACCTCAGCACCACACGCGCTGCTGGGAGCAGGGGGGGGGGGGGGGGGGGGGAGTATCCGTTTGTTTTCTTCCTGTCATCGTGGAGGTTAATGGAAGCGGAGGCATGAACCGCTCGAGGAAACAGAAGACGGGATGTTTGGTTTCACTTTGTGCGAGCTCGGTTTTTCCTCTGTCACCTCCTCCGCCTCCCTGTTCGGCGACGACTGTTTTCTTTGTCTTTCTTTGTGCTTCTCCGTCTGACGCCTGAATTTACATTTTTTCATGCCTCCACCTTTTGTGTCTTTCTCCGACTGACAAACGGAAAAAAACAAGGGAAAGATGTAAACAATGCATTTTTCGATGGCCGCGCTGCAATTTTACTTTTCTTGACTAACATTAAAAGCTACTTTTCGGGGCGAATCTGAACTTCTGCGTGTTCCGTGCGCTGTGTGAACTTGGACGGCTGCGAGCGTGCGCGGCGGCGGGCGGGGGAGGTGACAGTTATTTAAGCAAATCACACTTTGATGAATATGCCATAATCAGTTCCTCTTGGCTGCGCCGTGTGCGTTTCACAGCTCCGTAATGAAAGAGCTCAAAAGGTTGAGCTCCAAATTTCCCAGCCTTCTCCGTGGATTAATCACTTAATCATAAATCAAGCATGTAAGTGTGTAACATGCTAGACTTTTCAAAACAACTTCTCAACGTGCTTCATTTGCTTAATGCTTCTTCATCTGTGCTCAGTTGAGTCGTTGCCTTTTGTGTCCTTTGTGTTCATTTCCTCATTATTTGCATTATTCCTACTTCTCCACATCTGCCCACAACGTGATTTGAATCTGCAGCGGTGCCACTTCCCACTCTGCAGAACACTTAACGTCACCGAAAAACACTTTCGCATTTCTCAGTGAGTGTATTATTTATTTAATGAGAAAGTGTTGTACTATGACGGGAAAGCACATTAAGCTATTAAAAGTTTGCAGCGGGGACCTTTTGCAGAAGAAGCTCGGGGGGGCGAAGAAAAACTAAAAAAAGCTTTGTGCGTCTGAAGGAACCTGAAGCAGCAAAAAAAAAAAAAACACTGCAAATGTTAAACCTTAATCAACGGATTTCAACTTCTACCTTCTCATTAAAGAGTCGTTACAGAAAACTCACCGACAACTACGTGGACTTCAAGTTAATCTCGAGACCTGAGCCTCGAGAAGAGTTTCTGGATGGTTAGTTTAGGAAGTTTTGGTTTCACGTGTAAGTTAGGGATCACGCCAAATGTTTTCTCGTGACATAACGTGCATCCTGTCGTGATAACCTTCGTGGGCGGCCGTCTACGAGACACCGATTGGTTTGTAAATTCAACTTGTTTATTTGTTAACTTTTGTTTAGAGAGAAACAGTTTCAGTTCAGTTTAAATGGAGAAAATTAATCAACTGGTTCACTTCCTTCGTTTTGTTGCCACTGTGGTATCATTGTGGTTGTCAGGGTGCGCAAAATGACAGACGTGAACCCAAAAGCACGACACTGGAGCAGGTTTAGGGAAAGACAAGAGTTCAGGTTTATTGGAACGATCCAGGGTCAAAAGCCAGGTAGTCAGTCAGGTAGCAAACAAATCCGATAAGGAGCAGGCAAAGGGGAATCCAGGGTCCGGAAAGCAGGTCAGAGATGAGATCAGGCAAAACAGATACGGCAGGGATAACGCTGGAAGGCTAGGCACAAACACACTAGACGATCTGGCAGGGAACAAGGGAAATGAGCAGGTAGATATACTGGGTGAGTGATGACTAATGGAAAGCAGGTGAGTCTGGGGGTGGGGCCGGTAATGGGATCCGTGTGACGCAGAGCAGAGGGGAGTGGCTGACATCTGAAATGACATGAGTTAGTGATGCAAATAATACGAAAAACAGACAATGAAACTGTTAAAATCTGGGTGAAGTCGTGACAGTGGTTCATACTAGTAAAATGTACGTGCTTACTTTGATCGTTTACTACTGTCTGAACTTCCGGAGATATTTAAACAAAGTGTTTTTACACTGCAAACGAAACCAAACCAGGATTCAGTTGGATCCAGATCCAGACCGCCTCGTTTGCTGGGGCTTAATTTAGGTACGTTGGTCCGATCTGTGGTTTGGACTAAACTGAAAAGTCTAAATGTCTTTACAAAACCGGGTTGATGTGAAAACACCTCATCAAAGCTTTTGATTAATCTCTCTGTGAAACGAGGCTCTCACAGATCCATCAGCCTGCACCCCGGGTCCGACTGAAACTTTCCTGCTGACAAATTTTCCCCCACATCTCAGCTCATTAAATCTTCGACACAGCTCGGAGCCTCTTCCTCTCCGTCTCTCACAGCTTTCACCTCCTCCACCATCGCTCTCTTTCCCTAAATCCATCCCTCACCTACACCATCGCACTCTTCCTCTGTGTTCTTCAAGAGGACACTGATGGGACAGTGTGCCATTACAAAAAAAAGGCCAAGAGGATAGAGGGCCTGTAAGTGCATCTTCAAACAAATCTGAAAATAGAAAATGCATGAGAGAGAGGGAGGTGGTGGTGGTGGTGGTGGGGGGGGAGAAGTGGTAGAGCCCATGCAGCTCTATGTGCCATCAGTGGAAGCAGCGCACAGCAGGTCAGTCGGGTCTTTGGATGACGGCACGGCAGCCAGTGGCTCAAAGGCTTTTTCTCTCCGTGCAGCGTTTGCAGGCACATTCGCCGTTCCTGGGAAAAATACACGAGATGAAACAAGCGCAGACAGATTTAGACGCACAACTCAAATGCCAGATGGGAGACGAGGAAAAGGTGCGTGAGACACTGACTGAATCCGCCTCTGAACGGGTGTATCAGTCCAACCTTTCAGTCTCTGACCTTCATCGAAGCGTTGAGTCTTTGTTAAGCTGCAGCAGGTGAGTCGTGTAGAGATTCAGAGCCTCGCAGCAGCTCGGGTTCCACTGAGAGGTGTCACAACGTGTTAATGATTGGATGTTACATTAAAAAAAACAACGTAGAAGCGTTATCTATAGGCCAACTCAATAATAATTCATAAATAATATGAAGACATTGTGACATGGAAGTGGAAAAGTAAATTAAGAGGGATTACGTGCGTACGAGTGTGAGCCCATCAACCTTTTGGACCAGATTAGGTTTAGTCTCGTTGGCTCGACTATATACTTTATTATTTACGCTGCATATGATGATGATGATGATGATGATGATGGCTTCATCGTCAGAACGCATCTGAAATTAGTTTAGCTCCATTTACAACATCGCAGGCAACAAAAATCAAGACAGGAAGCAAAAAAATCATACATTTGATCTGGGATTAAGTTCCATATTCAGAGTTTTTCACTCTCGCCTCTTTTAATCGAGGCACCTTGGATGGTAACAATCTATATTCACTGTTCAGGACATGAGAATAACACTGTTGTCCAATCGTAGTATCTGACTCTGGCAGCCTGATCCATAGTTCACGCCTCTAACAGGGTCAAACCTCCGGGTCGGGTCGGGTTGTGACCCGAGCTGCACTGTGGTGCTCGTGAATTCTCTTCATTGGGATGAATTAACCCCTACAAACATGTGTTTTCGTCCATTTGCCGACATGATGCAGAGAATAAACTCGACAAAAACATAAATGCTCAAAACCCAGAGAGCTTTTTAGTTTTAGTTTTTGTTTTAGTTTCTGCAGCAGTCATTTGGATAGTTGGGTTATGGTCCTTTTTTCTATCCAGTGTGATTCTGAGCGCAGGTTAATTAATCATGGAAGTAACTGGAAAGACTAAACGACGGGAATCTGTAAACATTTGAGAGATGTGGAAATTTATTATGAATAAATCCAGAAACCACCAAGATGAAAGTGGACAAAGTTGTTTTCCAGGACTAGTTTTTAAGTGAGTGTAAACATTCGGGCATTCGACAAATTAAATAAAGTCTCTTTTTGGGATGGATTCTGCTTCGGGGGGGTAAAGGCCCATTGAGATGCAGCTAATGAAGTTAGTGTGACTGCAAACACTGTGCAATTATCGAGCTCGTGAATT
Organism: Reinhardtius hippoglossoides; assembly: GCA_006182925.3. Taxonomy (NCBI): domain Eukaryota; kingdom Metazoa; phylum Chordata; class Actinopteri; order Pleuronectiformes; family Pleuronectidae; genus Reinhardtius; species Reinhardtius hippoglossoides. Next base: position 3,002,196 of record CM031687.1, read on the forward strand.
CCCCCTCAGTTACTGTTAAGTGTATTTATCAGCGCACATCTAAAGTTTCTCCACTTCTCCTCGATTAGACTCTTTTAAGCTTCACACGGCACGTAAAAAAAAAAAAAAAATCTACAGAACAGAAACGGGTTCGTGCCGAACGTGAGACGATGAAGAAATCGCCAGTTTCGTTTTAACAAGGATGTAAAAGTCGTCGGCACAACCGGCAGCTGCCGCGTGTGTGCCCACAGTTTCTTTTTAATTAAGACGAGCTGGAGAGTGCAGTGATCGTCTTTGTGATACGAGCGTGCACACACATCGTTGAGGAGCTCCTCAAAGAGTCTAGTAACTCATGACTGGGGGCGGGGGGGGGTTCTGTTTTCTGCCGGGGCTCGTTTCCAACTCCTTCCCTCTCCCGCCCCTTTCAGACGTATACTGTAACTGCCGCGGCATCCTCTCCTGTAGGCAAACTACAGGGTGACTTTTGAAGTAGGCCACTCTCGGAAAATGGTGTTATTTGGTTTTTAATTTGCGGGGAGAGTTTAGCCCTCGGGGGGGGGGGGGGGGGGGTTGTGCTATAAGTAGGAGGAGGAGGAGGAGAAAAAAAAGAAGCTCTGAATGTCCCCGTGTTCGTTCTATGAAAACACAGAAACATGAGAGAAAATGAGAAGATGCTCGGGGAAGGAGGAGAGCCGGCGACCAAAATCCATTCTGTTGAAAGAGAGCAGAGCAGGGTATCTGGGCAGGGAATCAATAGGATAAGAGGTTATTAGCTGAGAAATGTCACTTGAAACATCGATCATCATCTCCATCGACTGCAGGGACATGTAGACACACGGGGTCAAAGCAGCTTATCAGTCAGCACTGATGGGAAACTACACAGTGAGGGATGGACGGAGGAGACCAGAGGTTTACGTAAACACGAGAATGGGTCCGCACACACACGAGAGAGAATGTGCCCAGTTTATGTTCATCAAAGCAAATTAGGTAGATTGAAGCAGCATCGATCAATGAAGAGGAGGAAGAGGAGGAGGAAGAGGAGGAGGAAGAGTTTTACTTGAACAGAAATAACACAGTGAACAAGCGAAGTTAAATCGGAATTGCTGGTATTACAGCCGCCCAGGTAAATAAGAGTAATTATACACAGAGTACATAAGAGTAATTATACACAGAAGACAAAATGTACAGTAGTTATTCTTATATACTTTACCACTGGGACAAATGCTTAACCATCTGTCCAATGTCTTAAAAATAGGAATATAGTTATGGTTTTATTCATTTGTTTTACAGGACCCCGCTTTATTATCCAAAAAGGGCTTTTAAATAGATGTATAGTTACTGTTCCATTTGAATTTTGTGATTTGTACCAGTGATAAATAGACTTGATGATTACAAATTGGTGTTTTGACCTTTTATGAGCTTGCATAAGCAGCGGCGTCGGACATGATGATGTGCACCAGCTGTGTGTCCATCAAGTGAACCGGGCCCCACTGTTTCGTCCGGTCCTGGAATCAAACTACCGTCTTCCGCCAAAGCCCCAATTAGCTACAGTACGTCCTTAGCAGTTTTCTCACATTCCTGCCTCCTCGTATGAGCCGAAATCAATAACTCATCCCATAAATTGCACCGACGTGTACAATAGAGTCTTGTGTGCGGGGTTTAGCACCATCCCCCGGGTGTTCGGCTCATCCATTAAATTACAAGTAGGGGAAGTGTTCGGGGAGAAAACAGGACGGGAGATAAGGAGAACATGATGGGGAGAAAATGTTGCGGGCACATTTCATTTATACGTTACTTAAATGAAAGGGTGCATTAGATAAATTAAAGGAGCATGGGAGATAGTGATAAGCGAGCGACAAGAGGGAGGGAGAGCGTTTCCCGAGGATCATTACAGAGAAGAGAGAACAGGCGCTCATTAGCGTGTGTGGGGGGGGGGGGGGGAGTCCCAGTCCTCTGATGAATGTTCCCGAGGATTCACCGAGAGAACAACGGCTTTACGAGCGACGCAAGACGATAGCCGGGAACAAAACTTATACTGTAAGACCATTTCTAAAAACTTTGGGCTTTTTTTTTTTTAAATTTTTTTTATACACTTACAGAAAATACACAGTGGACCAGGAGAGGTCCTTTCTCCAAGGCCCAGTCAATCCATCAGAGGCAGAAGTGTGCCGCGGGACGGGGCAGTGCCAGTCACCTTGGACACGGGGGTGTAGGCCAGTTTCACGGCACGCTGGACAGTAATGCTCCTCCCTCGCTAGAGGTCAACAACTCGGCTCACTCAATCACATGCGCAGGCACGACTGCACACACACACACGCACACACACACACACACACACACACACAGATACACTCTGGCCAGCCGTCATCGCGCTCACCTTTACATTCGGAGGCAGGAGCGAAGGAGCAATATCAAGGGTGGGAATGGGAAAATCACCTCAGCGGGCCGCGGTGAGTTTCTGCATACAGTCCGCAATCTAATCACACGGTGTCGAGCCACGTCTCACTGTAATCTTCTCCACCACCCCGCCACCCCACCCCCACCCCACCCCACCGCCCCCCCGTGCACCGCAGTGACTTTGCCTTCGCCGTTGCTAAATATTGTGACCCACATTACTGCAGTGTAATCCATTCTTAGATTATGATGTGCAAAGCCAGCCAAGCGGGGCGCTTTAATCAAAGCAAGTGATCCATTTCCTGCACCATCCATCTGATACGCCAGCAAATCACGCTTCATCAATCCCCCCCCACCCCAACCCACCCCACCCCACCCAAAACACGCCAGGAAATGGTAAATGTGGTGATGAAGAGAAATAAAGCCGGCGTCAAAGCTGTTTCAGGAACAAACTCGGAGGTTTGGGGTTTTACGACTCGGACCAGATGCTAAAGTTCAAGTCTCAGATGTGAACTGTTCAAACTTTTGTATCAAGAGAAATATGAAAAGGCCGAACACACATGATGTCAGTTTTCTTCTTGCAGCAGCAGAGATATGTTTTGTGCAGCAGGTCTCTGACGCCCACGTTCTCACTCCCACGTGGTGGAGCTTTGGAAGAAGGGTCAGAAAAGACCAAATCGCAAAACACAGAAGTTAAGCTTTAAGGTGAGCGTTTCTCTCCATCCCACGATCGAGGACATCAGATCTGTGTTTGAGAAAGTCACGAGGACAGAAGGGCTCAGATGAAGAAACGCAGGCGATGCATTGGTTTGAGGTCAGAGAGGAATTGCGTAACCGCATCAAAATGCTGCTGTCAAAATGTCAGTCCGCTCAGCAGTGAAAACGCAGCCGCCCTGAAACCAACATCGACTCAATGAGAGATATAAAAAAATCAACCTTTGAGTTAAACGTTCGGTAAAATGTCTTGTTAAAAACCAATGAGCTGGAATCGCCCCAGGATTTGGTTGTTACGTCTGTTTCTAGGTCCAAACTCTGATATTTTCATGACCACCATCGTGATCTTTGGTCCGTGATCCCAGTCTGCGATCCACCATCGTGATCTTTGGTCCGTGATCCCAGTCTGCGATCCACCATCGTGATCTTTGGTCCGTGATCCCAGTCTGCGATCCACCATCGTGATCTTTGGTCCGTGATCCCAGTCTGCGATCCACCATCGTGATCTTTGGTCCGTGATCCCAGTCTGCGATCCACCATCGTGATCTTTGGTCCGTGATCCCAGTCTGCGATCCACCATCGTGATCTTTGGTCCGTGATCCCAGTCTGCGATCCACCATCGTGATCTTTGGTCCATGATCCCAGTCTGCGATCCACCATCGTGATCTTTGGTCCATGATCCCAGTCTGCGATCCACCATCGTGATCTTTGGTCCGTGATCCCAGTCTGCGATCCACCATCGTGATCTTTGGTCCATGATCCCAGTCTGCGATCCACCATCGTGATCTTTGGTCCATGATCCCAGTCTGCGATCCCCCATCGTGATCCAGGATGTGGCCGCACACGATGTGCAATTAAAACTTATGGGGACGTAACTCAACCGTTTCATTAGTGCAGACGATACCTTTCAGGATTTATTCTGCTCAAAACATTGGAAACTTTATTGAAAGCCATTCACATTTTTCCCCTTTCAAAGACATTTCTTTTGGAAAGAGAATTTACCCGACTTTGTCAGATGTCATTAAATTCAATTCAATTTCCATTGGCTTAGCGTTGAAGAGCCAAGGTTGAGGCTTTTGGAAATGAAGGTCGACGACTGACTGAAGGGCCCGAAATGCTGGTGAGCTCGGGGAATCGAGTGCAGAGAGACGCTGCCGCCAGCAGCAGCGGCAGCCGGGCAGCCGGGAGCTGGAAGTAAACAGGCCGAGTCTTTACTGGAGCTTAAGAGGGTCGTACACAGGTAAGCTGTCCAAACAGGGCAGACAGGGGGCAGGCAGGAGTCCAGAAACCAACGAGGGAACAAACTGAGGTAAACAACACGGAGTCAAAAAGGCAAAAAGGGTGAAGAGGGGGGGATGTGAGGAAAACACACACAAGACAGAAGTATTTCAAAAATAAAACTGGAGAGACGTGATACTCACAGCTCCTCATCCCTGATGGGAAATCTGGCCCATCATAAACAAATATCTGCAAACTGATCAGAACATAATTAATCACGATTACAGCATCTCCACGTCTGTTCTCAATTAATTCATCATTATCGACATTGTCGCCCCGTGATTCATTAACCGGGTATTGTTCTGGAATTATCTGCGACCGTCTCCGTGAACAGAGGAAGAAGGAAAAACACACAGGGAGTCAAAATTTTTAAAACAGCACAACAGGAGGAAAAATAAGCCGCAGTGTCGTCTGGTCATGTTTGTAGCGTTCAGTCCTCACCGGTAAATCTGCCGGCTATAAATACACTTTAACACCAACACGCTACCTGCCCCCCTTCAGCAAACACACACACATGAACACATCAGCAGCTTCTGTCCTTGAACACCCAGTTCCTCGGAGATAAGGCACAGTCGGGTCTCTCCGAAGAAAGAAAAAGATTAGGAGCCTTGGATGCCTGCTGTCATGAAGTCACATATCTGGAGTTCTCTATGGATTGTAACATGCACAGTATTGAGATAGAGAATCAACATTCAGAGCTTCATTACGGCAAATTGTACTAAATAAATGTAATTAATGTAGTATAATAATCCCTTTTTTGCATCAAGCCAACCCAAACAAAAGCTCATTGGTTAATCTTGATCCCAACCAACCTTATCCTTTAAAATCTACTTAATAATACTTTATCTTTACCCCTTTTGAAAATACTGAGCTGAGCAGAGCTTCAGTTCTAACCCTAACCAATCCTCCCCCTGGGAAATCTGTGTGAAATGATTTCACAAATAAAACTCCAGAATTTCTTGGCGTGTTCCACCCATCCACCAAGTTTCGTGGAAATCCGTCGACTAGTTTCTAGTTTGTTTCCTGCCGACGAACTAAGAAACTGGGACAGAGGTGAAACGTAAACCTCATGGCAGAAGTAACTCCGTGTTGTTTACAGTATCGTGAGGTATTTGTACACTTGACCCCCGAACGATGAAGGTTATTATATCACTTTTCTACCTCGTAAAACAAACAGCAAAGACTCGAAGGCACTCGGTGGAACGCATTCCTCCGCCAAGGCCCCAAAACACAATGACCTGTTGCAATAATGTCATTTTACAATTTCACAGCCGCTGCACAAAACACAAGTAACACACACGAGTATCACTATTTTCCTGTTTAATCCTTATTTGCGTTTCCATTTGAGGACAAAGCAAAGTAAGACTTTCATTTTACGGTCTGACCGGTACCACACAACACCATTACAAGTTTGGTGGTAATGTGTTTGGTAATTTATTTATAACCCAGCTGACAAACGAACCAATGGACAGAGGTGGACACAGAAACAACGAAGGGCTAGTATTGCTCTTATATTGTAAATATCCTCCCCCCTCCATCCAAGAGCTTTACAGCAGCTGCAGCCTCGGCCTTCACCCTGTTGCGTCTCTCATCTGGAGCAGCCTCTTCCTCCTCCTCCTCCTCCTCCTCCTCCTCCTCCTTTTATATTTCATCCCTTTACTGAGTAAAGTCTGTCCTTGTTCTGTTGGGGGGGTTTTTCCAATAAAAAAGGCACGAATCCATAAGCCCTGTATGGTCTGGATCCAGCAAGGTGCCGTCCACAGACAGATTATATGGTGATAACAGGGTCAGGCTGGATGAGACCAGGGAGGAAAACAATAAAGGGGAAGAGGCCCTGCTATTGATTGGGCTCCTGTTCCATTGAGCCTCTCCAGGAGCTTGTTAGTGCTGCGTTTATATCACAGATACGCGTCTGTCTCGTTTCTCCTCGAGCACAAATGGGGTCAGATCATCTTCCACTTAGCCATTTCTTTGATTTGCACCTGACTGTGGGAAGATGTGATATTTAAAAAGTACGTCAATAGAAGCTGTTGCTCACGAATTCAAAAACATATTTTGAAAATACCCTTTTTTTAAATCTCTAATAGACAAATGACTGCGTGATGTGCTCGTCAAAAGCTTAATTGATCAATTAGTACATTAAGTCCACAAATAAATAATCATGTAATTTATGAAAGAACATGATCCCCGGTGTGTCCCATCAGTATTTTTAGTTTTGTTTTTGTTCCCCTCTCACAACCTCCGAATATAATATGATTATGCACAGTTAAGTTTAATGAAATGCATTTTGCAAGGAACATAATTCCAACAGGATTATGTTAAATATTGAATGTGTCTGCAGACTTTTTGCTGTCTGCGTGTTTTATTTGTTTTCCTGGCAATTTAGGCACGATTAAAAAAAAATATATATAATTGAATTCTGGAAAAGGTCTCGCTTGAAGCAGAACAGAAGAGACCTTGACTTTTTTCAATTATAAACCAAAACCACACACTTGACTGCAGCCGTGGTGTTGAAACCCGACTTGAGTTCTGTGTGGCAGCCTTTAAATGCAGTCGGTGCAGGTAGCGACTGACTGACACGTCTCTGCCCCTCTGGGCTCACTAGCTGCATGCGCTCAATGCTGAAACCGCTCAGTACTGACAGAACCCCTATAAACCTTTATACTCGCTTCGACTCGGCCGCCGCTCCAGCTCTCATGCATGTACCCGCTGCCCTCAACACTTCCTGGAGAATCAGAATCAGGCCAAACTCCGGCCCAGGAATGCAGAGCAGCGCGGGTTCGGAGCGCCGGTGCTCGCCGACTTCGTTCATGTACCTCGGTCACAGTGGAGCCGGCGCCTAGCGGCCTGTGGATATTACTCCTGACTCCGCTGCCTGTGGACTTTGAAGTAAGTCGCCACTGCAGCTGCAAGACTTTTCACTGCTTCCTGGAGATATTTATTCAAAAATTTTGACTCATCAACTTCAGTGGCAGCCACAAATCTGCTCAACGTATCGTGCAAATAGGAGCAAATTGTGCATTCTCATTTAATCCATGTCTACATGCATGTAAACACACACATGTATATATCCGTTCGTTCAAGTAAAACCTCGTTTGACTTTGAAGATCTGTCTTTTCCAGGCACAGAAATACTGAAAGGTGCACGAGAGAAATCCCACCAGATGTTTCACAGCTTCAGATTTGAGGAGCGTTTGGTTTAATTTGCACTCACCCTCCTCCGACCTTCACGTCAGAGTGCCCCGTGCACTAAATGGCACTCAGTGCACTTTACTTTAAAGCTCAATGCATTTGGAAGTGCAAACTCTGAATATGGGGAAAAATAAGATTATAAGAAATAAGAATGTATTTTTGTGTAGTTTTTTTGCAGCCGACTCGGGGGAATCACAGATGTTTTTTTCAGGTTATGAGATATTTTTGTTCAGACGTTTATTGTACTGTTGCATCAGCGCAGTACAAGACGCTCGCTGCAGATGTTTCATATAATAAACTCTGAGTTTATAAGATCTCCTAGAAACAGCGGGGGGTCCCTGCATCGGTCTGGAATGGAGGTGAGTCTTAAATCCACAGAAGGTTTAGATGTTGTAACGTTCCACCTCCAGCAGCTGGATTCTAACCTGCTGCTCTCGCCGGGCTCGGGCTCGGAGCTCACCGGCCCACCCAGCCGGCAGAAGTGGGGTTCCAGCCGAGATCAACAGGGGGGGGGCGACCACCCCGGACGCCGACGGAAGTTCAATCCCAACCTCGCTCACTTTCCGTGCATTGCAACACTTGAAGCTGCGACATCAGAAACAGATAGAGTTCACCGTCGGCAAACTGAGCGTCCGGGCAACGGAGACTTGACCCCTTTTTATATTTGGAAAATCTCGTCTTGATCTTCAAAGGATCCACGTCCCCCTTTTTGGAGATTAGCTTTTTTCTGTTTTTTTGGTCTTTTAGATTAAATGGAAATTATTTAAATGTAGGAAACGATGTCGGTTGATGAAGTCTCATGGCAACTCGGATGAATTCAGTAAGAAAGGTCGTTTTAACCACTAAGCCACTCGCTAAGAACCGGTCTTCGCTTTGATCCCTTTGATTTTTGGCGAACGTCCGTCACTGTGACGCCAATGCTAATTACTAATTTAATGGCCCGGGACACTTTATGGTCAGTGACAGTTAAATCCCATCAGAGGTGTTAAACCTGAAAGGAGGAAACACATTTCAAAGTGTCCGTACTGTATTTTTTTAGTAGATCTTGGATCTGAAGGGATTTGATGTTCGCTCTGAGGACGACAATCAACGAGGAAGAAAAAATCTAAATGAGTCTGGGTTACAAAAAAAAAGACTTTTTTTTCTCCAGCTCCCTCAAAGGAGTCCCACTGAGCTCCGTATATCAATGTGGGCTTTTCAGCAATATGGAAAGATAAAAGTCAGCCTCCGAATTTCACAGGAATTACTGGCCCCCCCCCAAAAATAAAGAGCCCTATAATTGCCATGGAAACCAGGAGTAGAAGAAGAAAGCTCTTTTTACTTTGCAGTGCAGCGGCGCTCCACCCTTCTTGTTTGAACCTCGCACTCCTCCACCTGCAGGTCGCGCAGCCAAACGCTCCTCCACCCACCGGGGACGAGGCCAACGTGGAAAATCGAGCTTCTTTTCCGCGGCTGCGATTCACCTCTCGACTTGTTTAAAGAGGAACCAGAACGCCCGGGGGAACAGGAAGTGAGTTATTCTGTAATTGTACACTTTTTTTTTTTTCTTTATCGCCCTGTATGTGCTGCACATTACGCCGTAAACGTCTCCTCCGTTATTTCCCCCCGGAGAAAGTACTGCTCGTGTATTTAACCCACTGGAGATTCTATTTGAGGGAAGTATCTGTCAAGCAATTCGGCGAGAGCGGCGGCGTTTTGATGCGTTCAATTTTCCACCGGCATCTCCTGAGTTGGAAGACCTGATTCTTTACCAACAGCTTCTTTATTTATCTTTTTGGCAGGCGGGGGAAGTCGGGTCAAGGTGTTCCATTAAATGGCAGCAATTTAGAAAAGTGGATTGAGCCTGGCTTCCTGATGGCCCCCGCATGGCAGGAGAGAGCGCCACGGGGAAAGTGTTTCAGACGGAGATACTTGCTCTGCGGGGGTCACCTTCGCCTCCAACCTCATTCTGAGGAGTGAATGGTGCCAAAAAAATAAATAAAAAATTCCGGTCCTCTCTCTCTAGAGGACTGTGTTGCTTCATGCTAGAGTCAGAATATTATGATGTGGAATAAATCATAAGTGAACCTCTAATTCCAAACGTTCCCTCTATGCAGGTATTACAACCACGTTTAATTCTGTTCCCTGGATCGACTACACAAGGAAGACTTTTTAAAATTATTTTTATATAGATCGTATACTGTGAAGCGTATATAGAGGGTGTTTATTTCAGAATATCAAACCAGGGGCATCATCGAACTTCAGGTCGCAGCCAAACTTCTTCTTCTGCCGAGACGAGAGGAACTGAAGAGGATTACTGGAGATCAGACTCCTTGTTTTTCAGCTTCTCTCCCCCTCCTCCTCCCACGTGCCCCCGTTTGAAGCCTTTTTTTTTAAAGAAATTGATTTGTTGTTTTTCTGTTTTTTACGCATGATTTTCCAAAACATTCACTGAAAGGAAAGGAAAATAAAATACCCGGAAAACATGAAAACAAGACGACGGTAAGGATCGACTTTTGACTTAAATAACTTTATTTTTGCAGGGAAATCGAGCGTCACAGTTCACACGTGTGGGGAAAAGGACAAAAGAGGCAATCAGTGACTCTTAAGCAGCGTCTGTCTCGTCGAGGGGTCGGAGTTCAGTAAAGAGCTGGACCCGGCTGGACCCGCGCTCCCGAGACAGTTTCCCAGTGAAATATAATTAGAGCTCCCTGTGTCGTCCCGGGTCCTGACCTCTGAGAGCTCGTGAGGACAAAGCCGGTGATTGTTTTATACAGAAAACACAGACGGACGCTGAAAATGAAAAGAGAAAATAAGGTGTTTGGGGGGGGGGGGGGGGGGGAAACTGCCTCAACCCGACTGTTTACCGCTGCGATCTTAAGAGGCCGGACCTCGGTCATCCATCAAAGTGAAATCCGTGCGAAGTTAAGGCTTTTAATGAATTCCGTACAGTCGGAATCCGGCGCTTTGTCCAATTAATTGAGAGCCGTCAAAAGAGACTCAATTAATCACCGCCGCTCCGCACCGCTGCGAGAGTGAATAGAAACCTAATTGTATAAGTGGGATTATGGAAGTCGAGGTAATATTAAAATCAATAACAGAGACGAGGGAGGGGAAAACACCAACAAAGCAAAAAATACTCTGATGTCCAGCTTCCACGGACTCCAAAGAATCATCGGACCTTGGAGCGCATAATTCAAACTGGGGGGGGGGGATTATTTCCTGCGTGTTGTTCTGGTTGAGATATACAGTCCAGGGGGCGCAGGGGTCAACGTCGTTTTCTTTTTTAACTACCATCTTGGGAGAGTGGGGGGGGAGGGGGGGAGTGGGCTGAGGCCAGAGCAGAGCGTGCAGGGCAGTCATCCCCCCCCGCCATCATGGAGGTTGGTGCCATTTACCGATAGCAGCTGCCAGTTTGAGGATGCAGGGGAAGAAAATACGCCTCCGACCACGAGGAAATGGCCTCCTCTCGCCTCGTGCTCAGAGCGCCCGGGATGAACGAGTGCGGCATAATCACAGATTGGCCCCCTGAGTAATATCTCCATCGCCGCCCGGGCAGTGGATGAAGTTGGGGCGGTTTATTGCGAGACCTTATAATTGCGCTCTCTGACGGCAGCATTTGTAGTTAATCACGCGGCAGAGTTAATGCAGAGGTGTGCGGGTTTATGATAAATCGGATAACCATACGGCCCCGCATTGCATAAATGCAGTTAAAGTATGTATAGGGGGGGCCCCCCGCGGATATAAATGATGGCTCGGTAAATTAGGAGAGGTGCCGTGTCACGCTGAGAGGTTGCACGCCGTACAGCGGGCAGTGAATCCTCCCTCACGCCGGAGACACACCTGCAATCCATCTGATTTAACAGAGGCTGACGGGCGAGAGGAGACGAGCGTGAGGCCTGGAAAACAGGGGGGAGCTGGTAGGAAGGGGGCGGGGGGGGGGGGGGGAGGTGTCAGATAGGCGGAGAGATAAAGGGAGATTGAGTGAAAGAGGGTCGTCTTGGAAGATGGCCGACAGCTTTCTTGTACGTGAGAGAGGAAGTCAGTGGAGCAGAGGAGCCGTGGAGCCCTCCCCTGCTCCGAGCTGACACCTCCTCACAGAACGGTCATCCTCCTCCCCTCCTCCTCCTCCACAGTCTGCCGGGCTAACCGGCTGTCAGTCACAGACGTCTTCTTCAACAGCCACTCGTTACTGGTGGAGGTGTTTGCAGAGACACCCCCCCCCCCCCCCCCCCTTCACCAGCACGACAAATAAGTAATTCAAATCTAAATAAAACCTCTTTCTTTCACTTTTTGACTCCAATCATCTTCTGTAACTCGCTGCACTTAAATCGGTTAAAGAAACGGTTCAAAGAGTCGCTTCCAGCTCAGAGACACCATCACATTCTTCTGATCCCGTTAATTTTCCAACTGATTATAAACATTTTACTCATTACTATCAAAGCTCCGAGGTCCCTCTGCTCCAGATTATGCACATTTGACCTTTTTACTATCTTGTGTGTTGTTCGCCCCCTCGCTCCCCGAGATATTTCTGAGATATCTCTCCTGTCGCCGTTCCAAGATCTGGACACAAAGGTTAAAGAGAGAGAGAGAGCCGCTGCTGGTTGGGCTCCGGAACCGTGGGATGATTTGCCTCAGGATATCAGATTTTTTATTTTTAAAAATCTCATGGTGATGAAGGCTGGTACGTTCCTGTGGGTCTCATCCAGGGGTCGGGTGTAGATAGAACAAAGTTTACATGCGGTGATTCTTAATTTAGCTTCAAACTTCAAGTGCAAGAGGTCCATTGTACAGTGCGCCATAATGGGAACGACTGCATGTGACGAACATGTGATGAAGTAATGAGAGATCGTGTCACTTCCATCAGCCTCGGAGCTTTACTTGCAGCTCTTAGATCTATTCAGGAAACCTTTCATACAGACGCACCGTACTGGGCCACATGTGCCACGTATCGGTTTGACGTGATGGTTAAATGTCGTGTAATTGAAGTGACGTGCTTCACATTTCTGGAAGCAGAAGTGAGACGTAAGTGATGTGATAATTATCCTGGATGTAGATGCAAAGGAAAGAAAGAACTGGACAAAGCTTTTTTTTAAAACCGTCAAAATGATGGTTACTATTGATGGATGTGAGCTGCTTTGTCCTTCTTTTATTCAGAGAATCTTTTTAAAATGTCTGATTTGTTTCCAGTTGAAAAACACATATATGTCCTGTCATGTCGATTCCTTGAGTTGATACTTAAGAGGAGCTGGGTTTCTGTCTCCTCCACAAAGAGCTGTAAACATGAAGACCCACAGACTGACAGGACACTGATGTGTTCCTGCATCGTAACGTTGGACCAACGAGGGCAAATCAGATTCCTCTTATGGGACTTTTTTTAATGTTCTTTAATGTCCGGAAAAAGCTTCTGGAAGAAATGACATTTGCAGACGGGATTATGGGAAAGTAAAAGCTACTGATGGATCAGCGGAGACAGGATTCGGACAAAGGCATCACGGCAACATTGCGTTGACTCAATGGGAAGAAGTGAAGGCGTGTCGTCCGTGCAGTTCACGGTTTGTCGAGCAAGGAAAGCAAATATTAAGCTTTCATACTTCATACATCTGACTTTTTAGTTTAGTCTGAACCAAAATAAGAGGTGTGAAACGGTGCCTCAGACCACAGAGGGGCTCTCTGTCTGGATGAAACTGAACCGAGGTTTTGGATCGGTTTGAAACCACTGTTTGGGATAGTTTAGAGTTTCAGACCAATTAAAGACAAGTATTAAACAACAGGAGAAGAAGAAGAAGGGGAAGCAGCGCAGCCCTCTCTTCACCTTTGATAATATAAAGTTAGAACGACGAGGACATAATGATATCTCAGGAGGTAAGAACATTAACAAACTGTTAAAGAAGCTGTTTATTGACTAACTTCGTCCCTAAATCGCACTTGTCACCAGAACTAACCCAACGTTCGACTTTCAGGTGTGAAAAAACGCCTTCAGTCGATCTTCTGAGTCTCATTTCGAGATAATAACCTCGATCTTACATTTTTTTAATTGCGTCAAACGATATTTAACTCAGCATCCGACCCCTTTTGCTGAGACGCTTAGTCATCGTGTTGTCCACAGCACAGAGCCAGACTCGCCCACCAGCCCGGGAAAGTCCGCATGCTGGATCAACCATGAGCAATCTGTCCGCTCGCCGACGGACGCCTTGTCCCCTGCAGTTGCGTCACCTCGGTATCTGACATGAAATCTGGGAAATCTGGCCGTCTGGATTATGGTTACACAACAGCCCACAGGGCATTTTTAATGACAGCCTGGTTGCTCCCAATTAAATTACACAACTGAAAACACTGTGGGTTGCAATTCAGTCAAGCTTTCTCTTTTTTCTCTGAATTTCAGATTTTAATCTTTATTCAGAAGGACAACGAAGCCATGCGACCACCGGCATTAGAAGTTTTTAAAAGAGATCATTTCCTGTATAATAGAGTTAATAGGCTCCGGTAATATAAAAGTATTTATCGGTGCCACATAACTCAAATTATTCAATAACGTTTGGGGGCCATCGAGGTCGTTAAATCCTGTGCAGCAAATACAAATATTAAAATAGTGAGTTCCTTCATTCCGAGCAGGTGTCAGTGTCTTTTCAATTTTAATTTGCAGAGTTTAGAAAAACCCGCTCGAGATTCATCACACTTGACATTCGGCTCACGTTAATTTCATTTTCGTGAAAACTGGCTCGGCCGGTGGCATGTGGTGAGGTCAGGGCTGAACAGGCTTTTCAGGGAAATGCAAAAAAAAAAACATTAAACAGGAGAGTTCATGTTAAAATACACAACTTCTGTATAGATTTAGTTTTTTTTTGTTGGTGGAAATCTCAGCCGTCATAGACAGCGTTCATTCCTTTTAACATGCCTGGTGGTAGACAGACAGAAGCACGCGTCAGTTAGCATTAGCATCCGTGTGCGTGATCAGATCTCACTTCCCCAGCGCTATATTCAGATGCACACATACGTCATGTTTGCTAGGCCCATAGGCGCTGGTGTCTTTAGTTAGACTGTGACAAGACAGGTCTGTTGTTGCTCTGTGTCACACAGACACACACACACACACACAGAGAGGGAACATGCAAAGAGAGACTGAGTACAGCTTTGCATTGAATTTTACTTATTTTAAATAGAAAAATCTACATTTGACAGTCAGTGTTGATAATATGAAAACATCGTGAAACCCTAAAAACATTTTTTCGGTTCATAAAGCCGAGCAGAAGACGTCAGGAGGGTGATGTTAACGTTTCCTTGTTTGCAGATCTTAATTTGGTGAGACAACAAGCACCGGTGTCTGTGATGCAGTGAATATGATTCAAGCAATCAAAATTGAAGCAATTTTTCTGTCATAATTTTCCCACTTTGATTTCAGAGAAGTTAGATATTGTTGTTGTTTTCTTATGACACTACTGCAGCAGACAGTATAATGTCCTATATGAACACACCTCTTCCTACATTGCTGGAGGATTGACCTTTCCCATCATTTTTTTTTACGTGCAGGAATTTGCATAAACAAACACATAATTGCTCCGTCTGTGGTTTGACTCCCATGCTCCCAGTTCCTGAGAAGAAACAGGTTGATATTGAACTGGAATAAGCAAATAGGTCGTCATATTACTGATATTGTATATTATGTTAATAGATCGACAAACTGGTCGCAATTAAACCTCCTACAGAACATATTCCTGTGTAGCTCTATATATATGTTGTGTTATGTAAAACTGAACCATACAACTCAAGAGAAAATCAAGCCCGAACCACCTGGGAGGGTTTAAAAAAAGATTTTGCTTTCATGAACCAATTTCAATGCAAATGGCAAAAAAAATAAAATAAACTGTGTTGAGTTTCATCTCGTTTGTTTGCAGGTATGTGACGGATTTACATGTATTTATAAAACTATGCCTGTTTGCTTTGTGGCCAAAAGTGCATTTGCATACATTTTGTAGAAATTATGCAGCTGGTACTCGTAAAAACTCATCGGTGACACGGTTCATTTTCAAATCTGCGGTGACGGGGGGGGGGGGGGGAGGAATCATTGCATTTAACGGTGTTCGCTGTTATCGCGTCCAGGCCCCTCGCTCGTGTGCCCAAATTTGCGGCTTGCATATGTATTTGTGAAAATGTCTTCGCGTGAATGCAAAAAGCTGTTTTGGCCTGTCAACCTACACCTTTCCTCCTCTCCTCCTGTCATTTCTTCAGGCGTGCAGGCGCTGGAGCGTGAAGGCGAGCACCGCTTCCCTCCTCGTTGTGGATGCCAGTCGTCTCCTCGCGGTGTCCTGCGGGCACAGCAGCAGCAGCAGCAGCCCGACAGATGCCAAGGAGAGGGGCCAGAGGAAGACATCGAACTTATGGCAACAACGGTGGCGACAAATTTGAGGATTCAGGCGCACGTCGGCCCATCGGAATCACTCCATCACTTACTTTAACAGCGTTATGGTGGTGGTGGTGGTGGGGGGGGGGGCTGTATGTCCCTGTCTGCATGAGCAGGCAAGAAAGAGACGGAGAGAAAACATCAGTGACAAAGAGAAACCGAGGGGGCGAGGCAGGAGTTAGTGCCAGTACCCACAGAGGGAAAAGGATTCCAGTATTCTCCGTCTTATTTTTTTTATCGTACTACTCCCCCCCCCCCCCCCCCCCCTTGGAGGGATGGAATAACTAATAAATGTAGGCATGAATCTCCGGGCTGATCTATTTGGGCGTGATGAGCCAGAGAAAAAGGAGAATCACAGCTGCAGTATGCACTTTGATAAGGAATCCAAAAGGAATAATGAAGTGCCAGAAATCAGCTGGATGCTTGCATGTCCAGGGGGGGGGGGGGGGGCACATTTAACAGGACAATAAAACATGTATCATTTCTTTTTCATGACGCTGTAATTCATAGTTGATATTTCTATGAAAAATACATTAAAAAAACACACACCATTTGTGGTAGAGTGAGGCTGCATGTCTGTGCAGTGGGGGGGGCAATTTATTTCCCTCTTCTTCCAGGGGGCTCCATCTTCATGCACATGAAGATGAATAGGGCCCCGATTCCCTCCGAGCTGAGTCAGGATGCCGTCTTGACCCCGGCCCCGACATCAAAAGCGTTTCTGGGTTGGTCAGGTGAATTCAAAGATTTGGACAATGGCACTTTAATACGCCGGAGCCGAAGTGAGTTTAATCTACAGACGCTGTATATGTGCCGGACGGGGGAGCGCCTCAAAGACACAGACACGGAAAAAGACGAGAGTCAAACACGATTACGCTTCCATCTTTTCTTTACCTCTCCTCCTCCCCCTCTCGTCTCTTTTCTCGCCACCTGCTGTAGAAGTTGGAGATTAAGGCGCCTCCAGGCGTTATTTGGACAGAATATGCTTTTACTCGACCCCCCCCCCCCCCTCGCCGACATTATCTCAAGACTCCACAGACCCAGACGGAGATAATAGCGCAAGCAGGGGATTATGTTTATTTCCACGGTGCCAGATATCCAAGAGATATTTCCCAGTAGATCGTCCACACGTCCGTCTGCTCCTCTCCCGGCTCTCGGAGGGATCGGCCTAACGCGCCAAAGCAACGATTCTGCAGCGTCTCTGTTTTTTTTCCCTCGTACTTCAGGCTCTCTCACGTCTCATTCCAAAACAAACCTGAGAGCTGAGCGGCGCGCGGAGGAGCCGGGGACTTTACCTGGCATAAGACTTTAATCACTACAAAACAGAAACGGTCCGATTCAATCAGTCCAGCAGAGGAGAGGCCGCACCATAAAATGCGAGATAGAGGCAACGTTTGAATCTCGGTAGAGAGGCTAAATCTTAAATTAGACAGGATTTAATCTGGGTTTAATTTAAATCTAAATAACACAAACCTGTATTTAAACCCTAACTGAGGATGTGAATCTCCCAGTGGCACTGCACCTGACTTTGCAAAGATAGCAGCGTCGTTTAAAGCTCCAGAGGAAGGTCAAACTCTGGAGTTGGAGGATATTTCCTCGTTTAAAACACTGGTAGAAATTTGTGAAAAACACAGATTATGTCCTGTGATTTTCAGGCCTCAAGCCACTCTGTGGCTCACATTTCAATATTCGTCATTTCCCCCTAACCCTCATTTGACAGATGAAGATGCTGTTATAGTTTTTAGATTCGTGAGGCTGCTGTTTAATTGCTTTGACAAATTCACGTCATTCATATGTTTTGAATATGCGATGGTTAGAAACATTGCTGGGGAGAGGGATGTGTGGAACTTCCTACAGTGAGCTCCCCCCCCCCGTGGATGGATGGTTACATAACAGATATATTCTGATACATCAAATTCCAGCAGCGTTGACATTGTGGCTGAAAATTTTTTTAAATTTTTTATATGAAAAATTCCACTCGTTCACATTCAAAATGCATCTGAGCAGACAAACGATTGCAAAAGGCACATTTGCTGTTTTAAGCTGTGTGTGTGGGTGTGTGGTGTGTGTGTGGGGGGGGTGGATATACAGTATATTAGTGTTTCTTAAATATCACAGATATTACAAACAGGTTTTAAGAAGATGTAACGGATTGTGTGGACGTCACACTGGACATTAAATCATGGGCTGGTTTGCTTTCAGCCTTTAGTCCTGAGGTGACCTTATTGGTTTTTTCACTACTGAATGTGTGTGTTGGCCGGAGCAACAAGTCATTCGTGTGTGTGTGTGTTGTGTGTGTGTGTGTGTGTGTGTGTGTGTGTGTGTGTGTGTTTACCTTCCGTGCTTGTACAAATATGTGTTTATCATCCTTTCCTGAATTTTGCTCACAGAATTGTTCCCCGTGTGATTAAATTAATATTGACATTGGTGATAAAAGGATTGTCTTTCCAAGTAATTTCCATCTGCCCTTCGGCCGGTGAGGCAGAAAGCAGCCAACACGCCGGCTAATCCCCCCCCCGCCGCCGCCCCCCCGATCTCGCCGCAGAGTCCTGCTTGTTCAGGTGATGGCTTTATTTAGGCCAGCTGACACGGCTTAAACAGCGTGCTCCCAAACAGTACATAATAACCAGGTCGTTCCAAGGTGAGCGTCCCGGCCGTGGACGGTGGGAATCGTTGGGAAAGGGGAGGATACCGACGACCTCCGTGGCCCCAGGATCTCGTCCGTTTGCTCGGAGCAGCAGGGGCGTACGTGCGTACTGTTCTCAGCTCAGCCGTGGGTTCAATTCCAGTCATTTATTCATGCGGCACTTCATCAGGAATGACTCCGCGGCCGCCGCCCCGCTACTCGGAACGGGCTGATCAATAATCAATCAGAAATTTTGAAATCAGGCGAGACGCACGTGGCGAGACACGTGAAGAGGCTCTGCCCGCAGCATCACTGAGAGGAGGAAATAAATTGGAAGGGACCTTGGTTTAGCCGAGGTCATCTCTCATCCTGTCAAGTCGCCGGGCTGTAAGTTAGTGCATCGTCCTGAGTAACGGGCGTAACTGGACACTGTGTTTATGGGGAACTAGTTCAAATGGTTTCCTGTTGTCTTTAGGTGAAGGTTAAATCAGAAGACAATGGTTAAAGGTCTCATGTGGAGTTTCTGGATGCTGTAATGCTGCAGCAAGGAAAGCACACAAGAAGTAAACATGGAGGTAAACAATTTGCAGGATTTAAAATATATTGAATATTGACTTTGCAAATGTTTTGTGAGGAAGGGAATGTACTGGGCACATTTAAAGCTGCCGTAATCAATTATTTTGACAATAGCAAAGTCAGATGATTGGCAGGAAACAATTTGAAAGGGGACAGGAAGTCACACTCTGCTTCCTTCCTGTTTGCAGCAGTCTGCAGCATGAGCTAGAGTCCACTTTCTTTTCCTTTCCTTTCCTGATGGGTCCGGTTTTCGTGCCTTTGTTTTCCTGTCCGGTTTAGTTGAAAATCAACGTCAAAATGAATAAGTCCAAGGTTCTGGACCTGCTCACTGTATTTTCCAGACAGTGAATATAAATGTGAATGTCACCTGTGTCCTACAGCTCGTATTTATGTCTCACTGTTATTCAGAAGTAGTTCTTTGGACGTTGAGCTTGTGTATTGTGAATCTGCAGAGACAGAATCATAGAGGGGCAGTGAAGAAACGTCCATAGACACAATAAAGAGGACAAGCTGTGCAGATGGACGGTTGGTTGTAAGCAGAAGACAGACAAACACTCAGAGACACAGTCTGACAATGAGCTGGTGGCAATGGCTGCTTTCAACTACCGGCTGGAACCATGAGCGAGCCGTGAACAGGTGTGTGAGTGGGCAGCGAGGCTCCGGAGATAGACGGTGGACGAGGAGCAGGTGGAGCTGGCAGCCGCACGACCGGGACGGGGAGGGAAGTCTGGGGCGGATGGAGAGTGGCAGGAGACGGAGACAGGAATAGTAACCGCGAGGATGATACTGTAGATGCACAGGAAGGGAGTGGAGAACCCCCCCCGCTCTGTGGGTCGGGAGGTTAAAGACGGTGGATGTTGGGCTCATGTTCGGCCAATGTCCTGAAGCACAAGGCAAAATCAAAGATAACTGTTATATCTGCAAATGGGAAATTGCCGTATATATATTCTTTAAATCACTGACTTGAATACATGACGGCTCCCCCTGGGGGCCGGAGGGGCTGGAAAGTGTCGCTGTGGGAGGGACGACCTGACACTGACCTCACCTCGGAGAAGTGGAAGTAGATGATGGGTTAATTTATGACAAAGAGTCGATGCCTATATCTTTATTTTACTCTGAAGTTAAATTATGTCAGAGCTTGTTAAGAAAAAAATTTCCTGCTGAGACGACAGATTTATTTCTCTGCAAATAAGAAATTGGATCACGTTTGATATGAAACAACTGCAAATTAGCCTGAACCGTGACACTGAGATAAAAAAAAACATGATGCAGCAGCGAGAAAAACACCTGAAGGAAAAACATAGCATCTGAAGAAGTAGACACACACACGCACACACACACACACACACACACACACACACACACACACACACACACACACACACACACACACACACACACACACACGGCCGTGTAGAGTAAATATGCAAAGCAGCAAATTCGATGCTCCTGTTGTTTCCTGTTTCCAGTCCACTGTTCTAACCTCACTCTAGTTCTAGTTATTTCTGAGAGGAATATTTTTGTTCTCGTTAATTTCTCTCCTCTCTCGTTTATTTCCTGCCTCTGAATGTTTCAACATGGCCGACTGCTCAGATTATTGCTATCCATCATTTGTTTATATCCTCATTTGGAAAAGGAAAAAGTGGAGCCTGCTTCCATTATTGCAAATATAATTTCCTGCAAAAGGTTACACGAGGCCAGAGCCGGCTTTGACGCCGCCCTCCCTCTTCCTCCCTCGGCAACCGCGCACAGCGAGCCCTCGTCTTCGCGGCGTGATGTCGGCGGTCACGTGTCCCTCTGAGCGCGGCTCGCATGCTCCTTTCATCGCTCTGTCGTGTCAGAAAGGCCTCGCCGCCGAACAGCGAGCAGAGGCCGACGCTGCACACGCCGAGGCTCCTGTTGAGATGCGAGCGGTTCCACAGAAAGCTTCGCTCCTCCTCCGAACGCCAACTGTGATCAGTCTTTGCTTCAGAGCTCAAAGAGTGAGGCAGTCAGGAATCAAAAAAAAACACACACAAATGAAAATACTCCCTTTTGAAATCGCAGCGTACATAAATAGATTAATCCCAATCCATTGTTTGCCAGTTAGAAGCGTTCTTGCAATTACTTTAGAAAAAAAAAAAAACGGTGACAAAACTGGAACCTCGGAGGACAAACACAAAATGCTGCTTATTTTTAGACGATGTATTTATATCCGACTTCAAAAGCCAAATAATCATTGAGTAATATTTCGGGGGCGACTGTTTTTTGTTATTGCTTTGTGTTGTTAGTGTTTTTTGTCTCTTTAGCCGCTCTCTTGTGTTGGCACTGCCTTCCCGGGGGTTGTGTGTTTTCTCCTGTGTGTATTTGTGCCGTTCGTTAATGACACGGGAGACACAACGAAAACATCGGTTCGCTCCGGTGCTTCTGTCCCGGTGAATCAAATGTTATTCATGTCCCTTTTTTTTTTACAAAGAAACACAAAGTATATTTTGTATTAGACAGACATGGTCACTCAGTTCTGGCTTTTTTCCCCCCAAACTCTTCAAACTCATGTCTATATTTTTTTGTGCAGCTCCTCGTCTCTTTTCCATCGCTGCCATCTCTTATCGAAACCCAACGTCTAATGACTAAACTTTAAGGCCTTCGGTCTCACATAATTATTTGAGTGGATTTATTGCGAGTAGTTTCGTAATTATATAAGAGTCCTTTATGGCCAGCGTACATGAGTAAGTTCTCCCTGATATACCGTGATAGGGGGGAGAGATATGGATTGTCCTCAGCAAGCTACTGAATGAATCATACGTTAAGGCAAAGATATCCAACCGGCGCTTTGCAGAGTCTCCGAAGAGTATATCTGTCCTCATTATTCTGATATGATATTGCCCTAAGACAGATCAGACGGCAGATGCTAACTACTCCACTAAGCTTGAATAACCCCTAAAAATCTTTGCCCAGCCTTATTTCTCATGGCGCCGCTGATCATGTTTTTGCAGATATGTGCGTGACCGTCTAAGTATAGAAAGTCCTCTCGGTTTGGCTGGACGCCTGGAGGATCAACATTATCATTGTGGGCCAGCGAGGCGCTGCCCCGCAGCCCGGCTCCCAGAGGCTGCTTAATGAGAGGACGCAGAAAGGGGGGAAGAGGAACTGAAGCACCTGGAAGCCTGTTCTCCCCGAGTAGCCTATAGCAGAGAGACGCCCCGCGGTGAACGTGTTGACATGGCCACGGGGGCCTCTGCAGACAATGTCACGACCCGGCTCCGGCCCCCGGCAGGCCGGCAACATCGTTTATCCGACACGTTAGCCCCGTAGCTGCGGTTAGGCTGACTTAACACAAGATGACTCGGCAGCTAAGGCAGACTTCCCGGGGACACGTGGCTCATCTGAGAGGACACTGGCCTCTTAGCATCACATTTATTGTGTTGTTAACATGACAAGACACACGGCCACCTCTGGAATACAGCGTGACAGGTGTATGATGTTATTGTTCAGTATCAGGGCTGCGGTTTTCCTCGGGCTGTGTGGTTGGTGAAATGCTCTCCGCTCCGAGAGGCCAGGGGCCGGTGTTTATCTTCGGATTACTGCAACGTACATATGTGGTGTTCCGGCTCCATCGTGGTGCACAGCAGCTGCATGTCAGACGAGATGACCACGCAGAGAAACGTTTGGGTTGCGATGAAAGGAAAACGGCCTGGAAGTCGTCGGATGCGGCTTAATTTGGTGAAAACAACAGATAAAAGTATAAATAAAAAATGTTCAAATGTATTTTTATGTGCCGTCTGTAGCAATAGTCTGTCACTGTCATTTTTTTTATCTGACATTTCCTGTTTAATGGTATCACGTCGCAGACATAAATAGAAATGTTTGGGTTGAGGTTAAAATGGAGCAATGCAACAAGGGACAATAAAACTGAGACTTGTAAATATGACAATTTGTGATTAACAATAATGAAGTGTAAATAAATCAACCCAATTAGTAAGAGAAGTGTTTGAGGAGAAGTGTGATTCAAATAGATTGAGACCATCAGACATAACTATATGTAAACCGTAGCAGAGAAAAGTGAAAGACAAAGTAATAATAGAAATAACACGTGAATTTTAAAACGGTACAAAAATAAGTGCTTTCTTTTAGGGGTGAGTTCATTCCCTGATGACTCCCCCGCCCCCCCCACCCCCCCTGAGAAGTTGGAGTCAATCTCAGGCTTTGACACTAAAAGCATAAGCTCAAGATAAGTCCACATTTTTTTTTATGTTTCTTTAAAAACTATTTTCACACGCATTCCACTGACTTTCTATTTCTTTCTTTATAAAAAGCCTCACAGGAGCCACATTGCACATATGGTACAGAACTAAAAAAGGAAAATGAATCAAAAGGAATTTAGATCTGACCTGACTTCCACTCACACAATTTTTGCAAATTCAATGAAACGAATAACCGAGTGGAATCTCCAGCCATTCGGTTTCATTAGCAGGGAAAATGTTAACGGCTCCGGGAGCCCAGTCAGGTGAGTTCCACCGAGAGACCCTCCAGGCACGACGGCTGCACCAGTGTCCCACATTACAGGGTGAGTCAGTGCAGGGGCGGCTCCCGGTGAACGTGCGGGACTCTGAATGTTAAGCGAGGCATTGTGTGGAGAGAGAGCGAAGCCTGCGTGCTCAGCAAACCCGCCCTGAATAAATAAAGCTTAAAATAGAGGGAGGAAGACATGTGACGAAGGTCATGAGGCAGATTCCATGATCTTGCAAGTTCACATTATGCACCCACGCCCGCTCAAACACCACGCCGGCCCATTAAATGGAATTTAATATAAAGAAAGAAACAGTATTTCAGGGGCAGGAGCCAAGGCTGTGGCAGGACGGAGCCGCATTTCACAGAGTGCCGTGCAACTCCGTCAGGTGAACGTGACTGTTGGTGACAAGCGAAGATTGATGGAGTCTTTCTTTTCCCCCTGGCTCAGCAGTCTTTGATTTCCTCGGCACATGGGAGGGAGAAGGGGAGAGGGGAACAGCGGAGGAGTGATAGATAGGAATTCATGTCATTTACATCCCTGGGTCAGTCTATCACACGGGTGGCGCAGAGAGAGAGGGAGAGACGGTGGATACAGTTTTGAATAATAGAAAATATCCGTGTGTGTGTATATAACTGGCTCCTGTGAGGTTTTCTGTGAGTCCTGCTTTCTCAATTAGCATCTGGAAGCCTTTTGTCTGATGGAATGAAAGCGCTCACCTGACTGCGTGGTGCCTTTCAGTTTCCAAACGTTCGCTGGGAGGCAACGCGCGGAGACGATGATGTGGATTTGCAGCAGAAGTGCTTCTTATAATTGCTTCTGCGGGGACATTGATTGATACGGGCCTTCGGGGGGTCTGCAGGCCGCGCAGGGAAAATGGCGGCCATTGGAAATCATCGGCTCTTATTTGCATTACATGACACGTTTCGCTGGCTTCCACAATGAGCCCTTTTTATTTATGTTTCTGCTGCACCGCCATATGGTGGCATCGACTTCTGCTGGCCGCTCGCCCCCCCTGCGTCATGTATGTGTGCGTCCGAGGGACTCGAGGAGTTGGAGCTGTTTGAACTCCACACGCTGGGCTCGCTGTGAGGTCACAGCTGCCCGCGACTTCCCCCGTGACTCGCATACATAACGGCGGCATGGCGACAGCAAGATATTAAGAGTTATAGCTATTTCCCCACATCTGACATGAAAGGCACCGAGCAGACATCAATGAAAAATTTGCATTTTTTTTACAAATTCAACTTGCTATGTATGTAAGGTTAGCGCATCATTTCCTCATTTTAGATACACGTGGGACTTTTTACTTGATTCATCCTTGTTTTTATGATGTTAGTTATATATGTTTAGATGTTTTTAAAAACCCTTATTGGATCTTTATTCTTCTGCAGAGAAGCAAATAACTTCCTGCGTCGGTTTTATTCCTCAAATCTCTGCAGAAAAACCTCAAAAGTGAATTCATTTCAGTTTCCTTTACCCTGCATTAATCACAACTTCAATAATCTTCCCCTGCATTAATCATAACAACAACTCTCCGATTAATTTAGCTTCTGTTTTAAATGGCGGCGTAATAAAGTATCCTCTTTTAATTTCATCACGCTCTTCCTTCCGGCCGGTGCTTTGTGCTGCGGTCTCTTCTTCCAGTCTCTGCATTCCTCTTCTGTGTTCTCAGCTTTCAAGCCTTTACATTTTAAAATACCCCCCCCCCCCCCCCCCCCCTCTCCATTCTTTCCTTGAAGCTCCTTCACTCCAGAATCAAGTTGAGAGGAATATCATTCAATTGTGTGGGTTTTTTTTGTCTTCCCCTCCAGCCTTATTCTCACACTCTCACTTATTCTCTCTGGCTCTCTCTCCCTCTTTGTACACCCCCCCCCCCCTCCCCCCCCCCACCGTCCGACTCTCTCTTTTGAGTGACACGACTTTCAATCTCCGATGGGTTCTCTTCTCCGTCTCTGCCCTCCTCCCACTCGCACAGATCTTTGTGTCCTAAAAAGCAGCGATTGTGCGACTCACTGTTTCTCCTCCACACTGAACCCCCCCCCCGTCCACGCCGCTCACTGTCCAAACACAGGACACGTGTGCCGTCCAATCAAATGTCCATTTCCCCCTCGTGGTTTTCTTCCTTGCAGAATTGTCAGGTTCATATTTACACCGGCCAGACAATTACCACATTGCGCCGTGTTAAATGACGTGTGTGTGTGTCTGTACGGCAGAATCCTATAGCTCCCGCTGAAGCCCGGCTAATTCTATGTAAGCCTTTCAATTGGATCCGACAGGGAATAAACCCACGAGCCGGTTCTGCACGTGCCCATCCGTACGACACGTTACTCGTCTGAGCATCTATAGACTCTGGGCATCGAGCACCCCCCCCCCCCCCGTAAGTGAATAGTTTGTTCACATGCAAATGCTCCTCTTCTAATCCTCTGTTATTCTGTATGTGCATGCCCCCCCCCACCTGCCTTTTTCATCACGCAAAAACAAAGGTGTTTAGACGTTCGGGTGCAGCGGCTGCCGCGAGATGTTCGAGGCGCCGCGGCGATAGAATCGAGACATCGGTAGAATTCTGTCGCCCGCTAATCCACTTGCCATGCGTGTTCCCACTGTGGCATCTCTTTCATGAATCAGGGTAGAATGTCAAGACGCCTTGATGGGGCCTCGGGAACCTCGTGTGATTGCCCTGAGCACGACAAGTGTCCATGAAGGGGGGGAATAGAGCTGTTGAATTAGGATTAGGAATTAGGAATAGGAAATTAGATTTCAGCACATCTGAGAGCTGCAGTAATTTGCAAAAACATGCACACGACTGTTTTGTATTCTTAAAGATATCTGGGAACCTCGTGCATATTGAGTTTCTGACCGATATCGGCGCCACAGAGCGACGTCTCGGTGAGGAGTCTCCGTGTACTTCATAGTTCTGGCACCCTGAACACAAACGTGACTGAAAACTCCACCGAGTTCCTCAAAACCATGAATATTTTAGGTGTAAATATATATATACGATACCCAGGATTTAAGATTCAACACTTTACTGCCGCATCAACACGACTGATTTGAATTTGTCCCAGTGAGCTCGCTGAATCCAGGACACAAAAAAAAGAAATAAAGCCCATAAAACATTGAACAAGTATAAAACAGAGGTAGAAAATACAACGTGTAAAACAATCATAAAAACATAAAACAAATGGGTGGAATAAAATAAAAGCCCCACACGCAAGGACGCTACAGATAAAGCACCATCACCTGTAGGGGTAATAGGCAACGGCATCGAACGACCCACGAGATAAAGTGCTTCAAGTGCATTGAAAACATCTGCGTTATTGCACAATTACTTGAAGTTGCGAGTTAAGGAGCCGCCCGGCTTCGGGTTCTGTGCTGTTTTGAAACCCTGAACGTTCGGGTCTTAATAGTTTTATTTTTTTAGACTTCAGCGAGGAGGAAGGAAATTAAGCCGTTAGCCGTGTGTGAAGCGTCGTTTAAAAGTTTAAGGCCTTTCATTTGTTATGTAGCCCTATAGATTCCCGGCTACGGGCAGGAGATCGCATCCAATAACACCGGATGGCTGCTCTTCACTGCGGCTCTATAAAACCGGACCACACCACTTCTGGATGTGCTCACTTTGTGTCTCAGGTGGGCTTTCGCAATGTTTGGATGTCGTCCCTCCATCGACCGTTGGACTGAATGTCCACCACTACATTTTTAGACTTTCACTCTCAGCTCGTTTGTGAGATATGAAACTTTACTTTTGTGGGTTGTCGTATCATCGTTGGAGATCAAAACCACAACTGTGAATGTCAACATCCTCAAAGACAAAGAGTGGGGGAAATTAATTTGATTTTGCACAATGACTACATGAGTGGGTACAGAACACGTCCCTGAGGGACACCAGAGTTAATTGTTGAGCTGTACGATAATTGTTTGGGTTGTTGTTAAGTTTGTTTCTTGTTTCTTTGACTGTTAAACACTGAATTTGTCATTCAGCATTAATGGGATAATATTTTAAAAACTGTTATCGACAAAATGTATTCTTAATTCTTTGACTTTTTGAGAAAAAGCTCAAATGAAAGACCAACATGTGTGTGTGTGTGTGTGTGTGTGCAAAGCAGCATTTAACTATATAAACATGTTATAGGAGAAAATAGATTGCGACAACCTGGTATTATTTCTGGATTTCTATACCTGGAAAGCTGTGGTCCTTGTATTCACGTCAGTTTCTGAGGTGCTGAGGTAGAACCTCACCTGCAGCGCCCGGCCCACGCACACTTGGCTGTACACCCTGCGTCTCGTCTCCAGCGGTATCTGTGCACATGTGTACGCCTCCGAGGGGGCCGCGCCAACAAACGCTCCTCGTTAGCATAACGGGGCTGATTGATTGTCTTAAATTACATCTCAGTTCTACTGGTGACACGTTTGGATTCGATGATGTGCTTAATGGACCTCGGCGAAGGCGTGTGAGCGCTGCCAGTTTAAAAGCTCGTGGACGACTATTACCGTGGAATTGTCTCCTCTCTAATGACGACGGCGACGGCACAAACGACTTCATTTGGTTTTATCCGAACCGACAGAAAACTGTTGCCATGTTTATACCCCCCCCCGCCCCCGCCCCTGCTTCCTCCTCAGCAGGTGGTGCCTTGCGATCGCAGCTCCGGCTTCCTGTCTGTCAGTCAGCTGAGAGCGAGCGAGGAGCACTTCAAGGAAAGGAAAACATGCTCTGTGCCAATTTGTCATCCTCCTTGTTCCACTCATCTGGCTGGGACGTGGAAGGGACGGCGCAACAAGGAGGATATCTGCGGAATATCTGTTTGACATCCTAATTGAAAATGACAAGCACAGTGGCGCGTTCAGCCCTGCCGGGGACGATCAAAGAGCCGGAGCTCGGCGAGACGCGGCATTATGGATCGGAACCAAACCGATCCCCTCTCGCCTCGGCTAATTAACACCGGGCTCCTTCCAATTAGCTGAATCCACCCGCATTCCAGAACCCGTGGAAGGAAGAAGAAGAAGAAGAAGAGGAGAGATTTACAACCTGGGTGAAATCCCTGGAGTCCGTACCTGTCTGTGGGAGCCACTGCACAAACAGGTGTTCTCTCTCTGTTGTGCCACACGGAGCGAGGAAATACAAACTCCGGGTGTTAAGTGGTCCCATTGGTGTTTGACGCTGCACATGATGCGAGTGACAGTTCCTAGTCACAATGATTGCTCCACTCGCTCCTCACTTGAAAACTTCAACTTCATCAGAACTTGTTTCCGTTCCCCACGTTCGGCCTCGGCAGCGGAGTTCAGTTTTTACATTAAAAACAAATGATGAAGCGTGAACGAGGGGGGTTTGTAGTTCGCCGTTGCTTTAATAAGGGATAACAGTTTCCTTTCCACAGATTTCTTTTGATGTGAATTTACCTGCATTTGAGTTTGCGTGATAATCGGAAGCTTCAGCGACGGCGCAGCTGGAAGAACGAGGCCTGCTGCGTTGACTCTCCTCGGCTCGACTGCCTTGGCAACAGGAAAACAGTAATTGTATTAGATGATGTATCTTAGCGGGGGTGCTGGGATACATCCTGCTGGCGCTGATAAGTTTTAAGGTTGATCACCTCCCTGAAATTATTATTCCCTTTTAACAAGTGCTTGAACACCAGAATAAAGCAGTTATGTGCAACACACAGAGAATGGAATTGCTTTGGAAACTGCCAGTGCTCGTCGTATCACCTTTCCCCACTTACACATATTGTACAGCGACTGCAGGGAGACTGTGGAGTGCTGCATTTACATCCAGCAGAATAAAGACTTTGTAGTCGTGTTCACAAGTTCCATGTGACACAGAAACTGTCATTGGGCCTTGGGGGCCTTGGGAGGATGATGGTGGTTGAGAACGACTCGGCTCCAGTCCTGTGAGACTTCCAGATCCAGGCTGGTGATCATCCCGAGTGGCAGCAACATCAAGGAGCTTCGAAAACGGGTCTGGGAGAGAAACTAGAGGAGATGTGGGAAGTGAAGGCACCAGTGGCGACTGTAGCTCCTAAACTGGGAGAGAGATTCAAACCGATCCCACCATTAAGACGCAAGATCCAGAAGAGTGAAGTCCTTGGAACGATGAGATACTGAACCCTCAGGCTCCCGGGTCCCCGACAGAGGACCCGAGCTTGATGGACGGAACACAAGTGGGGAAATGTGTATATATGTATATGTGTGTGTGTTTATCTGTGTGTATCGTGTCTATATTTGTATTGTGTATACGTGTGTATATCTAAGTGTATTGTGTGTGTATCTATACGTATGTGTGTGTATATCTATAGTGTCAGTCTTACCACTTCCTCTCCCCTTCCCCCCCCCCCCGTTCCCTCACAAGCAGTGTTTAAAGTTAGAGCCAATGTTTACCTGAGTGATGGAAATTGACTTAGCCTCGTCTGCCGCCTCTACACAGGAAGACGCTGTGAAAGACTATTGCAACACTGGCGCTTCAGGTAATGAGTGAAAGGACCGAACCTTGTGTGGGCTGATTGCAGACGGTAATTAAGACACTGATCCTGTAATGGAGGAGCGGCTGGTGTCTTGTGCTCTGAATGCTTCATCTTTTTTCCCTTCCCCTCGCCTGTGGTCTGTTTTTGTCGATTCTCTCTCTCCGTCCTTCTCTCCTCACGAGGGAGTTGTTATTGTACCAACACTGGAACCGGGCCACTTACCGCAGGTGATCAACTTTGGAAAAACAA
This sequence comes from Reinhardtius hippoglossoides, assembly GCA_006182925.3. NCBI lineage: Eukaryota > Metazoa > Chordata > Actinopteri > Pleuronectiformes > Pleuronectidae > Reinhardtius > Reinhardtius hippoglossoides. Next base: position 3,032,524 of record CM031687.1, read on the forward strand.
CTCTCCTTCCCCTGTGTCGTGGCGAGATTATGATTTTTTTGTCTGAGTAACTTTTTCAGCCGGCGAGGCTTTCATCCGTCGCTCCGGTCAATCTGTTGAGCTGTTTGTTTGTCTGTCTGTCTCGTCAGCCTCGTTGTCCCGTTAATCCTCTCTCTCCTCTCTCCTCTCTCTCTCTCTCTCTTCTCTCTTCTCTCTCTCTCTCTCTCTCTCTCTCTCTCTCTCTCTCTCTCTCTCCTCTCTCTCTCTCTCTCTCTCTCTCTCTCTCTCCTCTCTCTCTCTCTCTCTCTCCTCTTCCTCCTCGCTTCTTCCTCCTCGTCTCCTCTCTGCAGTGTCCAAGACAACCCGGCCGGGGCTTCAAGGGCCAGACGTGCAGAGGCTCTTCTTCAAATGCGGCTCTGTATTTTAGTGCGGAGCTAATTTTCACCCTGTCAAATATTTCAAAACCATTTTTCCCCCCACCGCCACCTCCGCTGCAGGGGCCTCGACTTCTTGCATCATGTCTCGGCGTATATAGTCGGAGCATATCATATTATGTGGTGGGACAAAAATGTCACTGTGAACACGATGTGACAGTCGCTGTCCGAGTCCGGGGAGGAATAATAAGTGAGATGTTTAAAGTCTAGCAGATTTTCTGTTACCTGCACCAGAGAGGTTGTGTTTTCATGCACGTCGGACTTGGATTAATCAATCTACTCCCCTGATATCCGTCAAATTTAGTGGACGGATGGGGCAGACAATAATAATACATTTTATTCTATTATTAAATGGTTTTAAAGCTCACGTGTAGGATCGTTCAGATTTGACTGAAGGTCAGAATAGTTTTAAATCGACATACAGATGATGGTCCATACGTGTATAACATTGTATTGATTCAATTTAAGAGACAATATCGATGTTAGGAGAATAATTTGAATTCCTCAAGGCAGCGTGTTCCAATATTATCAAGGATTCATTTAGACAAACGGCACAAGGACAGACAACAACAGAGGACATTGCAAGAAATTATGATTTTTATAAACTAAACAGCACCAGAAAATGTGTTTTATCAGGAGACAATATCTAGCTGGATTAAGATCACTCAAATAAATGAAACAGCACATTTTCTAATGGATGAATGATGTACAAGGAGTCTGGTGTAAAACAGTAAGACTACAATGGAAGATGTGCTTCTATGGTGTGAGTCACTGGGCACGATAATAAAAAAAAGGAGGTATTCTAATTTTCATTCTGGCTCCCGGCCTTAAAACACTGGATACTTGCACCTTCCATTATGCAACTCGATAGCGCCTGTCATTAGACCCTCCCATGCTTGATAAACCCCCACATCTCTCACACTCCGTGCCCAGGCACGCTTAGTTAATGTCCTCTCCCCTTCATGCACAGCACATGCCTCAATTAACTCAAGATGCAGTATTGGTTTTATGTAATTTCCATATAATGGACAAATATTAAGGATCAACGACACACAGAGCAATGGAATGACAAGAAAGCGCAAAGACACATTTAGAATCGAGTCATTCTGCGTTTGGTTTAAAGTACATGTGCTATCTCCAATCATATATCAGAATGGAGCAGTTAAGTAGGTGATATTGAGTTGTGGGATGTACTGAGTATTATATATAAATATCTGTGTGCAGTCAAGTATAATGCAATACTATTAAAATCATGAGCAGTCTGAATATGTCCAGATTAAAAGGTAAATTCCGCTGTTTACTTTTCTCCCTCTCTTCAGAGGACGTCATCATTATTGACTTTTCTTACTTTTCTCTGACTCACTCATCACTGTCCATTCTTCCTCCTTCTGTTTGAATCACAGCGACTCCAGTCAGATAAATTAAAATAAATACGAATTGTCCTGTGAGTTTCCTGCTGCTGATCCACATAAATCTGAAATCCTCAAGATCAGCAGTCACAGGTCCGGGTACAGTTCAGCGTCTGGGTCTGTACCCAAACTCTTATTGTTTACACGATGTGAGACGTGAACCAACCGCTTCTCAACATCTCCAGACTTGTTTTACGTGAACCGAACTTGACGCGTCGCTATCAGGATTCCTCACAATCTCAAAATCTGCTCGTTAATCTTTATTACTGTAATCTTATCCTGTCGTTGTTTGATGGAACTGGGCTTGATTCGACGCCCGGCACATTGCAACGATGCCATTGTTGCGTTAATGAGTGACCAAGTTCAAACAGACAACTGATGAGACACAGCAGGGGGATTTTATAATAATAATTTTAAAAAAAATCGAATTACAGATCAGTGGGTTGCGCCACCAGCCGAGCGTTTAATACAGGGTTCTTTTTTTTTGGTTTTGCTGCCGAGGCATCGACGAGAGGCTTCGGTGGATCCCGGCTCTTTAGTTTTTTTCGCCCCGGGGGTTCAAGTGTTGCTCTTCAAGCGAGTCGTAGCTTCGGCGATTGCAGCGCTGCACAAAAAGCTCCAGAAAAACTCCATCTGCACCGAGCGAGAGGTGCAGCGGCTGCTCAGCGCACCGTGAACTTACAGTAATTGGAAAATTTTATACATTTTCAATCTGCGCCGCTCACAACAAGGGCTTATTAATCGGTTTAGTCCATCTCGGGGAGGGTGATGTATTAAAATATGATTTGCTTTGATCGGATCTTTGTGTGTGAAGGTTTTTAGGATTTTTTAAAATCTCAGATCCAGAGCTATTTGCAAAAAGGGACCTCGCTCTCTCTCTCTCTCTCTCTCGTTCGACACCGGTGTTCAGTCGCAGCTTTGTAATTGTGTAAATGGTGACGTGACGACAGCTGAAATGTACTTGTTACTCTCGAGAGGCTCGATCCGGCTCTCAGAACTTCGCAGCCTTGATGCAAACAAGAGCTTTACCAAAAATAACATGTCACGAACTTTGAAGTTAGGATCTATTTCCTGCAGTGAGCTCATTCATTTATAGAGAACTGTTTAGTTTTTTTGATGATGACTAGAAAGAAGAAGAAGAAGAAGAAGAAGAAGAGACGAGCGCTGTGGAGCTTTGTTGGCACCGACAGATTCGGGACAATAGGGGATTTGAATCCTTCTGTGCCCTTGACGATGACCACGACGAGTCGGAGGCTGCTATCTGGAGCCTGCAGGGAGAGATCAGATGCTCGCTGTGGCTTTTTTTGCTTTGACTCCTCGTGTTGAAGTTTCACCACCGCTTGTCAATTAGACGTCGCTCCACAATGGAGCATGCAGAGTTTACACCTCGGTGAAATCAGATCGGTTTCGCCTGCCGCAAAGACCTAAATACTAAAAGGGAGGGATGTGACAAAAAAAACGCATTAACTGACAGCTTCAAAAGACCCAGTGACACAATTTCAATCATCTGCTCTGGGAAAAGATGAAGCTACTGTATATTGGGGACGCGTGAAAAAAAAGAAAACTTCGAGACGTAGACTAAATATAATCCCTGTACAAAGCTGAGTATCCATGTCCAGTGGAATCCGGCAGTGTGAGTGAATAGGACGACTTAAGGAGTCAAGAGGTGAGCAGCTTCCTCTTAGTACTCTCAAACATGAGACCCCCCCCCCCCAGCAGTGGTGGGATGTAACAAAGTACATTTACTTTATTGTAGTACTTGTATATTGTTCATGTATCTTTGCAGGTGTTTGTTTCCTCTTTTATCTTCTTTCACATGACGGAGAGTTGGACGTTACGGAGCGAGTCGCGGAAAAGTCGTCCTGTAGCGGTTGTCGGTGCACGTTCACGTGTTTTGGGGGCGTAGCCTCTGGAGAGGGTCGATGGGAGGAGCCAGGATGTGTGGGTTGCAGCTCTTGTTAGTGTTTTCCAGGAATACCAACACCAAGTACATTTATTTTACTCCACATCACAAATATCTGTACTTTCAAATCCGCTGCAGTTTTGCAAAACACTCCACAATCCTGTATTAGATTGTGTATTTAAAAACAAGTACTTACTTAAACTCAAGGAGAAAAGTTAACATGGTACTTCTACTTTTTCAGTTCAGAATATTTCTTCCATCGCCGCCCCCTGCCCTGCAGAGACCTCTGTGCCTTGTCTGTCTGTTATGCAGATACATAAGCAGCGTATTACAGATCTGCACTGGACTCTGAGAGCGAGTTGACTCTTCATTTCCCTGCGTAAATGCAGTTTTATAAGTCTTCTCCTCTTTAAACACGGAAAGAAACAGAAATAATCGTGTGCATGGAAATAGAAAAAAGTAAACAGATCGACCCTGGGAGTTGGATGTGGGGGGAAAAAGCAATATTTGGGTTCAGAGGCAAATGAGTGTGAAGAGATTTGTATTTATTACCAGATTCTCTCTCAGCGCTTCAGCTCGATTACTATTCAGGACCGCGTCGCCGTTCGTGAGATTCATTCATTCATCTCCATACTTTTTACCCAACACGTCTATCTTTATTGCCCCTTTGAGATAAAATTGTGCGATATTGTCTGATAGAAATAAAACACACAGTAAATAGAGGATAAATAAAGAACTTTAGTTTTATGCCCCGATTCAATATTCGGTATTTATCACATTGAATTGCTCACGTAGAGCGACAGCGGACACATTACAGCGGATATTATTCCTGCAGGAGAAGAAAACTATCAAACAAATAAAAAAGTAAATTCTATTTCAGTCACAAGCTTCACGTTTTGGACTCGTGCACGTTTGTTAATTTTGTGATGAACCTGCGAGTGTGTGTGTGTGTGTGTGGTGGGGGGGGGGGGGCAGCATGGCACGGCTCTATTTGTGTTTGCACAGTTTCTGGAAACAATTCTGGCACAAAGCTGCATGACACACAGGAGACTGGGGCAGATTTGAATGGTTTAGCCCGACCCCTGGGTGCTGGTAATGGGTCGTTCCACTGGAAAGATGACAGACAGTTCGGTAATTGGCCCAAAACAAGTTTACGGTGATTATTTTAGTAACATGACACATGAAGAGGTTTTAAACCCAAACCAACGTCAACATAAAACCATGTTAAACAAGAACGTGATCTTTTCTTTAAACCCAACTCTTGCTTTTTGTGGCTTTGATTAAAACAAACCAAAACAGATTATTTGTATTTAACAGTGAGATGTGCTTTTCCTAGAGGGTTTAGATAAAGTGTTTTCTGTTCGGTTTAATTATGGCGCATCCCAACAGTCCCTTTTAAATTCAATTAAGCTTCGACCAAATTACACACACACACTCACAGATCCCGTGATTCTACCCTGGTTCTGAACTTTCAAGAGACCTTTTGTGTTTGGACTTGTTGGTTTACTTTTCTTCTACAGTCCTTTTTAAATTCAACCATGCTGCACTAACATGTCACGTAATCACAGATATAACTTCTCTATATGTGCCTGATTCTTTTTTTTCATCAACCTGGTAAAATGGGTTATCCAGATCTATACCTAAATCTAATTGGTTCTTCCCTGAACCACATCCTACCACCAAGTTTGTCGGAAATCCATTAACCTCCTCTGTGGGCGGAGATAAGCTCCTTTCAGAATGATGTCATGGTCCAAAGAAACCAATAGAAATGGGAAATTGGAAGCAACAACTAATCACATTGCTTTGGGTCAGAATTAGCATTAATATGCATTGATTAAAACACCAGAAGAAACACTGAGGGGTCCAGCGTCAAACTTTATTCCTTTCCTCTTCTAGAACTGTCTCCAACAATACCAGTGTTCCCTCGTGCTTCTCTCCGACTGCCGCATGCTGAGGGTGACAGCTAGATCAGGGCTGCCGGGACGATAGTTCGAGTAGTCGTGCTGTTTCAGAGGAGCCACTTAATACCGAGGATGAAAACTGAAATCTGAGTACAAACACCAGACAAGTCTCTAATTGAATCCCCGCTGAGAGAACCAGAATGAACCCTTCGTTGTAGCTTTAAAATATTCACCACCTCCCGGGGCCTCTGAGAATTTAGTTTGATTCCAAGGTTATACATCTTTCACGGAGCCACATCGACGTCTATCAAGTTGGGATTATTTCTGCTCCCCTGCTTCTTCCTCACCCTCCTCCTCCTCCTCCTCGTGTGCCTTTGGCGTTTGTAGTTGTATTAACCGAGCACCCGAAAGACAACGTGCAACAAACAGATTGATTTCCGAGCGCCTCGTAGAAGACGAGAGATAACGACACAACGGAGTGTGTTTCACGTTCTGGGAACTCAACCAATTCCAATGTCTTCCTCCTTCTCCTCAGCTTCGCCGCCCGCTCCTCTTCCTCGACCTCCCGCCGGCACAGTCTGGTCTGAACACACCGAACTCGGAGAGATTAAGTACATACGGTGTGTGATGTGGACACATAGAGGGAGAATTTATTTCACAGAGAAATTCAATTATACGCCAATAGCACCAATTTGACACAGCGTCTCTCTGTCACCTCGGACGGCTGAGTCCAGGAGAGTTGAAAAACGTATTGCAGGAAACCGCGGCTCCGTGGATCAATGGGTTGAACAGCGTGGTTCCCAGTTGGCGGCGTGAAGAGATAATCCTCCGTCCACTTTAATGTTTGTTGTAGTTCACGTGTGGCAGCTGCGTGTGTGTCTGTGTAATCGGTAGAACACTGTTTGTTTGTCCCCGGATTCCGCTGATTGACTTGATTAAGGACGCTTTGATTCAGTGGCCACGTGGAAAAATAATGACGCCACTTCACCTGGGAACTTGTGTATGTTTACACTTGTGTCTTTTTATTAACGCGTCACCGGGAAGTAAACAACTGAAAAGGCAATTAGTACTTGGCCATCCTTTCGCTGAGAGCATCACCGTTGGATAATGAGACTATTGTCCCCGGTGCACAATTGCCTTGAATGCAGAGTTTGATTGCATCTGGGATAAGAGGACTCTGCTACTCGGTTAGCAACGCAACTCTGTGCCAGAAACAAGGAGGAGTGTAAAAAAAGGAGGAGAACCAAAACAGAGGCATTGTCTTTTTAATCCTTTGTCAAAATTCGCAAGTTTTGTGTTACAGCATTTAAAATAACGGAGCTGGAGACTGTAGCGTCACATCCTGCTGCTGATGTGTCCCTGACTAACCCGAAGTTCGGCGGTTCGATCCCCAGCTCCTCCAGTGTGCGTTCAAAACTTTGCCCCTGATGTGAATGTGACTTTTAGTGGTCGAGACTAGAAAAGCTACTTTATCATTATGTTACGTCGACTTTCTAACTGTTAAATGTTGATTTATTCGTGTCCCAGAACAAGTTTCAACCCCTTGTTTGGGAATTGCTGTCATATTCAGTTGTGTCCTCTGGACTGATTTAAATAAGTAAATGCATCTTCTGCGTTCATGTTCTTACTCTTACTCTCTCTAATCAATCTTAGAAGCACAACGAGAAACCTTATCCTATCTGAACAATGTCTGAACATGTTCCCACTAAGTGTTTCTTTTTAACAAATTAAAAATTCCCTGCTGCTGTAAAGCTTTAATAACACCACTTACCACTATAGCCTTGGGTTCCGTTCCTCGCCTATAGAAGTCTCGTCCTCTCATCTGCTCCACTTTGCTTTGTTGCGCTGTGATGAAGTCCACTTCTCCTCCGCGATGCTAAAAGCTCGGCCCAGCGGAGCAGGACTCGGTAGATTTGTCAAATAACGTGCACGGGGACTCTGCGTCTCGCTGTGTGTTCTGCCTTGGGAGGCTTGTACATCAGGGGGAAGCACCAATTTAGACAAAAGTGGTTTAAGTTGGGGAAGAGAGGCCCGGTTCTGTGGAGTGATTGCTCCCCGTGAGAGACTAAAACCCTCCACATGAGGTCGTTACAGATGCTGCTACAGAATAAAAGCACGATGGATTGAACGATGGATTGAACCCTCGTGAAGAACGAGCAACAGCACGTGTCCACCGACAAGCAAACGGAGAAAATACACCAAAATACGGGAAACTATAGTAAATCAATCAAGGGTCCTGGCCGCTGCAGTTACTGTACGATGCACCAAAGATGAGTAGAAATGATTCACGAGAGGCTTTTGATTTAAAAAATTGATAAACCCAAATCAACTGCTTGTAGGATTTTGCAGAAAGAAGGAACCTGGAGTCTTTAAACTTTGGGAGGAAACAAAGATATTGTTATTTCCGATGCTTCCTTTCGTTGGAAGATGAATATGAAACTGCAGCGGATGAATGTTTCACCTACCTGGGATTTCCCCCTTTAGACCGAGGACAAGTACAAACGTAAAAGGAAACGCACCACAGATCTATTATTTACTTATTAAATAATGTATTTATATCATATGCAGTTTTCATTACCTATTCATATCAGAACAAACGTATGGGTGAGGACACTTATTGAAGGGTTTTGTAAGATCTCAGAGAACTGCTTTTCACTTTTGTTTACATTTCTGTATTTGTCATTCTCTCGTATGTGATTCGTGATTCGTAGAAACAGACACAGCCTCACATAACAGACCCTCGATGAGAAGATTCAATATTCCAGAGACCTATTTGCACATCTGGATCTGAAGTGTTTGTGTATTTCCAAGTGTCGCTGATGAACTACATGTTTAGACATGATTCCAACACCGTCAGAGGACATATCCCAGTTTTCCACGATTTAAGAAAAAAAAAACGTATTTTTGATGCATTTGGTGTTTAAAAGGTTAATTTGGAGATTTTCTCCGAACACATTTGTTTCTGACTTTGTGATTTGTTCAGGAAAACTTTGTTGACCTTCAATGTGCATCTTCAAATCCGTCTCTGTCTCCGACGCAGCAGTCGAGCTTCTCCTCCGCTCTGTCACTGGGGGGGGGGGGGGGGGGGGGGGGGGGGGTCGACTCTCCCTCTCGACTGAATCCATTACCAAAAAACAAACTGCTCTTTCCTTTCCTCTAATTGAGTTTCAACATTTGAAACGCACAGTCCGCTGTCATTGAGATTAATTCCAAACCATTTAATGGATTTTTAAGTTGTATTTTTTGAATATCTACGCTTTTTGAAATAAAACATCCTAATGTACGGTTTTCTTTGTTTTGGAGAAAAAACTGCATGAATGCACGAAGCCAACGAGAGCAAATAAAGCACAACATGTACATAACGTCTATTTTTAAAAGTCGACTGCTCGTTTCAGGTCAAGGGGAAGACGGCGGCACAGTGTGTTTACAAGAGAGCGCCGAGGGGAACGGGCTCTTTCTGCAGAGGGCGACGGTCGGGGATGAAATTTACTTAAGCCCGTTGCAGACTGCGGGAGGGACGCGGCTGAAAGCCAGTGGAGGTCGTGTGAGGACAAACCATTAACATCCCTGAGGAGCTCCATTACTCTGGATGTAGGTCTAACAATGCCATAAAAATCTGTGGCTGGCTGAGTCTGGGGGGGAAAAAAAACAAAAAGGGGAGAAGCAAGTGTTACGGTTGCAAATCAGAGAGGAAACAACCGGGATCGTCTGAGACCCACGAATCTTTCCCTCCGGTAGCAGAGTTTCCAGCCATCACGCTGCGTTAAAGGTCACAGGGAATCGCACACACACACACACACACACACACTTACCAGGCCACCTGACCCGGGCCAATCAAACAGCAGCCACGGGGTTTTCTCACACAGACTGAGACGAGGTGGGCTGTGTGCAATCAGCTGAGAGAGCCTGACCCCTCAGCCATGTCAGACCTTAACCTTTCCGATAAGGTGTGTGTGGCTTTTGCGGAGGAGAAAAGCCGGTGCCCTTCCAAAGGCTTCGCAATTTGGTCACACACACACACACACACACACACACACAGACACACACTTTGGTAATCTTTCATCCTGCAAATCGCAATTGTCGCTAGTTCAGTTCACGGAAACTAGCGATTCCTCTCTATTCATACGAGCACGACTTCTTTAGCAATTACTGCGGTTCTAGACGAGCCAATTTGCATTAATTGGGTCATTAGCGGTATCCATTAGCAACGCCGCCTGTCTGCCGGTTCCCTGGCGAGACGATGCCTCCTGTGTTTGTGTCGACCCGGCCCCCCCCCCCCCCCGGAAAGGTGTGTGACCGCTGGAGGGGAAAAAAAGTAAAAGATAGTCCTGAAAATCCGCTGTGAGCCAGACGGTGAGCGGGGGACTGTCGTGTTCCTCCGAGGCGGTGACGGCGTGATGTGTGCACTTGAAGTGACAGCAGGCTGAAGAGAACAGATCTGCCGTCTCGGTGACACCGGCGGTACTCTCTCTCCCGCTCGCTCAGGGTATTCACTGCGCTCGGAACAAGTCAGCCGCATGCGTCAGGTTGGCTTTGTGATCGTCGGTGAGCCGGCGCCGTCTCCAGAAAAGTTTTGTAAAAAATAAACACCAACTCTGAAATGTTGGGAATGTGGCCACTTCTTTTTTTTATTTGCATTTCTCTCGGGTGTTATGTCTTCCTCCCTCGACTCTGCCTCCGCAGTATTTTTGGTAACTCTCTGTGCTTCAGTTGGAATAAAGGCAGGAGTGTCACTGGTTATAGATTTTGTACTACAACTTTATAACAACTGGGTAAAAAGCACAGTTGCATTGGCATCCTCAGATTGCATATACATATTCACTGTACACTGCATATATAGATATATATATATCATTTGCATGTCTACTTATTTATTACTTATTCCGATCTCCTCTTTGCTGCCGCAGCACAAAATTGTGATCCAAGATTTAAAGTGTTGAGATGCATCGGGGACAGACGCTCTCTTCTCTGTGTCGTGTGCAATTTCTGGTTCAATTTTCAGATGTTTGACCACATATCATGTTTCTGAACGTTCAGCAGTTCAAGTTCTTTATTCCCTGTTTTACATTGAAGCGTCTTCGTCACTTAACTTCCTGTTTGTATCCGGTTTCCCTCAAACTTATGTATTTAACCTCTTTGCTGGTTTGTCTGTCTGTGAGAGCTCCACTGGTTTTCTCTTATTCTTCATGTGTTCAAGTTTTTTTTTACATTTAGAAATGATATTTGATGTTTTACGGACCTGGTACTGATCCGGGTGTTTTTCTCTTTTTTCTTCCCCGGCAGCGATACGCATCGGCAGCTCTAAATCCACCGCTGCGATGATCTGTGTCTGTGTCTGGCTTCGTGTCTGTGGCCTCAACCGGCTCGTGTGGTGTTTAGAGCCTGACGTCTGTGTGGGACACAGGTGGACCGCGCATCTGCAGCCACAACAAGGAAATAGAAGTGCACTCCACTGTGCGCTTCACTGCACTTTACATCCTATGCAGTGGATATAAATCAGTGTCAGAATGAGCCCATCTTCTCCCTCGCTGGACTTTTTTATTCTGGAACGCCTCGGTGGTTTCTTCTGATCACAAAGTATGAAATAAAACTCGTATAATTTGTTATTATTCAAACTGGAATGAATCTCTTCTGCTGGGCTCCTGTTTGAAGAACTAGAAGCCACCTTAACACTGTGGGGAACAAATATAGATGTTCGGACTGAATGGCGTCGTGGATCGCGTTGCTATTTCGAGGAGAATCCCTCGTCAGACTAACCACAGGCTGCCAGCGCCTGCTGAGCTCAGTTCCCGTCTCCTCGGGCCCCTGATTGCAGTCCTGCAGGTGGTGGAAGGTCCAGATTACACTAATTACTGTGAATATGTTTGGACGAGCGTCAAAAAGTCATTACCCCGTCAGTTACACTGGAATCAGGCACAGCTTGTTTATTTTTGGACATCGAACCGTGACGGAGGCTCTCCAGATACGATCGTGGCAGCAATGTGCTGCAGAAATCCGCACGTCAGAGCAGGGAATTGAGAAGACAGCGAGGAGAAGGGTTGCAGGCTAAAAGGAGTCACATCTGCTTTAGCACCGATGCATCTGGAACGGAGTCCGATCCCAGACGGAACACAAAGTGGATTCACTGTAAAACACCGGAGCTCATAAAAGCTCGAACGCGGCGCAGGAAGACGAGAAGAACAAATGGGAAGGACGCACGTTTATTAACCGTCGCTTTTATGGTCAATCACCAACAACTATTCCAAAGTGCTGGTGTTGTAAAGCACAGGAACTGAGGGTGTGAAGATTAATTTAGCATGAACGGCTTTGTTCCCGGAGGGTTTTGCAAATACTGTATTTCACTGGACTCTTATCATACTGATCGTTCACTGCTCGGAAACAAGCGGCCTTCTCCAGGAAGTAGACGCTATCAACTCAAAATCCAGTATTAAATGTCGTCCTCATGAAATTCAGAAGGGTGTTGAATGATATCTGCTCGTCTCATCCATGTAATCCCTATGATGAGGAACCATACGCCTCTTTCCTATGATTGTGTGAATTATGTGTCTGTAAAATGGATCCAGTTGTGATGTGAGACCACAGATATCGTCTCCTTGCACCAGTTCGGTTCTGGGTGCAGTCAGGTTCTTGATTTTTTAATTTCTGATTCGTTGCAAAGCTTAAAAAATGTGCTCTCTACAGAATGTGTTATTCCGAGAAGAGTAGAACAGGATGCATGAGACCGGTGACGGTTCCTCCTCGTCACTGAACTGCACTTTGTTGCACTTTCTGTCTTTGTCTGGTTGTTTCCCCCCCCGAACATGAACCCACACCGAGCGCAGAGCTGCAGTCACCAGAGGGAGGACGCCGGGCCCGGGTCCAACTCCCCAGTCCAGTGAGCGACGAGTGGAGCGGCCACGGAGAACTCGTGAACGCTGCTTAAAGAGCGCTCGGGGATTTAGTGTTGCTCTTTCATGAAGTCCAAACAAAGAGTGTGTGTGTGATGCAGCAGAGACAGATGAACAACCGGAGACAAATCTAAAAAACACAGATTCCGAGTTGGATGATTAAACTTTTTTTTGGGCTTTGACTTTATTCAACTTTGAAAAATTTACTTTGGGCTTCCATCAAAATCTCTGATACGATCCACCGTCGTGAAATTATATCTCAGGAAAGATGCACGCTGGTAAGTAGATGTGAATAATTAATTAATTTGATAATTCAGGTAAAATATCCATTCAACATTTTGTCCAACTAACTTAATCCAGGTTAAAAAAATGTTATTTAGAGATAAACCTGCAATTTAGTAACTTTATAAGTATGTTCGTGGCAGTTTACAGAACCGTACATTCAGATACCGGAGACGTCGACAACTCCCATCTTCAGATGTTTATTTTTGATATCATCATCAAAATTTTTACAAAACATTTTTCTGACAATAATATACTCAAAGAAGAGCCATATTTTTGCGCTTGGACCAGGTCTCCACAAAAATGCGTAAAGGTCTGAATACAGTTAAAAGAACCCAACAAAAAAAAAAAATCCAAAAATAAGAATAAAAAAAAAAACACAACCAACTACCAAAGAAAACAATGCAGCGCATATTTACACCCTACAGAAATCAATGCTCTCTGCGAGAAATGAACGAGGAGACAGCGGGGGGGGGGGGTCCTGTGGTTTATGTGGAAAGCATTTTTTTTAAAGTGGGGGGAAAGTGCTGCAAAGAAACAGACTAATTATGATCTCTCTCTCTCTCTCTCTCTCTCTCTCCCCCCCCCCCCCCCCCTGCGGGAGTGCAGCCCATTTAAATGAAAGCCTTCCTTTCTTTCGGCGCTCGCGTTCGGACCAATTAGGGGCATAAACGGGCTTTGTCGGACCCAACGAAGAAGTGTGTTTTTCTCCGACAGAGGTTAATGACCGTGCCGTCCCCTTTGCTGTGTGTCTCCCCCCCCCCCCCCCCCCCCGACATGAGCAACAACAGAAAAAAACAGTCAGGACAATGCGGGTCAGAGGTTAAAGACTTCCTGCTAATGTGGAACAGCATGGAACAATAACAATCAATGGGGACCGGCCTGAACATCAGTAATGGTTGTTTCAGAGGAGGTAGAGGAGTGGGTGCTGCTTTAGATACACACACACGCACACGCGCACGCACACACACACTTAGGCCTTCTGGGTACATGCAGGGTCGCTAACTCACTAGCAGGGCTTCCTGTCTCTCGCTCGGCGCCTTCTTAGCACAACACACTTATTAATTCTCACCACTTTGCAGTCTGCACACGCGCTAATGACACACTAACAAAAATAGAAAGTGGAAATCTTGAAGTGGCAGATGGGGAGCATTAGCCTGTTTATTCATTCATTTCTTCTTCTTTTCCTGCTTGCTTGCCCCCCCCCCCCCCCCTTCCCTCAGAGGAGTCGAGGCCGCGGGGATGTGCTCCGGCGCTGCCTGCAGGTAAGACGCAGATGTACGGCAGAGGTGGGAAAAAGGCTGAAAATCCTCGTCTGGCTTGGAATTACATTTTTCAAATCTATTTATCAGGTAATGGATTAGAACCTGTTGACGCTCGCAGATGGCCGGGGGGGGGCGGGGGAACTGGAATGAATGAGAACGTCAAAACCTGGAGTGCTTATTTATCAAGGAGTGCGTGTGTGTGTTTTTTTTCCTACTTGTGTTTCGGGATTGCAATGATTGTTTCTAGCAATTAAAGACTGAGACGAGGTGAAGTGGATCTGTGTGATGAAGTGCACATTATTAAACTGAAGTCCAAGAAGGTGTTTAAAGTATAGATGTGTGTTTTTTTCTATGCACGCATGCATATTACATAGTATAGAGGATGCAAGTATTCCTTTTGATTTGTGTGAGCCATGTGTTACTCTACAGAATACTAGTGTGTGTGTGTGGTGTGTGTGAGCCTGGCAGGACAAAACCAACTCTCCTTCTGCAGCGACCGGGATGCACACGTGTCACCGGGGTCGGACGGGAATCGGCCGTGATGTGTCACTTCCTGCGCCAACAGTCGTCTTGGCCGTTCGAAACCAGAAGTGCATTTCTCCACAACCGGTCATGAAGCCATCCTGCTCTATTTCCAATCACACGCTGAGCCGACCTTTCTAACGACCTCATGAATTTATAATGTGAAGCTCCTCATGTGCTCCCGGAACGCAGGCGGTTGCTACCTCTGCAACATGACGTTTAAGAGACCATTGTCTTCTGTGAGGATCTGCAGGGAAGAGGCAGTTTACTCCACAAATACTAATACCTGGAATAACTTCTGCAGGAAAAGGTAAACACGTGTGTGTGTGTGTGTGTGTGTGTGTGTGTGGGCGGGGCCGCAGGGTGGAGCATCTCAATGGCATCAGTCGGGGAGAGAACGCCAGGCTGCGGACACATGAAACATGAACATCGCCTGACATTATCATGTATGAAACTGCCAATCAGATTTGTTTACCACGTTATCGAGGGTGCCAGACACTCGGATCGTTTCCAGCCCCGGTTTAACCCCTGGCTGAAGCTGTTTGTGTCATTTCTTAAAGTGGAATAAAAGCCGCCTGGGGCGTTTTTTTTGTCTGTAACAAAATAAAATGTCCTTGAACTTACCCATTTGTCCCTCAATATATATTCTCTCTCTCTCTCTCTCCTCTCTCCGCCCTCTTGCCTCTTCTGCTTCTCCTCTCCCCTCCGAGATTTGCATTTAGCTTTTTTCCTCTGAGCATAAACACTGGAATATGAAAGTTCTCGCTGCGGTTCTTCAGACCTTTATTCACCCCCACCCGGAGCAAAAGCGGAAAAAAAGAGGGGAAGGACGAGAACAAGCTCCCAGTGAAGACTTGAGCCCAAACTCTGAGATCAGGGTCGGGGGGGGGGGGGGGGTGTGGGGTGTACGCAACCATAAACAAACAAAAGCAGAAGAGAAAATAAAAGCCTGTTGGCCGTTGTGGGGCTGTAGCGCGCACGGTCCTGGAGTTCAGCTCAAACATGCATCATTAGCATGCAGCGCCGGCGCTCCCCCCCGCTCTCTGATGGAAAAGGAAATGGACAATAGACCAAATAATTACTGGCGGCCGGAATTCGAACATTCCACTGAACGCATCCAAATCTTTATCGGGGAGGGAGCCGCGATGAGTCGAGTGCTTATTAGTAGGAGATTTAATTGTTAATACACAGAGATTTTTTCCTAATTACGCGTGAAGGCCAACGTGAAGCTTTGATCGTTGTGTTGAGGGCGAGTTGAATCGGCGTCGCTGAGGTCATCACTACATGTGGGGGGGGGGGGGGGGTTTGGCAGGAGACTATTAAACGGGGAAAGTCTGTCCCTGGAGCGAGCGGCCCACACGAGCCTCTTTCTACAGCCTTACACGGCGCCAGGGAATCCTACTGTAGGCGAGACCGGGGCAGGAATGGGTCGGCAGACAAGTTGCCGCGCGACACGTTGCATCTGGTGTTTCCGCGGCACAGGCGACAGGAAACACCTCCGTGGCTGTTCACGTCTCCGGGTCAGTGCTCTTCCCTAACCGGGGGGCGTAAGTTTCCCAAAATATCAGCATGCGGACAGAAATAGAACATCGTTAAACAGGTTCACCCGAGTCACCGAGAGGCAGACATGAAATTCAGGCCAAGGAGTTAGCAGGGGGTGATATAGAGCAAGGCAAGACAATACATGGATAGAATTGAGAGAGCTCCCATTATAAAGACATTGGCACAGCTGCTATTACAAAAGTAAACTCCACCAGCACTAGGAAGCAACCGTACTGAGCGAATCAGCTTGTTATGCAATGTCCTGTACACGAAGGGGGACCGAGCCCTTCTTAGTCTCAGACTTTTGGGGTCGCTTGTCTTTTTCGGGGGCTGGTTTTTGGTAAAAAAACTAAAAACAAAAACATTTAACAGAGAAAGAAATTATGGCACATCAAAAAAGAAAACATCCTGTCACAAGTTTAAACTCTCGTTGTAAAGAATATCACACTACGTCCCCTTGAGTAGACCTTAAAATGGCAGAGTTGGAATTCATCAACGAGAGGACTGGGATGTGATAAACGACACGTCACACGGCCGCCGCCTCCTGCACGGGAAACACGGGATCTCGGTGTTTACACCACAGCAGGCCTCCAAACCCCCCCCCCCCCTCTTTTTCGTCATGTGATTCACTAAAAACGGTTTTGGATTTGAGAAACAACCTCGGTAACTTCTGCTGAGCGGCGTGATGTGTGGAATAGCGACGGGAGCAGATAGAAAAATATTTATCATCGAAACAACAGGAGCGTCGCGGGCAGGAAACCTCCTCGGGACAGATCCCCGCCGCAGAGTGAATAAGGCTCCTCTTCTGGTCACAAGCAGTTTGTGTTTCAGAAGAAGTGAAGTTCATTTTTCTTTTTTTTTTCTCCTCCTCCTCTTCCTCCTCCTCCTCCTCCTCCTCCTCCATTAAAGATTCACTATTTACACGATAAATAAGTTCTATTTGATTTTTGTCCTTTGATTAGTCTTATAGAATTTCTTGACATCATCTGTGAACACCTCGAGAAAAAAATAATTGTCTCTTCTGTTCGAAGCCAGAATAACAAACAGAAAAACAGAAAAACAAAACAAAAGTCTATTTTTTTCTTCTTCTTATCTTGAGGACACACCCACATTTACTGGGGGGGGGGGGGGGTATTTGCCCCCTTATCAGTTTGATCTGTGGATGAATCAGCTGCTCTGTGGGAGGGGCCGAGCTCAGTTTCCTCCTTGTAGAGCGACGACCCCGGCGCTCTGCTCGGATTAAGCCGGGGTTGATGTTGGACAGGCCGTCGTGGTCGTATCCGTGTCGGCTCCCCTAAGTCAATAAGAAGCAGTGCTCCACGTGGTGGCCGAGGGGGTTAGCGGGTGCAATAAAGTCCAGCAACCGCAGGCCCCCCCTCCCCCTTTGCTGCAGGGGAAAAAAGAAAAGGGGGAGATGTCAGGCGATATTCCCAGTCCAGTCCGACGTGGGGTTCACACGCAGGTTTCGAAGAGAAGTCAACGTCAACCGGCTCCACGCGCTCCCACTAGGCACCGATGTTCTCTGTGGTGGCCGAGACGGGAGCAGCGCGGCCCGGAGTTTCGCCAAACAAAACAACCCAGCGAGGACGGCCGCTCGCCAAACTGTCCGGAGCGGGGGCGGGAGTAGTCAAACGGCGACTCGACAAATGTTCTGTTCTGGGGCAGTGAGAGTGGTTCGGCCTTCAGTAGAGTGGACCTTTTTTTAAGAATATGTACAATTCGCTTTGCATTCAAATGTACTTATTTTTTAATCACAACAAAACAACCCCCCCCTCCCTCCCTCCCTTCCCCCCCTCCCCCCCATGATTACCTCTTTTAAAGCATAGTGAATAATTCAGCTGGGATATAATCATATACAAAAACAAACCTGCCATTCTGAAGTGGAAAGGGCCCCCGTGTCATGTGTAAGAGAAAGTTATGGATCATGCTGTGATGTGTCCGTGGCTGTCGAGATCAGCTACGATACGTAATCATGAGAAAGAAAAAAAACATGTTGTTGTTTGTGTATCCGTGCAGACGAGCTCGGTCCGCCTGAGACCAGCGGCAGATTTTGGTTGTAATCGTGACTTTGAGGTTGGCAGAGGCCGGGTGGCGTTTTAAGAACGTTCCCTCGGCTGAAGTAGCACATGTGCATTAAAAATGAAAAAAAAACTAAACAGAAAAAGTAAACTCTTTGGTTCGACGTGCACGTTAATGGAGCTCAGCATGAAATCCGACATCCGAAGGGAAACAGAAACAGAAACTCCCGCGGTCACATCGTCTGAAGGGAGCGACTCATCTCCACCAAATAAAGAGATTGATTTTTTTTTTTGTGTGTGAACGACTACCGACTATAAAAAGTAAAAATAATCACAGTAAGAAGCCGCCTGCTCTTCACACCACGTTCACTGTCTTTTTATGTTTACGTTTTTATGACTGAAAACTCGTGTTTATTGCACTTCCCCTTCCCCTCCTGCCTCGGCGCAGGCGGACCGTCCGTCAGGCGGCGAGCAGTCGCCCCCGTGACGCCGACGTGGCACAGACCAGATATCTGAAACAAGGTAATACCGTTCCTGTCACATTCCAGATCGCCTCCCGTTCAGTCGGTAGCGACACGTTCCCATTGGTGCTTCGGAAAAAACAAACAAAACCAAAAAGAAAATGATCAGCGATGGCGTCTCAACCTCGACTGTGTACTGGTGAGTCGGTGTGTTTCTGATGGCCAATCCCCTCCAGGCAGAATGTGATTTATTTATTTTTTTTTTTAAACATTTTTTTCCTGTAGTCATGTTCTGAAAACAAGGCCCCCACTGAATAAACCAGCTCACCTGCCCCTTCATTTCAAAGTCAGGGTTAATCAAAGGACCCTTGCCCCCATTTCTAACAACCAGGCTTGGCTCGGCTAGCGTCCGAATTTGAGTGTGCCGGTGCGCTCGCCGGCAGGAAAGGGCCCGCCGCTGGGACCGTCGGTCGGTGGTCTGAGGGGGGGCGGAGGGGAGCGAGGCCCTGGCATAGGGGCGCCTATGCTGGCAGCGGAGGGCACGGCGGGCAGCGCCACTGTCTGTATGGTGCCCCTATCACGCGGCCCCAGGTCGTCCAGGCCCTGCGGGGGTCCCTCGTAGCCCATGTTGAGCCGCAGGGGTTGATGGGCCTGGCAGTAGTCGACAATGGGCTGCTCGTAGCGGTAGAAGGTCAGTGCACCCATCTGGTGGGGGACCTGTTTGGAGAGAGAGAGAGAGCGGAGAGGGACGAGAAGAGGACATGAAGAAAGAGAATGAGACACAAAGGTTCTCAGGAAACTGTGGAATTCAAATTGACCCCAAAAAACAAGAAAAACGGATGAAAAATGAAATGATAGAATTGTCCAATAATGTCATAAATGATTATGCACAATGATCTGTTACTAGTCACATTATGCTTCCTGTTTTTATTTGATATTCATTTCATTTTAACTGAACTATTGTGTGTTCAAGCTAATCTTGTGTTGTCTGGCCATGCAGACAGTTTGGGTTTTACAGCCCTCACCTGGAATGACTGGAGGTGAGAGGTTGTGTTGTGAGCACATATCCAGCTGCTGTTGTGTGTTTTTTGTTTTGTTTTGTCGTGCAGGTGAACCAAGCTTTTTTATTCTATTTAAAATAAACACGGCGTAAATGCAGAATATTGTCCAACTAGAACAAACGCACCCCCGGATGTGCTGCGGCGACCACAGACACAGCTGTTTACCTTTCGACATTACATCCTCTCAAATGATGTTGTGTTTGGTTAATTTGTAACACAACATTTCACTGTGCGTGTGCGACTCCGACCCGACAGCGCAGTCATCTTGGCAGCTTCGCTCCTGGCCCTCTGCAGTCGTCCTCACATGGCGACCACCTGAGCCTGCAGCTACCCAAAACCTGTTTGCTGCAGAATCCCCCTCCCCCCCCCCAAAAAAAAACAAGTGCTCTGAAGCATCTGCGACAAATCCTCTTTTATTCAGATGTGAGACGTCTCCCCGAGTTTCCCTTCCTGCCCGTGGCTCGTGCAGCGACGCTCACACGGATACGTAGCACGTGAATGACACAAAACCACACTTGCCTTTGTGTTCAACCCCGAAAGTACAAGAGTTTGGAGCAAACAGGCCCGTGCCGCGTTCGGCACGCCGTGTCACCGCCAGCAGCACACGTCACATCTGGCCGTGTGTCTGCTCTCGTGTTCCCCTCCCCTAACCTCGACACGGGCGCCAGACGCACACAGATGAGACTCCTGAGACGCTCCGTCTACTCCCGGCTTAAAGACGCACAATTAAGAGATTTCCTAACGGGCCGTGAAAGCAGCGGGGTGAGATGGCAGCTGACCTGGATTACACGCCGCGCCCTGGCAACGCGACGGCTCATCACAGCTGAACGCAGAGGCGACACAACAACAGCGGGAGCTACAGATACGACACCGGCACGGAAGACATGAATAATACAACCCCTGACTCCAGAGGAGGCGTTGGAAGAAGAGCTAGTGTCGCGTCTGCATCTGCCTTTCATGCACACCGGTGACATTGTCTTGGTGATGGTGACCAGAGCTCGGAACCGGTTCTTAATTGATCCAGTTCCACCAACTTTCAAGCCCACAAACAAACGGAACGTGTTTTAAAAGATGAATGCTTTTCTATACTGGACTTAGAAGTAGAAAAATGTCCCTGTTGAATTGGTGAACTGGGAGAGAGAGGGAGAGGAAACGGGTGCAACGTAGAAAATAAAATAATAGTCCATAGCAATTACTGCTAAATGCTAAATGATGTCCCAGAGAAGCAAAGCCGAAGAAGACAGGTTAATAAAGTGGATTTGAAAATAAGAGCGTCATGTACGTTCATTAACTTTGTATACAAAGAACTTCCGATAAGAGAAATTATATTCGAGGGACTATAAAATAATTTAGGACAGGCTTTTTTTAAAAGGACGACTCTCTGTGTCAATGAAATGCAGATAAATGCAGAAGGAGACGGGGGAATAGTGTCTGTTTATAAGCGAATGTGTGTCTGTGTGTGTGTGTGTGTGTGTGTGTGTGTGTGTGTGTGTGTGTGTGTGTGTGTGTGTGTGTGTGTGTGTGTGTGTGTGTGTGTGTGAGAGCACACAGATTTCAAAGTCAAATGGAAATGGCGTCGCGCAAACGCAGCCTGGCAGTTCAGGAATTACCCTGAACCGGGGGGCGAAGATAAAGCCACTCTGAAAGCATTAACACCAGTTCTGTTTCAGATAAAAAAAAATGGTGTCATTCCGTAACCCGGAGCGGTACAGTAACACGCCTCCGTGATGCACTGCGGCATCACAATCCAGCAAACGCACAAATAAAGCAGCTGCCGAGAGCTCGCTCATCCGGCGACGGGACACATTTTCATAAAATCACTTCTCCAGTCCACACGTCCGACGGCACCTACGCACACCTCCAGGTCCGCCACCTTCCCTTCCTTCCTTCCTTCCGTACCTCCTTCCTCCCCGAATGGACTCCATTAAGCGAGACTGACTCATTACATTATAGGCACTCAGTGGATTACTCCCCTCATTTAGATACTAAACCCTTCACCAACCCTGCCGTCGCTATAGCCCGCCACACCACCACCACCACCGCCGCTGCCGCCGCCATCCCCCGTCCTCACAGCTCCCTGCCCAGGTCCAACGAATTAATTAACCAACATTAACTCCTTACCGTTTCAGTGGATTCTATCAAATTGTCAGGGCATAAATCTGGCCTCGTGCAGATTGCGAGTGTGTGTGTGTGTGTGTGTGCACGTGTTTGTGCACGGATGCCTGTCTGAATATATTTGAAAGAATAAGGAGGGCGAAGGAACAGAATGAGACCGAAAAAGAGAGAGAGAGAGAAAATCCACTTTATGTATATAAAGAGAGATGAGACGGCACTTTTGAAATATTTCGGCACGTGTAGAACATGTGACGTTGAGAGAAGCGAACCGATCCCTTGGCCCAGATGTGGTTTGTCGACCACATACAACCCGAGATGCTCCCTGAATAAAGCGCGTATCATTGATATTCAGCCCTAATCCGTGGAGTTGAAAGGTACAACTAACTCATTAGCAACAGCATCAGCCTCTTTTTTTTGTGCCTCTCAGCATTATGGGGAATTATTAATTCCTCACACTGAATGGGCTGTTGACAGCGAAGACAGCCAAATATGTAAATGGCCAACATCTGGTCAGAAGAACACAATAATACCAAACAGACACTTCAATTCACTTTCCAAATGTCCCAGAGATACGTGGTTTGGGTTGGGAACGAACGCTGGAAGGTTGTCGGCTTATCAAACCGAACCAAACACTGCAGAGATTATTTTTCTATTTCAAACTAAAAGCATCAAAGAAAAGCAAATTCCTTTTTACTTTGACGTCCGTCCTAATCACGATAGATACGAATCGATTCCCCCTTTGATTCGGTCTCCACCAATGGAATCGCTAATCTCGCCTGTCGGTTTATTGCCTTAGCAAACGAAACACGGAGGCCGTTATCAAAAATCTAACGTTGACGTCACGTTGAAATAGAGGCAACGAACCATTTGCTTATCATCTGGATTCCAGCATCTACATATCTTTGGAGCGATAAGCCCCCCCCCCCGCGAGCGCAACCTGAGATCCTCCTGGTTGTTTGTGGGTCCTAGTCTGAAGACGCCGCCCCCCAGACAAGACGCGAGGACACAAAGACGCCGACTGTCTCACTCGCTAAATCGGACGCTTTCGGGGGCTTGTTGAGCGCCGAGCACATCATTTACATATCCAGCTGAATGGGAGCCCGATGACGTTATCGGGGGGCAAAGCGAGCAGATGTAACGTGCTTGACGAATTGGTTCATTTTCCCACTGATTGTGGTGTTTTTTTGCAAGGAAACACTTGAGATGCTGTGTCTTTATCTGTGCACTGCATTTACACGAAGCATCCTCATATCCAGGACGGAGACAGAACTGGTCCTGGCACCATGATTGCGGTTCTTTACATTGGATCGAGGGTGAGAGTTGTGTGCCGATCGTGAGCTGGAGCGCCGAGTACAGTAAGGAGGCTAAATGTAGCCCAGGGTCACGTCGCCATGCGCCAGGTAGCAGCCGCGGCAGCAGGACATTTGAAAGGCAAAACGGTGAGCACAGCCGCTATGAATTATGTATTTCAGATTACGATAGAAGGAGGGAAGCAGCGGCAATTATCCTCCTTCTGAGACGAGCAAGAAACACGGGGGCGACCGAGAAGGGAACAAAGTCCGTCGGGGGTCAAAGTTGAGAAGAGGCTTTGGAGACATGAAGGAGGAACAACGGACAAAATACCACAACGCTCTTGGAACACACAAATCAATTGTGCCGCTGAGCAGTGATGCAGTGAGCAGCCCCCAGTAACATTTGCATTAAGAACACACTCCACACAACGAAACACATTAACAAAAAACACACACACACACACACACACCACCCCACAACCTCTCATGCTGCAACGCTGGATGGATTTTTTTTTTTTTTTTTGTACATCCTTGGATCTCGGCCACTTCTATCAGCATGTGCTTCAGCTCACAATGACTGGCACCCTGCCTCCTCCTGGACGCCTGTCACTGAACGCCTGAACGCTCCGCAGGGTGACCTCGGGCCCCCGGAGCTTCGACGCAAACCTGCCCAAGGAGACTCGGACCGCTGTCATCTTGTAAAACCCTTTTTTTCCCTTAAACTTTTCATTCCTGGGGACTTGAGCTGCTTGAGGTTATTTACCACTGTAAAAAAACACGAATCAGAGAACATGCATGTGTGTCTTCCCCCGTTCTACAAAACATACATTTCTAAAATGAAACAGCTCTAATTTGTTTCGGCTTCATGAGTAACTTCAAAAACAAATCCACCCCGCAAATTAATTTCCACGCCATCCCAGTGTCCCCTCTGAAGTCGTGCTTTTGCCTTCATGCTTTCACGAGCAGCTAAGGAGGCAGCGCCGGTGCCACGGGCAGACAACGCTAATGCCTCCGTGGGCTTCGGAGCATTACAGTTCAAAAATGTCTGCAGCCTTTTCCCCGGCCAAACACTTTGACCCCCCCCCTCACTGAATTATGGGACACAGCAGCAGAACCGAGTCGAGAGGAGGTGCAGTGAGAGTCTCCCACTAAAATGGTGCCCAGGCTTTAGTTGTTTTTTTTTATGACTGTGTAAACCCATGAATAAGGGAATTGTTTGTTTACCAGCTTTGAGTGGGAAGTGTTTTTTGTCTTCCTCTGTTAACATGAGAATTATAAACTTTTTTTTTTACAAATATTTTTGTGAATATTAGCCGCTGTTGTTGCGTTATTAAACATAAAAAACTATTTGCAGGATACCGGTTCCCTCTCGAAAGCAAAAGCGTGAACCACGAGCTCCTGGAAATAACTGTTTAATTACTCTTCTCTTTGTCCAGCCCTCGTCCCTCTGGTCCTCTTTGTAGACACGTATTACCATAATTCATTTGTGGTCCATCTATATTTAAAGGAGACTGCGATGCATATTTGATGCAAAGGTTCAGCGTCTGTGCTGTTGGAATTGTCTCAGTGTAACCGCATCTCCCACAACGACTGTGTTGTCGTACAAAGTAGTAACTGTCACAGGGAATAAATCTTCAGCTTCCACAGGAGCTCTGCTTCTCTTTTCAGATATTTTTCCACTGAGCTCGACATCGTTTTTGGGGCAAATAGGACGTAAACAAGAGTGAAATCCACGGGGCTGCGTCGCAGAAACTTAACCTACGTGCAAATGAAGTAGGAAAACATAGAAAAAAACCCACGTTGTTCGTTCCATATGTCGCCTTCACCGTGTTAATGGCATATAAAGAGGTGAGGTGTGTAAATATGTACTTGTACATATGGTCCAACGGTGCCAGATGTCTCTCGCTGACTTTCAAGTGATAAATACATAACTGTGTCCTATATGCAAAATGTCACCGTGTGCGAGTGTGTGCGTGTGCGTTGCATGAAAGTCCGTATGTGCGTGTGGTTCCGCTCACATGCATCTGTCTGTGCGCGAAGAGCCCGTGTGGGTGAGCGCTGCCTCTCACATGTCTAGTGCCGCGGCGTGCGGGGGAGGGGTAGTCGGCACAGATGTTGCTGGGCGGGCATCGGTGACACGGAGCCCACCAGTCGGGCTTTTCAGCCGAGCAGTGTGCGTGGACATGTCTGAGGGGGTGTGAAGCTAAACACCATCAGTTTGCTCTCAGACAGCACATCCCGAGAGGAAGCCTTCCCAGCTGCACGGGGGAAGTGTGTGTGTGTGTGAGTCTGTGTCAGTATAACAGACTTATGTGTGTGTGTGTGGTAGTGGCAGGGCACATCTGTCTTTGTGTTAACATCTGTGGTAACATAATCAAAGGCAGCATGAGAGAATGTTGATGAAGGAGAAATCATCGCCATTCCCTGGAAATTACATCTTCTTTAAGAACAAAGCAAAGTGGAGCGAGAAACGGCCAAAACCCCTCCGTCAAGGCCGAACCCCGGAATCGAGCATTGAATCCATCGTATGCGTTTGGACGTAGTTGTAAAAGTATTAAAGATAAATAAGAACACGTGATCTCAGCTACAGATTGGTGGCAGTTACAGATTTGTTGCCCGATTTGTAATCTTACAAACAAACAAACTTTCACGGATCCATCAATCACTCTGAAGCTGCGTGTCTGTGCATTCATTTCCTTTAACTTCCTTTGATTTGATGGGACCAGCGAACCCCTCCCATCATAAAGAGCCCCCCCACCCCCCTGCCATTGTTAGCTTGTGGCCCAGTGCGACACGTTTAACCCTCTCATTTCCAAAAGTGCTCCGATCGAAGTGCACGACGGAGATTGATCCGCTAATCCTCCCCCCCCCCCCCCCCCCCCCTCCCCCACAGGCTAACACCACACTACAAACAGCCCTGTAGCACCGGGTGGAGGATTCACTCTGCTTCTCTGCCGTCACCGAATAATGCTTCCACTTGATCATATCTCCTGGTGAAATGGTGAAATCATACACCCTCATGTTCCATTTCACAATTTGGGGAAGCTAAAGACGCGTGTACCTGCCATTTCACTGTCTTTTTTTATTTTTTTAAGAGCTGCATCCATTGAGTGGGCGTAAAGGAGTGGGACGAGTCATAAAGGGTCAGTTCACTTCAGAGGCAGAATGTGGAACCTTGATATCCCCTCGTTGAGCCGGAAAAAAAAAACGACCGTCCACATTTTAAACTAATTGATTCTCTAAACAAGCCGTTAGTCTCCCGCTAATTCCATAATGACTTCAGGTCCTTTTATGTGCAGTGACTCTTGATTACAGGTCTCTGACACAACACAACACAACACAACACAACACAACACACACACGCACACACACAACACACAGGTACACTCCGTATTAAAAATCCGGGGGAAAGTGAGGGAAAGTGGGAGCAGGATCGAGGCCCCCTTCACACACCAGTGAGCGCCCATCACGACCTCCTCCCACTTCACGGTACGGACAGTAAAGGAGCTTCTGCCGACCACAGGAAATGGGCCGTGAAATGTTACTCACCGCTCAACACGTGATCTAACACACAACACACACACACACCACACACACACACACACTGCAACACACACACAATCACAGCAGCTAATTTTGACTCATTTTACAGTTTCATGTCATCTCACTTCCGTCCTGTACAAATCAGGGCTGCAGTTATTGATGATTATCATTGTTAATTATATTTTGGATTATTTACTTACTTTACATTAATTGTTATAATGTCATTAGTCTGTTTGCTTTGACTGACAAACAGTCCACAACCAAACGTTGGTTAATAAAAAAAACTTATTCTCACTTTTGAGAAGCCGTGAGCAGAAAACCATTTGGTCTTGTTCCCCTTCATCGTGACTAACTCATAATTAATACTCCAGACAAATGTTCGGTCACTTAACCAATCAAGTAAATGAGTAGTTTCAGCCGGGGGGGCGTATGATTGCTACTCTGTCACTGTTCAGCTACTTAAAAGAAATAAAAAAACAATAATAATAATAACACAAGAGCCAATCATCTTATTTGTCTTAACACTCACAGTAATTAGCTTAACGAGGAGTAGAGAGTCAGAGTTTTGCCGAACCACCTTCAGTCAACTCGACAGTAATGTGACATAATGATGATAAGAGCATCGATAGAGATTAAACATCATATTTTTTATATATGACCAAATCATTATTATGTCATTTTGTGATTGTATTATTTGTCGTCAAACAATAATTACAGCAGCTTTATTTTCAGATTAGCACTTAACCGACTTCAAATCTGCGAGGTGCTGATTTAACCCAACACCGTAAATGATACTGTTTGTAAATGTTAATGATGTCCGGGCACTCGCTGCTGTTGTTTCACGGCTAAACAAACAAACGTCTCCTCGGGCAGTAAATCTCCCGCGACCCGGCGCCCGGCTGTGTCTGCGGACGCCGGAGTGGCGGGCCGTGTCAAGGAGAACGATTTGTAGTTTCACTTCTGCTGTCCCACAAGGAATTCAAAGTTCCCAAATCTCTTGGCTGCCTATGTCTCGCATTATGTGCAGCGTCCCACCGCGGCGGCAGCGGCGGTGGTGGGCGGCAGCGGCGGCACCGGCAGTGTGTCTGAGTAATGAGCATGACCTCAACATAAACGCTGTGTGGCCAACTTGGCTCTACACTGGGAGCGTCCGTCGCACTTTAATCAGGGATATCGGGGAGGAGTGTGCCGGGGAAGGCAGTGCCGGGGCTTTTAAAGACCTGACTAATAAGACATGTCAAAGGGAGCTGGGCAGCAGCCAGAACTGATACCCACTCCCTATCTGCTCCCCCCCCCCCCCATCCCGCCAT
Source organism: Reinhardtius hippoglossoides (assembly GCA_006182925.3). Lineage (NCBI taxonomy): Eukaryota > Metazoa > Chordata > Actinopteri > Pleuronectiformes > Pleuronectidae > Reinhardtius > Reinhardtius hippoglossoides. The sequence goes on from CM031687.1 coordinate 3,060,448, forward strand.
CCCGCCTCGCCGTGCACCAGCCTCGGCAGCGTGCACGCTCACAGATGGTCTTTTAACAAAGCTGGATATTCACTGATGCACACAAACAACGCAGGAGCATCTCGAAGCAGCATGCGCCCTCATGGCTAATCATTTCCTCCCGGCTCTCTTGGCTCGACTCACATTTTTCACCCTTGCCTGACTGTTGGAAAAAGTTGGAAAAAGGTCACTAACTTTCTCTCCCTCCCCCCCCACAACCCCCTCCTAATTATTTTTTTTAAAAACCTTTTTCTCCGCTCCACGAATCAACATGTTCTCTTTCTCTCTTATTTTCTTGACCAAATGCTACTTGTCGCTCGCTCCTCGGGTTGCCGGACGAACGCCGTTCGTGCGAAGACGTGTAGCAGCGAGGAAGCGAAGGTTTCTTATTCCTCAGATATAGTAGATGCTATAAGATATATGATACGTTTTATGATAAAGTGAGTGTACAGTGACTTTGGTACAATAATAGGTTTTTGTTAGCCAAGGTTATTAACGTTATTCCTGGTCCACATATTTACACATTTTCAATTATTATACATCTGATTTCACGATTTTTTTTTAATGTGAGCTGGTTAAGAAACCCAAAGTAATTAGTACAAGTTTAGCATTTTCCTCCTCGGCTTCTTTTAGGTGCACAGACACGCATGGAGTTCTCCCTTTTTTGATTCAGAATCACAGACACTAATTTGAATTAGAGCGATAACAACAACTTTATTTGCCAGTAATTATGATAGATTGTGGAGTGCAGAATTAATGAGGAGGCGTATGTTTTTCATCTGAAAAGGTAATTAGCCATCGGGCTTAAGTAATCGTAGGAGAATCCAGGTCGCTACAGACGGTCCCCGGGGGGGGACAGTTCTGCATATACGCCCGCAGCCGAGCAAATCCCTGGAGACACAACCTTTCCACTGATAAACCCCCGACCCGACAGTTCCCTTTGAGGCGAGAACATCTACACACGAATTTCAATAACGCCGCGAAGGGAACCGAGCACCGAGAACTGCAGTCGTCTTGAATCCAGAAGAATTTGCAGCAAATAACCTTTTTGATCACCTTTGGTTTTTCTTTGACGAGCTGAGGCGACGCTGCGTATCGGGGGGGGGGGGGGGGGGGGGGGGGGGTTTCTTCAGGGTTTATCTGCATCAGTTGGTTTTCAATTCTACCGCTTCACACATTCAGCAGAATAAGTACGTTAGCATCACGTGGGTCTGGATTGTATCTCGGCTTTATCATATTCTCACTGTGTGGTGCTGCTCATTTTCTCTTCTGTGCCAAAGTTGCATTTCTACCTTGAAGTTGTTGTTATCAACACTGTGATGCTGCAGCTGCAACATCCGCCCACGTGTGTGACGCCTGCCGCACGTCTGAAGTCTCTCTACCATGGAGACAAACTCATTTCAACAGTACAGTGCACAGGGAAGCTGTTATTAAGCCGTTCAGACGTCAGACCCCTTGTTCAACTCTGTAGAAGCCGAGTAAAGAAATGTGGAGAATGAGTTTTTACCTTTCATTTGATGATGTTCGAGTTCTAAGGGTAAGTTTCAGTGTTTGTTTTCACATTGCTGGAATAACTGTGGATTCATTTCCAGGGTCGATCGCTTCCAGGGCTTCAACAAACTGTATCCTGAACGATAAACGCACACAGTCTTATGAATAGTTGTTTACATGTCGTATAAAACAGACGTTTCTCCTGAAATAAATAAAACCACAGTCTGACATTACAGAGTCCGTCTATTTTTCTTTTTTTCCGCCTCCGACACTGTCAAGTTGTTTACTCATCTCCAGGTGCACGCCAATCACTTCCCTCAGTTTCCTTTTGTATCGGCGTTTACAGGCGTCCCGTTCTTTTGTTAGCCGCGCTCATTTGTGCATCTCTGAAGAACGCTGCGTGGCTGCAGCCTATTATGCTCACCACTCATCCTAGCATCTCTCCAGAGCACTTAAATCGTCATGTTTTGAGAACTTTCTCAACAGTGAGAACAAAAAAAAACAAACCCGATACGTACACACGCGGTTGTTTGGCTCATATTCACGCTGGAAACAAAGCAAGACACACGCAGCTGCGAGCGGAGACGAGCCAAACGCTGAGTGACGGGACCGGTGGCGCCGTAGTAAACCTTGTGAGATGCCTGTTCAGCAAGTGGTAATTAAAAACTGCCTGAATCCTCAAAACCCTGATAAATATTTCATCAGGATGCTCATGTAATGGAGCAACGATATTCAAATTGCCGTTAGTGAGATAACCACAACACACACACACACACATTCTACACAATAAGCAGAAAATATATGTATATTTGTGAAGTTACAGCAGAAATGGGTAAAGTGGATATAACGCAATTAAAAGGCGACTAAAACGAAAAACATCTTTAATAAAACTGAGGATTTCTTCGGGTTTTAATATTGTTGGAAACGTTTCGGATGCAAGTTCCCCAAGTGAACAAAATGTATAACAAAGGTGTATATGAATAAAAAAAAGGATAAATGTCACGGCAGCGTACGATACGAAAATATCTTCTGTTGATATTGAAATAAATATAAACTCTCAAAAAACACTTCACTTGTTTAACATCATACTTCCACCTCCAGTTCCAAACTCTAAAAATTACCCTTGTACCACCTGAGGAGGGTTTTTTTTTCCTCCGGCGTCGGCGCTGCAGGATTTCAGAGACACATCTGTTAACAGATGAGGTTACACAAGCAGAGTTGGAGTGGTCCAGAGGGAGGGGGGGGTAGGGGAGGGGGGGTTCAAACCTGACAGAATTTTTTTGAACAGCAAAATAGCCCAGTCTGGTGCACTCTGACCAGCAGTCTGTCCGAGCCTGCAGCGATATGCTTCCATGCGCTGTCAGGCTCCCTGTCACCGTGTCTCGCGCCTCCCTCCCTCCCTCCTCCCTCCCTCCCTCCTCCTACGCCTCCGTGTTGCTCTATTACCTCGTCATTTTTTGTATTTTTCTCCTCTCCCTCATCGGTACCTGCCTCTGTCATCTCGTCCCCTCTCCTCTCTCGGTCGGGTCAGGGTGTGAGAATAACCAGAGGAAACGCAGTGAAATCAACAATATCACCTTTTAGTTATTTTAAAAGGAAAAACAACTGTTCGTGCGTCTCTATCTACTCACTGGGAGTTAGGATTCAAATATAACTTTTGTGCAAAGCTTCTAGCAAATGCATAATCTTTCTTTTCATTTATTTTCTTGTTGCAAACTTCAATGCGTCGCTTTGCACGGGGGACAGATGGCCGACGCTGTGCAAACTTTCTGTTCTCCTCATGCAGAACTAGCGTCCCTTGTACCTGCGTTATAGTGCAAACCCTCCATTTTACCATATGCCGCCAGCCAAGTCCAGTGTCAACCCAAACCTGCACTCCGCTCTCCATCTGGCGGAGAGTGGCGCTCTCCCTGCCAGGCCCCGACTGACTGATTTCAGCCATCTTTGCAAATTTCACGATCAATTGCCCGTTCAGTCAAGCTGAGCATGTAGCTGCCTTTTGTCTCTTAGATCCCAGGAATAGAATTTATGGTTCCCCCTGCTTTTCATTCCCTCCTCTTAACCTGCAGCTTTTTTCCACGTACTCAAAATTGCAATCAGCGATTGGCAGGAACGAAGCCACGACTAAACACACGGACAAACCAAGCGTACACAGGCAAAAAAAATAATAATCAATTTATATCCTGGCATGCACTTCAACGGAATTCAAAGCGGATGTAAAATAACTGATCCGTCCTGAATACTAAACCGATGAGTCCCTCATATTTGTTAACGGTGCAGATCTGAGAGTACTTGGTGGAGAGAGAGGGGACAGGAATTTGGAATTAAATAAATAACGCTGAACACCCACTTGTCCTTGGTGCAGTAACTTATCTCCCCCCCCCGATGGCATCACAGTCAAATTTCTTATGTTTATGGATATTAGAGACGTACATAAATCCATTAATTCAGCCAGAAGTGTCTTGCAAGGCATGATCACGCTGTTGGAGAATACTAACACCTTGCTTCGTTCCCTGTCGAGAGCCTGTCAGACTTCTAATGGGATGTATTTGGACGTCCTTGTCAGAGCAGTTCGTTATCGCTCACAATGGAAAGAATAGAAGCCGCTGGTTCGGGGGGGGGGGGGGGGGGCGTCTGAGGGCAATTAGTTTCTTCTCCTTTAAATTCTCGAACGAGTTAATGCGGTTAAATTATTCTTCTATTGGCTAATTACACATCAGCTTCTTGAGGCATTTGCGAAAGCTTGATTAAAAGAATGTATTATTATTATTTTATTAAAATAATTACCATCATTATCGTTTTTTTCTACAGGCGTGTGGAGTAATTACATGTCTAAGCACGGTGTAAAGAAAATCAAAGGTACACATGTTAGTTGATCCTGTATCATGTGACAGGTGCTAACCGGCCGCATCAGGCAGCAGTTGTTATATTTGCATTAAACATAAATATATATATGTAACATGAAATGAAAAGTACATCCAATTAAGTTCTCTTAATATGGACATTTCATTAATAACCCCTTTAAATCAACGTGAAGAACGCTTTAATATATTATACATAATCTTTTGTCACGTTTTCTTTGTTTATCTAATATCCTACGTCATTCAAAGCATAAGAACTTTATTAAAAAGGGGACATTCCGAGCCGCAGCAACAACTGAAAGTCAATCGTTATTTTAAAAAGCTGAATAATGTGTTATCGAATTGATTATGAGTCACGGATTTCCAGAAGGAGCCACACGTGTGTGATCTTTACATCGACCGGGAGCTGAGAGCTAATACCGCTGCTGTGTCTCGCAGTGGGTGGGTTTTGCTTCCCTGGATTAAACGCTGATATATATTGCAAATTAAATAAAGATTGAAGTGAAACACGAGATACACAACGAGAGGTCACGAAGGTCGAGTTTGTGAAATGAAACCCTCAAAGACAAATCTGCTGCAAGAAATTCCCATCAACTGGACAGAACGTGTCAGATTAACGCCGTCGGGTGCGAGACGCATCTCTGTGTGTGAATCATCTCTTTATCAAACGCCAGATACCGGCAGCGTACCGGTGTGCATGACACGCCAGCCGACCGACGATGCCACAAGACTCCTATCAGATCTAAATGCAACACGCCACGCCACGCAGAGAACACACACGCTTCTCCGGCCTCGGTGACGTGCACGGAGTCCGTCCCTTCGCTTCCTGCCTGTGAGCGTGGAACATGAAAGAGGCCCTGATGGCTCCGGCCTTCCTACCGCAGCCCTCCCAGGGTAATTGCAGTTTCTTCCTTACTTTTAAAGCCCTGTCAGTCTCCCTGGGCTAAATGACATCCTGGTGGTAACCGAATTACAGGGGAGGAGAGGGTGCCAAGAATTACCGTCCTCTGCTGCCTGCTAAGTGGTCTGATTGTGTGGTCATGTTCCTGGGCATTAAGACGACTGTTTCCATGGCGATTCCTCCCCCAAAAAAACATATCACAGAGTGTTATTTTTCTGTTTGAAAAGTCAGCTCGGTTATTACCGATATTCATTTTAATTCCCTGCCTTGACAGGGACAATCAATTATTGCCCAACCGTGTAGAAATCACTACGGCGTCACGTATTTCACCTGTAAACAACACTTTCCTTTTTTTTCATATCTAATTGAATGGAAGAGCAGCTGGAATAGAAATGTTCTTGGAAAAAAATGACAGAACTATTATGCTCATGTCGAGTGTGGGAAATACGCTGTTTGAAGAGCGCGGCCGTCGATACGACAGTTTATTCATCGCAAGACAAAAACGTCTCCGCGGCATGTTTCAACAGTTACATATTTCTGAATCGAACACGAGGCATCGGCTCTTCACGCTGGCTGGATAATTTGGGCTTTGTGTTTTTACTGGGGGAGTCGGATGAGAACACAACACAATGTTATTTATGACTTGTTATGAATATGAAGGGGATGATGATGATGATCATATTGAATCTCAGCTCACATGCTGATAAAACATTAGATTAACCAGCACTAATATATTTAAGTGTCAAATTAGATGCAATTTGGACACGTGATGCGTTTGATATATTGTGAAATCTTAATAAACAGAAGTGATGCTGTTGATTTTTGATGATTTGGGAGCTGTCACGTCGACCGGTTCTCCAGTTTTTCGGGGGGTGCAGCTTCAGGCTCCAGTCCAGCTGCAGCTCTTTTACCGCAGGTGACTTTCACGGTTTCAGAACGAAAAGCTGCAGCCACCACTTGGCTGTGAACTTGGACTTTCACTACAATTTCCCCCCCCCAAAAAACTGAATCATTAAAATGCCATAGCGCGATTGTACTCGTTGTTCTTCAGCTGCAGTTGGGGGGGGGGGGGGGGGGGGGGTGTCTCCATCGTGTCAGCACACAACCGCACAGTGAACACAACTCAGTGTAGAGACAATATCCGTAGTGGAATACACTGGCAGCAGTTACTGTTTGTCTAACTCACCAGATGTCTGACTCTAGATAATTCCACCATTTGGGTTCCAGCTGATTTTGGCTTCGTCCACCGACGTCTGCTCTGCGCTAACGGAATTCAAAAGTCCCCCCCCGCCCCCCCACCCCCCCCATTCAATCTGCAGCCACAACAAAGCTAACGGCACAGCTAGCAGCAAATATTGAGTTTTACGATGGGGGAACCGCAACCCCGCCGTTTGATTAATCGCTCGCGGCCTTCGTGTTCAATCAACTGTTTGCTTAATAACGGGAGATGGAGAGTTTTCGAGCTCCAACCTTTGCCTCTGACACTGATGCATTTTTCTTGGTTAGAAAGTGAGTTGTGCCCGATTATTATTCGCTCCCTGCTCAAACTAAACCAAATTGGTGATAATGGACTGGCTGAGCAGGACTAACTGTAATTATAATGAGCTTTATTTAAATAAAGTGCTTTTTAGAAGCGAGCAACAAAGTGCTTTACAGAGACGGATAAAGATGAAAACATTTATAGACCGGGAGGGAACACAAAACGGCCATAACTCATAAAAGAGGAATGAATCACAATTGGTACGGAGGAGTAGAAACGGAGACACCGAATAAAAAGACAAAGACACAGTGGATGAAATGCTAATATGGGAGACACGTCTCCACAGAACCACAAAGGAAACAGGCTGGAGTCACTTGGACTCATTCCTCTGGGGACCATGAATGTCTACGCAAACAGATTCATGGCGAATCCACTCAATGGCTGGATTGTATAAACAATGGCAATATTGATTGAATCGTGATTTAACTACGGGGGTTAATTGGTACCAATAACAACACGCTTCCAGGATATAGTCGGGGATTATTACCTGTGTATATATATATATATATATATATATTCCTCCATTTGCAAAGACGTCTGCAGCTCAGCGACACTAAGCTGTAAATACGTCTCTCTCCGTTCTGCAGTGCATCAATGCCGCCCTTAATGAAACGGTGATTATACCAAACGGTGTGTTTAAAAAAAAAATCACCATATAAAAACCCCCCTAATGACACCGACTGCATGTTTGTAACGTCAGATTGGAGAGCTGCATTTTTAAAGCCGTTGGAAGCTTCCTGCTGTTGATTGGTGCTAAAATGGAAGATCGCGTTCAGAGTCAAAGTTTTAGTTTTAATCATCGGGTTTCGAGGCGTAAAGGTTGTGCAGGAGATCATCTTCTTCTCCCCGGGGGGAAGATCGAAGGTGGGATTGTACCAGCGAAAGATCACATGTTGTTAACCTTTATCTGTTTGCTCGACTTACAAATGAATCACTAAACATGCGCCGCTATTTTGCCAGGCTCCCTTTCTCCATGTAATATATATATTTATATATACATACAAAATATAGACGACGGGGTCACGGAACATCTCGGTGTGATTATTTCTCGGTGGTTGGTGCAGTTTAATATTCTGATGCATTTTGTGATCTGATCTGAAAACGGCTACGATGACACATCGCTGGCCAAGAAAAGCAAGAATCCCTAAAAGCGGCACGACTTCAATCCAAACAACGCTGCATGATTTTTCATAATGGCTTTGGAGTGTCCTTCATTTGCTCCATTTTGGTTGTATTCCATCTAAATGATGGCAACAGAAGCTCGTTCCGGCTCCATAAATACACGGGTCGTATCCTCCATCTCCATATTTACTGCAAAGGCTTCCAGAGGCATCTACTTTCAGAACTGTACTCCTGTGTTTGAGATACGGTACGTGCTTCGATTAGCGTGCGAAGAAAGAACGTAGCCACGTCTGCGTGGGAAGAAGAGATTGATATGTAGAGTATCATGAATACATGCGAGTCGAGATGTGGATAAGACTGAATAAAGACGACTCAGGAGAGGTGAAGACAGACGGGGGGGGGGGGGGGGACACATGGAGGGAAGGAGAACGAAAGGAGAGGGACACATGAGAACACAGTCGTGCGCCCACTGAGCCGTGGCGCTCGTGGCTGTGGCCGTGGCGCTCATTATTGATGTGGTAGAAAATTTGCGCCGACAGGAAACGAAGCTGCCAGCTGTCCCCCCCCATTATGACATTATCTCAGAAGAATGGCCCGACAGCGGCGGCGTGTGTCCCCATCACCCGAGCCTGCCCCCCCCACCCCTGGCATGTCCAGAGGAGCGGCTCGGGCCCACAGATGACACACACACACACACTCATGAACACCACACACACACACACCACACACACACACACACACACACACACACACACACACACACACACACACACACACACAGACAGAACATCACATAGACATTTATTCGCAGTATCACAATCTGACCCAACTCGGCCAACGTGTCGCCGACAAACCAAACAATACGATTTAAATGAGAGCAAATTGCCCTGTAATTCACTGTGTGATACAGTTATTAAAAATAATGAGCTGAAGAAAGAGCAGAACTGGACATGAGGCATATTTCTAATGTGGTTACTCGGTAATGTTGCCCCGGTGTTGTCGATGGATAGTGACTGGGAGAGAGGTTGCGGCGTTGTGCAAACACAGGAGAGAGAAAAGGTCTCGTTCTGTTTATATAAAACACATAATATGGGATTTGTTCCATAAACACAGAGCTTGGGACCAAAAGTGTAAAGTCACCCAGTCCCTAAGTCTTGCTACACGGCTGTGAGACGCGATTAAAACTCTGCCTCGACCTCGTGGCAACAGTCTGACAACCGGCTGAAAGTGAGTTTGATTGGTTTGATTAGAGGAGGAGCTCCAGCCGCCCTCCGTGGATCCCTGACCTCGACCGTATCAATCACCTCAGGGATCAATCACCAGCTCAGACTACAGGGATAACTGCCTCCGCACTGTGTCCTGGCTTCATCTGATCACCTCCCGTGAACTGCTGCTCCGGAGTACTGCGTTCACACCTGGTATCAAAACGTGTCCTGACTGTGTCGTGTGCGTATGCAAATAAACATCGTTTGAGTTGGGGGAAGACTTAATGATGTTGTTTTAACCCGGTCAGAATTTAGAGAGGAGTCAGATGACAAACAATCATTATAAGGGGATCAGTGTTGATACTGGTGCAATGGCCACAGACAAATTAAACCAAGAACCATCCAGTTGAGTAGGTCGTCCCAGGTCGGCCCAGGACACACGTGTGTTCACAACGCTACACAAATGAGGCCACGTGTCCCCGACCGCTTCTGAATCTGTCTTTTTGTGGTCGATCCTCAGAACTCTTCAGGACACACGGGTGCGTTTAGACCTTTACCGGGTTCGAACGAGGTCACAGAGAGCCCAACACATAACGAGGAGCAAACTTTCCACACCAAGTCTAAACTTCTTGGTTGGTAAAGTTCCTCCAGAGTTCAAATCGGGAATGACTCTGGGGGAAGCACCCAAGTGAGAGAGAAACTGGATTAAAGCAGCACAACAACCTCTGGCTCGTTGCAAATGCGCAGCGCTGATGTTCAACAGATGAAGACGAATGTGAGTTTCACGTCCTCCTGGAGTTAAAAGGCAGCGGCAGCACGCGGCTTCGCAGGGATTTGAACGCCACGCATCGAACCGTCTGGAATGATGTGAACACAATAACACCTCGTCGGTCGGAGGGGCAGCGGCTCCTGTACGCCACCTTCTGTTTAATGCACATTCTAATGAGGATCCCCGTGCTGGGACGGTGCAGGTGGTGATGTGGCTGTTTATAGGCTCATTACACAGACTCTGGTCGGGGCCCGGCAGCTTCTTTCACACCTATAAGCCCGACATCCTGCAGAGGAGGAGCCGGTGCAGACTGTAATGGATCTGAACTCTGCCCGGCAACCGGTCGGCGCTGCAGATCCCTGGAAGTGGAGCGGGCAGAACGCACCGCTCCGGGTCAGGACGCAGGTGGAACGTGAACAACTCCTCGTCTGCGCCCATCTTTCAAATTGAGCCGTGCAACTCACTATATAGATCTGGACCGGTCCTGACGTGCCTCTTGTGCAAGAAGGCCAAGATGCCTCACTTTTACTTTTACTGTAATCATGACCAAAAAGGGGGGGGAGGAGAAAGTGCACACAACAGCACTCCCCCCCCCCGTGCAGCGTTCTTTCTGTAGTTTTGACTGCCTCGGACTCGTCCCCCGCGGGAGATGAGAGAGCATTTTTTTGCCTCATTTAAATTCCTCGCTACATCAACGTAGTCGTGTAGCGACTTGTCAGAATACCGTCCCCGCCGAGACCCGAGTTCTGCTCCTAAGTGCAAAACCTGGTCATCGCCAAACAATGGGAGTAGTCGCTGACCTCTGGCGCCGAAGCCCTCCGGTACGACACAAGGCCGTCCGACGTGCTTACACCACAGGAAACACGGACGCAGGGCAAACACACACACACACACACACACACACACACACACACTTCAAACTTCAAACTTTCTGTCTGTATCTCTGAAGGAAACGCAACATCATCAACAAAGCTCATCAAGTTTTAATTTGTTTTATGGGCCTTGGCATCGAAACAAACGGCTTATTAATTGCACTTAACGCCAAATTTATTAACTCATCTCGAATTAAAGACTCTCTGAAGAAGTGACGGACGTGTAGTTGTGGGTGTAGTTCTCCTTTTTTAATTAACCACTGTCATCTTGAGGCATATTTAAAAAAAAGCCACAGTCTCAACTTGCACCGGTCGGGAGAACACTTGCACGCCGCTTTGTCTTGTGTTACCTTCAATTTTGGAACTTCTAGACTTTCGATTTCAGTCACGCTAGATGCGAGGTAAGACAGAAACGCCCCCCCCCCCCCTATAATAACAATTATTATTTATTATAACTCTTGGGGCCTTTTTTTAATATCATTAAACGAGTTTCAGGTGCTTTCCTGTGTTCTGTGCAGGAGCCTCCGCTCTCTCCTCGCTTCTGTTCAAGGGTATTAACTCCACTTATTGGCATGAAATGATGAACCAACACTATACAGCACGTTGCGTGTGCACTGAATCCCAGAGCACTTTCCACAGAGTCACAGTGCAGGACGTGAATAACACCAACCGAATATGTATTTTGCTGCTGGGAATCGATTGGCTTTGTGTTAACGTGTGTCGGTTTTCCAGGAGAACACAGGGTAAGACATACCACACGTTATAATTACAGGTAATTCTGTATGTCCTGAAGTCTTACAGGGTAAATCCAACATGTCAAGCGCTGCAGAGGAGCGTGATGGAGAAAGAGAAACGTGTCGGGGGCTCACATGTTTGTTCAGCAGAAAGGAGGTAATGCAATGTGCTCTTTCAGCCACTTGCATGAGTATTTACAGCTCGCCTCTAATGGGATTTTCCTCAAATGGTGAAGGAAGGAAACTGATAGGCAGCGTTTCGAAGCTCTAGCTCTCGGAAACAGGATTTCTTTTTACTATTCTGCTGTCGGGGGAGTTTCACATGGACTGTTTTTGACTCTCTTTCACCCCCACGTTGCACAAGAGTGCATTCTGGAGGTCCAATGAATAAAAATGCCGTGTCAACGAGGCGAGAAGAAAGAAAATCTCCACTCAGAGCTGTCAGTGATTTTCCCTCCTTGCTTCTTACCATGGAAAGGCTGGTATAAAAAGTTCACCTCCCCTCTCACATAAATTGGCCGGGAGATTTATTTCTCCCCCTGACATTCTCTCTGGAGATGCCACCGGGAACCTGGGCATCTGCCTCTTCGGGGGGGGGGGGGGGATGACAGGGCTATTGTTAGGGGGAGGCAGTGGTTGGAAAGCTATTCTCTTGCCTCGTCCCCTCTTCTGTCCCTTTTCCATTTCCCTCACTCTCCCTCGTTCTTCTTTCTTTCCTCTTTACGACGCCTGTCAGAAAGCGATGACAGCCACTTAAAAGGCAAAAGGCCAAGGCTCACATCCGTCTATTTCACCTTATTAATTTCACTATCATTCCGACCTCGTCCTATTCAAAACCCCCACGAGACGATCCATCCAAATCATCGGTGGTAGGGATGTGCAGTATGACAGATGGCGAGTGTGACACTCCCTTGGGTCTAAAAATACTCCGAATTGGTAATTCCCTCGCTCTTTGTCGCTCCGTTTCCCTTTTTTCTCCCGATCTCTAAGAAAAGTGATATATACAGTGGATCAAATATGAGGGGGGGGGAAGAAAAAAACGAGAATATTTAACAATCGCTCTATTATGGCTACAGTTTAGGAATGCGGAGAGATAAGCGCCAGGCATTCTCTGCCCATAAGCCGCTCATACGATGGCATTGTGCTCTGGAATCTGGCTGACTGGGTCAAATTGCAGCTGCTGCTGCTCCTCCGGGGCAGTGGAGGCCTCTGGGAAGACGGCGTGGGGGCGTCAAGGCAACCGGGACTCGCACACACAGACATCACCGGGGCCAGATTAGGGGAGTGTGACAGGGCAGACCCCCTAATCCATCATCTGGGAGATTACAGGAACATGACACAGTGCGGCCACCAAAATCCCTTTAATCATCCAAATGTTCCGTTCTCCGCCAATGGCGCTGCTTGAGGAACAATAAGGGCTCAGGGGAGAATATTTCCTCCCCGGGCCCTGCTGTGGCTCGCCTCATGACACTCACAAGCAGCTTAGATTTTTTACGTAATACGGAAGAGCCACTGTGGACGGGGGCCGAGTCAATTAAGCCAGACCAGTGTTTTTTAGAAGACAGAGACGTGGGGACGATGTTTGTCTTAGACGTCCCGTGAGCCCCGGTGGTGAGAAAGGGTAATTAAGAGGAGTGTGTCATCGGAGAAAACTCAGAGAAAACAGATTGTCTTAATCACTTTCCTCACAAAAACAGAAAGAGATGAGGTTCGTGCATTCATTCAGAGACGAATGCTCCGTGGCGTATGAAAAGGAAACACTAGAGACGAGTTTGCAAACACAGATGATGAAAATACAGAAGGTGGTTTTTCCACTGCCTTTCAAAACCACTTAGATGACTCATGCGTCGCGAGTGTTTTGTGTTCCTAACCTTAAGTCGAGTTATCCACATCCCAAAGGAAGCGCAGTGTCGAATTCAGTGCTGCCATTTTGTTTCTGAGATCAGTCGGTAGCACCAAGTAGTTAAAGTATCTCCACCCGCCTCATCCCACCCCCGCAAAAGGAACAAGCGCTACAGCTAATGGGCCGATGAATGATTATAACTTCATATCCCGAACTCTGTTTTGAGTTTAAGGCGATGGAATGAGAAATGTGTGAAACATGAGAGTTTGAATTGACTGTTAAAAAACTTTGTTTCTTGCCGAAAAAATACTTCCAGCAACAAAACTTCTTTGTGAAGAATTATGTTTGTGAAGAAGACGACGGGCATCATTATGTCTCCTTCAAGCTGTTGTTGCACATAATTACAGAGACAGGGTTAGCTGGGTAAATCCAGCACCTCCTCCAACTCCCTGCATTATTATTATTATTATTATTATTATTGTGGAGAAGTCTGCTCTAACTTTATTCAGTTTGTTTCATATCTGTCAGGCGAGAAATCTGAATGCACTTGGTCCCAGTACCCTTGCTGGAGGCGATGCAGATCAGTGCTGAACCACGAACCGCCCACCCACTGGCCTTGTCCATACATGCAACGCGTAGTGGGAGGATGTTTAATTGCGCTGAGGATGGAACTGTTTTTTGTATTTCTATATTTTTGGTTTCTTTAATAAAAATAATATCTTTATTGATCTGTATGGCTGCAAGCAATTCAAATTTTTAATGAAATCAATGCAGAGTGGCCCCTCAGCAGTGGAATCTACACGGAATGGGGAAAAAAAGATTCTCTCCAGCTCAGAAGATGAATAAAATATACTTTATGCAAATATACACATTCATATTTACTGCGAAGCTTTTAGACATAAATGCAACATAATTCCTGAGAAACAGACTAAACCATTTGTCGATGCTAAGTGAACGTGAGGAGTCTCTGCAGAGCTCCACATGCATCGCACACGTACTCACCTTTTAATTATTACTCCATAAACGGATTTTCTCTGTAAATACAACCTGGATCTTCTAGTTTTTCCCATAATTTTTGTGAATTGATTCTTTCTTCTGCTCTAACCTATTGTGAATGTAAGGTAACAGTCTATAACTTGTTGAACTCATCAAAAAGTTATTTTCTGAACGTGCAACCAGCCCGATAATAAACTCCCGTGCACGATCTTTTTCATATTTCAGGCTTATCTCTAATTCCACACCCACAATCCCCTCTGAATGAATCATGCATATGTGAAGCTGAGTGGTGCCGAACATGTCGTAAGGTTCGTCAAATTAACATTCAGTGTTTAGTGGGCTTTTTCCAGTCAGTTAATTTGCTTTGAAGCTAATTGTGTGTCTGATAACAGACGATCAATAAAAAAAAATATATACTGTGATATTAAAAAAGATGATCTCCAGACTCCACACGCGGCGCTACACAGGTGATTGGAAATTCTTATGCGGTGGAAATGGATCGATAACAAGGCGAGGGTAAGCTGCGATGAATCATTCAATCAAGTGATCGATTTGAAACGTCAGAGTTTCATACGTGATCTAATATCTGCGGAGAGGAAAGAAAGGCTTTCGTCCATATTTGCCCCGAGAGCAAGTAGATTAAGTGCAAACTCATTAATCCTGTGAATAAACCCAATATTCCGGTTTAAACATCTTAGAAACACCTCTTTAAAACCCACAAATCTTTATTTGTCTTTATCAAAACTAGTCTCATATTGCATTTCTCCCCGAACCCATCTGTGGAGGTTTTCAAACGCAAGTTCTCTGGCGCCTGGCGACGAGTCAAAGTGCGTCGGCGTATTTCTTGGACCCGTCAGCTGAGAGCAACATGTCAAACCGCGTGTCGCTGGTTCCAGGAGTTGCAGATGAAATGGTGTTGCATGCTTTATGTATCTCAGGAGGATGATACACTCAGCCGTGTAATTACCCCAAATGACACATTCATATCGTGACTATTTTTGTTCATCTGTAATTTTTGGAGTCATATGGTACAGGGGATAATTGGCTGCAGCCGGTCGGAGCCGCTTTCAGGGGTTTTGTAACTTTAACTCGTATGCAGGTTTTTTTTTTGATGATGCAAAGAACTGTAGTGTTGGGAAAGCAGCGGTGGCGTCGACGCCGGTGCCGCGTCACCTCAACTCATCATCTCTCACCTGCAGCGCGCCGCGGCTGCCTCAAATCAAGTGCCTTAATTCAAACGTATTAACACTTAACAGACATGCCCGTCTGTTTCCTCAGTTATCGTAACACTGCTCTCACAGAAGAATCGGCTGAGATCCTGGGGAAACGTGGCGTGTGTGAAATACATAACGTCCAGAACCACCACGATGAGACCCAAGTCGGGACAGACTGGGATTAGCCCTCGGAGAGATGAGACGAGGGATTTTGTTTATTGTGAACATTTGTTTTGTCTGATACGAGTAAGAAGAGGATTTATGAAACAGTGTTTTATGGAAAAAGCTGTTATTGATAAGCACAAACCTGTCAGGAGACGGATATAGAGATATATGCTTGAAAGATATAAAGCAAAATGAGAGCCAATAGAAAAGAAAGGATGGACTAGAAAAATCTCTGCGGTAACTTAAATGATATGATATGTAATAAAGACATCTGCAAATGATTTAAATGTTCTTTTAAATTGAGGTAGGAAATGCCAACTCTACATTGTGAGTCAACATATTTATGTATAAAGGACCAATTAACGAAGGAGTAAAAAAAAAACAAATATTGCTGCCTATCAATAATCACGAACCATCTGGTATTGACGTCTCACCGAGAAGAGCGATCGGTAGACGAACATATTGTGGCTCCGATTTGCCAAATTCGAAATCTGAGCCTCGTAAGTAATGTTCGTCCCCGAAGCTGAAATCCTCCCGCTGCCCAAGAAGGCCGGCGCTGCTCCTCCTGCCTCAAACAAGCAGATTGTTACCTGCGCCGAACACACTCCTGGAAAAATAAATAAACAAACAAACAAACAAACAAACACGTCGAATCAAATACAAATGCCATTTCTCCGACTGCCTGCGAGAGGGGGAGGTCACTTAACATGCACAGCGCTGCTCCACACACACGAATCCATCACATGCATGAACTGTTACACTTCAGCGACGCCTTTTGATTTGCCTGATGAAAAATTATCGAACATTTATGTTGTGGGTTTTGCTCCCTCCATTCTGTAATGAATAGAAAGCCTACCTGTCCAATCGAAATGCAGAGTTCCCTCTCTCTAATGGAGGCTTGTATGAGAATGCAATTCCACAGGGAGGTTGTTTTTCCATCTTTACTAATGATCTCAACTTGTATGTATGCAGATGACACAACAATATACATGCAATCACTAGAAAGACTAAAAAAACACCTGGAACTATTACCCGACAACTCTGCCATCAACAAACGAGTTGTTGGTGTTATTCCAGATTGTAAACGGTCATGGACAGAGCATGAAGATCGTCTTGTTGATGAGATGAGATGAGAGGAATGAGGCCGTTGCAATCAGGTGCTTTCACCAGACAACTCCTGCAGACTGGGGCTTTATCACAATCCATGATTTGGTCCAGTGTTGCAAAGAAGATCTACGTCAAACTCTCCTGGCTGAAAGCTGAGGAAAGGCTGTTCACACATTCGGAGCTAACACATACACACACACACACACACACACACATCTACACACACCTTCTCCACCAGACATGTCAGCAGAGGTCTCTACACAATTCCTCCATCTGAACACACGAATCAAAATGCAAAGTGTTGTGTGAACTCAGGAATGAATAGAACTCAGAATGCTGAAGAACACACAATGAAGAACAAGCTTTAAAAACAAGCTTCAAAAACAGGGCCCCTACGCCTGCAACCATATTTTATATTTGGAATATTAGTATGTTTATGGATGTGTTGCAGGATTTAACCACTTTCATGTGGGGGCGTTTTTTTCGCTGTAGTGTTTCTTTATGTTTAGTGTGGACCCCCAGGATCGAAATAAAATCATTGTACATGCACAAAATAAACTTGGTATTGTGGCCTTGTTTGATATATATCACAATATACAGTATCTATATATATATATATATACTGTGGGGTACTGGATTTGTATACAGCTATTCCTTGTTTCCATGTGGAGCTAACCACATAGAACTTCGGCTAAACTATTTCTGGATTCAGGCAGGAGTCGATGGGAGCAGAGCTGAACTGAAACCAGATTAAATTTAGCCGGGTCTCAAAGCACAAAAGCTGCGGCAGATAGTGAGGGAGAGCAAAGTGCATCCAGTGAAGCACCGTGACCTGTCGACAGAGCCCGGCGTGCACGGCCCGTGATAACAGCTGGGTCCGTCTGCCTTGTTCTGGGGCAGCTGGGGTGGCTTTGGGAAGAGATTCAGGCCAAAGCTCATTCCCTTCGCTAGTCATCGCCATTTCTCCCTCCTCCCCCCCCCCCCTCCCATGTTTGTGCAAGACAGTGTGGTTATGTAGGCACATGTTAGAGCGTGGGTGTGTGTGAGAGAGAGAAACAGACAGAAGGAGGGAGAGTGAAAGAAAGCAAGAGGGAAAATAATCAAAGCTGCAGCCTGCTCCTGTTTCCACGTCTTAGAGGAAAAACACTTAGGAAGAGCGACTGCAGGAGCGGAGTGAACACGACATGCACATATATGCACACATGTGTCATATGTACACACACACACACACACACACACACACACATACATTGGAGAATAGCATGTGTGGGCCCTGCAGCGACAGGGGACAATCTGCCTACCTGTACACTCATCCCGCTCGGCTGTGGGAGGACGGACATTAAGTCATTACCGCCGGCGCTGCCAGCACACTCATGGCTGCCAGGTGCGTCCGCTGCCATTGGATCGCTCACGCTGCCTTTTTCATCACCGCGGCCTCATGAGTGCACGATAAAGAAAACAAAACTGCTGTCGTGGGCACTCGGGAGACGCGCAGGCCATTTGGTGGTGGAGTGGTCAGAGAAATGTATTGGATGCTATTTTATCCCCATTTTCTCGCATGATGGAAGAACACTGCGGAGCCGGGGGAATTAGGAAAGCTTGAAGAAATAAAGGTTCTGGAACATTCAGAAGTACGACGGATGGATTTTTTTTGGTGCCTGCTTATTCCAATCCCTTGATTTTGACTGACTTACTGACCTTGCAACCGGACGCAATCAGGATCAAGTAGGATTTTAAGGTTGAGTTGGAAGTGGAGTCATTATTTTTTGGGGGGAGCGAACAGCACACGCACGCAGCAGAGCATAAAACTCAATGTCATCCACTTTGTGAAACATTTACATGATTAAAGAAATCATTGCACGACCAAAAACACGGGAGTGGAAGCCACAGTTTCCCTCTGTGAAAGCGCTGCGTCACAGCAGGGGGCACGGTGCCACTTGTTTCTCCACCCGCGGATAAAAAAACGTCAAAACAATGAGCTTGAAAAAACACAACAATGTTACACTCAAGCAGAATTGAAAGGGACGAGTGGAAGACTGGGGGGGGCTTTGTTTACAATGCTTCACACCTGAAAAGATTTTTTGGAACATGTCAATGTTTGGAAAGAGGCGCGAGCGAGCCCCCGTTTTTTTGTGAGCAATGGCAGACTTGACACTCATAATGGTGGCTGCGCTGCCGCCGCCGCGCCGCCGCACACCGGCGAACACCCAACCTCAGCGATGAAACGCCTCTGTTATTACCCCCACCTCCCTTTAGAGAGGTGCACCCAGAGTTTACAATAACTGCGTTTCCTTTTTTCTCCCCCCCAAGAATCAACCTCCAGCCAATCTGTTGGTTTATGCATGAGATGGATCGGGGGGGGGGGGATGAAAGGGGAGAACATGAGACATGAGACGGAGGAAGAATTCCTAACTAGATGGGATGAAAAAGTAAACACAATCTTCTGCAATTTGACTATCAATCAGGCCGGCGTGTCTCCGGGAGAGGGGGGGGGGGGTCTAATTACGGCCCAGACGAACATTGACTCTGTTCTAATGGAATTATTCAGACAGCCTGTGTGTTTGCCTATGCCCCTCCCTCGTTTGCTATTCCCATTCATTAAGGCCGCATATTACACTTCGGTGGGATTTGGCTGAACGACATCTTTCTTCGTTAATTTCAGAAGCCGGATCAAACCTCAAAGAGAATCCCACCCCGAACACACACACACACACCACACACACACACACACACACGTCTCGTTGTCTCCTCCCGCCCGGACCCGACACCGCCCTGGTTCCTTCCCCGTACTCCGGGTGGCTATTAGCAAACCTGATGAGTTGGGCCGAGGGTTGAGTCTCAGGCCGGTAACCGTGCGTAAACAAAAGGAAACACTTAAAGATGAGTGGGCCTTTTTTTCCCGCCGGGCTGCGTGGTGCAGGGTTGGTCTAATGGAGGGTAATTTCAGACCGTGGGACATGTCCTGCAGAGAGAGGGATTTACGTGTGTGTGGTGGGGGGGGCGGAGGAAAGGGGTTGAAAACAGGCACTGAGCAACAGTCGGGGGACTTGCTGGTGGGAAAGAGCAGCGCAGGAAGAGGACTTGCACTGTCTGAGCGTTAATGAGCTGAGGGATGCCAGTAGGTGTTGCTATGTGTGGACTTCTGCCACCGGAGCTGTAAATCTTCCCCGAGAAGCCAAACGTGGAACAGAGAAAGAGAAATGGAGCGACAGAGCATGTTGTGCACAAATGACAGAGGAGGAGAGCGAGAGAGATTAAAAAATGATATCCCAGGCCTCATTCAAGCTCCTCAGCTCCTTGGGCCATTGCTGCAGACTAGTGCATCCATTGTGCTCGCAGTGACGTCCCTTTGCGAGCTGACCTCCATTTGAGTTATTTGAGGAGCAGCGCTGTGGTTCAAGGTGGCTCGAGGCCACGCTCCAGCGAGTCTTTTGGGAGCGATGCTCCTCTGGTTTTGCGGCTCACGGACGTGGATTGTGTGTTTGCGCCGGAGAGACACGGCACCGCGAGCGGCACGCGGCACGCGGCGCGGCGCGGCTTCCTCGTTTGGCGTTGACGAGGCTCCGCGAAGCTCGATGTAAAGTCATCATTAAAGTTGCATAATGCCTCTTGACTGCCAACGACGATAACTTATGACATCCGTCTCAGTGTGTCGTGTTGGCTGTCACAAGCAGTTAACAGCCAGTTCTCGGGGTAATCACCAAGAAGATGGATTACCGGGGATTTTTGGAAGCCACTCCTACATTGTTTTGCTGTCGTGCGGCAGGGAGATTTAAAATGTCGTGAATAGAAAGGTAACCCCGTCGCTTAGGGAGACGCTAATGACGTGTACCAATACATTTTTTAAACGTGGTCTTTTTATGCAAACACACGTTTTTGTATCCGTATGTATTCTGGGTTTTGTTTTTTTGTTGCTCTTTTAATGACATAGAAGGAGAAACACTAGTTGACTAGACACAGATAAAACAACGGAGCCGGCTCCCGCTGCATAACGGTGAAGAAATAATAAATGCAACCAAACTAGATGGCAACATTGAGATTCCGGAGGGGAGCTGTTATTAACGTGGCGTCTCGGAGTCAATCTGTCCCCTCACTTTCGTCTCAAGTGAAACAAGAGAGTCGGGGATGAAAGGCTTGATCGGCAAAGCGGGTGGGGGGTGGGGGGGGGGGGTGCAGAAGGGACTTATGGGGAAAGGTAAATCTATTTACAGCGGCGACGTCTTGGGAAATACGAGGGGAAGAGAGTGGGGAGGAGGAAAAAGGGCTTCGGGAAAGATTTCACCGATGAACACGGGGAAAAAATAAACAAACCCCGAACCGCGAAATGGAGCGAGAGCATCAAAGGTTGGTTTTCCAGAAAAAGGAACGTCATTAGCACACGGCGAACTGAAGGACGTCTCTTTTTAAAAAGATAAATAAATAAATGAAGCCATGCAATCGGCATAGCAGGACAATTACCTTATATACTCTAATGATGGTGATGTTTAAATAGAAGCCAGCGCATCATATAGCAAATCAGTGAGAGGACGCTGGGCCTAAAAGTATGATTAACGGAATTCATATGCAGATAAAAGCACATGAGAGACACTTAGACAAATCGCTAACACGAGATGAAGAAAAGAGCCCGTAGCTCATCGACTGAAATACAACTCGTTCAGCCTCCCCTGGAAATAATTAAGGACTGTCACATCCATGAAGACAAATGGCACGTAGCGCCGCTGTCGGGGGGTTGTGGCCTCAGACGTTCCTCGGCTATTTTGGCTGAGGATACGCGGCCCCGCTCGGCTCCTTCGCTCGCGACACGCCGGCCCTTATGTCTCATTCTAGCACCTGTCAGATGTGTCAGTGCAAGTGTTGTGGATGTAGCAGGCTCGTCCTCCTGCGCTGGTACACATCCTCTTAACCCGCACGGCTCGGTAAATTGCAGGGGACGAGAGCGGCGCCCGTGCAATTTCACTATGCCGCGCCGATAAGGGGCCGGAAACAATTGCAACTTCTAGGCATTTCCAATCTTGGAATCCAATAGCGTCCGCTCTCTCTCGTGAAGCACCTACGCGAGGAGTGGGCTCTCCAAAAGCGTTTTGGCAGATGTCTTATTTAGAATCTATCAGCGAGTAATATCCCAGCGCAGCTACTGTATATCTGATATCTGACGGTGCACAACCCCCTTACTTCCTCCTCCATTTCCTGAGAGGAAGCCTTCAGAGGGAGAGCGTTGCAGACTGATAAAACTCACACAGCCCTTCATTTGCCGGGGTATAAGACTGCCGGAGCGGAGACGCATTGTGTAAGCGGATGGCTGCCGATGTGGTCACCTCAGAGCACGGGCCCGCGCGTGTTTTTACAAAATAATGGGATCAGCACCACCACGCACGCTCCACACGTCAGAGTCCCACAGCCAAGTTTAAAATGCAGGAATGCACGTGGCAAAAAAAAAAAAAAACCCCACTCGACTACACACGGGAACATCTTTTCTCTGCCGTGCTTTTAAGTTGACAAGGCCGTGTTAACATTCACAGATTTATTATGCATCCACTTAAATTGTCCGTCGCTGCCTGCCGCTGTTAACCGTTCTCTTGAGCGAGGCAGAGAATGGATGGCGGTTGTCCGAGGGTGCGCGGTGCACAGGAACCAATTTTAGCTGAAAACCCACACGGGGGGCACGAGGAGTTTTTTCTTTCTCCGGCGGCGCTACATTTTCCTTTTGACATCTTAAAAGCCATTAGTTCAGCAATGCACACCAATGCTTTGCACAATAGGACTTGGAATGGTGCCTTTTAGACATTATACCGGGGACAAACGACGGAGCACTTGCATAGAGGGATGAACCGAAAAGAGACTATAGTGCAGAAGTACAGTAGGGGGGCGATTCAGGCAAGGGTGGTGGACGGGGGGGCGGAAGGGAGTGAGTTTAAAAAGGGAATCTTTAGAAACACAAAAGCCTTTGAGATCCGTCCTCCTCAGTCAAATCCATTAAGTTTTAATAAAAAGACCATCGCTAAACTAAACTTCTTGGATTCTGTGACGCTCCGCAACGTGCTTTGTTTTTCTTGAGGTTTCACTTCCCTCGTATAATCTTTGGATTCAAACTTTAAAAAATAAAGAATAACGATTATACAAATGCACGTTTAGCTCCTGGAGAATACATAACCAGCCCAGACGTTTCAAAAGGAACTTTCTGACACATAAGACGGATAGAAGCGCCGATGGTTGTTTAATTTTGGACTGGATATCGAACAAATTGCAGATCTAAGAACGAAATTGTTGATCAAAATCAAATCAAAGTGTCTCTACGTTAAAAGTCCGTCCGTCCGTCGGCTGCGATTTCTCACAGATCCATCACGACGATCAGACGGATGTCGTGGGTTCGTTTGTCTGACCTAGTTCGGGAGGCACCTTGTCATTCTCTCTGAATCCTGCACCGTACTTAAAATTCACTTTCCTTTTGAGGTTCTTTTTCTTCCTGCACTCAGACTTTCAGATGAATCATTTTTGGTTATCTCTCCCTCTCTCTCTCTCCCTCACTGTCTCTCTCTCTCTCCCTCTCTCTTCCTCGCTGTCTCTTTCATTTTTTTTTGGTCTGTATGTAAATGGATGACCCAGATAGGGGAAGCATTTGTTGTTCCATTTGCTGATATTGGGTAAGTCAACACCGCACAGTGGGAACAAGCCGAGAAGCTTGGTGTTTTATTGTTTTTTAAGGTTTAAATTGGTAAACAGCTTTTTTGATGTCAACACGGATCAGGGCAGATTTCAACCAACTTTTCTGTAAACAATATTGAGGACAACTGATACTGGATTATTTTTTTCCGGGGGGCTTGACGCAGACACAAGCTTTAGAAATATCAATCATCTCTTTTTCAGACACCATTCAAGCGGGAAACCAATACATCTATAATTGCCCCGATACCAGTGGTGCTCTAATTGCAATTGAGCCACTTTTTGATTGACTTTTTCTTTCCCCTCGGTCTCCGAACAGATGCCGCCTGAAAACAAATTGAATAAAATAAAAAAGGATTGATTACCAAACAGAACCTTTATGAAGTAGATCAACAAACGGGATCCAAAAGACATAAAGCGACAGCAGGAAAAATAGACAGAAATAAAAGCAAAGAAGGGGAAGAGCCCCGGATGTGTGTGATCACGGAGTGTGTTTGAATTCAGGGCATGCACAACTCAGCATTCAGCAACGTTACCACCATTGACTGGGCAGCAGCGTTTGATCAGCACTTAATGACACTAAACGCAATCGCTTCAAGACAGCCCTGCTTAATAGAGCGGAACAGATGTTTCACCAAAGTGATCTTGCCGTTTTTAATTAGCCATTGATACTAAATGCATTAGCACCAGCAAACAGTGCCGTTTAAAAAAATATAGCCAAGTGCCAGTGAGTAAAGGAAAAGTGCATGGCGGTTGTTAGGAGTCGGGGCGCTGTCACGAAACAGTGATTTGACCGTACACGCGTTCTGTCATCCGGGCGTCGAGCCGCCGTTAAGAAGAGTCATCGTCAAATCTGCGGCGCGGGGAACATCTGGTGGTTTATCTCCGGAGTGGGCCCCCCTGCTGCGGCCGTGGAGAACATCTCCAAGAAGAAAACAATCACCATTTCTTTCCCCCCCGCAGGACGCGCCTTTAACGGCACACAATATTGCGCCGGCCGTTTTTCATTCAAACAGGTGTGCTCGTGAGCCCGGTGTCGAAACTCAAAAGAGTAGAGATGGCCACAGTTGAAAGAATAAAATACAAGTATCATCAACTGCAGGATTGGAAACCCATAGCTCAACGAGAAAAACAATTTCAGAAGCCCATGACACCACGAGGTGCAATACACTCAAAACTATCAATTTGCAGTGGAGAATTATTGAACAGCCTCGTGCTTGACACGGAGACTTTATTCTAACCACAATGAATTCGGAGGGGATTTTCCAATAGATGTCTGCTGAGGCTATAATATGAGTCCATCTACAGCAGCACACTCCAGCTCCCCTGAAAAGCAATTCTCGACGCCGCACACAACTCTCTGGCTGATCCCACTTTCCCTCTGCGCGCGTGCATCATACGCACACACGCACACAAACAAAGGGCGCACGGGGCTGATTGCCTTTTGTCCACCGCTGAAAGCGCGGCCACCTGGCTCCTGCCCACCTTCAATAGGGTTCATTATGGCGGCGAAGCACCCATCCAGCTGCTGCTTAACGCTAAAGACATGCGTGTGTCCGTCTCCCTGCGTCCGCCCCCTGCCTCTCCCGCGCTCTCAACCCCTCGCCCTGCGTCCGCCTGTCTCGCCACAGAAGGCCTTCGAGTTCCTCCCGAGCACTAACCCGGCCTGCGCCTCGTCTCCACTTCTGCCCCCGAGGGCCACATCTTCCACTAGCATCGCAACAATAGCCATCCCTCCTCCTCTGAAGATCTCCGGCTCGCCGTCTGTAAATTACATACTGTTCCCCCCCCCCCCTTTTAACGGTGACGGGAATGAATCCCCTGTTAGAGATTACTGTGGCATGTAACAGCCCTTGAGCGGCCCGGTTTAGTGAGTTTAACAAGGTTAAATGAGTGTGCTGGGATGGTTAGGGAACAAAGGGGGGCGGGCGAGTGGGGGGAAAGGGTGTGTGGGCTAAGTTTTCATGTCTGCATTTATAAAAGCGTGATGGGGCATCATGCGCCTTCATAAACTCATAAACTCCCCCGCTCGCACTGCAGGCAGTAAATAAACGGCGAACAGGGGGAACGTCGGTGAACAGGCGGCCGCCTCGACGTAAAAGCCCAGGAAATATAAAGCTTTTAATAGGAAGTTTCCCCATTTAGACTTTAATCTACCAAAGCACGTATTAACCCGACCTGGTAATGACTCAGAGGGAGTAACGCACATAATGCAACCGCAGCACGAAGCGACAAAGGGGGCGACGCCTAACCGTGCGGTCACTCGTCCACGCCACTTAGTGTCCCCCTTAGTGCCCCCCCCCCCCCCCACACACACACACACGGGATTATATTACTTAGACTTGATTGACAGCAAACAAATCTGCACGTCTGAATTTTGAATTTGCATCTTTCTCATGTCGTGTAAATATACAACATACTCAGCTCTCCTGCACCGTCTCGCTCTCTCTCTTTACTCCGTGTCTCTTACTTTTATCACCAACACACACACACACCACACACACACCACACACACACACAGACACACACACAGAAGAGAGAGACTTTCTGCCTTTTTCACGCTTACTTTAAATGAATCCCTGGGTTACCCTGAAATATTAAAGGTGTTTTCACAACCCCTCGCCAGGAAGAACCACACTCCTTCACACACTCACTTTAACTTCCCTACAGGAGGACAAGGATGAAATAAATTAGCTCCCCCCTGTATTCACTTTGTCACTTCCTCTATAAAGTGGCCCTCAAACTATTCAAGTTGACGTGCCCAAGGTCCCCAAAGCAGAAAATATCTCCATTCGTCAACAGATTTAAGATTTTTCGACGGATTTATTTGTTTCCAAGTTTGTTTATTTCACAAACTTTAGGGGTTTCAGGTTTATAGGAATAAAACCTGCATGAGTGTCGGTGTGTAAAGATGCAGATTTAATCATTTCATTCTCTAAACAGCTCAAATACAAACTAGTATAATCGCAAGCAAAACCATTGCATGGAGACTTGTTGTGTTAGTGCATGTTTGTGTGTTTTCCCCACCAGAGTGAAGGCAAATGGAGAATGCCGTTTGTGTGTGTGTGTGTGCGTGTGTGTTTCTGATGGGGACTGTGATTGTATTTTCTTTTTCCTGTCCCCTGAGGAGGTGACACGGCTGCTATTGTAATTCCACTCTCATTTCCTACGCTGCAGCGGCGACTGCAGACTTGTCACTCAGGAGGAGCAGAGAATGGTCCTGTCAATCAGTTCGAGGACCCATTACTGCAGCAGGCGGCGTCTGGAAGCTGCGTGCGCCCTGATCCTTGTTAGCATAACTAAATTTTAACACTTTGTCCACCTGCGCTCGCCGTGATTAGTGGGAGGGGAAATAACTGGGAGCAAAAGGACGGTAGAACAGAGAGCCTGAAGGAGACGATGTGTAAAAAAAAAAGGTGACATTAGATTATATTGTTTTGTTGGACGACAGTTCTGCAGCGAGAGGAATGTTACACTGCAGATAAGTTTTAGAATCTTGTGAGTAAACAGCAGACAGCTAACAGGTTTACTGGAGGAGACGGCATTATTACAGGATATTACCTTGTGCTAAAATGATGGCAATATGCAAATGTAAGGGAAGGGGGTGGGGGGGGGGGGGGGAGCTAAGTATGAGACAATGATGGAGTGTCTGCAGCAGACAGATACCGGGTGCAAAGACAAATACTGGCAGGCGAGAGTGAAGAGCCACCAAATGGATGGAGAGCCGGAGCAAGGCGGCTTTGAAAGCAGGAGAAGCGGCGGGAGAAAAATCTCGGTAATGCAGGGTGACGTGAGCGGGGCACGGCGTGCGGCGTGCGGCGTGTGACAGGTAGAGTGGGAGGTGGCCGGGTGCTCCCGCCCCCCCCCCCCCGCTGTGTGCCTTAAACAGAGCAGAGCTCTAACCAGAACACCATCCATCACCCAGTCAGTCACAAGTGTGACATGACAGGCGAACCCGGTCCTTGTCAAGGCAGAGAAATATGAAAAGAGAGCTCTGGGAGGACGGGGGGGGGGGGGGTGCAGCAGGCTAAAACCCCAAAAAATAATAATAATAGAATGTGAGAAAAAGAGAAACTGTGATTGAAAAGAGTGGCGGTGCTAAAAACAGGCGAGATAGAGGCTGTCATTCCAGACAGGACGCTTCGTGCTCATGAGTTTTGGAATCGTCTGAAAGAAATCTACAGTCTAAACTCAAAAAAGTGAAATATTGCTTTTGACAATCGCTCTGACCACAGACGCAACTTCCTCCTTGAACTCGGATACTCCAAGTCCTCATACCCACAGTGCATACATAACAAAATACACCGTCAGTGGGTTTATATAAAAGTGAAGAGGATATATTTTTAGGGTTAGGGTTCTGAGCTTTTTAGCCACTTGTGCTCATTGATTTGCTTTTGTTTCACAGAACCAAACTACTAAAATAACAAAAGTCTGCAGCCGGGTAGTGAGGGACAGTCGGAGACAGATGTTTCCTCTCAGGATATTGGAGGAGACTAAAGCAGAGCAAAAAAGGAGAATCCATATTGGACCGATGCATCGTCTGCTGGAGCTGTCAAGTGTAATTCAGATGTCATCTCATTTCCTGATTGGGTATCCAAGATAAAGGCTAGACGAGTATTTCTCGCTTGTAAGCCGTTGACCGGTGCCTCTCCGGGACCCCGTGTTGCATTCACTCCCGCACATCGCCAGAGGAAATCTCATAAAACAGCCGAATCCCATTTAATAGCGGGTGTTTTGAATCCCTGACATGAGCCAGCGTGGACCCCCGGAGAGCGAGAGAGATCATTCAGCCATGTCAAGCGCTTTCACTTTCCATTGTGTCTTCTGTAATTCTTTTCAAGGTTTTTCCTTTAATCTCTTTCTCATGCAAAGCGAAAAACCAAACCAAACAAAAACTCACTTTTCCCCCCCTCACTGCCGCTGGAGCAAAGCGCCCCGCGGTGGGAAAGTGTTTATTGCTCCAAAAGGCCACGACGATTATGATTTCAGCACCGAGATGAGGAGCGAGACAAATGTTGTTTCTACCGGCGCCGGACTGAATGAGGCCACGTGCCATAAAGTCCCACTTTGTTTGTGCTGCAAAAGAACAAACAAGCTGCTGTTGGCGAGAAGCAAATCAAGTGTGTGCGTCAGCCGGGATCTAACGGGGGGGGCGTAGCACCAGCAGCCCTCTGGAGGAGCAGCCTCAGGAGCCATTCCAGTGAGCGACTGCAAAACACTTAACCCTTTCATCAGCCGGGGCCTCATTCATCGTCCTTCATCCAATTTCTTATTCTGCTCCATCCCTCGTTCTCTCCCTTCACATCATCCCTCTCTCTCTCTCTCGGGTTAGTCCCTCCTCTTTTTTCTCCTTTGTACGCTCTTTTCCGCTCTCTCCTTCATTCCTCTCTCTCTCTCTCTCGTTCCCTTTGTCACTATATCTCTGTCTTTCTATCCCCCCCCCCCCCCCCCTGTTTCTGGCGCACAGAGCGAAGGCCTCCGCAGGGGACCAGTTATCGATTGAACTGAGTCAGCTATGTACACTTTAATTCATTAAACCCCTGCTGGCAATGCCCATTGGGCAATTCCAATAATGTAAAGGGACGAGCCGGAGCCTATACATGTCAGGGTTATGCATAGGTGTAGGTATAAGGACCTCATGGAGGCAATAATTGCATGCATGTTAAAAAGAAAACTTGGACACAGCTGCCTGGAAAATGAAAATGAATAAATCAGGACCTTAAAAAGGACATCTAATAATATTTTTCTTCCAACTTAAGGGGATACGGGTAATTGAATTGAAGTAATACGTATGGTAATGCACACGGTTTACTGCGCCCTGCTTGCGAGCATGCGCGATGATTTACACACCTGTAGCTGCACATTACACATGAAGGCAAATCATCTGTTGGTTTTGAATGAGAGCGACGGAGAAATCGAGAAATCGTCTCTGGAGAAAATGTGGACTATGGATTGAACGATTATACGAGTATTTAATGTCGTTATGGCAACCGACAGGAAGTGAAAAAAGAAACAACAACCCAAAAGAGCTCGGCCCGAGCCAATCGAGCTGGATTCATCTTCAATCGGGGACGTTGCTGTTTCATCTTTTTTCTTGCTTAAAAAATTGGGGCCGAGCGTTATCACACCCCCCCCACACACACACACACACACACTACGCGAAAGGGAATCTCAAGAAAAAAGCAAAACAGAGACGCGTGCATGCAATCACATTACACACTTGTCAACTTAAAAGGTCACCGTATTAGTTTGGCGCCGGCCGCATTTGCAAGTCGCTCCAAGTCGTCGTGTTTTTCCTGCAGTTGCTACAAAAAAAAAATATTATTTATTTTTTCTATTTGTCCCTGATGACATTGGACGCAGGCTTGGGTTGTTTTTGATCTGCGCCATCGCTGGGCCGGGCCCCCGAAGGTGCATCACATAAATTGCGACACAGGATGTTGCCGAGTGTCAGGAGTGTGACAGCAGCAATCCGGCGAGTGCACCGCAGCAAGCCAGCACCGCCGCCACTTCCACACGATCGATCACTGGGAGCCGGCCCCCGGACGTGTGAACATTATGTACGACTCTGCTTTCATCTGCGTTGGTCAATGGAGCCGGCGTTCATCCATCTGCATTACTCTCCACAGACGAGTCCCCCTTGGTGCCCCGGTGTTCCACCCCTGGATGTGACACGTTGTGCGACAGTCGGCGGCTGACGGGCAGCGAACACTAATATAAGCCCCGTGCCGCGTTTGATCCGTGCCGCAGATCACTCCCACTCCTCAGTGTCAGTGGGCTCGGTGCAGGACACGTGCACTGCACTGCCGCTGCTCCTGCACGGACAGTGATGGCGTTACAACATGGACACGGTCTCCCTGGTGGTTATCTCTGCCAGACACTTCATTTACCATTGATAGATTTGCTTTTAAAGTAATTTAAGATCTGGAACACATTCGCCAGTCGTTCTGTTATATCTTCAAGACACGGAGCATTTTTCTTTATGTGCACGGCCTCATTCTGTGTACTCCAGCATGCAAACACACCTATGCATGATTTGTGCCCCGACCTCACTCTGTATACTTTGTGCACATGCGGTGGAAGGGGTGTGTGTGTGTGTGTGTGTGTGTGTGTGGTGTGTGTGTGTGTGTGTGTGTGTGTTTGGTTTCCCCCCACGGGGATGAAGCAGTGGTATTCACCAGCCCTTATTAAAATGCCAGTCTGGCCTAACAGAGTTAAGGAAGGCACAGGCGGCTGCCCTTGATTTTCTCATCACCATCCAACCCCACGAGACACACACACACACACACAGAGACACACACACACAGACACACAAGACACACACGACACACACACACTTCGGCTGAAACCTCATGAACACGGTTGTTTACTTGTCTATCCACAAAACAAATGGGTGAAAGGCTTGTCGGGGAAAATGAATGACCCTGATAAGGTACATTATATGTGAGAGTCTGCTGGTATTCCAACAGACTATAATCATTCATGTCAAAAGTATTGCATGTGTTATATATCCACAGTGTATATACGGGGGTTGTTATTTATGAGTATTTACACCACATGTGAATAAAAAGAGTGGGTTATTCATGTATATGTTTGCCTTTGAGTTATTTACTTGCATTAAGCTATACTAATAATATGTGGGAGTAAATAACCACTTCACCGAAATCAGTTTGAAGTGAAATAGAAATTTTAATTTGTTTTCAAGACCGCTGGAGTCTTTTCAGCTACAGCAGAGTAATGACTATACTTGAAGATGACGGGGCTTCAATAATGCTTCTCTTCCTGTATGGCCGTCTCCATGGCAACGTACAGTAACGGGTTCGGCCATCTTGTGTGAACTGAGAGAGAGAAATGAGTGACCTCCTTTCTAAAGACCATTGAAGCTGTAAACTTGTTAAAGTGGAAGTAAAAAAAATTAGGCTAAAAGGAAAAAAAAAGACCTTAAGACATAAACTAAGAATCCAATTAAGGACTCTGATATATTAAGAAATGGCCCCTAGCCCCAATTTAGTTCTGCAAACACCCGGATTCCTTTTTATAGACCACGAAGCAAACCTCAAAAGGACAAATACACGGAAGCAATAGCTACTGATGGCACATTAGGCATCGGCCTGTCACGATAATTACGTTATCTACTTATCGTACGATATTTGGACATGACCTCGATATTGCCTGATTGTTTACCAGTTGAATCACGTCACCGACCAATCAGAGTTAATTCCTTCCATACATGTGGAAGCTGAAGTCGATGTTAACTTGGAAAGACAACGAGATAAGAGAGCTTGTGGTGATCGGGGGCTAACGCTGGTGTCGACGCGCTTTCCGCCCTTATTAATATACGATAACTCCGGGAAAATGTGCGGATATTTCCCAGAGTTCATGCCTGAAGAACGACTTCCCTGCGTCAAACTGCATGTGTCACATCCGTCACTTCGCTGTTCTTCTCCTCTGCACATGAATCCCTAAGCAGCTGCCAGACCCATATTTCTCCCCCCCCCCCCCCCCCCCCATCATCATCCACAAGCAAAATGTGCCACTGAACTGTCTGTCGGCTTAAATAAGTGAATCTGTGCTCCTCCATCTCCATCCCTCCTGTGTCTCCGTGCACGGGGGGTTAGCACAGTGCGAATGGATCTGCATGACTCTCCGTTGTGTGGGAGCATCACTCACACACAGGAAACTGTACATTAAGGGGAAAAAAATCCCTCAGCAAATGGGAAGCCTGCCACCGGCTCGTTCACACTGGTTCTGCATTCACTTCTGACACTGCATCTCTGTTTGTCCCTGACTTCCACAGAGGGAGACAAGTGCCTCTGAAGCAGCACGTCCTCTCACAGAAAGCTCACCTTCAGAGCCTAATGAACATGTTGGAATTCAATGAATTTTAATTTGCCGTTATATTAGGACAAGGGATAAAAGCGGGTGGATTTATTAGGAGGGGAAATTGAAAAGAAGAGGGGCCTCACACTTCTTGATTTCCTGCACATTCTCCGGGAACAGAATAAGGAAGAAAGAGGAAAACAATTAGCTTTGAAGCTATAATCTCCATCTTAATAGATGGAAAGGTATTTAAGG
This sequence comes from Reinhardtius hippoglossoides, assembly GCA_006182925.3. Lineage (NCBI taxonomy): Eukaryota > Metazoa > Chordata > Actinopteri > Pleuronectiformes > Pleuronectidae > Reinhardtius > Reinhardtius hippoglossoides. The sequence goes on from CM031687.1 coordinate 3,093,021, forward strand.
AGGAGTCTGGGGTTTATCTCGCTCACTCTGTGTTTCTCGTGCCCTCCAATAAGTCTCCGTTTCTCAGGACGTTTGGTTCACGGGAAAAAAACAAACAAGAAAAGAGACAACAAGGTGTTGATGTGTTGTTTTCTGCCCTGAAGGTTTCTCCTCTTGAAATGGTTGTTTTTCAGAGGAAGAATAAGGTCATGGAGGAATGTACTGGAAGCCAAGACTTGACAGAAAGCTGCTCGCCCTCTGTCTTATATTTCCCATATGTGATATTTCTTTAATATGGGTTACTTACTATATCTGCTACTGATGCTATTTATGCATGGTAAAACCTAGAAAGTCATTTTTATGTGTACCCTGATACATATACAAGAGGTGCACATGCAAACAGGCACGTGCACGTGCACCATGCACAAAGGTGCCCGGATGAACGCTTGCACGGTGCAGCATAGTTATAATTAACAACTGGCCTAGTAATTTTTTTCCCCTGCAAGTCTGCCCACCAGGCACACCTCCTCCTCCTCCTCCTCCTCCTCCTCCTCCACCACACACGGAATAAAACCATGGGGTGGCTCTGGCTGGCGATAAGACCTCCTCTAAAAATAAAAACACACACTCCACTTTACCTCTACATGCCACTTGTCAGCACCGTCGCTGCACAGAATTGCTATCATGTGGCACAAGTGATTTCCACACTGCAGAGGATATGAAGTCTGATCCCACGGGTGCAGGTAGCAGCCTGTCGCCCGCCGTAAAGCACGGCTTTGTCATTGAGGGTGTCGGCATGAACCGTCACCTGCGAGTCACATCCATCACGTGGAACTATCGGTTAGAGTCAGTGTCTCCTGCTGTCGCCGACTTCCTGCACCGTCTTGCTGCTTTGCAGAGGACAGGGCAGAGAGCTGAGAGATCTTTGGCGTCTGTTCTCGTAGTCAATCCTCCATATTTAAAATCAACTGTACATATATTGTCAACAAACAGCTGGAATGACACTAGATGAAGGCTGATATTTAGAATTTATAGAATTAAACTCTTCGTGAACGCAGCATACGTGCAGTCGCTTGAACTACATTTATTACGGTTTAAGAGCAGAAGCCCAGACATCACATCTCTAAAAAATAAATTCCCCGACTCTCTTTGCACTTAATAATAAAGCCACCAAGTTGTCAAGTTGAAACTTCTAAAAGCGTAAATACTTTGGGGTTCTCTGCAGGTGCACTTATTTCACAGCAATAAATTTACGACCTAAGTGGAAAGTGCGTCCGCGGCTGCACCTGTTTCTTTACCCACTTGACTGAAGACGCAGGTATGGTGGTGAAAGGCTCAGTGTGGCAGTGACCTGTGTGAAATCCCTGCATCGTCCTCCTCGAACACGTGAACTATGTCACCCCCCCCCCCCCCGCGACTTTATCCTTTGATAATTATTCTCCCCATAAATATGGGTGCTGCTAGAGGTCGCCCGACACTAAAACGTAACTATAGGTCGTAATAAGCTGCTTGCACAGACGACCTATATGGGCTCAGAGGGTGCGATTTATTTTTTACTGTACGTGTTGGAAACTTGCAGTAATACCTGTGTTTATAACAGCGGCCGGTTACTAGAATAGCTCCCTGGGTGTTTGGGGCTGTTTCATAACTAATATTCTCAATGCTGTTCATTTAAATGCAACAGACACTGTCACTTAATACTTGGCTGTGCGCACCAGGGGACGATGGCGAGCGGGAGAAGAAACAAAACAAATGAACTCTTTAATTCGCTCAACATTGCAACTCCAGCAATGCATCAAATTGAACCATTAAGAGCTTCTGCGGCAGAGTGAAAACACATAATGCACCAGGAGCTCTGGTACAAGTTAATCCAACGAGTTTGTTTCTAATTTCCTGAATATCGGAAAGAAAGACGAGAAAAATAAAATAAAAAAACGTATAAAAAAAAGATGTCTTTCAATATCACTGGCTAATTAAGAGTTATTTGTATGAAGCACGTGAAAATGTTTTATCACATGTATTCAAGTGTAGAAGAAAATACCTGCCAATAACTGATAACTACTTCTATACGGGCTAATGAGAAATAAATCCTCCCGCTTTAAACAATGAACGACCTCGTGCACTTTGTGAAAACAATTATTTCTCGAGCTGTCATTTCTCTCTCTCTCTCTCTCTCTCTCTCTCTCGCTCTCTCTCGCTCTCACTCTCTCCTGCAGTAAAAGCTCAGCGCCGTTTCTCTGGCAACTTCATGTGAGAGCATCGGCGACGACTTCCACATATTTCCGAGCAAATGGAAATCACTGCAAACCGAACGCTGGTGGGCAGAGAACACGAAATGGCGAAGCTGCGCAACGACACAAGTCGAGGACGGAGTGGAAATGTACGTGCACACGCGACGTGCGCAACACAAAAGGAGAAAATAAGACGGTGTTCTAACGAACTTTGCAGCCGCTTGTGATTTATTCCAGTGTGTGGGATGTGCCTCGATGACATCAAACTCTATATCTCCTCCTCCTCCTCCTCCTCCTCCTCCTCCTCCTCTCCTCCTCCGTTCCTCCCTTTTGCAGGGCTAAGCCACCACCGTCACCCCCCCCCCCCCCTCCCTTGCCCTGTTTGCTCCTTACTCACTGGTAAACATTTCATCACTCCTCAAGGAGAGCCATGAACCACACAGTCACAGCTCAGTGGCACGATGCACCAGGAATCCACCACAACACATAGTCGTGCACTTAAAAAGGGGGGGGGGGGGGGGGAATGGGAATCAGTTACAAATTGTAGGGACACAAATTTTGTTTTTTATTATCTATGCAGGCTTTTAATTTGAAAATTAAAGATGAGGAGTTCCCTGAAGCCTAAACAGAGAGAGAGAAGAGAGCCAGAGCGGGAAGAGAGGATGGATAATGTAATGTGCTCTTTCTTGTTGCCTGGATACAAGAGAGACGATGGTCATTTCATCTTGTTAGGTATGTTCCCGTTTGAAATGAAATGCAAAGCAATGCATTTTTAAAGAACTGCCACTTGTTTAAAGAACAACCCTTGTGACTGTTTACAGGCTGAGGTGCCCTGTAACAATATTCTCATAAATGACACAGCAGAGTAAATAAACCCCCCAAAAAAAAATCGAATCAGTTCTTTCTACGTTTACCTGTAAAGCCCCTCCACTGTTCTTATACGGATTAACACGACTTTCCCAAACAAACCAATCCAGTCCCGCTAAGTCTCTCCACGGAGCGCGTTCAGAGTGGGAGCCTGTCCGCCCGCCGCTCTCACTCGCATGCGAAGTGCAGATTTTTTTCCGCAGCTAAGCCCGGAGGAGAGAGGAGCTCATTACGAACTCTGAAAGATTTACGAGCTATTACCGAATGACTCCCGACTGTTCATTTACTTAGATGTGCTTTTATTTGTTTGCGTCCGTATTAAAGCATGGATTAAGTGATTAAAGCTAAAACATGAAGGTTGCTCCTCGCGGCGGGGGCGAGCGAGCGGCAGCGTACCCCTGTACCTCGGCTTGTGGGGGGGGGGGGGGGAAGTGGGACGTGACACAACAGCTTCATGACGGGATCAGAGCTTTACTGAGAATAGTCAAATCGTGTGCTAAGCTGTTAAATTAGCATCTTAAGTGGCCGGTCTTAATTTCTCAGTCAGATGGAAATGTCGACGGTGGGGAGGCACGTGGAGCCTCAGCGGAATCGGCTCCTTACCTTGTCTGCTTTGAACACAACGGCGTTCGTGTGAATCCGTGTTAAGCTGATCCGAGGCATCTGTTTTTCTAAGACGGGACAGATTTACATTGTAATTTGCAGGTACAGAATAAGAGTTTTGATCAACTGCCTTCAGAGAGAATCCAGAGGGACGTCAGTTAGCGGTTCTTGTGGGACATGTGATCAAGGACTCCGGCTGATTGGTTACATATGCTTCTTCCACAGACGCGTCAAACCACCAAGGATGATTTAGTTGTCAAAGAAAATGGGAAAAGTTTGTACAATTACCAACCTTCTGCAGTTTAGCTCGCAAAGAGGAAGAACAGAGAACTTTTCGTTCCAGTCAACGCGTCAACATTATAACTACAGAACCAAAGAAAATGCAAGATCATTAGAGGGAATGCAATAACAAATGTCATTTAATCTCCATAAAAAAGTCAATTCTGTTGGTCAAAGAGTGCAGATGTTTCCGGTGCAGACAATGCTATGCTGATTTATGTCGTACAAATTGGATAGCGGGGCTTAGCTGGGTTATCGGACGGGTAAGAAAGTGCTTTTAGGATAAAACATGAATGGGTTTAGTGAAGTGAAAGACACTGTATGATCTGGGTTTTTGTGCCACTTTTGGAGTTAGCTTGTTATGCGTGGTTTTTCTCCAACTTCCTCCCACAGCCCCAAAAACTGTGGTTAGGTTAATTGGGCACTCTGCCCTGACCGATGGTGTGACTGGGAGTGTCAATGGTTGTTGTCTGTCTCTGTATGTTGGCACTGGGACACCCTGGCTGGACCCCTGCAGGGTAAATGGTTCAGAAAAATGATGGAGCAATTGTACAGGCAATAACAAAGTAAACTGATGATAGGGGTAGGAAACATTTGCTCAAGTTTATGTAATAATCCATTTCTATTTGAGGTAAAAGTGAATGCACCCAGAATGTTATTTATCAAACAATCAGTAATTGCACAGGTAAATCTGCAAACTGCTGTATATAATCCATCAGTACATCGTGATAGATGTATGATCTCTCTGTTTGACACGTGCTGAGTACAGTGTTGTTGTTATTTGTAGTGAGTGACGGACTAAAACTATAAACCTTAGACCCGCGTCTCGCTGAACCAAAATGGCATCGCGAAGGGGGCAAAGGAAGAAAGATGGAGAGAGTGGAAGATGGGCGGAGGGAAGAGGAAGGAGCCGGCAGTGGAGGACGAGTGGGTAGAGAGAGAGAAATGTTATAACTCAGGCCGGCTCTCTGGGGTAAGGTCTCTAAATTACAGTGAGATGTGGACAGCTTGTCAATGCCAAGGCCTGAGCTGGAGCTGTGGAGCGACACCACATGCACCACACTCTTTAAAAGCCCACTGCTCGCTCGCTCGCTCTATCTATCTATCTATCTATCTATCTATCTATCTATCTATCTATCTATCCATCTATCTATCTGTCTATCTATCTATCTATCTATCCATCTATCTGTTTTTCTCGCTGACTCCAATCTGAATCCTCCATGTGTTATCATCAGAGCATGGCCGTCCATACGTACAGCTAAGACTTCCACAGACGTCCACTGAAGCAGAAAATTGGATGGTCCATTCAAATTTCCTGCTGGTCACTTTTCCTTTTTTTTCTTAAGCGAGGAGGCGTTTTCAGTGTATTATCGAAGGACGCATGGATTTCATAGAGAGTTGACCGGGATGTTTTTACGGTTCACCGAGCTTTCACCTTTAACGACGGTCGTCACGCGGACGTAATTAAAATCAAATGTGTTAATTTCTCATGTAGATTTCATACTCGGAAGTGAACAGGAAACATTGCAACGGCTGCAGCTTCTCGCAAAAATCAATTTCAAATGCATCCCGTCCATGTATTGGTTCAATGAATGTCATTTCCCCCCCCCCCCCCCCCCATTGAGGCAGCTCACGGTAAATCAATAGGATGACCTCGGTGTATACAGTGTGCATCCAGTGCAAATTAAAAAAAGATATTAGCTCTGGATCAGCTATTGTTTATCAGCATTACTCCAGAGTATGTTTAAAACTTGTTGTTGCCGTTATCCTCCGGCCCAGAAAGTTTGTATTAGAGTTCTGCATAAAGACCTGAAAGGAGACGGTCCCAGAGTAATATGGGAAATTAAATAACTCATTGAAATGTTAATATTGTTGCTTTCGATTCAGTTAACAGAACAAGTGCAGGAGCTGGGAAGGGAATGGAGACGGCGGCAAAAGACAAAGAGAAGAAATATGCTATGAGATCATTTGTTTTAGCAAGATCTTATATGTGGTGAGCAAATTTTATTATTCTTTTTAATATATAATGTCCAACTACCAACAGGTTGTGCAGAAACTGTCTCTTCTGTCTTGTTGCGTTCTCCAAGGATTCTGCATGTATTCCTAATCGTGAGGGCTGTTTTAAAATGTCGTATGCTGGAGTAAATAATTGGAACACATAATTTAACGCATGACCGATTCTGCTGGCGTGTTCAAGAGACACCATCAGGTCCTGCTGTTCTGCTGCAGGTATACATCTCTATTTGCTCAATAATTCATCCGGTGAAATGCTTTATTTAGCAGAGCCCCTCAACTCCATCTACCTCGAACTTCTGCCTTCAGGGACGCGGAGACAGTATTTATAATGGAGAGGGGAAAAGGGTGGTGGCGTGGCGGTGGTGGGCGGTGGCGGTGACTAACAACATCCACACCCACGTTTATGGGGAAAGACAAAGTGAGAATCGACTTAGCCGTGTTCATGCATCTCTGCCGGCAGGATTCATCATTTCCACGCCATCCAAGGAGAAAGATAGCGTGGCGTGCTGCAGCCGTGCCGTTTCTTACGAATCCAGCCATCAACCAGCTGGGAGACAGTCAATTAGCCGGGCGTCGCCCTCCTCTCAGCAAGCTGCTAGTACCCTTAGTGTCAATCAATGTGGATGACTGTCAATCACCCAGCGAGTCAATGAGGGAAAGAAGAATCCAGAAGAAATTCCGTAATACTCCCACTGTGGCTCAAAAGTGTTCAATGATGGGAGATGTTGAATGTGCACGTCTGGTCCGAGGCCTGTTGGCCCCTCGCCTCACGCAGCCGCCGCCATCGGGTGACCCCCCCCCCCCAACTCCCCGCTGTCGGCTCTCATGCTCATTTGCAGTCAAGCCTGTGTTGTTTTTATGTGATTATTCTCTCCAGCCCTGCCACAGGCTTCTGCACTTCTGCCTGCCTGGTGTCCGACTCCCTCTGAGAGGAGCAGTGGGATAAGGGATACCTGCTGAGTGGAGCAAAGCTGCTCCGTCACCGGCCTGATGCACCATAAAGGACCACGAAGGACGGCCAGGACCTGCAGCAGCCTCCCGGTGGATCACGCTTGTTTTGACTAACAAGAAAGGACAGACTGGAAAAATTCAAAGTGGGAAAAAGTCGGTAACAGTCTTGCTTGGCGATGCTTTTGTTTGAAGAAGTTCTGAGCTCTAGGAGAAGGGATGCGGCGGATGAAACGGGTTTGATCCTTCACAAGGTTCCAAACGAGGTTTAGTCATATTTTTGACACTAATGGAGGAAGTTGTGAAACTGTCTTTTAACTTTTTACCCGAAAGATGTCGATGCTGCACATGGACGGAAGCCACGAGGATTTAGGCAAGGAATCTGAGTGGACACGCTTGTTGTTCGCCTGCAGAGCTGCTTCCCATATTGTTGATCCTTCCCACCTCAGTGCTGCCCAGTTCAACCATTGCATTCTATTTCTGGATAACTGAAAAGCTCTGCGAGCAGCGATCCTCTTGATACTCAGTGACTCAGGAGTATACACAGAAAACACTGCAGCTTCCTGGGGAGGTCGAGCTGTTCTCCTTTCACTTCTCTGCCTACGGAGCATTTTCCAAGAAACAAAACACGTCTCGGTTGCACATAATCTAAATATTATATTTATCTTGCAGCTAATTGCCTCATGTCCTTATATTTAATCCCTTGCGGTGTATCGTTTGCATTTCAATTACATTGTTTCGTGTTGAAATCTGTGTTACAAATAACGGTACAATAACTGGGTTCCAGTTCAAATGGCCAGTGGGACTGTGTCAAACTAAACCTGTCCAGCTGAAAACAGACAGCTCAGCAGCTCACAGGACAGAAGAGTCCATGCTTTTTACTCTGACGTGTAGCGTTTCACTTTCTGTCTGTCCCAGGCTCAGTGCAATGTATCCTATTAATAATACATGGCTTCACCCGGCGTGTGGCAGGTGGAGGACTGGTGTTCGCAGTGGAAGGGCGCCTTCCACTTTAAGTGAGTCACTGAGGCCACACGACCAGGTAACGCACAAAGTTGAAGCAGGAGACTCGTGTTTCAGTCATTTTTGGGAAATAGTTTCTGAGAAAAGGGGAAACGCAACGTACTTTAAACACAAAATCCCCTTTTTTTTGTACGTTGGGAGTATATAAATAAATAAGCACACATTCACATACCATTGATCCTTTAGATCCAACTATCAATCTGTTCTCCTCCACACCCTCAGCATCTCGCTTTCAAAGAAATGAAACACACATTTCACAGCCCTGCTTGCATCAGGCCATTTTCAGGAAAATATGCAGAGATTTGTTCGGCTTAGGCGCGACGGGACACGGCGAGGAATCTAAACAAGCTTAGAAGGGAGACGGGAGACAGAGGGAGACGGGGGGGGAGGTGGGACGCACCACAGACGACGGAGGGAGCGGCAAACTCGACGCAAACTCCTTCAAGCATCTGAGCACCCACTTCCCCCGGAAGAGGGGCTTCACTCCTCCCGTGACCGTTACACAGAGTGCACCTGGGGAATAGAGCGCCAATGAGGCCGTGAGTGGCACATTGAGACTCATCTGCACAGAGGGTGATATGAGCGGGGGGGGGGGGGATGATGTGGAGAGAGCGGGGCTTGAGAAGAAGGGTCATTAAACTACGCAGTTGTTTGGAAAAAACTTCCCCCAATTAGCATTTACCCATTAAACAATGTTATTCTTTAGTTTCTACATCCATTTTGTTGTTGTACTGTTGCTATAATGTAAATTGATCAATAGCAAGGAAAGATCAACTCACATTTTGACGCCCCCAACCAAAAATACAGAAAATACGAAGCCCGGACCGGGCTTGTCATTGTGGTAATTGATACCAGCGATGTGAGATCTGCCTATAGCGGCAGCAGTTTCTACCGGGATTCCTCCGGCGGCTGACGAGGGGGAGCCGCGCTGTACACAAGCACAATTTACCAGGGGGCTCGTTAGATGCGCATCAAGCCTGAGCCTGTCATAACTGAGCAATGTACACCTCTGTGGCGCCGAGGGCCCGGGGCCTACGCTGTTCACCTCACACCTCGCTAATGGCCATCTGTGGTCATTATGGCCCACCGATGAGTCATAGCCGTGGCTTCTGAATGCAGCCGCCGCTCCTCCCGGGCCTCCATCGCGTGGATTCTCTGCAACACCGCCACCCCGCCGCTGCCGATGGTTGTTGTTGTTGCTTACCCTGGCTGCTGTTACTGATGTTTACTCTCTCATCCTACCCCCTCAAACACACCACACTGACCCACCAGCACGCCTGCAGTCATGCACAGCGTTGTTTATCCGACAGCAAGATGGGCGAGATGCACACACACCACACAAACACACACACACACACCACACACACACACACGCCCCGCACGTACACATGTCAAATACGGGCTCTCTAATGGAGGATCCTCTCACGCTGTTTCTCCTCGCGGAGTATATCCTTTTCATTCTGGTTCAATCCACCCCCGCTCTCGCTCCGCATCTTTTCTATTCAGCTCCTTCAATCTCCCTTCTGTCTCTCTGCCCTCTCTCTAGTACATCAGCCAGTGTCTGGGCCCAGCTGTGGATTATATCACAGTGGGTAAACCCATAGTTGTGTTCCATCAGGCCTGAGAATGGTGGGGGCCATTTCATCAAAAAACTCATTTCTCATGTGAGAACTAATGCACTGCGGGCGAAGTCCCGATTGTGCCGGTGCAGGATATGTGGATTCGGCTACTGCCGCCGCCAGATAAAACCCCGCAGCGAAATAAAAAAGTACAACCCATAAAGGGCCGTGGAGGGAAATTCATCGGCCTGCGATGGCGACTCTATCTGTTTGTGTGCAGGGGCGGACAGATGCATTTCCTCGACGTGTGACGACATGGCCTGCTGTGTGAGCGCGCATTTATAGGAGTGTTTTTCAGTGTGCGATGTGTGCACGGATGATCTTGTCCAATTACGTGACTCATATCGCCGTGTGTACGTGCATTTTGTTTTCCCGTCAAAGTTAGGGGGGGGGAGGTTTTATCGTCTGTCGCACACTGGTTGATGAGGGTGGATTTCTCTTCCTGCCCACTAGTCGGCGGCTCGCACCCCGGCTTTCCACAAACTATAAAATACAGCCACCTCCCCCGTGGCTTCAGTAATTACACCACCCATCAGGGCCAAGGAGTGAGGAGGAATACCAATGAGTGAGGAGGGTGAGGACAACAAAGCTGCCGCGACAGCGTGGACGGTGATTTATATACGTACGTGGACCAAGCCTTGTCACGAGCAAGGAGCCAATTCCAAGGGATGAAACCACTCACGGCCAATGCAATATAACAGCAACTCCATACAAACACAATTACACACTATTCAGCAGTGGGAGGTGGGCAAGGCAAAAAAGACCCCCCCCCCCGCAAGGAGGAAACTGGATGTTGAATTAAATTCGACAGACAGGACATGTTTTTTTTTTTTTTTTTTTTAAATCTCATTTACGCCGCACAGATTTCTCATCCCGGCTCCCCGACCTGACAACTGTGGCACGCGGCCAGGTTCTGGCGGTTGAAGATGAGGTCGGACGTCGCACGCAGTGTGACTGTGAGGAGGATATCGTGTCACTCGTTTCAGTCCAGGTAGGAGCCATCTTCTGTTTCAGGGAGGGGGGGGTGCAGGAGACGCCGTGGAGGAGAGTGATGAGGGCAGAAACCGCGCAGAACGTCCACCCGGTGCTGCCAACGCCAAGCGCCCAGGCCGTCAGGGAGAGTGAAAGACCCTCGTCCTCTCAGACCGGCTATTATCTGGACCACATGGCCCTAAAGTTCGGGGGCAGAGCCGTGATATCTCCGACCCCACGGGAGGAGGGAAAGAAACTGAGCAGATACAAACCCGGAGAAATGAGAAATCTGCATCCCTCCTCGGTGAAAGTCTGTTTGGAGAAATTCATGTTGTTTTTTTTCCCCCCATTGATAAATGGCTGCGGAGCGAGCGAGTGGGCATTGTGCCTCACTCTATCATCCAAACAACAGTATCTCTCTCAGGGAGTCCTTCCGCTTCCAAACCCCCCCCCCCCCCCCCCCCCCCCCCCACTGGCTTTGGCTCCTGACAGATCTGCCAAGCCTCCTTGCCCGTCGCGGCCAAACACAGAATTATCCATCGCTCTCTTGTTCTCTCCCTCGTTTCCTTCCCTGCTTCCTCATCCCTATCTCCCTCCTTCAGTGGAACGGAGCCACTGACAGGCAGATGGGCAGATGGGGATCGACAGTGTTCCCCGGGCCGAAAGCTAATTGGGAGAGACTGGAAAAGGATTTGGCGCTGCTGAATGGTCCTGACATGATGGGGAAATCAATGCACACTTCCAGTGTATTTGCATCATGCCCGAACCGAGACACCACGGCCTGATGTTGTGTCGGCTGGGAGTCGTTAAGAGTTTCGTTTCAACTCTGACCCCTCGATCCGACAACCGGAGTCGGATTGAGCTGAGCGCGGCTGCCAGTGTCGGGATCGGGGAGGTGTGTTTGTGCATTTCTCGCGACAGCCAAGTGCCTGAACTTACTATACCCACTGTCAACTTAACTGTTGTCCATCTCCATACCACCCATCCAGAACAGAACGTGAGCAGAACTGCAATTTCTCAATTTGACCACATGCACATATTGCCCCTTGACACGAGCAGGCTGCAAACGTTCTGGGAACCTTTTTCTGATTCATGATGTTTCTTTATATTGAATCTGCCTATAACCCCTTTAAATACCTTTATTTTTAAAGGCCAACCATATAGCCATCTTAAATACTTAACGGTCCACCGTCCTTTACTGGCATGAGGCGCCTATGCACTCAATAACCTTTACTTATATAAGTGAATGTAACGATGGCATCAATGAAAAACAACACAACACGGACACCTAATCAAACCGTATGATCGATTAAAGGAGAGGATTGATTCTGAAAGTGGCAACAGAAGAAAAGACAGATATCTGATTGATTATGGGAATCACTGAAAAACTAAGATCTAAACTTTCTTGGCAGGAATCCAAAGACAATTCTGCCTTTATTTGAAAAAGGTTTTTGACCAACACAAGTTCTGCAACGTCTGACAAACAGCCTCCTTCTCTTTGTGTGTTTTTTTACAGACTGATCATCACCGGATCCATACCATTAAATTCACAACCATTTGATTGCCTCACTGACATTTAGGAACGTTATATACAATGGGAAAATAAATTGGGAAAACCAGAACACAATATACTGATATATACGGTGTAATAATCTGCTTCAGTGAGGGTGAAACGGACCTAGATTATAACCCGTTGACCAAAGTCTGCCGCAGGTCTGTCACTGTACCTGGGAGAAGTGACTCGATGTCAGGCGGGGGGGGGATGTAGGAGCTACAATCTGAAGAGCCCACCTACAGCTCCCGAAATGAGCGATGGTGCAGCGTAATGCAAACGTACCGCCTTAAAATCAGGAAGCCTACAGGGGACTGCCTCTCGCCGCGTGGAACAGATTGGCCTCATCATTTTCCAACAGGGTGAGAATGGGAAAGTGGCCTCTGATTCTGCTGGAACGCACGCATCTCCCCTGTCGCATCAGGTTTGATTGTGCACGGAGCCAACGGTGCCTCGGCAATACGAGTTAGATTAAGGGCGGGGAACCTCAGACCCTCCGGCTTTGTACCGGAGACAATTCGAACTGCGAGGCTATTCATACGTACAAAAAAAAGGGCGACTATATATATATATATGTATATGAGTAAACGGTCTTGGAGTTGGGCTGTCCGACGAGCAGCTCTCACAGGACTGCACTCTGACAGAGACTAATAGCTGAGAGGCTGAATTCCAACAGGATCATTTTTAGTGCTCGTCGCCACTGTGGACCTGCTAGAAACCAGACAAAGCAAAAGGAGTTCTTCGGTGTCAGTTCGTCTCAAAGCACCCCCCCCCCCCCCCCCCGAACGCTGACGGACGCCTCGAGTCATTTGCAGACATGACAAATACCGCCAAACTGGCCGTTTGTGCTCGTGTGGGATCACTGCAGAGTTTTGTACGAAGGAGGAATCGCTGTCTCTGCGAGGCATGAGAGGCCCCCAGCCCGAAGGTGAGGATTCGTTTGAGGAAAAGGTGTCTGGGCTAAAAACCTGACAGATGCCTTGCAAAGAGAAACGGGCAGAGAGGTCGGCGTGATGCGTGTTCGATAATTCAGTCTGGCCCCCGTGAAGGATGTTGTAGAAATTGAAACAGCCCTCGATAGGAAAAGGGTTCTGCAGCCCCCCCCCCCCCCCCCCGTGTTAGATCGTATCTGAATCAGTGCCATTACTTACAGCTTCCTTCTAATGGGAAAAAGCCTCCTCACACAAACGCTGACTTCACTTTTAGTGTTGATTCAGCCAAATAACAAACAAACACATAATTTCTCTGAGTGGCCTGGAGATAGATTCTTTCTTTTGTTTCTTTGTTATTACCTCCCGAGGATTCGAGACATCTGTATCTTAGATTTCTTCCAATTTCAATGGATGTCAAAAGATTTGATGGTTTTTTTTTTTTATTGAAAATGCTAAAGTTACACATGAATGTGTCCAGGTTGCCGAGGACGAGCTACAGATCTCGCTGTGAACAGAAAGGGGGAAATATCAGATGAATATCTCAAAACTTTGGGTCTCGCTCCAGCTGCATGGCCCCCCCCACACACAATCACCAGAGGTTCTGGGATGTTCCCTTATTAAACCACTGGGATGACCTGGATCGCTGCTGTGTGTCAGTATGCAGCGGCGCCTTATCCTGGATCACGGCACTGATACATGTCATCCTGGGGATTTCATGGATGGAGCAGGAAACATCCTTAAACCCAGTGGGTTGCTGTTATCTTTACAGATTGCCTTGGGATTGTAACCTGTGTGCCCTCTTTGTTCCCCGTCCCGACAAAGTGAAATCTCCAGTGCCTCTTTTTCCCCCGGCTCTTATCGGAAAAAAACACGCCTGTTGATAATGCCAGGGTGACAACTTGATTGTTTTTGTCTTTGGATGTTAAACACAGATGTGAGACATTAGTGGAACCAGGACACAACAGACTGTGAATTGACTCCCACTGCCTGCGTCTGATGTGGAACAAGCGGAGTGACGATCAAAAGGGCGCGCGCTTGATTTGATTTGCCCCCCCCCCTCGCCATCTCTCACCCGTTTCCTGTTCCCCATCTCGGGAAGACAAACCTCCACGTCTCCCTGCTGCTCTCTCAAAGAAAACCACCAACACAAACTCTTGATAAGTTGTTTATGGTGCAGCCACGCAGCCTGGGGGGGGGGGGGGGGGGTCTGATGTCCCAGAAAGCCTTGCAAATGCAGCGGGAGATTAGCTTTTCCCCGAGATCTGCCTTCCATCGCCATCTTCCCCCATCGCAAGTACTGAAGAAATCAATGCAAATGTGCGAACGCAGCCGATCCATTTGCTGTGAACTTATGCATTCGACACTTCAATGTGAATCCAGTTTCTTTTTCTGTCTCTCTGTAGGGAACTCTGAAAGGGGGGGGGGAATAGTTGAATGCCCCTGAGGTGTATGGGGAATAGCACAGATATGTGGGGTTTTGCATATAGTCCACTGAGAGTTATCTGTATATTTTTTATTTCATATATATGTGCATACGGTGTCTTTGCATGCGTGTATGCACGTGACTGCAAGATAATGGAAATAGGACAAAGCACAGAAAAACGAATAGTCGAGTAGGTAATGGGGCTCAATCACAAATCATCTCACACCCTAATATTTTGAATACGTTTCAAATTTAAACCCCATATTAAGCACGGAGGAAATCAGATCACGGATTTGCAAGCGGCGACACACACACACACTCCTCTCGAGTGAAAGAGGCACAGCTGCCCGTCCTCGACGAGCTTCAGCTGCCGCACATCCGAAACTCAACATTTGCAAAAAGGGAGACAGGTGGGAAAATAGTAAAGCGACGTTCAGGAACACGGACAAACTCGGGAGTAATGCGCGCTCTCTGCTGACGGATCAATAACTTTAATTAGCAGCCGATGCCCTCGAGGTGTTTTCTTTTCCTTTTCTCATGAATCTCCGCACTCGTACGTAAAGGGTGCAATTCCCTCTGTCTCTGAAGCGACTCCTCCCCGCAACAAGGCAGGTGTTCATCGTGCTCCGAGAGGGTAACTCAGATTTCACACAGGACTCGGGAGTGGGAATTACGCGGCGCAGATTACGTACGTTAGTGCATGCGGATAACGGAGTTAATATGATTATCGTATTAAGTGTCACTCTTGGAACGAAGGGAGTTCTCTTAACCCCTGCTGATTTGTTTGGTCAGTTCCTGGAGAGGGAGAGTGGTGCAGGACGGTATCACAGGCATTAAAGAGATCAAGTCTTAAGTGGATCAGTTCATTCGGGAAAGCCCGGTGGTAGTCACGGCAAGGGAAGTGTTTACTGCTCAAGTGTCTGCTCCTGGGTATTAACCAAACCCCATACAGAAAGTAGGCCATGCAAATGATGCCGACGAGGCCCTGGGAAAGAGAGCGCTATAGAAATAAAAAGACGCACGCAGGACCAAAAAAAAACCCACACGGAAGAATTGGGCCATACTGAACACACCGAAAACAGTTTTTTTTTTCCCAACCCAACCAAAGAGATGTTCTCAAAGAGGCGATTCAAAGCCGGCGATTCAAAGCCGGTGAATCACGACGCCAAACACAAGAAATGTGGGAGAAAAAGAAACTGGAGCAGACTAAACAGATTTGTGCTCGGTACTCAGGGACTGCGATGGTCTTCAGACCGCAGCGTAGTGGTGAGTCACCCCCCGTTAGAGCGCCCAGATCCCAGACCCACACGGCGCTGGGGCGACCTGGGATTACACCGGCCAGGGGTGAAGAAGTTCCAGAGAAACTCGCCGAGCTGTTACGGGCGAAAGTTAACACCTCCCTGCTTGTGTTTTGGCCACACACAGTTTTCCGGAGGAGGCACTCTATCCTGGGGGCTGAGCTGGATGATATGCTCCAGCTTACATAAAGTACACAATGTTCACAACTCAATCATAAACTGGTTTAGTTTCCACTTTGAAACACAACCCTGAAAAGAGACTTTTTCACTGCAGTCACCAAAGCCTGGAGAAAAGGGGATTTTTTTTTTTGTGTGTGTCTCGACCCTCATCTGGTCTCCTCCCCCATGGAAATATATATCTATTATATATATATATATATACACTGTATATGAGAGAGCGAGAGAAGGTGATGATGAAAGAGAGCGTGAGAGAATGAAAAAGCGTTCTGTGGAAATGCAGCAAGGATAGAAGATGACCTTGTTACACAAATAGCTCGTCTTTACAAAAAAAAAAAAAAAAAAAAAAAAAAGTTTAAAAATCATCCCTTAAGACATTTATCACATTATGGTCCATCTGCAACTTTTTCATGACCCTGAACCCGAGGGGGGACGCCGGTGGTTTAAGACCTGTCTCCTTCAGATATATTATTAAAACCCATCAAACCCCTTACATCTTTAAAAAATGTCCCTTTCCTGTATTTCAGGATTTCATTATGTGCTAACTCACCGTTCACTCCAGTCGTGTTTTTAATGAAAGAAAAAATGCATTAAAAAACAAAACAACCTGTAAAGCAGTTTGCTAGGATGAGCATTTTAGCCTGTGGTAGTTTATCAATCTGAATTGCTTGAGGGAACAGTTTGACATTTTGGGAAATAAGGCCATTTACTCTCTCGCTGAGAATTAGATAAGAAGACGGATCCCACTCCCACGGCCGAAGCTACGGTAAACACGAGGCTGCGAATAGCAGTTACACTATGTACAGTGGCAACATCTTCTTCAGCGGCTTGTTAATAACGCTTTCCTGTCAGGAAGCTTATGTTATATTTATCTGGGCTCAACACACACACAGATATAATATATATATATACTGTGTATACATCTTTATGTGATTGAGTAATAATTGGGTAAATTTGAAGACGGGTATATTACCTGTCCTGCGAGGAAGACAAGCAAACCCCGATGAATTAATCATGCAGCTCATTATAAAAACCAGCATGGGCGCGTGTAAGCATGTCAACAGTTAGTCTTGATCAGGATCCACAGAGCAGTCATTTTGAATGGTCGTGGCCACTGGTGGAATAACGGCCTCATTATCCCGAGCGCGGAGCGAGCGGGTCGAGGCGTCTGTGTCGCACAGCGTCATTAGAGTCAGCGTGTTTGAGCATAACAGGCTTGGCCATGGTCACAGCTACTGCCGCGGCCTGTTATCGCTCCACGCCGGAGACGAGCATCCGGTGTTTCCTCGCGCTCCTGTTTGCAGACGACGGCCATGATCTGAACGAGGTGCAGTGGGGAGGGCGCCGCGCCATCCCGGCCGCACGGTGACCACCTGCATTGTGAGACACGCCGTATATATCTGCAGAGGTAATGTGGTGCAGGCAATCTCCGGGCCTTTGTCTGGTCCTCTAGTGGCAACGCAGGCACAAACAACCACAGCGTTGCCCTAAGCCGCCCTCAGTAGCAGCGTGTGCTTGTTTATCACCTCGGAACATATTGTCAGCATTCGGTCAAAAGCCCCGGAAAGATGGCGAACCAGACAGAGCGGCGGGAGGAAGGGAGGAAGACACACGGTGCACGTAGAGGTGGGAGAAGAGAAGAGGGAGCGTTGTGCATGAAGCGGCGAAGGCAGAGGAGGAGAAGGGGAGCGTCAGAAGACCGTCGAGTGCGTCAGGAGCAGAAGAGAGACTAATTAAGGAAGGCTGGATTAATTAGGCTTCCAGTCTGCCTGCCTCTCACACTCCCTCAGAGCTCCGTGCCAGCACAGGCCCCAGACCGTCTCCTCCTGAAAGCCGGGTCCATCTATTGTTCCACGGATTTCCCATTCATTCATCGGAATGTGATGGTGTTTTTCCCGCTATCAGCTCGGGGCCACCATGGAGTTTAAAGCCACGCTGTAAATTCACTAAATTACAGCACAACAACCTGGAGAGGACAGACACAACATTGCACATTGACAGATTGTGGCTGCGTGTGTGCAGGAGATTCACCACGAGCCATATTTTGTTAATGATGCTTTCATTTGGAGAGAGTTGAAATATTCTCTATTTGAGGGTCTCGGGCTTTTTACTCTGTGAGGCACCATAGTTGGGTTTATGTTGATTGAGTGAACAAATTCGTTTTTAATTCGCATGTTGACACAATGATAGTAATAGATAGTTATCTCTGCAGCCTCCTCAAACCAAACTAAACCCTTTGTATCTGCGCCCACTCGACCATTTGACTCCCAGAGTAAAAGAATGCAGCCTCAGTCCATCCTGAGGTAAAAGGTAGGTAAAGAGGGTTCAACAAGACATCCCTCTCGATGCCTCTTTCCCCGTCTTCTGATGACAAACAAATGGAGTCGAAGGGCTTTAGCGGATGATGAGAGATCAGTGTCTTCATTTCAGTCGCCACCAAAAAAGAGCCGGAGACAAGTGCCCCCTTTACGCAGTGTTTAAATGAAGCAACGAGCTCAGCAGCCACGAACCGGAGACACCCAGAAATCAACATCTGCCACGGAGGAGAAGGGTGAAGCTGCGAAAAGTGATGATTAATTAACTAATAAGCAATAAATACTCGAGTGATGGTGGATATTAAGAGATGCTAAATAAACTAAGCTCCAGTAATTGTCGTTGTTTTATATATATATATATATATATATATATTTTACATGGTTTGGATGGAGGAGGAACAATAAAACAATAACTGCCTCTGTGGTTGTTGGTTTTTGCTAATGAGACCAGAGGAAATCAGTCCTTTAATAAGTTCCCACCCCTGCTGTTCGTGACGCCGCCGCCCCCCCCCCCCCCCCCCCCCCCCCCCCAGCCGGAAAGTAATTCAAACCTGCCTTCAGCTCTTCTGCATCTAATATTCTTGGCCCTGTCTGGGTCGGGATATGATGGGATGAATATTTATCGCGGGGTCCGGGGCTTTGATGGGCCGCACTGAGAGACTGGAGCGAAAACAAAGTGAGGGGGGGGGGAGAAAAGCTGCTATCGCCGTTTCTGGCCCTGACTGACGCTCCAGCTCGCAGCGAGTAATTCATTCTGAGAGGAGGCACAAGTGCCCCTGCTCCTTCTCCCAGCTCAAGTTTATGATAATCCTAATAAATTATGATGCGCTGCACAGACATTAAAAACTCTGATTGGCACTAAATCAAACAGGCTGTGCCTCTCAGGTCAGAGATGAGCTGAGAGCTGGAGGAGTGACTGCGATGCTCTCACCTTCGTTACTATCATCTCCTCCCTGTCCTCACACCCTGCAGGTCCACCTCCTCGTTTCTCATTTCTCGTCTCTCCTCTCTACTTTTGTCTTCCCCCATCTTTTGGCTCAACTTGTAATTTTCCATTCCCTCTCTCTGTGCCCTTTTCTGCACCAAACCTTCCTGCTGGCTGCCGGCTTGATAAATTTAGGTGACAGGGATGTTTCCCTGCGAAAAAATAAATAACAAAAACAGTGTGAGCTATGGAGCCAGGTCCTCGGTGCCCTGGGAGAACGTGTCATTGCAACTCTCCTGCATTTGTCATGATTTGTCCGCCTGGCTCTGTAAATACCTGTGTCCCATTTGCGGGTGATTTCATTTACGGATGAATGGATAACCAGATTTGCACCCACCACTTTCATTTTACCTGAGCACTCGTGCACTGTGTAGATTATCCTACCTCCATTAACTCCAGCGGTCATAGGTGCAAAACATCAATTTGTTAACCCAAATCTGAATAGCCTGATGTTGATTGCCGCCCGGCACGGCCCCCTCATTATGAGGAAATCGAAATAACTCCATCTGCCTTGATTAAAAAGAGCGGATGACAAAAAAAAAAATCTGCCTAACTATTTGAGAACACACAGAATGTAATTATCGTGGGGTCAAACGCACTTTGTTGATGGTTCTCTGTGGAAAGGTCACGGGTCTTTTCTTTAGAGTTTGGTTATGTCACACGGGAGAGGAGCCGCGGCGTCGCGTCAGGAGCAAAGCGTTTTAATCGATCAGAATAGAGGTGAAGGAGAATCGCTGGAGATGATTAAAAATGTTTCTATTTGCATTGATTGCGATTGCACTTTGGAATACATCCCATTTGTAAATCTCCGCGTTTACAAAGAGCACATCCTCCCACTTTGTGAGAGCACCCGCTAAATCATATTCTCTGATGAATGTTTTACTGTTGAGGGGTAGTGACCCCGTCCATTCACAGACAGACTGCTGGTTAATGGTTATAATCAGTGGCAGCAACAGCAGCGGGGATCGGATCTCAAAGGCGGCACATCGGGTACGATGAATGATTGACGTGTCAGACACGCTAACAGACGGTCGATACTTTTACTAAATGCTAATTTTTGTATGCCTTTTTTTTACGAAAAAAGTGTTTCAAATTACGCAATCATCGCTGCACCCATACTCCCGCGTGCCCTGTGCGTTGGCGTGGTTCGACCAATACATCCAACAGAGGGCAGCACAGAGTCGAGAGGTTAGTAATGGTGGAGGAGGTTATGATCACGTAACTCTTTCGAAATAGGTCCAACTAACCAAATGGCGAAGTCTCAAGAATCTCTACAAATTATGCCATTGTTAGTGTTGGGGTTAGATACATCTCTCCCCCCCCTTGCACGAGTTCCAGTGGTATGCTCGGTGTGAATGTGAATCTGGATGCCACTAATGACGATTTGCAACACGGATGAAAAACACACATTCTCTAACCGTCAACAGTCCAAAATACGTCGGGTGTCTTCGCACAGCAGCGTGAACGATTGAAGACGTGTTTGCTGCGAAAAGGATTTTCAGTACAAATTCACAAGTAATGAGCAGAGCTGGAGCTTCAGCGCAGCCGAGGGAGGATTCCTTTCTGCCCTTTGAGAAGCCCGGAGAACGCAGCTCCTCGTTCGCGGCGCGAGTCATTACGAGGGTAACGGGAGGCAATGCGTGGCTCGATATCCACGTTGGATTTTAAACGTTTCTTTCTCTTGTGTTTGCACTGAATTGAGTAAACGTCTCGGATGGGGCAAGATTCCCCCACACCGCACAAAATACACAATACACTCAAGGATCTTTTTTTTTTATATACAGTGAAAGTAAAGTAGGCACACAAAGAGGAACAACACTGCCCTGGGACCCAGACACAGCTTTGTTCACAGTGGACAATTGGAAAAAAAAAGATGAAAAAAGCACAAATAGTGACGCAGCCGAACCAAAGATATGTTTCTTGGTATTCCTGGTCCACGCCCACAATGTTAAGCATTCCAGCACTTTAAGTAAATTCCCTGCGTGTGCGACGTCTCGTCCTCGTAGTGATTTTGACCTTTTCCGCTGAGATCTCTTGTGCTGACTTTCGTTTCACCGGACTTTTGTATTAAACACCTTGATTTGGAGCCTGATCCTTTGCCTCTGACCCTGATGCTGTCGCCCTCGGGCCCAATTGACAAGAACTCAAGTTTTGTCAATTGAACAATTTGACTCTCTGCACCAAACTCTTCAGAAGACTTAATCCCATGTTTTCCTCATGTGCAGGAATTATGTTTGCAATTGGCACTTATATTGTACATGGCACACTACAACCAATCTGTATTTCGTATATCTTTCTTTACTCCCTCTCTCTGTTCCAAATTATAATACACTGGTCACATGCTTACCTGGTGCACATTCATAAATGGCTTCAGTCAAATCCCTGCACACCAATTACCACGCAGTAAAACCTGGGGCGGCCATTACTCTGCCCTCGCCGCTTCCCCGACGCAGCCCTGCAGATTGCTAACTCTTCCCTCGATGACACGCTGAAGTAATTCTCCTTCATGAAACTTTATTCACGTTTGCCACTCGACAGACAAGAGAGTGAGAACGGCAACGTAAAAATTCGAACCACCATCAGTAAGGCACAAAGTAATACATAAAGCAAATTAACTATTCAGTACTTTTAATGTATAATAGCTACGTGGGAACATGTCATACTGGACATTTTCAGTTGGAATAACCGCCCCTTGAAATTATCCATCATCTGGCACATTGGTCGGTTTCTGTGCAAATTACCATTTCCCCTGTCACTGCAAATACCAGTGTAATTAATTACAATATGAAAAGCAGTGAATTCATTATTCTTTAAAACAGGAAACCGAATGCACAGGGCGTGCAAACCAAAGACGGCCAATATAGTACACAAAGAATAAAAGCTGTCAGCTTGAGATCAACTTGAAACCTTATTTGAATGAAGTAATTGAGAATGATTATTGTTAGTAATTACTTCAAATATATATTTAGTGCATAAGGATTTCAAAAGTCAAGGTTTATCACAGACACGAGGCTCAGGTGCGGAGTGCGGTCTCTCGTTGGATCAGTTTATGATCCTCATTATCCGTGATATCGTTCTCCTGTGGAGCGACGGGGCAACAGATACAGACAGGGGGGGGGGGGGGGGGGGTCCTCATCCTTAAGTAGCCTCACTAGCTTCACGGAACAATCAATCCCCAACGTATCCATTGTCACTTTTGTCAATACAAAGCTTTTATTACCTTGCTAATCCAATCGATGAGAGGGACCATTATATTTTACGGTGTAAAGACGGGACCGCGAATGTCTGACATTTGCTGCGTGGAGCGCGTTGCACTGTCGAGCAGATATTGCCGGAGTGTGTGTATTGGAGAGCGATAACGTTCCAGCCACCGCTCCGCTCCCCCCCCCCCCCCCCTTCACAAATGTCGTGGGATCTGTGTCTGTGCTGGAAAAATCATTCATGAAAACAAAGCAGAAAAAAATGGGGCTGGGACATGTGTTTGGATTATGTTTTTTTTTTTCTTTTAGGCTGGAAATTCTGAAGTGAAGCCGAGGGACGACAGAAGTCATCAATCACGAGGGGCTGCACATGCTCCTGCAGAGGAAGACAACCTGCGCTGGGCTGATGCAGTCAGACCGCAGAGTGGGATGCAGGAGGTTGACGGAGACAGGTAATTAACTAAAAATAATATGTGCTTGACACGGTAGGAGAAAAAAAAAAAAACGGGCTTTAAAAGGAACAGAAGACGCATCGAAATGAAACCTCCGAGAATAGCCCAGCTGGGGAGATGAAGGTTACTTTGTGTTCCGACATGAGTGGATGCAGCACATGCAGCCGCCTGCTTCCACACCCACACACTGTGGAAAGATCAAACCTGACGGCATGGGAAATTTCATTGGACATTCAATATCAATATATTTCACTCACCCACATCCCTTCATGTGAGTTCTTTATATATGCGGCATAAAAGACCGGCAGCACATCACAGCGGCAGCGTAAAATCTTTCTGTTCGATTGCGTCCTTTCAACTCCGTGCGGTGCGCGAGCCCTTTGATTCCAACAATTGTCGGAGGAGAAGCTAAGTGACGTGTGCGTAGCGTGAACCTCGGGAACCAGTGAAAATCCTGTAAAAATGAAGAAAGAAACGCAAAAAACACACAGACTGAGAGAAAATCCACAAGTTGCTGTCGCTAACGAACCTTTCACAACACGTGGGTGGAGTTCTGAGCTGCGAGGACGAGATTCGCCCTCTGAGACGCCATCGCCCTTCAAACTGGGTCAAATTGATCCAAGCAAAGATGCCAAACTTGATTACTTTCATTCAGCTGATGCTGGTGCCCTGTGGTTCTCCAATACTGACGTGATCATGCAGAACAACAGCCTAAAATAACTTTGTATTTGCTGCTGCAGCTAACAATTTGATCGTTCTTTGTGTTGTGTGTATAATTGACTTAATCACAAATGTGCAAAAAGTAATGAAATCACAGTCATTACATTTTCTGGAACCCAAAGTAATCTTCAGACGTTTTTAGGGTTCGACAAAAGATCCCAAACCTCAGACTATTCATTTTCTGTCGGCTGTATTCATCAACTAATTGTTTCAATACCACAACAACAGTATTTCTAACGTCCCCATTTATAAGCGAAGCGTCTTTTGATTTGTCCTTTGTCGTGAAGATTATGTCAAATAAACTGCAGCTGCTTCTTTTCATACTGACCAACACGTGAAGCCTTGCATTGTCACCTCAGCTGTAATTATTCAAACTACTTCCCTTAAATAACCGGACAACTTTGACACGGTATCGATCATGTGCCTTTAATTCTGGAGACGCACACTCGACCACCGTGGAAAACATGCCAATCTGCCGCCGCCGCCTCGCCTCAGACTTATTATCTTTCTTCAAAAAAAGCTTGGAGCCATCACCGATCGCGGGACGGACAGCTGCTCCGCGGACAAAGGCCTGCGCGTGTCTTTGTGGACAGACGCCTGCCAATCTAGCTGTCGACTCTGGGTGACTGCCTGATTTTCTCGGGCCTGCTAACTGCGTCTCCTGTTCGACGCACGTCTCTGCCAGGTTCACCTGCCTTCCTGTCTTCCTCCACATCAACCCTGAGTGCCAGTCTGTCTCTTCTGCCTGTTGAATCCGCCGAGCAGCAGGACTTCAGATTCTGTCAGTGCCAATACAATCGCTAATGTCTCCTCTGCTCTGGAGGTGACGGGGGGTGCTTGCTCTGACTTACACATGATTTCATAGCGTATTGAGAACACCGTGTACTTTTTAAAAAAGTTCCACGCAAAAGCTACGCAAAGAACTTCTGAATAGAAATGAAAAAATATGTATTAATGTGGATATTCTCATTCAGGCAAAGGGCTGAGAGGTCATAATCAGTGAGAATAACCTGTTGGGGTTTAAATACCCCTCCGAGGTTTCATGATGATACCTGGGTTGAGAATTAGGAAAGAGATCTGCTACAAAAATATGTTTTTTTTCTATATTTGCTTCTTAATTTGTTGAATACTGACGATTTTCATATTTTCATATTTTTTTTATCCCTAATACTGTGTCCACCCCAGAGGACGAAGCCAAGACGAGGCCTCTGCCCTCTCTTTTTGAAGAATATTCGTCTTAATTACCGCAGTTAGTTAATTAGGGGCGAGCCGCAGAATCAGATAACGAGTCTCCCTAGAAGCATTTGAATTGAGAGTTTACTTCTTTGAAAGAGTCCGTCTGAAATTCCAAGTATGTTTCTTGACACTGGGCCCGGGCCCTGTGAAACCTATTAAACAGAAATATAGAGTTGAATATGGAAAAGCACTTTTTTCTCCCGACAGCTGCGTTATGTAAAG
The DNA here is from genome assembly GCA_006182925.3 of Reinhardtius hippoglossoides. NCBI lineage: Eukaryota > Metazoa > Chordata > Actinopteri > Pleuronectiformes > Pleuronectidae > Reinhardtius > Reinhardtius hippoglossoides. The sequence goes on from CM031687.1 coordinate 3,118,070, forward strand.
ATGACAGGCTAATTATACTCGACTCGGTGTCGATTCATGAAACAGCGCATCGTTTTCTGGTAAGAGAGATCCACTCGGCACAAGTTCAGCAAAAGTGCCTCCTCCGGCAGCGAGTGTTGCTCGGATAAAAAAGTGAAAAATGCCCATCACAGCGACGGCTTGGTTGCATTTTTACGTCTCCATTTTATTGCACTCTAAGCCTGAACAGATGTACTGCTGCAGGTGCTTAGCGGTGTACTTAGATGCAGAGCCGGGAATGACTCATCTGCATCTCCCCTCATACCACACTGACTTACACGTATATTTGAATTTTGCGACTAATGGGCGAGGTGATGGCGAGGCTGTCCAACCTTACTGGAAATTATCATACGGTTAATGAGAAAAAACGAGTGCTCCGTCGGGGCGCTAATGTCCTCCAGCCTCGCCTTGAGTCCACACGACTGCCGAGCATTCAGAATTACAGGCGAGACACCCAGGGCCCGCTTGTGAGAGACAAGAGGAGAACCTCAGGATCTCGTCTCTCAAGTTCCCTCAAGTCATAAAACTGATTCAGCTGTAGATTGAAGATCGTTCTGCCTTTTTTTGTGTAAGATCCAAACACAACTATGGAAAGACGTCAAATGGAATAACTCACGATAGAGAAAGATCCATCGTCTTGTACAAAAGCTCATGAGTCGCCTGTGCAATAAGCTTTTTTTTACGAACTATAATCATATTTTCTTGTCGGTCAACCTCTAGCAGCCGTGGCAAATAGAAAGAAGTCAGGTGACATGGTGTTGAGGTCTAAAAAGAGAGGATCCGTGCTCGGTTTTCCTTGTCAGCGCTGTTACTGTTATCCACATATGTTCCCTGATCTTTTTACTAAACCCGAAACAAAACCTTGACTACACTTGCACAACCTCAATTACATGTTTATTACTTTTACCGTGGCGACAAAATGCTGGTGCTACTGCCACCTGCGAGCTCCTTGAAGGTTTATTAGTGTTACCGTGGCGACAACATCCAGGATTATTGTGTATTAGTATGCTCCTAGGGCCTCGTCCGAAATATAGGGACATACTTTTTTTTGTAACTGTGTGTGCTTTGTGCTTGTTGCCAGTACACAACCCTGTTAGAGACACTTAACAGGGCTGCAGTACATGGAGCTGAAGGATACATGGTAGTCTGGCAGGTCAGGGACGCTACTGACGCAGCTCTAATCTAATATTACCCTTCGAGGAATTGTTCTGTCACTTGAGATTTTTTACTTTTATTCCAAAAACAGGATGTTCTTTTTGTTGTTGCTGCTTTGTCCTGTCACACATGGTCACAACATGTCATTGAAGTGTTCCCACCCACGAGGAGGGCCGAGGAGAACGAGCCGGGTGGAGTAACAGGACTCGTACGAGGAGGTAGTGAAAGCAAATAAGAGGTAGTAAAACAGACAAGAGGCCTCTGTAAAACAAATGATGCGCAGCTGTGAAAAATGGCTTCGGAAGTAACCAGACCAGTCGAGGGGCCCGGGGGGGGGGGGGGGGGGGGGGGTGATAAATAATGACTGCAGAAGGAGAACGTACAAAGCAAGTGCATCAGATGCAAATTATAAAAACAACAAAAAAAAGGTTTTAAGACGGGTATCAGAGGCCGTGCATCACGGAGCTCAGCATTAATGATGCACTTGGGGTTGTGCATTGTGAAAACTCGGGGAGAGAAACAAGACCAGGTAATGTAATTGCTGTACTTGTGATCTAACGCCCTCATTAAGCGTGGATCAAGCGCGGGGCGCAGAAAAAGCCGCGTCATGGAGGCAGAGTGTGAAACAGACGGGATTAGCAGATGACAGAGCTGTTCACTCACGCGCGGCGGAAAGTTTGAAGTCTCCTGTACGCGGGCTAATTGTCGACTGTAGACACAAGCGCGGAGAAGTTCTGCCCTCCCCCCGCTGAATTACAGATAGCTCGCTTGCCCTTGGCTTGCCTCCCAGCGTTTGTGTTGATTTTCTCGGAGCAATTAACAATCTGACACCGTGACCTTGGACTGAGGAGAGCGAGGGAGGGAGGGAGAAGTAAACTGCCTTCAAAGAATAGCTCCTGCTGTACGGTGGTGGTGGTGGTGGTGGGGGGGGGACAAATTAGCAATAATATATCTGTGGTTTTAGATTTTTTGACATCGTGTAAGAACGTGTGTTCTCGCTCATTTCGGAGTCTTTACACAAAAGTAACAAATCTCCGGAGCAAGGTCAACAATGAGTCACTGACCAAACACCACAACTGGACCCGGTCGATTTCAGACTAAAATCCTGCTGCTGTCCAAAAGTGTAAGATCACTTTCCCAGAATGCAAAGCTGGAGACCGATGTTTACAAAGCAGCCTGTTGATGCCGTGTGAATTAACTAATACTTATTATACTTATAAGTATGTTCTACTATTGCCAGGAGATTGTTGTAGTTGATTGGATGTAGAAACCATGTGACTTTGACACTAACCCCTTCATACCACAAATGTACCGGTCTTGTATTCATGTGTTGGACATTTGTTGTCTGTTGTTGTGTTTGTTCTTTCGCCTCGGAGTTTAGTGACATTTTACTTTGTCCTCCCTGTTCTTGAAGTCGTTGCTTGAGAGTTGAGAGTCCTCAGTGTAAAAAACTGTGACTGTGGAAGTAAATAAACTTACTCTTTAGAAAGGATGGTACATTCAAGCATCTACTGCTAAAGGGACAGGGTAGTAAGAGCATTAAATTCTGGTGTTTAAAGGTTGTAAGAATTTCATTTTGTGTAACTTGGCATTTCTGCTTGAAGATTGCTCAGTCGCCACGATCCTCGTTGCTTGACTTTGAGTCAATCGTCTAATTCACGAATAGATTGTGTTTAATCACAACACATCAAATGTGGTGAAGCTGAGCCGACAGGTGCACAAACAGAGAGTGATGTGAGTGACAGCGACGATGATGCGCACGGTGCTAAAGGGTAACACTATCAAGGGAAGAAGTATAATTGTCTCGCTCTCAAAAATAGGAACAACATAATTAATTCAAAGACAGCCATATGCGGTTTGACATTACAGTAAGTGGCTGATTTGCTGTTTGGAAAATGTCAGAAGCCGTATCAAAAGAAGAGATGACGCTACCTCAAAAGGGCACGAAGGAGTCCTGCTGGCACAAATGAGTTTAAAGACTTACTTAGAAAAGGGTAATGCAGAGTGTGTTTGGGAAGAGGAAACTGTGATGGCTGGTGCACTACTTCCAGAGCCAACCTGGCATTTCAATCAATCACCCTATCAAAGAACAGGATTTGAGCTACTTTTTGTTGGAGGTAAAAAAAAAAAAAAAACAATGTCTGCTCAGTTCCTTCGGCTTCTGACCGCCAAAGGTGCAGCCGGCAGCAAATGAGCAGATCTGTGCGGAGCGAGGCAGAGGTCAGAGGATGATGATAGATCTCTGAGGGATGTCAAAATCCCATGAAGTGAAAGAAGATGTGAGGAGAAAGGGAAGCAGCGGTGAAGGAGACAAAACACAGATGCTTCCGTATCGTGTGGCCAGGTTAGGAAAATGGGTTAGAAAAGAAAATGGATCCTCTGTGACATGAAAAAGTGACATAAGGCCACAAGTGGAACAGACTCAAGATCAGGATTACAGCCATAAAGGAAAATATCAAAGAAAGAGAAAAGAAATAATCTAAATAATCATCTCTAAGCGAAGGTTGAAAGGGACAACGGAAAAACGAGGATTGCACCATCTTCAGGTAATTCACTAAAAAGGGCTGCCGACCTCAGTCCTATCAAGTGGACCGGGGGGGTTCAGGGTGAGCTGTGGCACAGAATCCAAATGAAAGACACAGGGAGAATAAGAAACTCCCACTCAGCAGAGATGAACAGAGTATCTGAGGCCTTCCGTCTGAGGACAGACGGCGAGAGAGCGGTGGGGAGAGTGCGGCAGGTGCCTCCGCGTACCGCCGAGTGAATTATGTCTACGCAGGGGGCAACGAAATGTAGAAACAAGATCGGAAAACACATCCTGCGATGAACTCAGGACTCTGCAGACTGCTGACTGATAGTTCCTGTCTCCCCCCCTGCACTGCTTGGAGATGAGACAGAGCGACAGATAGGGCCGGGGTGAATGCATTTTCAAGGATGTGTCACGAAAACAAGATGGAGGAGTGAGCGAGTGGTATTTTTTTGGGGACAAAGAGAAGCTCAAGGAAACAGAAGTGCTAATGTGACAGGAGTTAGCGGAGTGCTGTGTCGACACTCGGCTTTCTTCTCCTCGCAAATAGTGTAAATGCCTTTCTTGCAATATGCCACGTAACACGGCTTTAGCTCCGCAGGTCGTGCGCTATAAGAGTCCTGAGGCCAAAATGTGAAAACTGTTGACAATAACAATCCCCTACAGATGAAGTGTTAATTAGCAAATTGCAGAGAGGAAGGAGGGGCAAAGTATCGGATGAAAACAAATCAGCTCATGGACAACGAATCCCAAGGAGCACGGCAAGAAGTCATTACTGCTACAGTACCTCTCGTATAAGCCCTCGTCTCCCATGCATGGGGAATTTCAACTGTCTCACGTTTAGAAATAGGATCCCAATCATGTATAGTTCATTATGAATATGCATTTCACCTTTTAGCCTTATTGAAATCCCCTGTGTACAGCAGGTTGGGCTGCCGCCCTTCGACAGCTTACATAAGAGAGGTGGGTCGTGTCAGGGATGATAAAAAAACTGTTGACGACCAATCTATCAAAATGACATTTATGAGACCTGCACAGTTTCAAACTTTTATTGGCAGCCATCGTTGCTCAATTATATTTTATTAATTTTGTGCCGTGTAATGTTTGCCCTTGATTGAGGAAGGTTCTTGCTGTTCTTTATCACCACCCTGTTCTCATGTTGCACTGGATCTACTCCAGTGAAACTATACTTGCTTTTTTCCCCCTCCTTCCTGCTCCTGCATCCTTGTCAACAGTCCCTTCATGTGCTCGTTAGTTGATGACTTAACACATATTCCCAGAACCTCAGAGTTATTACACTCTTCTGGCTCCGCAGTGGCAGTTTAGCCCTCGCCCCTCTTAGCGGGGGGGTAATCCCTGCTTTATTTGGCTCACGGGATAAAAGAGTCGGCTAAATTGCCAAGTTTAGTCGAGTCAAGATGAAAAGACTTCCATGATTTCAAGCCCCGAATCGAGTTTACACTGCTGGCGAGACGGAGGTGCTCCGTGTTTACCCTTTAAGTGGAAGTGGACGGCTCCTTTCATGGATAGCATCTCCTACAGGCCCCCCCCAGGCCTTTCATTATGAGTCTGATAACAGTCCGGTCTCACTGGCGTGGGGGCAACAGGAATACAACTGAGAGATAAGAAAGACAGTCAGCCATTTCATCCCTTGTACTGTGAATCATTGGAATGCACCCAGAGTATTTTGGTCTGCCCTCACCTCGTGTGACAGTATCCCCTCCTCTGCAGCGCTGTTAATTCCTCCTGATCCTCAGTGCTATAGCCTTCTGTTCTTTACGTAATATCAGTGTTTACAACACTCAAGACACGCGCTTACATTTGTAAGTTCTTTGATTTAACATGTCAGTGACTAGGTTTGCAGGGCAACTGGTCAAAGAATTGATTATTGACAAGTTTAACAAATAAGCCGGTCAAAATAATGACTTTGATCATATTTAATAAGCTGAAAAAATGACCTTTCTATATGTATGCATAATTCATTTAGGCTAACAATGCCACCAGGTAGAGTGCACACACTGCAGCTGTGAAATGACCACAGTAAATTGAAGTGACCGATGCACAGGTCGACACAGAGGGCACGGCAGTTCCTGTTTTCATTTTCTGCCTAGTAAATAATATTCATACAACAGATCAATTTGTACTAGAAAATAATGCATTCCCCTCCAGAACTGACTCTTCCCGAGCAGCATCATAACAAAAAAAATCCACCTAATACACAAGGCAGCACTTCATGCCTATGGGAGGCCCGGGGAGGGCAAGGTGCGATGTGTGCTCGCTCCTTGCAATCAAACCTGCGTGAGCAGCCTGCATGTATTACATATACCAGGTGACCCGCCTCGAGGAAAGCCAGACAGGCAGTAACTAAAATGGAAAACAACGTGGAGGATCGAGCCCTCCTCCTCCTCCTCCTCCTCCTCCTCCTCCTCCTCTCCTCCTCCTCCTCCTCCTCCTCCTCCTCCTCCTCGCTGTTTAAACCTATACACTCATTCCTCCAGAGATAACACACCAGATATTCATGACATGGATATGCCAAGTCTAGGAGATAGACTGAGTATGAGTGGGCCGGCGAATAAAAACACAAGATAGAGAGCTGAATATCTCTTACACGTCGGGTAACAGCTTTGCAGGGTGGGCTACCTGATCCAGGTGGGCTTAGCCCAGGGGCGGGCAAACTTTTTGACTCGCGGGCCACAATGGGTTGAAAAATTTGACAGAGGGGCCGGGCCAGGAACAGATGGATGGAGTGTTTGTGTGAACTGACATAAATGACATGTCAAAATCATTACTTGAAAGGATTTGGCCTTTAACAGGTAGCAAAGCATTTATTTGCAAGGCAATTCAGTGGGGCGGGGCGGTGGCTCACCTGTGTGCGCGCGCGCACGTGTCAGTGTGTGTGTGCGCGCGCGCACGTGTCAGTGTGTGTGTGCGTGCGCGCACGTGTCAGCGTGTGTGCGTGCGCGCACGTGTCAGCGTGTGTGTGCGCGCGCGCATCGGGATGGAACTCCGCCGTGCGCAATACAGAGAGCAGAGGAGAAATCTAAACGCGCGACCATGTAGAGCAGGGGTGCCCACACTTAGGCTTGTGAGCTACTCTTGAAATGACCAGCTCAACAAGATCTACCGGCCGAATAATGTTAGTATCCACCGCCGCCACGCCCCCCCGACCTGTACAAGAATTTACTGGTAGATCGCGATCGTATTTATTTAATTTAATAATAATAATATTTGGACAAGTTTGGTGGGCCGGATTAAAAAGCCCAACGGGCCGTATACGGCCCGGGGGCCGTACTTTGCCCATGTCTGGCTTAGCCCATCATTAGCCCCGTCTTACAACTGTTCCAGATAATCAGCGATTGAGAAATGCACGTCTGCGGGAGTCTTACTTCTTGTAGCTGCAGTATTTTTTTTGCAATAGGACAAAAAAGGTTTCACCAAGAATGGAACAGTATGTCAGGTACACGAGACGCTAGTAATTGAAAGCAAGAACAGAGGGGAAAAAGGTATTCCCACATTGCTGTCGTCTGTAAATACTGTTTTGAAGGAACACTCGCCCGTGTACAAAACATTTCAGAAGATTCCAATTCCTTCTAGGACTATAAAACACCATTTGCGTGTCTGTGTGTGTTTGTTGTCTCCTTCCATGTGTGAGCTTAACATGAAAGTTTACAGTGAGTTCAGCGAGTGCTGTTGGGAGACGATGAGCATTAGGTATTTTCCGACATCTGTCATGAGTCATCGATATTTCAAGAAAAGTGTGAAGTCATCACCTCCTGTGGAAGCTCAGCTCAGTGACAAGAGACTCTATCAGTATTCACACCCAGTGTCCAGAAGTGTATCTCTACTATTCAGCTATTCCCCCCACACAATACGGCTCGTCCAAAAATTGAAATCGCAGAAGAGCAAACACAAAGCACCAAGTCTGTGTTATGCTGGAGAAGAAGAGAAATAAAAAAGACAAATGAGAACCTAAACAAGCACAAACAACACTGCTTAAGCTCAAGCTTACGCAGAACAGAGAATGTAATCATACTCATTTATCTGTATTTCTCTACGACTGTGCATCAAAAAACAAACATTTGCATCTTAAGAGAGACCGTTTACGCAAATATACAAGCACCTTTCTGAAAACCTGAGACGTCTCGTTACACGCGACGTGCGCCTACAAAACCGATTCTGCTTTTTTTTTTCAGTGAGAATCCCGGGCAACACCGTGTGCGGGTAAGTAAGCAAGTAGCAGACGAATCATCTTTCAAAGCAGCACAGATATTTACCTCTGGTCGCTTCACTGTGGACAGAGGTTTGTTTAGGAGAAGTGGTGGCGGTGGTGTGGGTCATACCTCGCATTCTCGGGAGCCTGAGATAGTATAGGTGCAGGGTCCTGTCCCATTGACAAGCACATCCATGGCCTCAGAATTGGTGGGCTTGTAGTCCACATAGTACTCCTGCAGTGGAGAGCTCAGGGTGCGCTCCGTCTCCCTGGCTTTCTTGCGGCGTTTGCGGGCGGCTGCCGAATGCTCCTGCAGCTGCTTGACGCTGCTTGGATAGCGCTTCCAAGACACGTAGATCACCAACAGGATCATCGCGACGGATAGAAAAAGGGCAACACTCCCAGCCACAATCTTATGGAAGGACACGGGCTCCATGTCATGCTCTGGGGGAAGAGCCACAGGTGGTGTCACCGCCGAGGAGGTGGAGCTCCTAACAGAGCCATCTCCTCTCTTTCCAGATCCAGTGGGTGAGGCCAGAATGGCCGGGCGATGGTCAGTCTGCACCGGGACACTGGATGGGGTTGGGGCGATACTCTCAGAGAGTGTTGTCCCCGGGTTTGATTGACAAACACCAAAAGCTTCGATAGCATCCATCACTTTCTCACCCTGGGCTTTCTTGGGAGAGGCGCAGATCATGGTGGTCTCCTTTGCTCCTCTGAATTTTCTCAGCCAGCCCACCAGGGGGCAGATGGCCGGGCCACAGTCCCATACATTCCCAGCTAAACTAATCGTAGTCAAAGAGATCCAGGCATCAACCACCTCCTGGGAAACATTGGTCAGCTTGTTTGAGTCCAGGTTGAGCGTCTGCAGGTTGGGTAGACATTGGTAAACCACGGCATCCACCTCCGTCAGATCGTTCCCAGACAAATCCAGTTTCTGGATGGAGGCCCAGGTCCAAGTCAGGCCCTGGCTCATCGAGCGAATGCGATTCCACTGCAGATAAAGAGCCCGCAGATTGTAGAGGCGAGGAAAGTGAGAGAAATTGATTTTTGAGAACTGGTTATGCTCCAGATGCAGCTCAGTGAGCTTGACCAGGCCTGAAAATGCATTCCGAGTGATACTGCGCAGGCGGTTGTAACCCAGGTCCAGGAACTCAAGATTTCTGCAATCTTGAAACAGACGCACGGGGACAGTTTTGAGAGAGTTTGAGCGTATGTGGAGGCTGAGAAGCTTCCTCAGGCCCTGGAACTGCCCCGGCTGCAAGGCCTGCAGTTTGTTATACGACAGGTCCAGGTTACGCAAATTGGGGACTGGATGGAATGTGGTGTTGTGGAGGGACGTGATCTTGTTGGAGCTCAGGATCAGCTCCTTGAGCCTGCGGACCCCTTGGAAGGCCAACCCGTCCACGGTGGCAATGTAGTTGTGGTCCAGGTAGAGCCAGATGAGATGGTTGAGCCCCACGAACTGGCCCGCTCGCAGACTGGCGAGGCTGTTGTACCGTAACGACAGGCCCTCGCAGCCTCCTGACAGGTTCTTAGGAACATCCCGAAAGGCGCTTGACTCACAGTAGACAATTTTCCCGTCACACCGACAGCTTTTGGGGCACGGGCGCTCACTCAGAGAGGGATTCGCCGCCAGCCACACCTGCATCAGGAGTTGGACCACTAGCCAGCGATGCCGCAGAGCAGAGCCTATGGAAGGGGGGGGGGGGGAGAAAGAAAAGGTGTTTAGTAAAAGTAAAACTATAAAACTTCCAACAACCTGGAAACTCTCTACCTCCGCTCAACCGTCACAAAAAATAATGTTCGTCATCCATTTCATGTTCAGTCTTGGTTACGGATACTAATCATATCAGAATGTAATATTTCATACAGCCTAACCTAACTTGAAGGTTAAGTTCATGACCTAATCACAGGGATTAATGGTATTACTCGAACAAATTTAAATTAAAAATTGTTTTTGAACTGTAAATCATCAATCATCACTCCTTCAAGTCATTTGTAGTGTAGTTTACTTTACACTGACCATTTATTTGAACTTGTTTGTGCATTTTGGTTTTATAAGAAGTGTTTTAACTTATTTCAACAACAAAATATTTTCACATTGGTCGGATTCATTTCTAGAAATAGGTCTTGGCTGTTGAAACTGCTGTAATTTGTGCCACAATGAATTTGCATTGACAATCAAACGTTTCATCAAAGCCACGTGTAATTTACTCAGTCGTGCATTATCTGTATTTGTATTCACTGCAGCAGCAGCAGAGGCAGGTAAGTCATAAAAGGAAACCGATGCAGAGCAGATTAACATTCAGAGCTGTTGGTCAACAATCCCAGAGGCATTTCAATTTAGACTCCGACCATTTCGTGTGTCTGCCCAAACCAAAGCAGGACCGGTTCAGCTGGAATCATCGCTCCTGCTTTCCACGGGTCCAAAAGGAAAAAGTCGAAATAACCCCCCGATGGAATTACACAATTCATCTCTGCTGCAGGAAACGGCTGCGTGTCTGCGGAGAATGACTATCTATGATGCAGATCTCTTAATTTTATGGGAGTAAATGCTGTGCTCCTAATGTGATTTTAAAAGTCAAGCAAAATGGTCAGTGGCTTCCTGGTATCGCTCCTTGTTCTGAGGTAAGACAGAGTTGTTTCCATTAAAATCGTTCCCCCTTACAGAGCCACTAATGATCTGTCATTAAGATGCATTGATTTCCCCTTGAGGAGGAGGCGTGGAGGGATTCACTGCGTATGTGTGCTTCTCAAGGAAACATCATCAACTTTGGACTTTATTACCATTATCACAACGAGATAAGACGGAGATGTCGGGATACGGGAAGTCCGCACTCGAATTAGCCCACGGAATGTATTCTCTCATGTGCTGGCAGGGCCGCGCTCGTCAAATCCATTGCAATGAATGTGTTTCGTTACCATTTACGAGGAACTGGAGCTAAATTTCCAGTGTTTTCCGTAATTTTTACAGGATTTGTCAGAAATAATTCCCTGACATCGAGCGCCTGAGAGGCATCATACAGCATATGCTATCTAACATAGCCATTTCACTCATTGCCAAGCATCTGCTCTTCCCATATGGGTGTTGTATTTGTGTGTGTGTGTGTGTGTGCGTGTCCAAAAGTGTGATCGAGAGAGAGAGAGAGAGAGATGGGAACTGTTTTCAGAGGAAACTTCCATCGTTCCCCTACAGAAGTGTGGAACTGTTCCAAAAACTTGCGCCGACTATTGATCGAACCAACAGATTCATCCGTCACACATCTTCGTTTCCCTTTAACGTTGCAGGGAGACACATGGTGATCACAAGACGCCAGGTTTCTGCGCGTAGCCAATTTGTTTGTCTCTGGTTTTTCCTGAATGTAAATTAATTCGGCAACAACTCTCGTGTCTCAAAGGAAAAGGAAAAGGAAAAGGTAGCGGCGGCAGAGGAATACCGAGATAGAACAATTCCCATGTGCAACGTTCCATGTGCATTTACAGGAATTTGAATAGACACACCGCCGCCTTTGACTGGGGAACAGAGTGTGGGATGTTGAACATGAATGCGTGTTTTGTAAATTTTTAGTGTTGGGCTCGAATCCCGGGAGGACGTGGCAACGACCCCCTCAACTGCTTTTATTTCCCCTGTGCATAATAGTCTTGCTTTATTAGGAGCGTCTCCCTGCCATCTCTTTCAGATTGCGACTGTCTCACAAGACACCTCTCTCCCCCCACTGACACCGCATGCGGTTTAATGAGCGCTCTGTGCGCTAATGCCTCGGTGAGCCATCTCCTTCCTCACTACTGCTCTAATCTTATTCACAAAGGAGCACAAGTCGCTCTCTGATGTGTCACTCGTGGGGCTTGTGTCTCCATAACCTCTTACCTGATGTACTTCTCACAATTACTGTTCTTCTGCTGTATCTACTTAGACGAACACTCCTGCTCCCTCTGTTCTCCGTCCTCCCGGAAACTACCCGAGGTTTGCATATCCTTGAACCCTGCAGCCATCCGGGGTGTTTTTTTTGAGGATATTAAGTCTGTTTTATGCATGGGGTCAAATCCATCTTCACCCCTTTCATTCCTCTTGCTGATTTACATTCTTCCTCCCTCACCCTCTTTTTTTTCCTCCAACTTTTCAATGTTTTCCTTTACTTATCCTATTCAGTGCTCTGCATAATAATACATGGATCTTTTTCTACTCGTTTTTCATCGTCACCCTCTGCACTTAACTGTCCAAATCTAATATGGATGGATAAGTCCGAGCTAAAGTTTGTCTAAAGGTGTGTCCCTAATGCTTAGTTATGTAGCAGACAGCCCTGCTGTCCTCAGCACAAGAAGATAGCTATTTCTACCTCTCAACTCTAACACGTAGAGAGAGTAAGTGCACTTTACTGCTGACCTAAAATAAAACCAAATGTAGCTTAATAACTTGGCAAATGGACTCACTAACTGGTGCACTTTGAGTGCACACAAGTGGCTCATTGCTATTTGGTACCTGTCATTGACAAAACTGCTTCCAGCCTCAGCCTTGACTGCACCTAGCAGCTGAACAGCAGCCCGGCACATAGGGAAGGACGTATCCAAACCAGCCTGAGCCTTCCTATTAGTCCCCCATTATCTTTAAGATGGTAGCGAGGTCTGTCAGGTTAGACCCATTTCAACTGTGGTCTGGAAACATCGTGTCCCGGACTGTCTGTCTGGCATTTGCAGCACTGATTGGACAGAGTAACCCAACACGGTGTTCACACAAACACACACACGCATTGTGTTGCATTGTGAAACTGACATTTGTGTTAGGAGACTCTGGAAGTCAGATCCTATTTGGATAAAGTAACATACATAGTTACCAGGGCACAGCTTTCCTCCAGCTGATAATATTTCTGGATAAAACATTACTCATGGAAATTGTGTTCGAGGCACTTGGGTTCAACTCAAACGGTGTCATAACTTCATTTGTAAAGGTTTCTCTATTTCTTCTACATGGAGATCATATTCAGAGTTAAAGTAAGTAGGTTGGAGTGGTAGTTGCTAGGTGATGGTCGGGGGCTCTGAAATGCAGCATGCCATTAGGAGTCCTTGCAAGTATAGATGTTTAGATACCTGGCAAAATATCAGCAAAATCATCAGATTGAATTATGTTAATCTGTGGTATTTATCATCCACATTAAATCTGGGTGCAAGAAAAACTTTCCTCTGTCCTTCTTCAACCGCAGCCATTGTTTAGCCATCTGTGTTTTAAGTATGCATGTACCAAGAGCGACTGGTGATCCATCCCAGTGTGCACTCAGCGTGTAGCTCCGTGCATGCAGGCCCTGCAGTCCTGAATGGTAAAGGCAGGCCCACTGTAGATAATGGATGTTTCCCCTGGTGTTTCACAACCCATTGACTTTGTACTTTGAAAATAAGCAAATGTAAATAGCGAATTCCTGGATATGGCCCTTAAAAGGCCTGTTGAATCTCCTCTCTGCACTCTGTTCACCTGACATTTCAAGAATGCTGCCTGTCGGATGCTGCGAGGCCACGAGAATGTCACCTGTTATCTATATTGTATGATACTGATTATGATACATTTCATCTACATTTATTGTATTTCTTATTGTGCAGACAGGTGGTCGTACTGTTTTTCTCCCCCCTGCAGCAGATAGATGTGAAATATCATTACGGTTCTAAATTTATCTTAAAGCTCTGCACGTGCTCTGCTGGCTGTGGCTTTTTAGCGTCCCCCCTTCCTGTGTGCAAAGCAGATCTCTAATGATGTGGTCCATGAAACACAAGTGCATCGCATGCTGTTAATGAAGAGCATCACAGTCGGCTACAGTTGTAGATAACTGAAGCTACGGTGCCACGTAATCACCAAATAATTGTGAGGCGACAGCAGGAAGCTGTATGGTTGAAAAAGGCTTTTAGTTTTTTTTTGTTTTTGGGGTGTGCACCTGGACACACGTGTGTTTGTGTGCACAGGCGTGTGTGAGGCTCAGGTTTTTTTCTGGAATTCAATTTAGAAACAGCCATAAACTGCACTTCTATGATTAACCATATATGGGTTCTTTGCGGTGTACATAAATTGCCTCTGAGCTCCGACGGCCCCTGTACTGTAGGGCTTTGTGTGCTGTTGTAGCTTTATATTGATGTGGTGCAGTAACCCACCGGGGGTCGATATATCATGCGGCCTTGCAATTAATGGCACAGCACCACCAGGGAACTTGGCCATCTGTATGCTAGTTAAGAATGGCTGAGGAGATTAGACCACATCGGGACGACAATATCAGATGGAGAGGATGCAGAGAGGTGGAGGAATCCCAGACTGATGGAGCATTTGCGATGGAGGGGGGGGGAGGAATAAAAACCAAAAAACTGTGAAATACCAAGAGGAAGAGGGGTGGGGGGGTCCTGTGCGCGCATGGGGACACCAGGACAGGGCAAGATTGGACATTTTAATGGCACAGAAAAGGATAAGATGAGAAAAACATGCGTGTTGACGACGCACACGCAGGGGATCGAGGAGAGAGGGGGGGGGGGGGTGATACATGGATACATGGATGCACAGTTTTACTCTGGATTCTCAGGGAGTCCCAGGTGAAGACATGCGACGCTTTTCTAGAATCCAAAAAAAAAAACCTGCACGAGCCGGCTCCTGCAGAACCACAAGAGTTCTTTTTGGGGAGGCGGCTGGAAACTGGACAATGGGGCTCCGAGCGTGCAGGTTCGAAACCGAGGCAATGATTATGCAGGACCACGCGTTATAAAGTTGACTGGCTTCCAACATTTACCGTGATTAGCATTCCGCTCCACGTCAATGAGGCAGCCCCTCTTAACTAGTCAGGAATAAGAATGGATAGCCCTCACTCCCCCCCCAAAAACAGATCCCCCCCCCTCGATTTTTTTTGGGGGGGGGGATCAAATCCTGATGCGCAAAGTCTTGGAAAAACCAGAGATTGTGTTTTTCCTCGGTGTGTCTCGTGATCGATACCGCTCAGGAAATGGAGGGAACAGTACATTGCAGCTCTGCAGACTGCACAGCACAGGCTCCACATGCACATTCCTCAAGCGTCCTGATCCACTTGGCTGAGAAGATGCCAAAACCACTCAATAGACGCTGCAGAACGAAAACACGATGATTTTTTTAAAGCAAAACACCAGATTCAACCAGATTCACACCAGATTCCTCTTCTCGGAGAAGTCTATGCATTTTATAAAGGGGGGGTGGGGGGGGGGGGGTGCATTAGGAGAAAGGAGGACAACTGGAGCAATCCAACAACCCACGCAATGTAAGGAGAGAAAAAAAAAAACACAAGATGGTACCACGACCAGAACTTACCCATATCCGCGTATCTGTCAGCTCCAGCCTACAGGTTTTAATGGCTTCTGGTGCGCGACGTCCGAGTCCGAGTCCGCATGACGCGCTCTCCACAGGCAGGTACCGTCCGGATGAGGATCCGCGAGCCCCGGGTGTCTCCGCGCAGCCGCCGACTCCAAAGCGCACCTGCCCCCTTTACTCTTCCCCCGGTCCTGGATGCGCTATCCGGCTCAGTTCTGCGTCTGTGACCGTGACACGGAACCGGGGCGAATGTCATTTACTTCCAATTTCCAGATGGGTCAGGGTGGGAAACAGCCCCGCGTCTTTACTCCCTCTCCATGTCTCCGCGGCGCAAGGACTCGTCTCCTCTCCTCTCTCCTCTTTTCTTTTTTTTCAACTTACAGCCAAAAGGAGCACTGCAGTGTGCGCAGACAATAACGCAGCGCCATCCGAGCGACGCATGTCAGTCGGAGGGATTCCGCGAAAACCGGTGTGACACAACTTCACAAATACATCTGCACGATGCGCAAAAAAAACCACACACACACACACGCGCGGCGTAATTTCCACCCCCCCCAAAAAACAGGGAGTCGAGCAGTAGATTCCTTCCTCTCTCCTTCCGAGTGAGACCCCCGGCGTCTCTCTGTTCTACAGGATGCTCAGAGGGATCCGCGCATGGCGCACAGGGTGTTGGTTGGGGAGGGGGGAGGGGGGGGGGGGGAAGTAACCACCTTATCCACAAGCTGTCAGCGAGACCCCTGCGTATCCCCCCCAAAAAAATTCGCTTTATCTCCCCCAAAAACGTCCCGTTGGCTTCTCCCCCTCGCAGCTCGGGGTTTGAACCGCAGCACCACGACGGCGCCGTTAATCACGCCTCGCGCGTCAGGGCAACTTTGCCGGGCAGAATGTGGAATGCCCTCTTCTGGTGAGACCGCGACCCGCGTGAGCTCCGTCGTGAGTTTAGAAACATTTCACTGTGGCACGAGCCCCGTGAAAGACTCCCCCCCCCCGCCCTCCTTCATTTTTGAGCAAAATGCAAATCCTGAAGCTGAAATAGTAGTTTTCTCTGCAGCCTGGCGTGTTTAGGAAGTGCATGTGGTGACGAGGCTCCTCACAAGTTGAACTGCACACACGCGTGCACCAGCAGCCTGTGCGTGTGCGTGTGTGCGCGTGCGTCCACGGTGCATCCGGCTCGCGACCCCCCTGCTGCGATCCAATCCAGGGCGCTTCACAGGGCGCTGTCCGTGGTGCTGACACGCTCCATTTGAGCCAGTGAATGCGGGCGCACCGTTATCCAGGCACCGTCCAACGGGGTTTGATTCCCCCTTTCCCCCCCCTCACTGCGTGTTTCTATGGAAAAACCCGACCTGGAGCAGAAGTCATAAACAGAATCCTACTTAACATTCTGCTCTAACCCCCGTATTGGAAATGCAATGGTGCTTAATCGACAGCAGGCCTCCCTCTGCGTCACCCCAGCTGCCTGTATTTAAGGAAGCATTGGGCAGCTGAATTTTTAATGTGCATCACATCTGCACCGGGGGTTGCTAATCTATGTAGCCCCGCGTTTCCCCTTCAGCCTCAACTGGCCTCATAATGAAATATACCTCAATCCTAAAATTGAAACACCTTTTGAGATATTATGACCGCTACACTCTTAAGTTATGAGCTTGTCGTTTGTTAAGCTCCTCTTTAGCAGAGGTGCTTGTGTTTGTTTAAAAGTGGTTTGTTTACTTCAGCTCCAAGATATTTGAGTTAAATATAGTACTTTTACTACCACTATATTTGCAAATCTTTATCCTATATATAGGCAAATGATGTAAGCGCACAATGCTCTGCAACACGTCAAACTCCCAGACGGTCAAAATGGTCAAACTTAGCTCCAGCTGAGCAAACCACAAACTCAAAATCCCACAAAATTATGAGTTTTCGTCACTTTTCAAAATTGAAATTGCTCCCAGAAGATTTTTCATCTGAAGCTCAAGGGGTTTATTTCCTGCCGCACCTCTAACACTTAGCTAATCACTGCTGTAAGCGTGCCACCAAGCGCACCTCTTCACCCACACATCTTCCCGTCTAGTACATCGTATCCACAGTGTACCCGGGTCACTGTGGATAAGAGCGTGTGTCCCGTCAATGCCAGTGATGCCTGCGTCCTTCACGTCTTCTCCACGGTAACCCCCCCCCCCCCCCATCCTGATTTGTCATAATGCACCCATTCGTCCGCTCACTACCTGTTTCCAGAGCGGAGGATATTCTCAAAATTCAGCATCTCGCACTGTAGCCGCCACAGCCTCGTGCTCTGCTCCCGTGCAATTTGGCTGATGACTTTATTTCTGGATGCCATTCAACAAGCCGAGGCCATTCTGCTGACGGCGCTGAGACAATTAATACACTGTGAAGTTATGGAGACATGGACAGCGCCAGTCCACAGGCTCCAGCTGTGATTTATCTCCTCAGGAAATATGACTGGATTGTTTACTATCTGCTTTTTTTTTTTTTTTTTTACATGACCAGTGAATTGCATCTGTTCATCCTTTGCAAGATTGATACATACAAA
Organism: Reinhardtius hippoglossoides; assembly: GCA_006182925.3. NCBI lineage: Eukaryota > Metazoa > Chordata > Actinopteri > Pleuronectiformes > Pleuronectidae > Reinhardtius > Reinhardtius hippoglossoides. The sequence continues at coordinate 3,135,822 of CM031687.1, forward strand.
GAAAAAAAGAAAGTTAAGGACCTTGAACAGCCGAGACTCTTATGAAGAAATTATAGTTTTAAAAGTAGTTTATCAAAAACACTCTTCATGAGCAGGAAATCTGTTTGTTGCCTGGCAATTTCCACGTGCTGAAAAGGTTTCAGGTCGCGGGTGTTGAGGCCTTGAGTCATTTCAATAGCGCTGCTTTCCGGAGCTCTATTCATTTATCATATTGAACAAAAAATCCTTCAAATGCTTATTGTTGTTTTTGTTTTTCATTAGATTGACATTATAAACATCAAAGTCTCCAAACAGAGAACATTATGAATGATGTACAAATAGAACAATGCATAATGGAATAAGAAACGATGCTGAAATTGCAGTGGCGCGCAGCCTCCTACAAATCAATGTGTTTCCTGTATATAATGGACACGGGGAAAAGCTGAAATTATAAACCCAACAACTGAACGCATGACTCAGTGATTTAAAAATGACCTGAAAGTATCTTCTGCTCGTAACATCTGTCCAGCTTCGTCATCGCCGACCAAAGCAGCAGTTAGAACAATAGAAATCTGCTAGAAATGTAAAGAACATATTCGTTCTTGGGAGACGCAGCAGAGTAGAGACACCAGACATGTACACAGACGGATTGGAGGGGCTGTGAATCGCTCAACGACCAAACTGCACGGGTGGAATTTCTGTCCTTCGCAGGTGGACGTGATCTCCTTTGTGATTCTGACTGCAGGAGATATTTCCGGGCTATCTCCAGGGTGACAGACGGCTCTGTTCTGTCCGTCCCGTGTTCACATTAGACCGGGACTTGTTCTCTTCCACTGTTCTCTTTTTTCTTTTTCCATTTCCCTCTGATCTTAAGCCTGGCAGAATAATCTTAACTTGCCTCAAGGCAATTTTCAACCTGACACCGAGTTTCTGGAGTTCACCTATGAATGTGAATCATAGGAGCAAATATCCAGGGACAGCTTATACGGTAAATACAGTGCCAGTGTGGAAGTACAACTTTTTTCTCTGCCTTTGCATTTTGTTTGTGTTTATTTATTTTTCTCTTTCATAAAAAAAGAAGATGTTTTTTTTGGTAGAAAGAATGTTACATTTCCAAGGTTGCCACAGCAGATTGTGGTTGTTGTAAATCTTTGTTTTGCAGTCTCTTCCATTAACCTTTACCCCAAGCTGGGTTTCAATCTGGACGGCTGTGTAGCACACACTGCAGCTCAGGTTGGGGCTGAGTTGGAAGAACATTAAACCAGATTGGATCATGTAAAACAAACGTGATCATCCACTCTGTTGGTGCGAGTGACAATAAGGCAGCGTTGTTTCATAAGGACAATAATTATGGATGTTTTAGCTCAACTGCTGCAATACTTCAGAAAAGATTTGCAAACCCAAGGTGAGGTGTTTTTAGAAATGTGATTGTGTCTCAGATCCATTATTTTGAGTTGAGTTCTGCACAAAGGGAAACATCCATTAGCCGACTCTGGAAACATACTTCACAGTGTTGGGCAGTAATACTTCACTTAGTAAATAAGAAATATTACTTTTTATCAATAAATAAGGCTACAGACATTTGTTTCTTTGCTTTGCTTTGGATGTGATTGAACTCAAACCTTCTGATGAAACTTTTCTCTCTGCAGGAGTTCGTCCCAGTGATGACTTGGATCAGTTATGGCAGCTTTATTGATTTTTGTCCATAGGTCTTCCAGTCGACTTGACTCCAGTCTCGCTCCAAATATCAGGTCCAACTTCCAATCAGTATGATTTAGGTGTAAATTCAAATTTGTTGCACGAAGCCAGACGTTCACATACGGCACCACTGGGTTCTTTAAACTGGTTTCTTAATCTGGAAATCAGGAACCAGCTTAGAGTGATAAACAGATGCACTTTTAAAAACTGAATCATATTTGGATTTGTTCTACTTTTCGTTTTTTCCCCAAAATCATACCCATTGTTTTGATTGTCTGATTTCATCTATGATCCTCAGATATCTCTGATAATATCAGAGGCAGTTATCTAATAATCTGTTCCCCCCCCCCCCCCCCCCCCTGTAAAGCTGATAATCCACTTGATAATTGCTCTCTAACCCTTTGTGCTACTCCACATGTGGGAATCTCTTCATATGTTCCTTTTAGTTCGTGCAGCAGATTTACATTTTTACATTTGTGCACACTAGAGGATAATCGGACCAATTTTAGACCCGATTAGCCCCTGCCCACAATCGAGGGGGGGGTTTCCCGACTGGAGGTAAGTCAGTGCCGATTATAATAATTATCCTCAAGTGTGGGGGGGTTAACAAAATAATCTTAATAGTCTAGCTATTGAGTGGCAGCCTCCCCGATGTTATAAATATCAGACGTTTGATATGTACGATAATCGGCTCTGACAGAATAGCCAATAAGACCGTTTGCCAACCACCATCAAAAACTGAGGAAGAAGAATCTTTTCGATTTCCTGTTTCGTGTGTAGTCTGACGATTATGATATTAAAGATCGGTTAAATCATTATGAGCTCATTGAAATACTCAGGAACATAGATCCTCTATAGAAACGTTGGGATTATAATGGGATTTACACTTTCTGCCTTAGCCTTTAACCTCTGACACTGTTTATGATCGTCCAGTGTAAAGAATAACCTCATTTGGTGCTTCAGTCTTTTCCTGTATCATACATAAATAAAGATATACAAACAAACAAAAAAGCCAATTTTAATAACATTTAAAGGATACAAATCTCAGTCTCGCATAGTTGTGGAGCAAATTGCATAAAGAGGGCAACTTATTGTCGAACACAGAAAAACAACTGTTTCCGTGCCAGACATGACAACACCGAGAATACAGAATTCTGCTGATTTGACACAACACACGTCTCTGTGGTAGAGGAGTGTGCGTTTCTTCCCTCAGCGTTCCTCCCTGGATTTTGTTCTCGACTGCTTGATCCCGTTGTCGGCTTCATGTGTTTTGTCTTGGCAGAGACGCGAGAGATAAGAGGTGGGCATCTGTGGATGGTAGTGCCTCGCCATCTGTCGACTGCCCATGGGGTCTCTGTGGACATAAGCTCACATGGGTAGGACACGGGCAGGCGGAGACCACTCTCTGCACTTTGAGGGGCGCTCGGCGCAGATGATTCTTCGTTTTATTCAGGAATCAAAGGAAATATAAGGGAAGCAAAAGGAGAATGAGGAAATAGTCGATCTTAAAGTTGAGTTTTCCTCCCAGAAGGATCAAGGAAAAGCTCCGTAGCTTCCACGTGACCCCATCGTTCCCTCCGATGCACCGAATGAATGCAGTCTTGCGTAATGCATTTCATTGCCACCGAGTCTCTCATACAGGCAGCCATGTGGGTCACAAGCAAAAGTCACAAGGGATGTCTGCTAATGCTCTTGGGAGACGGACGAAATTTACATAATGTAAGATGATAAGGATCTATAAACCCGGCAGATCAATGAGGTCCAATTACAGGCCACTGGAGTTTCTTATCTGCCTCAGTTTAACTTTGTGCTGCCTGTGGTCCTCCACTTTCATTAAATCCCCAATGTGATTAGGCCGGGTGATTGGCAGCAGAAGATTATCAGGGAACGCGATCGCTGTTTGCCTGCTTACTTTTGTGTTCAGAGACACAAGAGGAGCCTCCTCAAGGACACGTTCCGATGTCGTCGGGGACAAACGCGTCTCTGTGCTTCTCGTTAAACCATTATCACGTTGTGTGTCTCTTTATTTTCTCTTAATTCCCGCAAGTTAAGTTAATGAGTCTTTTATTCGTGACCTCAGCTTGTGTTTTTGGTTTGTCCCCCATTTTGCAGTTTTCCGTGGGCCTTTGGGAGGCTGGGAGCTGCGGGGGGGGGGGGTGCACCTTTGTTAAAGAGCATTCACCTGTGAGAGAGGCAGAGCCGTCCAAGGTTATAGCCAGGAGGCATCGGGGGAGAAACACACACACCACACACACATAATATACAATACACACATCAATATTTCCCCATACCCCTGTTTCATCTGCTTTTGTGATTCCGAGGCTTTTGTGCTGGATTCATTTGTTTGGTTGATGTTTCCCGTTCACGACTGTCATCCGAGATGAATGCACAGCGTTTGACAGCTGAGGAGGAATAAGGCTCTTCATCCTCTCCACTTGACTCGTGGATCACACGAAGAGGGGAACCAGATTCCTGCACGGCGTCGAGAGTGTCATGGTTACACACCGGAGGCGCCGCAGATTAGCGCGGCCTCCGATCAGGCGCCTCCACGTGACTCAGCGTGTTCGGGCCAATTACTCAGCGTGCTCCCCGCTTCCCTTTCCTCCCCCCCCCCGACACACCCACTCTGTGCCACCTTCCTACGGTGCAGCGGTAGCACCGTCTGACTTCGGTCCCTCCCCCCCCCCATCCCACTACTCGCTCCCCTCTTTCCCTCTATTTTTGGCATCACAGATTCTGGGCACGTAGGCCTCAGCACAATGTAAATTATTCAGCCTGGCTTTCCAGAGGCTGGGAGCGAATCATAAATCGCAGATGGTCTCGGGCTATTTCACGCGGGTGACCGTGGTTAAACACCAATGCACAGAATCATTTTCCGAACCCCACACAAACATAAGGTTTCATCACTTGAAGCAGGGTGAGGGACTGTTTGATTTGGGGAAGTTGTGCGACTTGCTCCTTGTTGTGTTCGAGTGTGTGAGAGTTGTGTGGCTGTAGCGTGTGACACGACCTCCAGTCTCTGGGTCGACTTCAGAGACAAATCCTGAGGAGGTTAATTGACCCTCAAAGGATGAACATCTGATCTTTTCTATCCATCTGTCCGTCATCTATCTATCTACATCTATCTATCTATCTATCTATCTATCTATCTATCTATCTATCTATCTATCTATCTACTCTATCTATCTATCTATCTATCTACTACCCATCTATCCTTTTTGCCAGATGATGATAATGAGGTCAGCTCCAGCAGTTCATTCTCGTGGGATCTCATATTGGAAAACAAAACACTCAGCTACTACTGTGTGTTTTGTTCTCAAGACGTGCAGATATTAAACTCACGTTGGCATTTATTAGCTCCGATACTCTGAGACGAGGCAGCGACGAGAAGCGAGAGAGTCTCACCTCCTCCTTCGGTGCCGTTGTCTTCCACATTTCATGCTGTTTTCCCCATGAAGAGAAACATAAAGCTCATCTTCAAAGTGTGGTCCTCGCCCTCTGTCTAATAACTGGCACCTCTGCGTCCTGGGAGCGGCGGTATAATGAGGCCGGTTTGAGATTCGTAGCTTCAGGTAAAACAAAGATCCCTTTGTGTTCCTCGCGGTTCCTGACTTTCTAACCTGTCAGCTGACGGCACGGCGCCTCGTTTGCTCGTTGGCTTCTTCCGCGGTGCAGGGGGAGCGGCGTGAAAAATGGGCGGGGGAAGCCGGTCTGGTGTCGGGCACAGATGCCAGAGCGGGAGGCGCTCAGTAGGGCAGCTTCCATGTTTAGTGAGGCAGTTTGCTGTTTAATTACACACTGTGGGAGTCACCTTCCTCAGACCTCGGAGTTCACACGCCCGGGCCAAGGGCGCTACACGCTGCTTCCTCTGACCCGGATGCGGGATTACACACAGCCGATGTGCACACAGAGCAAAACACACCGTCGAGCGCAGTTTACGAGACGATTTGTTGACTCGCACTCGTCCCCCCTGGAGGCTGTCTCCAACCTGAACTTCACCCTAAACCCGTAACCTCCCTCTAACAAGCTGTAAACACAACACTTCTGAACTGATGTGATCTGATAAGGTGAAGTTCGGAGGAAACGGTTGCTTGTTCACACGCTCAGCAGACACACAACAGCATTACCACGTGTTCTGAGCTGTGTTCTTGGCAACCTGCTGAATGTGAGTCCAATGTTCACTCTGCTTTTAGCTCGGTTTTAGTCTCCACCAGCTCCTGGTTGCTAAATGCTCCAGTGTTTGGATCATGTGGATGGCATTTTTTATATTTATGCAACTAGGATATGTGTTAATTAAATTAACATGAGACGTTAAATATCTGATCACTCAGAACAATATCCACGTTGTAGAGCCCGCATCACAACTCCATGTTTTAATGGTTCTGTTTAGGCAACATTACGTAAAAGACAGATTTGGTTTATTACAGAAACATCTCTCGATCTATTTCTATCACTTCATAAACAACATGTTCTTTTCCAAAGGGCTTCTGTTACGTAAACCGGACCACACAAAGTCTCTCTGGCATCAGAGCCTGATCTCCGGTGTGACACCCACAGTCCAACACAACCACCTCCCGGCGACTCCACTACCACTGATGAATGTAGTTCTTTATTCAACCGTGGACCAAAAAAAATACATTTCCCGCTGAATATAATCCAGCTGTTATAGAAACGTAATGTCAAGGAGACATGGTTGATTTTAACAGCGTCCACAGGTCATTACACCGCGTTAGTCGGAGTAATAAAACTGACTTGCAGCCGAACAGCAGGTTCCGGGGGGTTTTGTGAAACAGAAAAAAATGCACCTGACATTCAAAAAACCTGTGAAGATACTTTATGAGAAAACTTTGTCCCTGACGTGTCACTGACAGACACACACACACACACACACACACACACACACACACACACACACACACACACAGGCAGCGATGACATTAAGATGCACACGACGGTAAACACACATAATGAAAATCACTGTCGAGTCACTCGTCCTCGGCCTCTCATGGTCACACGTGGCCGATTTGCTACGGCCACATACTCGTAAGTAAAGCCCTTCTCACTTTTTCGCAGTTTTTCTTCCACACAGCCTCCAACCTACCCCCCCCCCCCCCCTGTCCCCCGTCCCCGTCCCGCTAATTTCCACTAACGATTCGTTAAAGGATAAAGAAGCGCTGGTGCTTTTCACACGTCACTAACAAGTCGAAGGCTCTCACCCCACACAGATTAAAGGCAGGCTCTTTTATACACTGTGGAGTGAAGACCAATAAATCCTCATTGATGCTCTAGCGGTGTAATTATCACAGCACCCGGAGGCAGAGATCAAATCACCGCGTGCTATTGACAGGCCGGCTTGATCCAAACAGGTATGTTGGATGGACGGGGGGGGGGGGGACACTGGAGGAGCCACTGTGGGGGTTTATCAGTTTGACTTCATCAGTCCTTGATAGCTTTAAAAAAAATCTCACACACCTCTTCATCTCGTCATTTTTCCACCGGCGCAGCGGAAACGATGTGATTTATAAACGTGGTCAGCAGATTGAATGTAAACGCCCGTCCACAGGGACAGGGGGCGCTGGTGAGAGAAACCTTGCTGGTAATATAAGCAGAAAAATAACATAAAGCATAGCGTAAACAGCTCCGCCAAGGCCCAACACTCCATCAACGCTGCACCATATATCAGAGGCATTATATCAGTTACAGGTTTTTATCCCTATTTGTTACGGGCAGCGCCTGAACGAAATCCTAAATCCACCAGATCCAGACTTAATGAATCACAGACACTCTATCAGTCCCCTTAATGGGCCTGTTTTTATTTAATTTTTCCATCTAGGTCCATCTAGGAGATCTGATCCATAGTTTTGCAAAATCCTGCTTTAAAATAAAAACCAACAGCTGGACAGGGGGTGGAAACATAACCTCCTTTACAGAGGCGGTCCCCATCTGAAGAAACTAGAAGCTCTGCATCAAGTGCCCCGTGCACGTGCTGCTTTTATTGAATCACAGCTTCTGTCGTGACAATAAAGATCCACAAAAATAGACGCGTGTGCTTCCTGATGCCATGCGCACACATATTTGTGAAAACGCCCCTTAGCTGAAGGGTTTTGAATGACAGCTTTCCACACAGATCCCGGCTCGATGGGGTTTGCAGCCCCGGAATAAGAGGAAAAACAAGATCATCTCTGAATGGCACGGAGTAACGAGGGGTGGGAGAGAGGCAGGGCAAACATAAACAGCTAGTGGAGAGAAGAAAGAGAGAAAGAGATGGAAGACAGAGAGGAAGAGTGGGAGAGATTCTTTCCTCCTCTGGTTCTCGGGGGTGTGTGTGTGTGGTGTGTGGTCTGCTCTGTATGCGTTTCCGTGCCTGCAGAAGCAGCAGCAGCGGTGTTTGTGTGCACACGCTGATGATTTTGACAGCCCGGCTGTATCAGCAGAAACAAGGCCTGTAAATTGCAATGGTTTCAGATGCCTTGCACAAGTATTGACTGTTAATATCTTGGGTTGGAAAAGCAACGAGCGCGAACCAGACACGGGGAAAAACGTGTTATCTCAGAACAACAGTGTAATTCTGCAGGCGGGGCACACGTGTGAACATGCTGCAGACTCAATATACATTTATTCACAGGTGCGTGCTCACCATTTTATCTCACATGTACGGCAACATGTGCAGTAGTCACGCACACATATGACCTCAGGATACTGTGCTTGGAGTTTGGTTTTGTACTTTTACTGAATATTCACCGATTCGGCAACATTCACCGAGGCTCCCCTGACACTGCAGAACAGGGGGAACTTCGGTGAGTGGGTAATGGAATTTCACATTTGGAGGATTTGTTAAATCACTTATGCATGGTTTTAAATGCGGTACACCAAAAAAAAAAAAAATCTATCTTAATTAAAAAGGAGCAACAAAACGGCTGCATGAATAAAAGTGCTGAGATCATATTCAGAGAAAAAAAAGGAAACCAAGTCACGCACACGTGTAAATATCAGTCCCCTTAAATATGCCTGAAGTTTTCCATCAAGATCCAATAATTATTTACTGGGAAATCTGGTAGTTTTTATTCCGTCCCACAACAAACAAAGGGACAGAGGCGAAAACATAACGTCCTTGGCGAAGGTAAAAGTAACTTGGTGTTCACCCCGAGGCGATGATCAGTGTTCATATGAATAATATGAGATTTATGCATCATCTCCACTTTTATAGAAGCCGGATTAAGCTGCTGACAGAAATGAGACGCTAAACACCAGAAACGTGCATTTTAACCAACATACAGATCATTCTAAGCTCTACAAGGCTCCAGGCTGTTTTTAATCAGACAATATATTCATTATTTTGTTTTCTAACATCTATCTGAAGATCTTTGTTTCTAGGTCAGGATCTATTTGTGCTAAATATCAGGGATATTACACAGTAAAAATCAATTTGACAGCAACAGCAGAAGAATCCTGGTGACGACTTTCCTCCCCACATCTAACCTCAGAGGCTCGTGACGCTGAGGAGGAGGAGGAGGAGGAGGAGGAGGATCTTCATCAGCATTTAGACGAGCTGTGACTCTGCAGGGACTCTTTTACGAGAGCGAGGTGAACTTCACTGAATCCTGCTGATGTCAGCATACACTGTTTTTCTTTGGCTAACACGTCCTCACTCTCATCATCTAAATCAAACCTGATTAAAGTCCTGTCAATATTAGGGACTTGGATCAGAATCAATAAGAAGCCGAGAGAGAGCGATTCACCGTTGGAAACGATTCTCGAAACAGTAAACTGATTTTTTTCCCCCGCAGCCCGGTTCCCCCGGCTGTGTGCACGGTACCTGTGTGCGGCAAAGCCAATGAAGCAAAGTAAAGACGGCGTGTGTACAATTTATCTACCTACAAATCCAGTAAGAGCTAATCTTTCAGAGTGAGTCGGGTTAAGAGGCTGCAGATCCAATCCATGTTGCGGGGATCTCGGCATTCCAAGACATCCGTTAATGCTCATTAATGGGATGCTCTCCGGCTTACGGCTCGAGGCTGAGCTCTGCCATAGTGGGTGATGCTTTGCTTTTTCTTTTTTTTGCTTTCCTCCGCAGCCATCTGGGCCGACCAATGAGTGGATGATGAAGCAAGAACACTGCCAAGGTAGTGCATCAGAGGCTGTGCCAGGATGTGAAATTTGTTATTATTAGACAGGAATACATCCAGCAGTTCATTTTATCAAGTGAATTTCGGAGCTTTACCGCAGGGCAGCTTGATTTATCTGCGAGTGTTGATTCTGCACGGCGACACGTTGGCACGGGGCTAAGAACTCCCCGGGATTCTGTTAACTCCTTGCACCCACACCGCTCAGGATCCCCCCCGCCTGGTTCCCTGAACACGGAGCAGAGCGGGAAAATGCAGTCGCTGCCCCCGTTTGCGCGCACGTGTCCTAAAGCCGGTCATTAATTTTCATTAAGTGCCGTCAGTAAGGACCATTAACCAGGCTGGAGAATAATCACCTCCCCAGAGTGGCGACCCGTTTGTGGCGCCGGTAAGGGTTAACGGAAACAGCCCACCTTAGATGTAGCAACGCAACACAACACACAGCTTCGGGTAAACCTTCTGGAACGAGCCCTTCTTTCTCCACCACAACATTCCTCCGATGAGGGTTTGTAAGCAAAAAGATTAATCCTGTATTTTTATGGTTCTCTCGACATATGGACAGATTAAAAAAAAAACTACTAAGGATTTTCTTTTTTGTTGCTTATCGCAAAAAAATGCCAGGATCTTAGATTTAACTCCCTACTTATCAGTTTAAGTTCTCCAGGAACATTTATTTGCATCGGATGTCACTTTTTATGGAAAAAAACCCGCTTTAGCATGTTAGCGCATGTTGTCGCCTGTAGTTTGACCTTAATCCGGCGGATAAGAGCATTATGGTCTGTGTGTCACACCACAGCTGTAATCACTGGGATTACGGGGAGCATCACGTGAACATCTTCATCAAATGCATCTTTTAAGATTTCATGTGTTTTCTTTGGAATCAGAATCGTATTGTGAAGTTCTATAAATCCTCTAGAATAGACGCAGGAAGTGGGATTTTCTATTGTTTCCAGCAGAACCAATGTGTGAACTATGGGCAGCACCAAGAGGAGAGTGGGAGGCTGCTTTTTAACAAACTTTACTTTTTTACCCCCACGATGAATCTTGTTTGAATTTGTGTGGCCGGAAAGAGGAGTAAGGGATTTGTCTGTCGCTTGGCAGGAGGAGGAGGGGGAGGAGGAGGAGGGGGAGGAGGAGGAGGAGGAGAGAAGGAGGAGGAGGAGGAGCGGGTCGGAGGTGCAGTGTCTCCGTCCTGATCTGATAACATCTCTGAGCCGACGCTGCACCGACCGGAACTGCTCTGTCATTGGCGTCTCCACATTGCAGCAGTGTAATAATTCCACAAACTAATTCTTGACATTTCTTTTTCCAGCTGAGGAAGTGGAGATTCAGTCCAGGACAGACGATGAGCTGCAGAGGAAGCACAAAGACATCTCAGTCCTGCAAATCAGCGTCTGAGATATTCAGAGTTTGTGCAGCGTGTGAATGCAATACATATATAAAATAATGAAAACATTGCACTTGACATTTCCGATGTAAATGACAAGTCGAACAAATGTTAATTTTCCGAATGGATTTTTCCCCAAACGGTGGCAGCTTAAATATCCGTCCGCTTCCTGTCACCTGTCACACTTTCTGCATAACAACTTCACTTCCACTTTTTTCGAAAAAACAGTTTCATAACAAGGACCCATGTGCTGAACTGTGGCAATATTTGCCTTGTGGGTTTGAAACCCTCGTAGACAAGTCAGCGCTGAGACCGTCTGGGAGCGGAAAAGGTCAGGTCCCGCTGAGGAAAGAGAGAGAGTGGCGTTTCCTAGTCACAGTCCCGAAGAAACACAAAAAGCGAATTGAAAACTCGCACCTTTCAGCATCTCAAGAGTTTTCCCCTCGAACTGAGGAACTGGAAACGGCCCTGTAACACACAATCGTAGAGACGATGATCTGTATGTGAAATCGTTTTCTGGATCATAACATAACGTCTGTTTAATGCACTCTCGTTATGACGATCGTGACACATTGTGATCGTGGGCCTAGATGTATAAAATATGGTATTATAAGCCTGTGATGGCTGATCCGTAATCAGAAGGTCTGGTCTCAGCGCTGCCAGATGGGAAATGTTGAAGTATCGTATCAGAAGCTGTAAATTATCGTATTGTGATGACAATTACTGTACGCGAGCAGAGAAGGGACGGGAACGCTCAACACCGACCTTTCCAAGCTGTGTCGTTATTTCCCGAAGGGATTTAGTGTACAGACGCAATCCTTCTGAAGTCACAAGGCTTTTATTTTGAAACACAAGACAGGAAGGCAAAATGATCGTACAAATATGATAATTAGCGTACGTCCTGGGATATGTTGGCGCGAGAGGGATCCACCAGTTGGAGCCTTCGTTGCTCTGGGATGAAAGGATGCATTTGAAGGATCCTTCGAACTGAGACACAGCTCTTGTGATCCGGGCCACCTCTGGCTAATCCATAACTCTGGATGTGTTTACACCTGAGACACACACACGTGTTTCTGTATCCGTTACCTGGATGTCCGCTGCCAGGCGTGAATAGATTCATATCACTTCACAGATACTCTCACGATTTAAAAAAAAAGGTAAAATCAACCTTTGAAAACAACTCGAGGAACGAAACAACATGTTTGGTGCGAACAACATTTTGATTGTTCTCGATATTGTGGTCCTGATTCCTGCAGGGCTCTAAAAATAACCTTTTTTAATATGTTTCTGAGGGACGCGGCTTACAGGATTTCATGTTACATCGCTTCATGTCATACAACATGTACAAACAGATCCTCGAGCTTTAACACCAATCACACCAGTCTTCCCATGTCGGTATAGGGTACTGGACATTAAACCTCCTCCTATACTGGTTTCCAGTATAAGCAGTTGCTTTTCAGTTTGTTCGCATGACACAGCAACAAACCCCCCCCCATGAGTAATTACAGGCCTTATTTAAATCACTCCAACTCTGACAGACCCCAGAAACAGAGAATTTAACGAGAGTGCGAGTTCAAGAAATCCGTGCGGCTGCTATTAAAAAAACGTCTGTAAATAAAACTTGTATTTAATGTTTCATAAAAAAGACTTCTCCAGATGGTGGGGATTTTTTTTTTTTTATTGAATGGACCTCAGAGACACACGTTTTCACCCTCTGAGATAATAAGTGCACGGAGGAAACGGTGAAAAACAGAGAAACAGATTGCAGTGCGTGATATACTGGACTGTAAGCCGACTGGAGCGGCGTCCCCTCAGTGATGAATACAGGAAATGAATACACCGGCCCCCGCTCGTTTCTTAATGCACATTATGAGCAATCGACCGTTTCCACACTGGGTTTGAACTGCGGCGAGATTCTTCATAAAGCGTTGGAGAAAAGAAGAAAGAAAAGAGCCAGTGAGAGAGAGAGAGAGCAAGAGAAAGAAAGAAAGGAAGAGAGAGAGAGAGAGCAAGGACGCCACAAGAAACCAGCGCGAGCTAGAAGCAGATGTTTCACACCCGAGAGGGTAAACATCATTTGTAGGGCATGAAATTGATTCAAAGCTTTTTGATGGGGAAAGAGAGGAAGGGGAAGAGGGTGGGGGGTGGGGGGTGGGGTGGGGGGGGAGCATTTAGGTAAAATGGATGCAACTTAAAGTTCATTTCATGCAGATTGAAAAAAAGAAAAATGGTGAAAGACAGAGAGAAAACACACACGTATCTTTAATTGCATCTGAAAGGATGTTTCCTCTGAAGGCCGGGGCTCAGTGAGGTTAGTGAGTTTGTTTTTAGCGACTGATCCCAGCCGCGACTGATCCCAGCCGCAGCTCACCTGTCAGTCCTGAGACCCGGGGGGGGGGGGGGGGGGGGGGAGCCGTGTGACACTCCCATTGTGCAATTGTTCCCATAAAGACTTTGGTTTGAGGGGAGATGACATCTTCTGGAAGTACAGTGAGCTGTCAGAGCCCCGAGGCTCCTGATTTGAATTTCAAAAATATGCCCCGTATTAAAATAGAGAATAAAAAAAACACGCGTTTCAGTGAAATGTTCACAGACGATGTGTTTGTCATCCACCAAAATGCTGGATAATATTAAAGTTTTATTATACGTTTTTTTTATGGTTAGACGCTCACAAAACTTGGTTAAACTAAAGACAGTCTGGTTTATTACTGGTGAAGTTGCCTCTCGTCCACCCACTTCCAGCCACCATCACAACCAGTAACCAATGGAAATGGAAAGACTTCCTCCCTGACCCATGTTGCATCCTTCCTCTAAATTGTGCGGTAAATCCTACTGGTTGTTAATCTTGCACACAAACAAACACACAAACTATAAAAACAAATCGATATATCAAACCTAGCTGCACGTACAGAAACACGATTCCAGGAGAAAGTGCAGAATGATTCAGTCCAAATCGGAGCAGCAGCATAAAACAGTTTCTCTGAATATCTTTTGCACTTAAATCAGATTGTTTTTTTTCCCGTCTCTTCCAGTGGCAGCGTTGACTTCAGAGGTCTGGACCACCTCCGGCTGCACCGCGCGCTCTGCCAGGCCCAACACTTAGTTCTCTCCTCGGCAGCCGCCGTGTAATCCCAGATCAAAGGTCTCCGGAAAATCAGGGCCGATTCTCGACAGTCGCGAGTTGATATCTCGCTCCTGCAGGTTAAACTGGTTAATTGGTTTATACGTCGCTATTCTCGTTGATGTTGGTTTGTTCGTGCACAATAGGAATCTGGTTGTAGTTAATCTGAGTTAATATGAAGTGGAGAAGAAGACACGAGCAAACCAACGTCTTTAGAGGAACTGAAGCAGTTTAGTAACTAATCAGTATAAAATAGATAGTTAACAGCTTCCTACCAAACATTTAAGGACATCTTGTCATTAACATACAATGAAATCAACAAGCTAAGTCATATTTACCACCTCAGCTTAGCTCAGTTTAGCACTAGAAGTAAATGTTGGCTGTCGAGGGATCAAAGTTAGCAGAAGTCATCCGAACGAGACGTGAATGTTTTGCACCAGAGTTCATTGCAAAGCACCAACGTTGTCAGTTACGATTCAATCCACTGGGGGACCATGAATATCCTGGTAGCGCGTCAGTCCAGGGATCAACAACCTCTCTGGGCTTCATCTTCTGGCCAACACAAATATCCCGACATGGCTAACTTTCACATTCACCATTTCCAATGGATAAGGACCTTTGTATGCATTGTTACATTTTTGCTTCTGGACCCTAATATCCAGTTTTCAATTGGTAGTGACCCAATAAGAAGAATTAAACCTTCACGTGACAGAAATATTTGATGTTCGCCTTTCCAATCGTGTTAATCATCCGCTAACCCCACAGATTTATCCTTTTTAAACCTCTGGGGCCGATCCCAGCCGTCAGATTGGGGGCGATTGGCCTCAGATGAACAGATTAGAGATGTTTGACCAACACGGCTGCTGCAGTGTTTGGCAAAAACGGTTCAAGCTCCCATCTCTGTGCCCGTGGAGCCTCTTGCAGATGAGCCGCGGCCTACAGGCGATCCATCCGTCTGCACAGTCGTTCTCATTTGGGCTCGCTGTCAGGTGTCAGGTGTGGATTAGACGATGAAAAACAGAGAGTAGTTTGTAGACGGTGGAAAGTTGGTGAGGGGTGGCGAGCGGCGGGCCGAGCGGCGGGCCGAGGGCGGGCGGCCGAGGAGACAGCTTCATTTGGTTTTTCCTCGCCGGCTCCGTCTGCGGCTCCGTGCACACGTGCCGTGCAGCGGCTGTATTTCTTAACCCGGTGGAAAGTGATGTGACGTGTCACACAGGAAAATCCTGACTTTGCCAAACACACACACACACACACACACACACACCACACGCACCCACCATCCACCCATCCACCCCCCCCCACACACACACACTGACACATACATATAGCACCAACCCACGGCCGCAGCTTGTTGTGTTGTAAATCTTTGCCCTCTCGCTGGTCTATTAAGATATGGAAAGCTCCACATGGGATTTGTACAGTCAATCTATCTGACTGTGCTTTGGTCTCAGTGCTGCCATCAGGTTTGTTCCTAAGTGCCTTATCAGTTAAATGCAGCTGTGACGGAACTTGACTTCCGCTGCAAATTTGAATGTAACTTAAGCGCTAAAGTGCTCTCATTGCCCGTGTATGCACGCATAAAATATGTATATATATCGACACGATATGTGTAATTTGTGCACAAATGTATTGTTTGCACGTGTGTTTTTACAACACAGCAACGGTTCGGTGTCTCTCGTTCGTTTTGAGATCTGCTCCCTTGTGTCGAAACCACCTGTGGAACATCCTCGAAACAAACCCAACACAAAATCTGAATTAAGTCTATTTTTTACCCCAATTTGTTGAAAACATTCAAACATATTTATATCTGTACAATTTCATGATTTTAGCAGGTTGTCAGTCAGGGAGGGAAAGATCCTGATCTCTGAGGTGACGCTGCCACAAACATAACCATGTAATTAATGTGATTGTACAATTGCTTGTAAAAAAAATATATATATATAAAGCGTTTCCAGAAACACAGCGAGAAACTAATCATTCACCTTTGAGGAGGCTGATGTTTTTCGATGCAGCATCACATTGTAGCTGCAGTAATAAAGACTGTGCCGTGGCCCGGGATAGAATAAAAAGCCCATTTCGTTCTGCTCTGCTTTAGTGACATATATACAATGAAAGGCACAGAGGAAAAAAAAAGATAAAAAGCTAAAATCTCATCTCGTGAAAGGGAGTCGCAAGCGTTGGATTGTGCATCTGTGGCTCAGGAGTGAAATCCAGGATCAGTTAGAAATCAAGATCACTTTACAGAGATTTTTTTTTTTAAACTCTGGCACCGGCGTCGAAGGTCAGCCGATGAAATCACACACAACAGCAATAAAATGCTGCGGTTGTGCGGCTTCAGGGAGGTGGATAAGAAAATGCATTTTGATTTCAAAGTCACGCGCAGAAACTTATTATTTCTTTCAATTTGGGATTTAGACGTGAAACGCGGTCGTAAAGCAGCCCGGACGTCTCAGGGCCGTGCGCTCGCCAGCAGCAGGCGGCGGCTGCATTTCACGAAAAATCTCGCAGGCATCAGTGATTCAACAAATGATGTCACCGGTGCCTCTTTTCTCATCCTCTCCTCTGCTGGCGGCTCCGACCACGGCAGCTGTACCGAGGCATGACGCTGCAGTCTGTCGGCTGAACGCATTCTGAGCAGCACCTGAACACGGAAGGTTTTCTCTCAGTCGCAGTGTGGTGAAGAACATTATCTTTATGTGGTGATATTGTATGTGATGTGAAGGCTGAGATAAATATTCTCTTGTTTACAGGCGTAGCTTTTGTTCTAGTACATTTAGTACTTTACTGTGTATTCTAGTACTTTCTTGTGTATCATTTACTTAGGGAGCGAGTGCAGTTTTTAATACATTTTATGTTTATTACATTCTTCGTATCTGTTTCATTGCTACTTCGCTCTTGTTTCAATGCCCACAAGCCGCTGTTAATCTATCTATCCACATATATATATATCCACGAATATACACATATGATGAATGTATGAATAGATACTTGGCAATCCTAGTACACTCATAAATGAGCTGTGTACACGCGGCAGCACAGATATGTCAACCCGCTGCCACTCAGGAGACAAGAGGCATTTTGTTGAACTTGGTCCAACTGCTCAGACCCGGAGCCAAAAAATAAATAAATCTCTGCAAAGAAGAAGAAGAAGAAGAAGAAGAAGAAGAAGAAGATGGAGGCACGGGACCATGAAGTCAGGTGTCAGCCCCGGCCTGGTTTCCCTGTGTCAGTCAGGGGGCTGTGTTGCAGATCAGGACAAGGCACATGATGAAAGGGACATGCAACAGATGCCACAGTGCATGATAGAAGGAACACTGAGGAGGGCAAAGGTCCTGCAGGAGGAAGGGGAGTGAGCAGAGGGCAGAGGGAGACAGGGAGGAGAAGTGAAATCCATACCGGGAGTGAAGAGCAGCAGCGGCAGGCAGCGAAGCATCATGGGAAAGTGGTCAACTGAAAGCATATTCCGCTCGGTTCATACATTCAAGGGATGCTTAATACTACATGATTAAAAGTTGTTAGTTCTGTGGTGCCTCACATATGGAGGTGTGCACAGCAGCTACCTGTTCCCATCACCAGTGGACACGTCGGGGGTTCGATGCCCTGGAGGCGCGGGCAGCCTGCCGACCGCATCAGGTCAAGTGATGGTGTTACTTTTTTCCGACATGTCGCCAGCTGAGGCCGAGAAAACATGGGGACGACACACGATCCCCAACTGGGGGTTATTCAAGCACCGCTCCTTCCAAACTGGTTCACTGATAGAAAGAGATGGTTTATGCAAATAATAGGGGAAGACATTTTAGCAGCGCTGAATATTAATTAATTAAAGAAAGTATAACGTATATATGGATATATCTTAGAGTATAGTAACGGACAACATGCCGTTGGGTGTTTTTATTTAACTTCGATGTAGAGTTGAAGTTCAGTGGACTGAAATATCCCCGGCTCTGCGGCTGCATTCATCTTTCCTCTGACAGGACATTTACAGTGCGCGTTGGCATTTAAACCCCCCCCCCCCCCCACCTCCACCTGATCCCGTCTGGGTCACCTGCAACTATCACTTCCATTTATATTTCCACTTTTTTTACTCTGTGTGTGTCTGTGACTTTGTCTTTGAGCCAAGAACAAACTGAAATTAGCACGATTTGTAAGCCGAACGAAAAAAGCAAATGTTTACATAAAAAAAATATATAACATCCGTCAGAAACCCGCGTGTCTCGTTTGGCGCCATCCATCACATCCTGTGGAGTCCCCCCCCCCCAAAAAAAAAACTTCTGTGAGTTTCCGTCCCTGTTTTCTGCTCCGATGATAAACTGAGCCGGAGACCAACAGAACAGAGCCGGGATCGATACGTCCATTTACAACATGAAAATTACCTGTGTGGAGCGGAAGAGAGGAAAAACAAACCGATAATCTTCTGACTGTCATTCCCCCCGTGCACAAGGGGGGGGGGGGGGGGGGGGGGGGAATCAATCACTGGTTGAATTTCATACACTGTGCACCTTGTGGAATCCACAGTCGTACATCACAACAGCCCTGCACCCTGTTTGTGGAGCCTGACGGTAAACATACTCACAACCGAGACACACACACACACAAACACACACACACAAGACTCTTTATTGGAAAAAAAAAACGATTCAGGAATCACGTCTCTTTGCTATTTTTTCGAAAACACATAAACGACAAAACCTTTTTTTGGGGGGGGGGGTTTTGATGATTAAAACCCAACCAGAAACATTGAAATATGTAATTTCAGCCTTAAGTTTGTTGTCATGTTCAACTTTTCAGTATTTTAGAAGACAGCTGGACAATAAGAAAGTTGAAGAATTGAATTATTGGTCGGATTCTTCATTGCTGTTGCTTTTTCTGGGGACATTTGGCCCCCCCGCGAGCGCTCCTCTGCACACGAACATCAGCTGGTCCCGTCCACTTGGGGGAGACGTCTGCGACAGGCGCAGGCAGGTGAGGAACCCGAACCCGGGGTGAGACTGAGCGAGACGGAGGCCGCTGCCCGCAGGACGAGAGGCAGATAACGTTATCTCCTGCCTTGGTGGTGGATTTATAGGTCACAGAATAAGTCTCTATGGCTTTGGTCTGGTATCTAGTCTTTGTGGTTTCTGATCGTTGATACGCACTTTTAATTCCTGGGGGGGGATTAATGTATCATATCAGCTGTTATAGTGAGAGACAATGTCAGAAAGTACACGAGTGAATAGTACAGAAAATAAAGTCCAGCGCTCTAATAAAGCAGTGCTTGTTAGGTTTCGGTAAAGAAAGTATTGACTTCCATGTCCAATATTCATCCCGACGAGCCAGATTTGATTCCACTGTCGACAGATCTGCCGAACAGGCCTCACATATTAATCTTGTCACTCACACTCACAGATTTGAATCTTTATTCTCTCTGCACGGCCAGGACCTGCAGCCTCAACCGCCCGCACACGATTTGGCTGCTTGCACTTCGCCTCCAGTTTGTTTTCCCCGTTGACGATTACGTAACGTGAGGAGCAAAAAGCGGACGGACCATCGGATATGATGAAATAAACACCATGTGTCACGAGATTGAAGTTTAGTTTTACATCAGACTTCAGTCACAGTCAGATCAGGGTTTCAGCTCCTAGCTGACTGTAGATTCTGACAGCAGCCACGTGGGACGGCGTGCAGCGGAGGCCGTTCGGACTGAAACATTTCTGACGTGTAGGAAATCCATGCTGTTCATCCTGCGGTCAACTCAGATCACTGATTTGACGACGTTCCCCTCAGACTGAAGCCAAACAACAACGAGGAGAGATTCAGAAAGATTCACAACCTTCAAATCAAGGTTAACATGTGGCTTGATCCACTTTGTTAGTGTATTTCACTCCTGCATGATGGGAAGTCTGTGCATGTGTGTGTGTGTGTGTGTGTGTGTGTCTGCAGTGAGCAAGCAGAGATCTCATCTCCCCCCCCCCGCTCCATGACTGACTCAGAGATGTCCAGTGTCAAGACTTTGCCTGTGGGGCTGTTGTCATGGGCAGAGCCAGAATGAGAAGATGAGGCACGCCAGCATCGTATAGACCTCCCACTCATCATGCTCCGCTGACGTCTCGGCCCAGCTCCTCTATGGATAATGACCACGCTCCTATCTGGTCCGTGCACGGGATGTATGCACGTGTGTACATGCCCCCCCCCCCCCCACACACACACACAACAGAGAGAAAGAGGCAGAGAGGAAGCCCTAAAAACGTATGTTGCTGCTTCGAGCAGGAGGTCGGACAGAGAAGAGGAAACTTCTGCTCAGCGAGTGAAATGTAATAAGTATGAGTTGAAATTCATTATTATAAAAGTTCATCCACATGAAAGTAACGTAAATAAAAATAAGTAAATGGACAAAAAATGTAATTTGTCGTTTGAAGAAAAGTCTCGTATCTGAAAGTAAGGAAACAAAAAAATGACGTGCATGTGAAAATGAATTATAAAACAATGTGTTCAAAGTAAAACATCATATTTAAAACTATTCCATCATTCATCATATATTTATATTGTCCAGATATGGATTTTTAAATTGGATCTAATGTATATAAATATATGACGTATATGAAACATGCTTTTTTTTTACATCAAGATCCAAAAATGTTAAAAAACAACCTCACACGTTAACGTAAGTGAAAAAAACTCATATTTTATCTATATTTATTTTTGCATTATCTCACACTGTTTCTAGTCCCTTACTTAAAAAATGAAAACTATTTAATAGTACAATTTATTTGATTGCTTTCTTTGCCTAACACACGCGTGTAAAAAAATTCAGAATCCACAAAATCAACAAATTATGTAAATCATAAGTAGCTTAAAATCGGAAAGAGAACTGCTATCGCCATTGCAACCCATCCATCTCTCTGCCATCCATCCATCCATCATCCATCCATCCATCCATCCATCCATCCATCCATCCATCCATCCATCCATCCATCCCTTTCCAGCGTTCACACACCGCCAGCGTCTCCTCTGCACAAACACCAGTTTCCTACTGATGGTGTTTGCTGAACAAACCCAGCGGCTCTGACATTCAGCCTTTCCGTGGCCCTGCCTTCTGCGCGGTGTTAAACAAGGACGCTTTGAGATATCCACTCCCCGCCGCGCTCGGGAAGCCGGGGCCCAGGAAACGCTTCACGGGGCCGGAGGACGATAAGATGACGAGCGGGCCGGCGATATATAGACGGCGATGGAGATAGCATGTGGCGTGACAATGAATAATTACCTCCAGGGAGATGTCGGAGCTCGAACAAAAAGCTGTTTTGCCTGCTCCATGTCGGGCCACGGTCATGAGACCTATTATGGGATGAGTTTATCACCGGGACAGGTTACTGGGTGTGTCTGTGCAGCCGGGGGAGGGGGGGGGGGGTCAAGGGCAGCTTCTGTTTGTCTTTCATATAAATCACAGTACGTGAACAGCATCGGGGCAGAAAACACCTTATGGCCAATATAGCTTATTTATTTACGATGGAAATAAAGCAGCTGGAAACACGTTCTTCCATCACAGACCTTTTTATGGAACCACAGGTCGTCTTTGACAGATTTTCCCAGTGAGGAGCAGCAAGAGGAATAAAGCCCGCGTGTCCACGTGCACGAGTAGACGACTCTTGATAAAGTTGGAAGTTAAAGGCGTAAACAAGATTAACGTTTTTTTGCCTTTTGACTGCTGCACAAAGTTACTGTGGTCATTCTATTTCGTGCCTTCTGCCTTCGAAGCCGTCACTCTGCTCCTCCATCAGCTGTCACTTCAGTGAAACTCTGGGAAAAACATGTCAGACACAGAATATTTATTTCTCATTAATATCGGAGCCGACTAACCTTAACACTGCTGTTCACTCCTGTAGTTTCTTTATAAAACCATCCACAGATGTGTCAAATCCACATCTCTGACCAGAACCTGTTGGGACAATGAAACATTCCACCTCTACACAATAAAAACTTTCATATTGGTTTCCACTTATTCAGGCCGTCTTCCCCCTGATTATGAAAGCACATCACTGATTATGTTGCCTATCTACTGTATATAATATATTTTGTAATTTTAACCAGGTTCCTATCATAAATGTACTGCTTTTTATTTTCACACGTTTTTACCCTGTACTTTCCGATACATATTAATAGCAGCGGTTAAACACGCATCCTCTGTGACATGTGTAGATATCAGCCGCCCAAAGTTGTGTGTGGGAGGTTTTATGTTCTTACTGTTTCGAAAATGTAAACACAGGAACACAACCCCCGGGGCAGATCTGTACATCGAGCGCTCCAGTGCGTTCCTGTCAGTCTGGCAACGCGTTCCCATTCACAGCCGATATCCTCCGGAACGTCTTATCCGTCCTCTGCAGCCATCTGCTGCGAAGTTCTCACACGCTGCATCCACAGCAGCGGCAGCGCAGCGGCAGCAGCGGCAGCATCTTACAGCTTCAAGGTTGTGGGAGGAATTCCATCATCGTTCTGCCGTGTGTTGCAGAAAATCCTTGAAGCGATCAATAGGAAGATGTGTGTTTCATGTCTTTATCGTGTTAACACACGTGGCCGGATCCACGGAAGTTCAACCGCACCTCCTGCAGCCGGCATCGATCAGGTGTGTGAGGAGTTTCAGTTGATTCCTCTTCAGCCAAGAAGAGACAGAAGAAGTTTTATGAATAACAAAAAACATATTTTCATTTTGGACTAGATTGCTTTTTTCCCTTTTTGATGGAGAGGAGCTGCACACAAACTGGTTTCATATCTGTGCAATGGGCTGTAGCAGGATTTTATGTTTCGAATACAAACAAATTAACAAAAGCAATTTGAACCCATCAAAGCACCAATCAGCAGCTTCCTGTTTCTAATGTTAGTGTTCATCTACTGTACTGTGCACTGTAAAACATGGAGGACTTCAGAGGGCTTACACTGTTAAAGGACAGGGCAGCCTGTTGGATTAAATACACACACACACACACACACACACACACACACACACACACACACACACACACACACACACACACACACACAAAATCGTTAGCCCAACCTTTGCCTAAACAAACATGCATTCACTCGCACATGTACACCTATACCGAAACAAAATCATTACTCATCACCACATGTGGAGTCAGAGCACAAAACAACATACGCTGCAAATAAGAGGAATGGAAAATCCAGGTCGTGCCTCTGTTGAATTTCTTTCTTAGAACCTTTTTTGTGGGATTGAGATTCTTTGGAGCCGGTTTTGATTTGTTTTCTGTTGTGTGGACTTTCAATTTAAGATTTGTGGTTTTTTTGCATTTTTCGATTTGTTGTTCCCTGTTTTACTGTGAAGCTTCTTTCCTTGCGTCTTCCTCTCACTCAACTTCCTGTCTTTGTCTGATTTCCCGCTCCTCTAATGTGTCACACCTGAGTTCAACCCCCCCCCCCCCCCACGAGTAGGAAGTCTCCTCTCTCTCCTGCTTCTCTGTTACTCGCCCCTCTGCTCCACCTGTGCTTCATGGTTTCTTTCTTTCCTTCGCTGTCGGTAGTTGTTGGAGTTTGCTTGTTTCCCTGTTCCCTGTAATTTAACTTTACACACTGTACACTGCCTCGCTGGTTGTTCTCCTTTGGGTTTTCGCCAGAAACACAAAACTCCTGACACAACACACAAAAGCAGTCAAACTGAGTCCAAATACTTTCCGTTGTCTGGCCCGTGATTGAGGATGTGCACATATATAACCCTTATTTAATCAGAAACATATATCATGGTGGCGTCTTCCACCTGTTTGGCTTCCACCACGCAGCCTCTGGATGTTTATTTCCTTGTTGTTGTTGTGTCAGACATTGTAAAACTGGGGGGGGGGATTTTGTTCAGCTTGGCTAAAAAAAAAAATAATCTACAAAGCTGCGGAGCAATGAAACCAATTATTTAGAGTGACGTGAGGTGTCGGCTGCACATCCCATGAATACCAACGTGTCCTCGGTCCCTCCGTCCGTCCACCTTGTTTTATGTTTACTCATTTAAAAAAATATTGCAACTCTAATACGGCGTCATTTGCAAAATAAATTAGCATAATTATAACCTCCCTGTGGACCGGGAGCAGTTTGTCACCCGACTGCACCCCCCCCCCCCCCCCGCCTTTACGCCTTTACCACCTGGAGTTCCACATCGAGCCGACATTCAAATGTCAAACAACGTAAACTCCCCTCGCGGAAAAAAAAAAAAACGAGGCAAACTTCCTTGACAGTGACGAGCGGAGGAAGCTTTATAAATAAAGTAAAGCTAAATGTCAGGATGAATACACAAATCCAATCCGACTCCTTTTCATCAGTCCGTCAATCTTCTGTTCCTCTTGACTTGCATCAAACAGCTCTTGTCACAACACTGAACCTCTGTACGTGTGTTTTTCTTCATTGCGCTGCCGCGTGCAACTTGTCATTACACCTTCAAATAACTGCCGTGATCGCTTTGCTCTCGCTCACATCTGCGATGAGGAGAAACGGAACTGTAACGAGAAGACGTGAGCCGAGCAGCAGCTGTCAACACGTGAGAGAGTCGTTGGATTCATCAGTGCAAGTTACATCAGTACAGTTTTGCTCGTGTTGGTCTTAAGTTTGTTTTCTCACTTTGTCGATGTCGAGCATCTTCCTGCAGTGGGTTTTTCTTTTAGCCCCTTCAGAATGATCCTTACTTTAATCACGTACATTCAGCTTTATGCCTCGGCCATTACTCCACCGGCTTCTGCTCGCGGCGCTGCACAGCGGTCGCGGCCGGGGGAAACGAATGAGCTTTAGAGTCCCCCCGGTAAGTCATCGGAGCTCGCCGCATGCCAGGTACGAGATGTTCGGTGCGACACACAGAGAAAATTTGAATCACAAATATGCCCGCTTGCACTTGTGCCTCAATTTATAAAGTCGTACGCAGACAAACTGCTGCCCCCGCTGTTGTACTTAGACCATCTGAAGACTTTTAGAGCCCTAAATGGAGAAGGATGGGAGAGTTGATCATGTTTATTAAGTCTGCTTGGCTTCATGTGCGGAGTCGTGCTCCGCAGCAGCCTGCAGGAGCAGTGCGGCGTGAGGCTGAGTAGATGTGAAATGTGGGCACAAGCTGTGGGCGAGATCCACTTCCTCCGTCTCCACAGAGATGACAGGGAGACAGGAAGGCCCTCTGCGCACTAGGCCGTCGCTAATCCGAGACGGCAGCCGCAGTCAGAGGAGCTGGCATCTAATGATAATGTGTCGGAGGAGGTCATTGCTGGTGACAACGGTGCAAAACATCTGTTTGTAGCTACTGTGTGAAATACCTTGTTTCCATTTTCTGCTTGACGGCTCGGTGTCCGCTGCCATCTGCCCGTAATGTAACAGTGACATGGATTCACCAAACGAAGGCCATCTGCTTTGTGAGAGAAGGTCCTTTACCTTCGTGGTTGTCCTCCGTGACAATAGTGTCTCATGGAAACTGTCCTGACCGGCAAAAAAACAGCAACTCGTTTTAGATTTATTGATGGAAGAGCTTTTACAATCGCTGCCCCGAGAGTTGTATCCGTTCAGAGCCGGTATAAACACTTCGGTCTTCAGGTGTGATCCTTCGAGAACACAGCCAATCTTCCAGAGAAGATCTCGGGTATTCACACCTCAGATCCTGGGTTGTGTTGCTCGTTCCCTTGCCCCCTGTCGTTCTCTACCAAACCCTCTGTGTTGGCCTGTTGAATAAGAACCAGAGAGAAAAATACACAACACAAATACTCCTGTCGTTTTTTTTTTGACACCTTCACTGGTTTCCCACAGGAAAACAATCCCATAGCCACTGTGTGCTGGGACCAACCTCTGTCTTCTTATCTCCGCTTGAGGCTGAAAGCTTGAGTTCTACACATTAACTGCACCTGAATTCCTGAAAAACCAAAACCATCAGGATTGCTGAGTTGCATTGGGGGGGGGGGGGGGCAATGAAGGCACCCACGCCTCATCTCTGTTTGAGGCCCGATGATCGAGGCTACATTAGCTGCTTCCTGCGTGACAGGCACAGATATCCTACGGACCTGTCAAGGTCTAGTTGCATTGTGAGCTGGATGGAATAAAAAAGGACATTATCACATTGTTAGGATCGTTTTTAGGAGGTTCTACTTTTCTCATTTATACCAAAGACCATCAAATAGTACATGTACACAATACACCGAAACGAGATGTAGGTCATATAGTACACAAGCTTTGACGGTAATTCAGAATCTGTGAGCGTAGGTTTCTGTCACGCAGGCATAAGAACAGCTCTTTAACTCGGAGGTTAAGTGCAACGTTCAGAGTCGGGCCCCCCCCCCCGCGGTGCAGCGCACTCATCACGTACCCGTGTGCGGTGATCGGCTGTCTCCTCTTATAAATTGGCTTTTTTTCCCCGCTCTCACTTGGGCACAGGAACAACTGTTCTCCCTGATCTCGGCTCGTCGGTGTCTCCTGACATCAAAAGGCAACAGTCACCGTCAGTCAGATTCAATTTGATGTCGATGTGACTCCGGCGGGCGGGCGGGCGGGTGGGTGGGTGGGTGGGGGGGGGGTAAAACCTGGCCCTCGCGCCGCCTATCACCGGCGCCAGAAGTGTATATTTATGTGCTTGACCTTAATAGCCGTGATTGGATAACCTCCATTTAGCCCTCTCCCAGCATCCTGTCAATAAGTCAAGAGTGAAAAGATAATGGTCCCGTCCAGAGAGGTGCTCCACTGAGAGCAGGGGAATGGCAACGCGCCCCCCCCCCCCCCCCCCCGCTGAGTGACGCGTCTTTTTACAAATCCTTTTAGTCAAAAAGCGGTTTAACGTTAAGAGTGCGTGACGGGTTCGGTCAATACGGAGCCAACGTCATTCACCTCAAACGGGCAGAGCCTGGGTTTTTTTTCGACGCCACAGAACAAATATGTCGACACACGGGGGGGGGGGGGGGGGGGGGGGAGGAAGACATCACAGAGGATTGGACAGGGACAAAAGGGACAAAGGAACGCCAGGTGGAGGAGCCGATGATGCGTGCTGTGAATTCCGGCCTTTTATTAATCCAATAATGAGAATAAGGGTCAAATGAAAAGAGACAAGCACTGGTGTAATCCTCTCCTCGGTTATATCACGACCCAAATCAAGGCTGAGGGTCTCTCATTCCCTTTCATTTAAATTCAAACTCAACGCAGTGGATTTAATTAACTTCTTAATTGTGCTGGTGGTCTCGCCGTCATCTCGGAGAAATAACACCAACAGCTGCTCCGCGCTGCCACGCCGTTCCCTGTTCCATCTTCGCTTCATGCTCGAGACGCTCGGTACCGAGGCGTGGAAAACTGTTTGGTCACAGACTGAGAGGGTTTCCAAATAACCCGGGCATCGTCTTGTTCTCGAACGTGTGACTGACGGGGTTTCACAAACACGAGCTCGGGTTCGGGCCTCGAGGTTCCCTCGCCACTCGTCAGGCTCAAACTTAAATATGCAAAGTCTCCCTTGAAGTTGAAGACGAGTCCGACCGCGTGTTTGATAAAAGCTCGATAAAGCTCCTCTGTCACACTCGTACACTTTGTGTTTCATTACCTTTTATGCCAGGTTTAAAACCGTCTGCCTGTTGCCATAGCAATCGGGCAACTTGGATCTCTTTCTGTGTGTGTGTGTGTGTGTGTGTGTGTGTGTGTGTGTGTGTGTGTGTGTGTGTGTGTGTGTGTGTGTGTGTGTGTGTGTGTGTGTGTGTGTGTGTGTGTGTGTGTTGCTATGGTCATATTTAAAATGTATTTTTCATACAAAGTGAATTCATTCAAAACACGTCTGATGTGCTTCATACTTCTCCACAACAAATCACGGGGAACCGCTGCAGTGTCACTACATTTATTTGTCAGATCTAGTGACTTGTTATCTAGACTTAACATGAAAAACGTTTTGATTAGCTCATAAAATATGGATCGCGCTATTAATGATTAAACCGGTGGTTCCCCAAACGTCCTCGCCTCGAGACCGTTTATAAGATAAAAGCCGTGTGATAGTCCAGATGTCGGAGTTGTTAGCAGATCCACCAGAGACGTTTCTCTACACCTCTGGAGCTGTTTGAAATAACTGTGAGGTCGTAAGAGAATAAAATACAGAATAAAATACCAAAAATACCACATAGGAGATTTGGGCGCGTAGCTCATGACGACTTGTGTTGACAGAACAAAGAGAAAGTCAATGTTTCAAACCAATAAGCTAGTTTAGGTATAAAATTGACATATTTACGGAAATCTAATAATGTAATATAAGATTTTTTATGTCTCTCTGCAAACCAGGTATATTAACTTTTGAAACTCCGAGTCCATTTAGCTGATTAGAATGTTTGTACTTTCACTTTTAATTGGAGCATGTTTTATTTATGATGAAGTACTTTTGGTACTTTCACTCCCAGAAAGGATTTAAGCTCTTCTCCGCCACTGCTCAAACTCTCCTAGACCAAAGTTTATTTTGGTTACCAGACAACCGCATCACCCTCACCTTCACATAATATTAAAAAATAACAGAAAATAACTCAAAGAGCTGAATTTTTATTCTCATTAAATCAGACACAGGAGGTCAGAGATGGTGGGAAAATGATGATATGTTGGGGATTGAATCTTTCAAACATGCAAAGTATGTTCGGCGAGCGAGGATGATAACATAACTCTGTTGAATGCGATCATCGGAACGAGGCCCTGCCCACGTCGAGGCCTTCGAATCCCCCCGGAGAATCCGAGGAAATGTGACTTCCACGGCCGTTCGAATTCCTTTACTTCTGCGTGACGTAACCAAAATGTGTTAAAAATGTTGTTGGAAGAAAAAAACGCAATTTGATGTCAGGACCCGGCATCTTTGTCCGTGTTGATGAGCAACAGGAGCAGCAGGAGAGAGAGAGAGAGAGCCGGGGCGAGGGAGACCCATGAGGAAAGCCTTCCTCTTCGCTCGTCCTTTGTCTTTGTCTATTATTCCTTCGCTCGCTTACTCTCTCTCCAGTCGCACGCGCTCCCCTCTGCTCCACGGAGACGTATGAATAAGCGAATCACAACAGAGGAGGCCCACACGGCGACGGTTTTTTATCCGCGTTGTGCTGACTCGGCCGAACTCTCCCTCTGAGAGGCTGATGAGGAGGAATGGCCTCGTGCAGGAACCAACCGGGCGCATCCAGAGCTGTCATCATCATCTGAATGCAGGACTGCTGAGTCCGCAGCTTTGGCCCCCTGCATGGAAGGGAAATGACCTGTCTGTGCCGGGCTGACACCCCTTCTGTCTGCGGCCGACCCGCTCCTCCTCCGTCCACAGCAGCACAGCTCGTCCCTGTCTGCGCCGGGTTGATGGGTTCTTTCTAACGCCAGCACTGACGTCAGCTCCTGCCTTAAAACCTGTGACTTCATTTTTCATCCGAGGCCCGAGGCCGTGATCCTATAGGAGGAGGGAGCGCGGGTTCTGAGAGGAAGGGGAGTAAAGCGACTTCTGAGGGTCCTGGGTTTGACTCTGATGTTTAATTCGAATGCCAAACCCACCGAGCCAGACTTTCACAAACGTGCACATCTTCCCAGAGATCGACGGGAAATAAAAGGAGCATTGTGCCACTAATAATGTACAAGCAGTCCATGCTGGTGTCCATGCTGTGCACTCGAATAAAACTATAACCTCTTTGGCACCACTCGCACCGGTGGAGAGGAAAAAAGCCTCCTCCTGGGCTCCGTGCCACACGGACACTTCACCGTCGCCGGTGCCAAAACATCGAGCGAGCTTAGAGGTTGAGCCTTTTCACGCGGCTGTTAGCCAAACGCCATATTCCTCCTGATGATCCGAACACGACAGGCTGACTGACAGCCTTGACATTAAAACATGTTGGCAAAGCACGACTCTGCTGAATAAAATGTGAGGGGGAAAAATAGATTCCGCAGTTAAAAAAAAAAATGCAGCGAAGCTCAGTTGTTGAGCTTTAGAAAATATAAATGTTTGATTCCCAGCACACACACACACACACACACACACACACTTCCAGGCTGAACTGGAGTTCGCATCCACCGACATCTCGATGCATCAGACGATTACAAACGCAACTGAGGCCGCAGCATCTAACCACAGTGATGAAAGCATTAGGAATGATATAGATTTGCTCTGACTGATAAGGAGTTAGAGCCGACCCTCAGTCAGGAGGATTCCAGCTGCACAGACGGTTAAACACGGGGATTTGTGCTGCGGATAAATGCTGAATTTGTTGGAAATGTGTGTTGATATATGTTCATAAACAAAAAAAAAGGCATCAGATACATCGCTGTATAAAAATGAACTGAACTAAATATCTGCTTTTATCGCTCTCGGCTATTCTCCGGCTTCCGCTACTGGTGGGATCCATAATTCACAGCTGTACGAAGAGGAAACCATCAACCCCAGTAGCTAAAGATCCATGGATTTGTTTAATTCCATACCCAACTGGGCTTCACCTGGCTGACACACTAGCAAGTGGACAATGTCAAACATGCCATTCTCCCTATTCTACGTTTGTGTACCATTTCAATGATTCCGTTATCCAAGGTATAAAAATATGACCCAGTGTTGCTCTAAAGTGAAGAAACTGTGCCGACAAATTAAACTCCAATAAAAGAGCGAGTCCTGATGACTTTGAATAACAATGAGGACGTTCTGTTAGTTTGTGGAACAGCAGGAAGCCTCAGTCTGTCTCTACTTCTTCCTTTGTGCTGAAAAATCTCATTACAAGTTATATTTGTTTTTATTAATATATATATAAAATGATCACGAACCATAAACCACCAGTGTTTGTGTTGCCTCCTTCGGCCCATTGTTCCTTTCTAATAATCCCGATGAAGCAGCGACAGAAAACATGTTCTCTTCTTCTCCGTGTTAACGATAATACTCTTATTTCTCTGACTACGTGCACTGAGATTTCTCTTCTCCACCCCGGTTATCATTCACATATTTAGCACCCGGGCTTATCTCCCCTGAACCTCCCTCCCTCCCTCACTCGAGTGCCTCGGAGCTCGGAGCTTGAAAAAGCAGGTGAATCCATTGTTTCCTCCTTCACTAATGCATCCGTTATGCATGTGTTGTTTTGTCTACTGCGTTTAATTTGAAAGCTTTCGCTGCAGGCGGCTCTGCGACTGCAGTCGCTGTCACCGCCGAGGTGCGGGGTTGCGGCTTTCGTTTTTTCTGTGGGAACATCGGGTTTTTCTAAGACTTGATGGTTTGGCAGCTGGGATGGCAACCTCTTCTTTTTTCTTTTTTAATTGGTGAGGCAACATATCTCATGAGGGCAAAAGTTTCCCCGAAAAACAACCACGGGTGCTCGGATCCATTTCTGAGTGGGACGCACACTGAGCCCAGGTCTTCACTTGATGTATTATCCTCCCTTTTTAGAAGATAATTCTTTCCTTCCGGCTCTTGCACAGGTGCCTCCAGACTTCCGCTTTTGATCCATGGTGATTTCACAAACCCAGTTGGACTGAGCCCGTGGAAGCTGCGGCCTCCATCTGCCGCGGACTGTGCAGCGGCAGGGGGCGGAGAGGACAGGTGGCTGCTCGCTCACCTTTATGAACGCCTGTGTCGGTGCAACTGTGTATTCAAAAGAGCGGATGCACGTGCGCGTATTGATATTTTTGAAGCGTGCGTGTGTCTGTGCCTCAGGACCGCGTTTCGATGTAACGACTCGTTCTGGGGGAAAGAATAAAAAGATTAAACGGGTTCAGGCATCAAGGGGGAGAGCTCGTGTCGACGTGGCTTCGGCCTCTTTATCCCACGGATTGTTTGCAACTGGAAAAACATCTTTCAATTAAAAAAAGATACGCGGCAAAGCACAAGCACATCTCAGCCGAGCCCTGTCTGAGAAATGTAGATAACTGAAAAGTCCACGAGGGCTCCTGCAAATATACAACTCCGCATACGTATCGACAGCGGGCAAAACAGAAATCCATGATTTGCGAATCCTTTGATTACAGTTTGATGCCCTATCCATATTTATGGGGAGCTGTCAGTATTTTTCTGCGGGGAACTGTAAATCAAACCCTGTCATGTCGGGGGCTGTTTGACAGAATGCCAAGTAAGTGGAAGGCTCCCACGTTTTCACTTTAATCATTGCACATGTTCTAAATATGAAACGCGGTCGGCTGCGTGCGCTTGTACGCAGCTGAAGTAGGGCACGGAGAACAGGAAGCTCTGCTTTTCAAGTGTTGGAGATGCTCACGGACGGAAACGTCCAAACCGCTGCTCTGACTTTCACAGATTCTATTACAAGCTCTTCATTTAAGGGTTAAGAGTTAAAAAAAACATTTTCATCTCATAATCGTTTAGATCCATTAATTATATCTGGGGAAATTGGTGATAGGTAAAGAAGAAAGTTGGAAGATTGACAACATGACCTCTTCGGTGGAGATAATAAAATAAAAACAGTAAAAAAAACAAATCTGTTAAACCAGATCAGACTGAATCCTGTTCACCTCGATGCGTGATGGAGAAACACAGCTTCACCTGATACAACCGGTGTTTTCATGAATACAGACTGGAATTATACAGAACGGTGAGTACAGTGATGAAATAACATTACACATTCACATTGATAACACTTTATATAAGTCGCAACCTCGCTCTTCAATCAATCACTAAAATCAAATGTTAAGTGTGGAGTCGATATCCACAAAAATCACGATTCCTCCATTCGGATGCTGCAAACAATCGTAGGCGCGAAGGACCGCGTGCTAACGGCTAGCTTCCTGGAGGGAATCCACGTTTTTCACATTCACTGTTTCTGAGAATGAAGAGAAAGAACGACACTGAACCTTCGTGCTCGTCAATTACACCCCCCCCCCCCCAGCCTGCTCCGACTGAGCAGATTTGACTGGCAGCGGTAATGAACAGTAACAAATTGCCAGAGAAGATAGAGGGAGACGTGCGTTTTGTCTCTTTCTTCCGCTGTTTCCTTTTTTTATTATTATTTAACTTCAATTACACACGTTTGCTGATAAGCGTTCCTGATTCCAAATTGCATTTTAATACAAATGAGGTGCGTTGAGTCCATTTGTTAAACGTTTATGTATTCACACTTTAAAGGTGTATCATTTTAATAAAATACATAATTCATCTCTATTGATTTTTGTTCCTTGTGCGTGTGGCAATAAAGCTTTGATTTTTTTTTTTTTTACATTGATAAAATCAGTTTTATCGTATCACACAAACGACACATTCATTAACTGGGAGCAAACAGAGTTACCGGGAAATTGTGAGTTTCCTGAACCCAAAATTACCAAAGGCTTCCTGTCATCATTAAGTTTTATTCCAATCCCCATGAAAATAGATCAATATGCAATTAAGATAAATTATTCAGAGCTTTACTTTAAGGAATAATTGCGGCGGCTGGAAATGAGCTCGAAATCATATTGATCCCCAACTTCCCCATTTATCCTTATCAATCCCCTCAATTACTCAGCAAATCCTTTTCATAGCTCAAGATCCCTGAGTCGAGGTTTTAGTCAAATTATCAATTGTCAAGTCAAAACCATTAAAATCTGGATATTCTGATCAGTACAATGGGATATTGTGTCAGGAAGGTTAACAAATGATGTGGAATTATGTTTTATTCAAAGGCAGAATATTGACATCACCAATCCTTGGCACATCCCTCGCAGACTGAAGGGTCGTTGTTTACAGGCTGAAGCAAAGAAAAACGTGTTTCCATCAGGGACACAAACGTTTGAGTCATTAAACCGTCTTTTTCAAAACTTTTCCCCATATTTCATTTTTTCCACACAGTTATCGTCGAAGCGCTCGTCCCAGGGTGCCGCTTCAATCTTCTTTTTTTTGTGTCTTTGCAGAAATTTGCAGCAGATAAAATCAAAAAAAGTACAGAGCCTTTGTTTTGGATTCCTCCCGGCAAGACAGATAAAGGCTTTGTCATTGTTTGTGTTGCATACACAATATGCCACCGAGCATCCCCCACTACAGCGTCAGTGAACAACGAACCTATTGCTCCTGACAAAACACGTTGGGGCCGGGGCCGAGCGACACGAGGACGCCGGGGCAGGCATCGCCTCAGATGTACGACGGAGAATAAAAAAAACGCGTGACAGCTCAGCCCGGGAGAAGCCGGCGCGTCCTCATCAGTTTCTATTATTGTGGCGTGTGCTCGCCGCGCGTTGTCGCCTGTGTTTGGATCCGGCTGCAGGGTAATTAATGGGCCGGGTCTGACAGGCGAGCGCGAGCGCGAAGGCCGGCCCGGATGAATAAAGGTGAGGGATCGGCTCCTGACGCAGTGAGATCGAAGTGGCTTAAGCGGTTATCAGCCCACAGATATTGATGCATCTCACCCGGGTTCAGCTGACGTGAGACGCTTCGCCGAGAGCTGCACCGGAGGGAGGCCTGTGTGTCACAGTGGCTTCACACAGCACGACCATGAAGATCCTTAACATCACCTATGTGGCTCCAAAGCAACAGAATTGGCGTATTCTCGCATGTTTTTCACTTAGATGAAGTGAACTAAACCAGGATCTGTCAAAACTGAATAATTGAACCCACGGATGCTTCGGGAAAAGGCCCCGAAAACTGTCACGTTTCATTTCGCCATTAAATTCTCTGTTAAACACCAATTACAGGAGTCTAAATATTGTCGTATCTATCGGGGATTTGTTGGCGAAACTCAATTTGTCCGCTCTGGAATTGTTCTCGGTAAACACGCTGTTTGAGTCACGCTCACACTTCACTGTGTTTTGCAAACAAGAGGCTTGAAATAAACATGGCTGCGGTGAGCGATGTCACGTCAGGCGGCGGCGGCGGCGGCGGCGGCGCGCTCGGAGCCGGGGCGCTGTCAACACGTGGACACGCGGGGTTTGTTTATGATGAATGACAATCATATAAAAAACCAATACCTCTGGACTCATCCCTGAGCCGCCGCCTCTCGGGGAGCGGGATGATGAAGGTGATGTCAGCGGGAAGAAGGAACGCTTTTATCCTGATTCACATTCACTCACGTTATTGTTTGTTTACTCATTTTTCTTTCTTTCTTTATTCTCATTTAAAGGGTTTCGCCAAATCAGGGGAGTTCATATGAATTGTGCAGAACTTGCGTCACCATACGCAAATCACTGATTCTTATGTTTCAGCTGTAAAAACACGATTCAGTCTCCTTGTCGTTGCTTCTGCAAACGAAGGGGCTCAAATTGATGGATTATTTTTTACAAGTCTGCTTTGTACAATAGTCAGGTGCCTGCATTAAGAATTAAACTGTAATTATTCCTTCTGTTCCATCAGGAGTTTAACAGCTACCCCGCCGGAATCTAAATTGGACCTTCGACTTTCGGGGGGGAAAATCCACCGAATCGGTCCCGTGATCAAAAGCAGTAAATCCTACAAGAGCCTGACCTGCTGGAGAATGTGTTTGTGGATAAGCAGCCCGGATGAATTATGCATAATTAATTAATGGTGCATGCAAACAACCATTCAGACTCACACCTATGGTTAATGTAGAGTCTCTAATTAAAACCCCACCCCCCCCCCCAGGTCTGCTGCATGTCTCTGGACTGTGGGAGAGAAACACATGCATACGTGAGGAGAACATGCAAACTGCTTCCAGAGAGACCCGAGGCAACGCTGGGATTCAAACCGACGCTGCGAGGCAGTATTGGATATAGAATATGTGGTTTACCAGAAACAATGATAACCGATAACTTCTCCGAGACTTCACACCGTCCGACAGACTGAGATAACGTTTGCTGAGCGGTGGTTTTCAGCTCTGGCTCTCTCAGTTTCCTTTAGTAGCTTCCTGCTAAAAGGGTTGAGGCCATGAATTTGAGGCCTGTTTCAGTTTGAAAAGGAAGAAGACGATGCAGGAGGGATATAAGACCCGGGGGGGGGGGGGGGGGGGGGGAGGCTTGGCTAGGTCTAGTCGTGTATTACAGGCGGGGGAAACGGCACATCGCACCACGACTGTAATTTGCCTCTAATGAATATTCATGACTTTGTTCCAAAGGAATGGGGGAGGAATTGATCTGGAACGTTTTTTTTCTTACTGTCTTAATTTAATTAAGGAAAAACATAAAACAGAAAACGGTTGATCTTAGTGTAAATTACATGTAATTCGTGTTATTCATGGGATATTAGGGAGAGAATAATCCACGTGCAGCACATCAAGGAATCGTTCTGAACCATACACAGGAATAATGATGAGTTTCTGTAGAGACTACGTAGACAAACATCATCTCTGCTTCATCGGCGTCTGAATCTGGGTGCGTCCCGTTTCCTGGGATCCACGGCGCCGGTGACCCCAGAAGGTCGTTAGTGCTTTCACATCCTGCTGTTAAGTGTATCATGGTGTCAAAACACCGGCGCCTCCGGCCGGAAGAAGTTCCTCCGCTGTAAATTCTCACACTTTTTATTGTTACACATTTGGCAGAACTTGTAGTTTCTGAGGTCTGCAGCTCAACAGGAGAAGCTGAGTGGTAAGTAAGTATTCTGCAGGAGACACAGGTTTTTATTGGTTCAGTGATGGAAATATAAACTGAACAATATGTTGTTCTGTGTATTGTCAGTCTAGACGCTGCTGTAGCTTCTTCCTAACACGTACAGTATTGATCCTCCGGGCGACGGCACGTAAACAGCCGTAAACGTTTGTGTACTTATTGTATTTTACATCTTGGGAACAACGTGCAAAACTGATTTCTTTCTTTGTATTGTGCAAGACGCAACACCTGCAAAGGTTTCCACGCACTCATCGGAATAAAAACAGAAAGGTAAACTCCACCACTTTACCAGCGTTTCAAAAAACTAGTGTGTACCTGCAGATTTTGTCGTAGAAGAGTAAAGTGCAGACTGGAGATCAGGCTGAAACATTATGAACAGTTGGAATCTGACAGTTACATTTCACAGTGTTTACAGGATTTAAAACTTTATTCAAGGCAACAGCTGTTTAAACAGGGACTTAAACACCTGAAGATTAGAGGTAAGACTTAAATTCCCTTTTAATTTAAGGGACATTTTTATTTTGTATGATTTTTTGGTATTTATTGCGACTGTTTCATGCATTTACTCTGATTCACCTTCTCTTCATCCATCCTTTGCTTTGTCTCCGTGTTTTCATTTGTCAGGATTGTAAAGAAACTCCTGTTATTATAAATAAATGTGACTGGACGTGAAACTCCGACAGCTGCTGGGATCTGAACACGCCGAACCAAGGAGGGTTTTCAAATCGTCGTGTTTAAAAACTAACGCTGTCTGTAAATTCACTTGAACGCCCTCACAGGTCGGTAATGAACGCTATGATTAATTAATGAATAGCGCGACCATTAAGCGGGACAGACGTTTTGTCAGCTTTGCTTTTGTTTTCCCTCGGTGCTCGAAGTGATAGAAACAGATGAACGCGTGGGAGAAGAGACAGGGGACGGGATGTGAGAGGAGGGACGATGCAGAGAGTCCCTTTCTTGTTCAGGTGTGCGTGATGCACAACTGCTCTTTGTTTATTTATTTATTTCTTGAATTCTGTTTTCCTGTAAACCCGTGGGAGGGAGGGAGCGGAGCAGGGGTGGCCGGAGAAGAGATGATGGGAGGCCGCAGTGGGGAAGAGGAGGAGAGAAACAGATGGCGAGGAACTCTCCGGGTTTATTTCAGGAGAGTTCAGCCTTTACGGCTCATATACCGACTTAATTATGAGACAGAGGGGAGAGCGAACCCCTGGAAGACGGATTTAAAGAGGCAGGGAAATCTTCATTAAGCCCACGAGGAGAGCGCGGCACATTGGAATGACTTTGCCATCTCATCAACGCCACTAAGAGGGCGGAAGGAGTTGGGGGTGAGGCAGAAGTCAGGCTGGGAGGAATAACTTTGCCAAAAAGACACGAACAAAATGTATATTTAGACAATTACAAAGTCGACAATAAACCTGAGCTGCTGTCGGAGATGCGCTGACCTCCGGATGTTCTCCTGAGGTTTTCCAGAGTCACAAAATGAAAGAGAGACAAAAGAAGAATGCTACTGAAATGCTGTTACTTAAACGTGACGTCCTGCCTCCTGCCTCCTGCCTCCTGCCTCCTGCCTCCTGCCTCCTGCCTCCTGCCTCCTGCCTCCTGCCTCCTGCCTCCTGCCTCCTGCCTCCTGCCTCCTCACCCAGACACCACCACCTCCGGATAATGTCCACGTCCAATTGTCTGGAGTTCATGTCTGAAAACGGCTCTTCTGCTCATATCCAGCTTCTTAATTTTAATAAGGTGTCTTTTCAGCCTCTGTCTCAAACACTTGGTTTTCGCTCCTGGAAACATCAGCCCAACTACTGAGGAGGCGTTTCAGGAGCAGTGTTTTCTCACTTACTTCAGACTCTTTAACTTTGCAGACCTTTTGCACAAAACACAAAAATATCTAGACACACTAGAGGAAAGAAAAGCTGAGTAGGCGTCGCATGTCTTCTTTAATAAATTAACAATAATTCAGAGATTCAACATCAGCACAGTTCTTCGATCACAAATATCCAGGGACTGACAGACAAACCGAGAAGCCCGAGATAAAGAGGAGGCCGCTCGGGAACGCCACCAGTGGACAAAGGCTCGATGTGAGGGGCCGAGGGGGGAGACAGATGTGTGAGGTGGAGAGAAATTGGATTGAAACGTTTGAAGAAGAAGTTCATGTCAGCCTCGTCTCTGATGTGTCACCAGCCTCTTCAGGCGGGATACAGCGAGGGCTCCTTTTATCTGGTGGAGGTATTCACGCTTTTAAGAGGTGAACCCCTGCGATTCTAATCATTTCCTCGTGCTTGCACTGACGGGGAGAGAGGACGGAGGAAAACACATGTCTGGGACGGGGGGACGGGGGGGGGGGGGGGGGGGGCCAGATGCTTGGAGGCCGCCCAAACTTCCAGCTTCCCTTGTAGCCTTTTCAAACGCAATTATCACCTCAGATGGCCAATTTGATTATCTTCACCCCGGCACTGCTGCTGCTGTTGTTCCCACGATAACGGCTCGTCCTTTATCTGCTCCTCCAGAGATGATACCGGTTGGTTGGGTTTTAAGACGAGGAGGGAAGACGCTGCTTCACAGTCGGCATCGATGTCAGGGAGGCTTTTATATTGCAGAGTAAATACAGCTCTGCTCTGCATCGGGGCAAACTTTGGGAATCGGAAAAACATAAACAAGAAAGAAAAACTATAGATCGCACGTGAATAAAAGAAGTCGGAAAAAAACTTTAACAACCTGCGTATTGATCGCGAAAATCCAAATATCAATTTGCGCACTTTGTGTTTAATAGCGCCGTGGTTATTTAAAACAACTTGGACACAAAACGGAGAAGCAGCTGCTGTTAGAGATGAAGAGAAATCAGCCTCATCCTTGGAACCATGTGGAAGCTTTTTTGATTTAATCATCTCGTAATGAAGGAGCGGCTCGAGGTGACACTTACAATAAGCAGCTGTTCGTTCACTGTGTTCTGTTACAAGAGGGGTTCGCACACAGGATCCGAGCTCAGTAGGAAACACAAAACAGATGAGTGGGAAATAAAAAGACACTGGGTAAAGAGTGTGGGAGTTTGTTTTGTCTTATTTGATTTAAGTTAAAAAGGAAATGCGGCATTTTAAAAGGTTTCACTGACGGGGGTTAATTTAATAATTTATCCCCGAGGAGGCTCTGAGATGAATGATTAAAAAACAAATTAAAAACATTTAAAAAGAGAAACTTCAAGAATAAAAACTTCACAACAACCGACTCCGCGTCGTGGAAGTGAAGTTTCTATCAAAAATAAACTGCAACTGCAAAATGTTGAACTGTAAAGTACAAGACAATAGGATATGTTATACCAAAAATATATGATCTTAAAGGGAAACATGTACTTGTGGAGACTGTGTTGATATCACTCCACTTTTGTATTATGTTGTGTTTGGACTCTCGCAGCATTTGAATCAGGTAAAGTTAAGTTCTGTGTCTGGTTTAATACAGAAGAAGTTTTCACAGTGATATCAGACAGTGTTCTTTCCATGTTCAATTTAAAATCAAAAATGGAGGAACTCATCATTTGTTTATTTATCTGATACCAAAACAACAGATTTTCATCCGTTTGATTTTATGCTTGAAAAAAAATGGGCCTGGGGCCAAACTAATTAATTCATCACATTTATCACTTCAAGAACTACATAAACAAATATGAAACTTTAGTCAAAAAATAGGTTAATAGACAGTAGGTTAAGAAAACACAGTATTATGAGAACAGTTTATTAGGTGATAAGGATATAATTGACTGTACCTGATGCATTAAACCTTTCATTCATCTCCTCCGAACCTCTAATGGAGACGGCTGTAATTCCTTATTCACAATCCTGTGAGGCCGGGGGGACACCGAGGTGTCAGCAGGTCTCTGGGTTACACAAACACTTCACCGGTTCGAGGCGGATTAGGCCGAGGGCCCAGGAGGACGAGGAGAAGCCAAATATCGATGCAGGCAAACAGCTGAGTGGGAGCAGGTGCAGGAGGTGCTGGGGAAGGAGGAGAAAGGCCAACATGCATATGCTAAACCGTGCTGGTGTATAAGCAGTGAGGCCCCGGCTCCTCGTTTGGGAGCTGCTGCTGCTTGAGGCCCCTCCACACGTAGGAGGAAGAAACTGAATCACTTCCCCCTGGCCGCTGTTTTCCTAACGAGAGAGAGAAGTCCCTGCAGCCCGGGACACGTCGATGATGAGAAGCCGAGCAACACCTCGACTCTGCCCCGCGTTCTGTGTCTTTCTTCAGGACGGAGAAGGATTCAACTGATCCTCTAATGGAGCTGGGAACTGGTGTTAGAGAGCTGCTGGACAGTCGTCTCCTCCGTCCCTTGCTCGGCCTCCGCCTCGTCAGTTTACTCTCCGGTGTCCTCGGGGGAGAGTTCAGTTACTCCTGTTGCTGCTGCTGGTGGTGGTGGTGGTGGTGGTGGTGGTCAGACTGGTCGGTATCTGCTGAGATCTCATTATAACTGAGATCCGGCTATGAGCGGAATAAAACTCGGAGACTCCACAGAGAGACGGTGGAAGTGTTGGTTCAAAAAAATGAATAAGTGAAAAGCACGCAGCGGGCTACGGAGGGGAAATCAACAGAGTGGTTTTCCTTGTATTTCTATGAATTTGTTGAAATTTAAAAAAGTGAAATAAGGGCACGTAGGCGGTGCCGGCATCTGGTGAAATGCCACGAAAAAAACAATTGTTGCACGGATGTCGATCAGAATCTGTTTTTATTCGAGTGCACATATATACAAGGAATTTGGCATTTTCCCTTTTTACACGTGCAGTATTTTCTCAACTGCAGTTCAAATAAGTGATATGTACAGGGGTGGATCCAGGGGTGGATGCAGGGGTGGATCCAGGGGTGGATGCAGGGGGAGGGGGGGGGGGACGGGCCCCAGCTGAAATCTGATCTTCAGTCAGTCTTGTCAGTTTGGTCTTTGACTCTAAT
Source organism: Reinhardtius hippoglossoides (assembly GCA_006182925.3). Taxonomy (NCBI): domain Eukaryota; kingdom Metazoa; phylum Chordata; class Actinopteri; order Pleuronectiformes; family Pleuronectidae; genus Reinhardtius; species Reinhardtius hippoglossoides. The sequence goes on from CM031687.1 coordinate 3,177,484, forward strand.
CAGAAGGTTGGTGGTTTTGATCCCTGGTTTCTTCGGTCCAAATACCCACGTGTCCTTGGGCAAGAACCCCCCCGAACTATGTGGGATAAAAGAAGCGCTGCATATAGTAGCGCTGTTTGTGTGTGTGTGTGTGTGTGTGTGTGTGTGTGTGTGTGTGTGTGTGTGTGTGTGTGTGTGTGTGTGTGTGTGTGTGTGTGTGTGTGTGTGTGTGTGTGTGTGTGTGTGTGTGTGTGTGTGTGTGTGTGTGTGTGTGTGTGTGTGTGTGTGTATGGCTGAATGTAGCTTGAGTGGTCGATAAGACTAGAAAAAGTGCTTCAGTCCATTTCCCCATTTAAACTCAGCCTTTAGTTTGATCTCAAGTTTTGGCGACTGCATCTTCTCGAGCCCCCGACGTAAATATTACATCACATCGACTGATATTCATTCAGCTGTGTCTACCTCTGCAGAACCCTGACTCCTCTCCCCCAAATTTCTTACAATACAAATAAAAAACATTTACTTCATGGGCCACTTTCTTGTTGTCTCCATAATGAGATTCCGATCCCCCACGATATGAAAGATACCTCGACCGAAGGTGACAAACAACATTAACTCCACGCCGTCTCTGCCGGTGACACGAGCCCGGGCTGATTTGTCGGTGTGAATGTATTTAATTGTGTAGTTGTGTGTCGGGGGGGCTGTTGTTTCACCCTGCTGAGACAAGCTGGCTTTGCTGTCGCGCTTGATGTGCAAATGAAATATTTCTTTGCTGCGCAGCGACGCTCAAAGCTTCGCATGATGTGCAACACATCCAGGAGCGCCATTTGTATTTTTTTTTAATGAAAAATACGCTCCTCTTGTATTCGGAGCACAACTCGCCCCCATTGCGTAGCATTTCAGATTATGCATGTGTAATATTACATAATTTAAAAGACGGTATAGAGTCCAGCTATGCAAGTAAGCCAATTCACTGCCTTGAGGTAATCCTGTTCCTGCCACTATTCCTTCTTTCCCTCAAGCCCCTGACTCACAAACCACTGTTAATATAAGAGAATATGTTATTTTGTTTGCCTTCGGGCACAATCAGTGATGCTGCACAGACGATCCCTAAATTCAACCCCCCCCCACCGGAGTGCACACAGCCTCTGGTCCTTCTCTCTCGCTCTCTCTGCATCTACGTCAGACACAGCTTCCTAAAAGTGCTGAGCCCGGCTGCCTGAGACAATTACTGGAAGTTAACAATGAAAAGAAACGGCTGCCTAGAGAAAATTCAGATGATGTACGGGACGGAAGAAAAGGGAGGCAGCGGAGCCAAGAGGTACACTTGACTGGAAGATAAGATGGGGCTTATTGGATAGATAAAACAATGTAAAGTACTTACAGAAAGTACTTCAACTCCGATGTAACATAGATACAGGGTCACACTTTAGCTGAATGGAAAGGGCAGCAGTCTTGGGGACGGTGAGGACTTGAATTGTTTTTTTTTATTTGAGAGAAGATGTGTGGTTCGTTTCCAAGGCTCCGATAAACCCAGTGTGAGTTAATTACACAACGGAAAACCGCCGACAAAGTTAGCAACTGAATTGAAATTGGTGAAAGTTGTGCACAGTGTAGAGACTGGATTCATGTGACAGAAAAGTACATTTAGCAAATAAACACTCAAATATTTTCCTTTTTCACCCAACAGGAGCTAAAGGAATAATAAATATTGGACAGATATTCATCCAGGGGCGAGAAATATGTCCTGAAACGAAACCGATGCAGAAAGTTGGATGCAAGTCGAGCTTCTCTAGTAGGGTTGTCAGCTTTTCCCCAAAAAATCCAAGTTCAAAATACATCCTGTTGTGATTGTCAGGACGACTCTGCTTGGCAGCATCCGTCAGTTTCACAACAATTCACCAGAGTGGTACGGGCTTTCTTTACTAAAAGGTCAAAAGGTCAAACTGGGAGTGATCGCCCTCTGTTGGAGAAGGAGACAAACTACTTCTCATGGTCTGATGCACTTCGAAGTAAACTCCTTTCATTTTTGTGTTGTTTATTTGTAAAAAGGCTTCAAGTCGACCTAAAGAGTTGCTCAGCTGTGCGGTTACTTTAGTTTTCACTCAGATATTGTGTTAAACATTTTACAGGCAAACACTCACCTCATTTATTACATTTGACTGATGAAGAGTGATGGCAAAACAGAGCCGTTTCATTTCAATAATTCACTCTCGCAAGATTAATGTTGACGATTCAGTTTGAATAAGAATCATAATCACTTATTTGAAAGTTGTTTTTTTTGTGTGTGTTGTGTTGAACAGGTGGTGAAGAAATCACAAGTTACAGCAGTCGGATAAAAAAAAGGTCTTTCTCGCTAATTCCACACGTGCATTCAGTTGAAAAGTCCAATTAATTGCGTCAAACACAGCAGCACAATTAAAAAAGTTTAAAAAATTAAAACTTAGTTGCACCGCTGCATTTCAGCCTCAAAGTGAAGTTCAATTATTTCTAGAAATTCCATAGAACTGTTTTAATTGCTTGGAAATAAACTAGTTGCGCATTAAACAGTTTTTAAAAGCTTCGATTTTACATTTCTTTGAAAATGTAGTTGTTTTAAAACTGGCTCGTTTGAGAAATAAACTTTTTTACCAGTTTCGTTTGGAATAACATCTTTAAAAGAATTGCTCTGGTTCATTAAATTTGTGTCACCTGTTCGTGCAGCTGCAGCACAGAAAGTACAGCCAGGATCATATTTCTATATATATATATATATGTGTTAATATCTGAACAGCCAGTACGTACGGGCATGTTACACGTAATTGTGGTGTGAACGGATGGGGACGTCTGTATAAGTTGCTTCTGGGTGTGTGTTGTTATTTTACTGTGGAGGTCAGAAGAGAAATCATCTCACACAAACACACACTGTGTCTTCATACAAACACACACACACTGTGTCTTCATACAAACACAGCACTGGGAGAGAAGGAGATCATTTGTTTCCTCAGAACTCAGATAATATATTTAACACACATGCGAAGCAGCGACTCAACGATGTGCTGGATTTCCATCCCCCCCCCCGAGGAGTTCGGCAAGATGTATGGGGGGGGGGGGAGCCATATTTAAGATTTAAGATTTTCCACGAGCACTTCTCCCAGTCCTTACAGTGCAATTAAGACACTCGACAGTCTGAATTTTTCACACTCTCATAAATGGACTGAAGGCTCTCTGCACTTCTGCTTTAAAAAAAAGAAACGAGAGCTCAGTGTAAATGGTTCCTTTAAATCACGGCGGCCTCACATGAGGTGCGGCAACAAGCGAGCTCGTTCACAAGTGGCTGCGGCGATTAGAGTCGGAGGCGGATTCATGTTTCATCCAACAAGCCGGGTGTAGGTAAAGCAGAGGGTTGTATATATATATGTGTGTGTTCTGTGCTGTGCTAATAAGTGCCTGAGCTATTTCAGAGGGACTTTAAAGGCGGCCGTGTTTAACGATGAAAAATGCAGAAGACCTAATGTAACGATAAAGAAAGGTCGCCTCCGAGCGGCCGTGGATCAGCACAGGCCGACGCGGGACGCGAGACGGCGAGCGGAAGAGACAGCGAGAGCGGGTTCACCGCCCTTATCTGCGGCAGCTCAAATTCAGCTCCATTATTTATCAAGCTCAGCAGACAACACTTACTCAGCGGGTATGTCAGGTCGGCGCTCGCTTTAACTTCAGACCTAATGCTCCTCAACACGGCTCACTCTCTGTCAAGGGAACGAGAGTCGACCCCTCGCTGCACTGGGTCCGCTCACTCCCACGCTCGAGCTCGAGCTCCTGCTCGCTCTCGTTTGTTTGTCAGCAGGATTACGCAAAAACTAGTAAACCAGCAAACTCAGTGGAGGGGGTTCTGGCGGGCCTGATGGATACTGGTGCAGAGGCAGATTGAAGGATTTACATTTCTTTGACGAATAAATCCTTTAGGTTATCAGACCAATGCATTTGTTCACATACGTATATCTGTACTTAAGAACGAGGCCATCGTGAGTAGGATGGTTCGGCCTTGGCAGACGTTCACACACACACACTTTCCTCTGTGTTCATACTAAACTCAAGTATTTTCAAGTGTTTTACATGATGGTGTTACGAAAGTGATTTCATTTTTCATGCCAACCAGCTGGAAAGCTACTCATCAGACATTAGTACCGTTTGCTCAGGAGATGCATGATCCCCAGAGGATGGATTCTAATGTTCTTCAATGATTAAATTGTCCCTTTCACGCTGGAAATATGGAACATACAATGGGAATATTACCTAATTAACGACTATAATACAGAGCACAGTGTTAGGTATACTCCCAGAGGATGAACCTTCCTAATTAAAAACCGCATGAGCCTTTTGTTTTGCACCAACAATCGAGTTCCCACTGAACCACTTGAAAGGATTTGATGAGGGGTTTTGAAATGATTCGCATTCAAACAAGCGGACGTGGATTCAGATTGGATAAAACAATCCCTGGCTTTAAATCTACGAGAATGTGAAAGTGCCCCGTTTGGATCCACATCCGCTCTTCATCACAACACGCTCAGAGAAGCGTGTTCAGAGCAACAATCTTCCATCGTGTTGGGATGACAAACCGTCGGAGAGTCATTTGAATCACGGCGCGTGAACAATGGATATACAGTGCTGCTGCCGATATGTTTTTAAAACAATAGATAATACGTCCGCTGCCTCATCTTCACTCTGGACAGAGAACAGACGTCCTGCTCTCAGTTATCTGATGGGACATGAAGAAAAAGTGTGTGTGTGTGTGTGTGTGTGTGTGTGTGTGTGTGTGTGTGTGTGTTTGTTTAAATGTTGAGCGGGAGCAGACGAGAGATAATGTCCTAATTCACACGACTCTTCATCCCTCGATAACATATTTAGAGCATGAAGTGCTTTATTTGTCTGGTGACTGCTGCACTCGTTCCGCTGGTATTTAGAATTCAAATCACTCTCACTGTGGTCTATTACCTCTCAATTGATATGGACTGACTAAGCCCGGGCAGAGTCATTAAATAAAAAGTCATTAGGCAAAATTAGCTAGCTGCATGTAAATATAAATATATATAAATGAAATGTCACAATAACGGGGGAAGACTCACACACACGAGAACAAACGACTCCGGCGTCAAAAGACTTTCTGCTCTTTGTGCTTTTTATGAACTAATAATGTGGTAATTGACGAGATGTGCGACGGAGAGTGTTAACAATGTTTGTGTTGGTTTTGTCATAGTAACCGCGAGGCGTAATAACAACCTTGGCTCATTCCCATTAGCAGGAGCGTTCCACCGCCGCATTCAAGGTCAGGGGAGTGGGGAGTGAGTCCTGTAATTTAACAACACAATTAAAAGTGACAGTTATTAAGATGCTCTCCATGTGAAAAGGAACTGTGCGGGGCTTTTAGTGGCGCTCGGCCCTTAAGTGAAAGCCACTTGGACACCTAATGCAAGTGTGCGATGCTGCACTGCACCAGCCCAGGTAGTCAGTGTTCAAGCAGAAAAAAAGCAAATCTGAGTGACCGTGATTTGCACTTAGAGGAGATAATCAAGTTTCCTCCCCGCGACAACACTGGAATATGCATGTTAACCACATTAGGGCTAATGGATGAAATGGAAAGGTAGAAAAAAAATGTTTTCATGAAATATCATTTTGCTGTGGGCCCACATGGTCGTATGGACATCAAAATAGTTAAACTACTTAATGGTTGTACTGGGATTCAAGCAGAATATGATCAGATGCTACATTTGTTCTCATGTTTGTCACGGTGTGTCAGGCAGATGGACCCAGATGCAGAGTTTAACTTAAAGGCGTCTTTAATGACAGGAACAGGAGATCAGGACGGGAGCTCAGAAGACACAGGAATACAAAACAACTGGGAGCACGAAGGGAGAGAACACAGGAAGCTTACACAGGGGATGCAGAGGTGCAGAGGCTCAGGAGACACTAGAAACGAACAGCACAGGAGGACAGGACAGGAGATTAGGACGGGACAGACATGAGAACACCAATACAAACAACAAGAGACAACGATCCGACGAGGACAAGGAGAAGCACAGAGGCTTAAATACACACAGGGAAGGGGGGGGGGCAATTAGCCACAGGTGAGACACATGAGGACTGGTGCAGACAATCACGGACAGGAAGTAAAGTTGGAGACGAGACACAAGAACCCAGACACTACAAAATAAAACAGGAAACAGAACCCGGAGTGTGAAAACATGAAACACAGGAACAACTAAAGTAGCCAGACAAACCAACAGGGATATATTAATAAACATAAAACACTTAAATAACCCTCAGATCATGACAATGTTTTGCGTATTTCTGCTCCTTTTTCGCCCAATAATTTCAATAAAGCATGTATTTCATTATGTTTGAAGTTGATATTCTCTCGTTCAGAGAGGATCTTCTCTTGACGTTTGCATTCTCTCACTGAGGACCTGAGGGGGGGAACGTTTCCAGCTGGATATGGTCCAACTATGCAATAAAATTAAGAATGATGTTATTATGCTAACTAAGCTGATATTAGCTTGATCTATTCATAGGTCTTATCCTTTAGCTGCGACTTCCTAACACTCGTAGTTTATTTTCAAAGGCCAATGAAACTCTAAATCAACACAAACAACTTACTACACCTCCTCTCTTATTAAATAACTGTGCAGTAATCATATGTGAGCTATGCACTTTATACTACCTCGGTTTTATGTCTGCATGTAGGGTATACAGTGTGTGTGTGTGTGTGTGTGTTGCTATGCACCTAGTGGAGTCGCACTACATATGTTATAATAAAGGCTTTGCATTCTATTCTATCCGAAGCTGTGCTGTTGATAATCCCTGTTGTTGTCGTAATTGCAGGGTGTATCAACGTTTGAAAACTCTGTGTATATAAAGTACGAGAGTTACTGGTTGTATTTTACACTGAGAATTAAAAAGCTGGAAGTTGGATAAAGAGCAGAATATGGAGGTTTCACCCGACTCGGGGAGGATCGCTCAGGCAGGTGTGTGCAGTGAAATGTCACTGACAACCACCGTGTTGCTTAGCGATGCCGTGTTTTGCCAGTAGATCACATTCTCTCTCTCCTTTATTCTGTCATTAATTCTATAAGCCCCGGCAGACTATTTGAATTACGCAGCTTAATGTTCCTACACAAAGTCTATGGACGCCCACTGGGTTAGTCACGTGCGGCTATTACTTTTTGTCCGACCCCGGTTTTTCAATAAAAAGGTGAAGCTGAATGAGGAGAACAACTCGACACAGCTCGACTGCAGCCTCCCAAATGATCACGGGGGGGGGGGGGGGGGGGGAATCAGCAACTCTCTGCAACGCTTTCAATAGAAACATTAACCTTCGTGTGGGGAGGATTTATCGCAGGGCTCCGGTATTACACTGCATTAGCTTTAGCTCGGTGGACCTGGTCTATCTGTAATTATCAGGTGTGTGTGCACAGGCTGCAAAGTGACTCGCCGGAAATTTATTGGTTTGCGTTCTGCACAGCTCTCACCTGGGAACAGTGCATATGCAAATACACACCTCTGTATGTGCTTGTATTGCAAGTGCATTATAACTGACTTACAATGACTGCATTGCTCCGAAAAGTAATTTTACTTTAGGTAACAGTAGAGTTACCTAAAGAAGAGTTAGAACATCTGGTTTCTTGTCGTTTCCCAAAACGCTAATGTACGTTTAAATAGTTTTCTTTGCAAAATTCGTCGCTTGAAGGAAACAAACAGCGTCTCTCTCTTGACCATGTACTGAAAAAAAAAACCTGAAAACTCAATAAATGTAGAGTCACATGTGGGATCAGTGGAATCGAGGTTCTTTACCCCAAAGTCCCATAAATCATAGTTATATTTCACTGGTGATTTCTGTACCATTGTGAGGGATTCTCCGAGCAGCAGATGTAAACAACACGAGGCCATGGATCACGGCTGGAAAGAAATGATTTTGGACTGATGGCATTTGCTGACATTCTCCGGGCCCCATTCATCACGGGCCTCTGACACACTCTCTTCCCTTCTGCTGGTTTTTACTTTCTTGCGCCGTTCCTCTCGGTGCGGGCGGAGTGAACCGCGTCTCAGGTGAAACACTGCGAGGTGAAGTCCAGGGTAATAAAGGGATGAGGCCACGGTGGGAGTTTGTTTTTTGGAATTCTTGAGTTCAATGCTGCAACATGAAGTGATTGTAGATGTGGTACTTTTAAAAAAACGTGTTTTTGAATTATTTGTCACAAAGAAATATCTTTATTACTCACCTGTGTTATTGTGTCAATTCAATTGACTACACAACCCAACTTCCTCCATGTTTGTGTGTCTGTTTGTTGGCAGGATTACACATAAATTGCTCGACTGATTTCCATGAACCTTTGTGGAAAATGTATATTTCACTTTCTTTAACGTGTTCATTGATTTCCCAGAGAACAGGTCACGCACCTGATTTTCACAACGCAATCGTGTCAAAACAAACGCACAATTATATTTTCCATGTTTTATATTTACAATTAAAAACATGCAACGTGATTTGTGCTTGTTTGTGTTTTTTCCCCAGACTTCAGTATTCCCTCGGGACGCATTGATTCCATCGATTGTGGTAAAAAAAAATCAATCCTTCCTCGTATATATATTCACCTACGATTAATAACAGCTGTTCTCCCGAGTACCGCAGACACAAACAAGGCTGTGTACTGTTGCCATAGCAACCATCTGCCCCCCCACCACCACCCACTTCCCAGCCTCCTCCTGCATTGTAACAAAGACAAATTAGAAGTGGAGTGACTCCAGGCGGCCATGACTGCTTTTGTTGGAGCCTCAGCACATCGTGCACACAGGGCGCCTCCTTCATCTGATTAAACCTCGTGGGCGTTCTGTGACGAATCGGTGAGAAGAAAGAAAACAGCAGCAGCAGCAGCAGCAGCAGCAGCAGCAGACTGAGGCCCGCCTGGTGCTGCTCGGCCTGGTGCTGCTCGGCCTGGTGCTGCTCGGCCTGGTGCTGCTCGGCCTGGTGCTGCTCGGCCTGGTGCTGCTCGGCCTGGTGCTGTCGGCCTGGTGCTGCTCTGCCTGGTGCTGCTCGGCCTGGTGCTGTTCGGCCTGGTGCTGCTCTGCCTGGTGCTGTTCGCCTGGTGCTGCTCCGCCCGGTGCTGCTCGGCCCGGTGCTGCTCCGCCCTGTTGGGTGTTTAGTGACTGATCAAGCAGACGTCGAGACGCGATAGGTCACAGCGTCACAATCGATATCCGCCTCGTGATGTATTATCGGTTATGCGTTCTTGCATAATCACATTTTTTAAGTGCTAATGGAAATGATGATTACGTGCGGTTGAGTGTATAATACGTTATTGGAAGTATTTATCCAAGTTATTTCTGATGTGGAATAAATAATAGGCAATTTTATATGTCAAAGTGTTATCTGCGTTTTCTAATGTTTGGCAGACTCCAAGTAATTTTTAATAGATCTTCATTAATTCAGGTTAGGTGCCATTGAAATGCCATAATGTACATGTTCAATGCTCATCAATATTCCAGCTGTTGATGTATTGACATGTTGGTTTTCTGGTCTTGATCACTCGTCAAAGTGAAACTCACACATTCCCACACACACATTCACACAGCGGCTCTGTGTGCATCAGAATTCACAGCAGAGCTTTCAGGGGGGGCGATTTGGGGTCTAGTGTTTTTGCACAAGGACACTTCGAGTGGGTCGATGGGGATCAAACTTCCGAACCCTGTGGTTAGTGGACGACCCGCTCTGCCCCCCCCGAGCAACAGCTGCTGTCTGTTCAGAGAAAATGGCAGTGATGTGATCTGGATATTGACGGAGCCTCTGACGGAGAGAGGTGATGTAGGTCAGGGTCGTTCTAAATGTATGAAGCAGCCATTGGCCCGTTTGACCATGTGACCCACTCTCCGGGAAGAATGCCGATGCGGAGGAAATTGGCGAAACCCCCGGATAATGATCGGTTCTTTAAATATTTAATGCTAACCCTCAATTCAACCTCAATATGCTTTTCTGCATGATTGCCACATGGAAGGCAGATTGTCTGGGAACATTGTCCGATGTGCACATTGTTGTGAGATGTTTGTCTTGAGGGGAGCTACGTCCAAATATCAGCAGCTGCCAGAAAACCTGCCCTCGCCCGCGGAGTCAAACGCTTCTATCTGGGGGGGGGGGGGGGGGGGGGGGAGGAAACATTCGCACTCAAGTTCGGAGCTCGAGGAACCAGACGGTGTCATAGTTAAACAAGAGGCTGGTGTTGGATATTTTTCCCGTGCCAGTCTGGATGGGGACTTGGTGAAGGCTCTCGATCTCATCCTTCACTGGGAGGTATGTGACAGAAGAGCGGGTGGCGGGGGGGGGGGGGGGCAGACAGCCCCCAGAGGCAGGTCTCTCTGCAGGCGTTCCTCCAGAAAGGTCACTTGTGCTTTCAGATAAATAAAATAACACCTGGCTCTCGGAGAAGCTTCCGGCTCGATGCCAATTCCTGCGGAGAGACAGGGGTCCCAGGTGCCGGGCTCAGCAACCACTTTGAGCTGCCTGAGGCTGAACACTACACCCTTCATCCTTATGATGGGCTCACTGCACACATACCTGACAATGGCTTATTTTTATTTTCTTCTTTGCGCTAAGTGAAAACCTACAGTACACACCAGCAAAACCCCCAAAAAAACCACGGATGCACAATGGTGTGTGTCTTCAAGGGTCTGCATTCCGAAAAAATGTAATATCTCGCACTTTTGCCGCCTGTGAAGTCTTCAGCAATGCAGAAAAGAAAAAAAAACACACGCAGAGCTCGGTTGTTTATCCTGGAATATTCTGTGCAAATTGTGTTTGCACAGTCTGATTAAACAAAGCGCCGACGATACGAAGCGTGACTCAATAGTTTTGACGGCTTCTTTATAATTGCCGCAAGGAGCACGTTGAGCAGATGCAACCACATTGTGTTCAGGTTGTTTGTTCTCAGAACGCTACACACTCCAACAACATGTGTGCATGTGTTGACACTCTTGGGAACGTCACTGGGATCCAGTGGTGATCTGGCAGTCGATGGAAAACAGGCTCCTGCAGAATAATGGAGACACTTTACAACATCAGCCTGACAATGTCCAGATCCAACGAAAGAGGGATGTCGGGAAAATTTAAACGAGAATCAACCACAACACAGTTGACGATCTTCTGACACGAAGCCCGACTGTCACGTTTCCTTTTTTCCCGTCTCCTTCCTGCTTCGATGAGATCTATGATGTGAGGCTTTTGTGAGTCTGCCCGTGAAAGATCAGGAGCCATCGCAGTTAAAAGGTTCGACGCCAAGTGTGTCACACGTCTCTCTGCGGCCAAGTCCCAGCAGGGGGCGATCAGCACCTGATCTGACACTGTGACCATCTGGAGAGACACACAGGAAGTGAGATGGTTTAAATGCAGGTATGTATGACTGTAGGACATGACAGACAAATGATCTGAAGCGCCCCCTATTGGCTGGCTCCGGTGCAGGCCATAACCCTGCCTCATCCATGTTAGCAGATGGGACATGAGCCAAAAACTAAAAAGTCAAAGTACTTGTCAACTAAGAGCTGCGCTGCTCTAATCCTGTGACATGTGTCTATTTAAGCTGCAAGGATTCCTGTTGCCTCTGTATCACTGCAATTCAGCCCCCCCGACACCCCAGCATCCACCTGTAGGCTCTGACAAGGGGGGTTAAAGATATTTGCTCATATCTCCGAATATATTAATGTAATAATGTCGGAAATGATGGAGTCGGATCCTAAATCTATGTTCTGATCGCGCAATAAACATTTCAAACGCGAATTGTTCACATGTTTGGTTTTAATTTGAGATTGAATGCTCTAACAATGGGGTAGAAGTCATGATTGACAGCTGAGTGCGAGTCTTGGCAGGAGCGTTATCCTGACTCCACTCCACCATCCGTTCTGTGCAGACTCCAAATGATATCAGAAATGCAAGATGGAAGCACTCACATGCAGGATATCCCTAAGCGTGATATTTCGTTAAAGCCTGCCCAGTTTTGTATTTTGTGTGTGTGTGTGTGTGTGTGTGTGTGTGTGTGTGTGTGTGTGTGTGTGTGTGTGTGTGTGTGTGTGTGTGTGTGTGTGTGTGTGTGTGTGTGTGTGTCGAAACATCTTAGAAGGAACAAAAGCAGCTTTATTGCAGCGTCATTGTTTTTAGCTCGTTCAAAGAAGCAGATAAAAAACTTTACAATGCTTCAACCCATACTTGACTCTTCAGAGAGAACAACACTGGTTTCATGTTTAGTCTGAAAAGGCTTAAAAACACTTCTTTAAATATTGTCTTTGCTGTTTTTGGTTTTTTTCCCTCCATCTCCAAAAATTCATCCGTGGCCGTCCAACACAAAAAAACACTTTCTTTCCGAAATGCATGAAGATTTTCTTTCCACTCCACTTACCGACTCTATTAAATATTCATTTCTTAAACTATATATTGAATTTCACAAGTTTAATAACATCCTTTAATTTGCTTTTCACAAAACGTACGAAATATCAGGTTCTGGGGAAAAAAGTCCTGAAGAAAAATAACACCAGAGGCAGTTCAAGTGTTTTTCAAATTGTGTCAGACGGCAATTTGGTTCGGAAATTGACGGTTACTGAACAAACTCAAGTCCTCCGGTGTCGACACGTGGAGTCGGGTTGATCGGAGAGAAGCACGAGGCTAATTCAACCGGTTCCCGTCATCTCTGGAGCCTCCGTGCACATTACATGCATCCTCCTCTTTTTATGCACAATCATTACTGTGGACACAATCGCACTCAGGTAAAAAAAAGTCGGTAACAAGAACGAGAGAAAACCAATAATGGCAAACAGAGGGTGAACGTGCAGATGCATCATGAAGGACGGTTCCTGGGAGCGATTCAGTGCGTATAGGGGGGGGGGGGGGGGGGGGGGGGCCATTTATATGATGAAAGAGCAAATAATGATTTGTATGTAAATAAGGTTCCTCACTTATTCGATGAGGGTCGGGTGTTCGTGAAGAGCCGGCGGCAGGAAATTAATTTAATGGGCGTTCTTTAAAGGTCCCCGTGAAAATAAATGATGAGTTATTATTTAGAATTTTATCACAGCAATAAAATAATACACATCATTAAACTTTTTTTTTTTTTGGTCTTCTTCTCATTATTGCAGAGCACAAATACTATTCTATTGGTTCGGGCTTTCAGAACGTACTGCAGGGGAAATATCATTATATACAATATGTTCATGTCCTGCTGCCTGACGCGCTCGGCCGTCGATGATGCTCCACCCTGTCATCCTGAAAAGCTGAATGATGCAATAATCTGGCGCCTACACACACACCTCTGGACTCCTGCTCGGTGGTCAACGCAGCTCCACCTGCATGGTGTCGATTTCTAATTTCCCCCGTGAGCTCCTGCTTCCGTCGACTGAACCCACAGTTGCACAGGTTCCATCCGGTGGACGGAGATCAGGTGATTAACTCCACCAGTCGATGATATTCCACCCCCCCCCCGCCCGACGTGCTCTCTGGTTACTTTAGGTTTATGATCCACTCACACACCTTTTGGATTAATCCTCAATATGACTTCATGTCCCCGGTGTTGTTTGCCAGTTTCCACCTGCTTGTACCCAACTGTTGCTCTTTGCTCGTCTTTCTCTCCGATGGATCCTTTTTGTCGTGTTTTCTCCGCGCCCGTGGTCACCTTGGTCCCCCCCCCCTCCCCATATTGACAGATGGCTCCACCTCTTTCTAAACGGCCGCTCTTTAACCCGCAGCTAACGACACACAGCTGCCGAAGACTCGTTCAGAAGCCCGAGCTCCCAATTACCTCCGGCCCCTTCGCAATCTGGGCTTCGTGTGTTAAGAGGGCTCGCACATTTTAATAATGATGAAACCCAACTCAAATTAAAGCTGAGTCTCGGCCACTTTAACGTAGAGTTGATTATTTTTTTTTCATTTGAAAGTGAACGCAGTGAACCCGACGGACCTGAAAAACCTTTTTTTAACTGTCCAATCGGAGACGGTGGAAAAGGTCAAGAATGAGAAGGAGAGATTTGTCTTTTTACTCCAGGTTGTGTTCGGTGTCTTTGAGCCGCCGTCCGAGAGATGTTCACGATGTTGTAAACCGACAACCACGTAAATACACAACTAAGAGCTGTGATACTGCGACATGTGTTGTTGTCTTTGTAGACCTCCGGGGGGGGGGGGGGGCCTCTCGCACTTTCACTCTGCCTGGTTTATCTCCTATAGCGTAATAAGCTGCGCGCTGAATTGCCAGTTTATTAGATGCACTGAGCTACAGCCAATATAACCGGCCTGTAATAAATCCTGCCTTCACGAGGGGGGGGGGGGGGGGGGGGGGGGGGGCTTATCATATTCTGCTTTTGTTGACACACTGTCAGCGAGATGCTGATTCAGTTCTGTGGTCAAGCCTGTGGAGGATGTTGACCAACGCGCTGGACACTTTGCTTCCGAGAGGGGGCTTATGGAAATCACACGAGGAACAAACAGTGGGACGGAAAACCAGTTTACATAATACCACAAGGGTTTAGATCACATATTGTATTAAATCTTCAGGGGTTGAAGGACACGACGTTGGTCAAATCGTTCACATTGTACAGGCTCATAGTTGCTCTCATGGTTTAGAAATGTCCCAGTGATCCGATTATTGTTGTGTTTGTGTATGAAAACATCAAAACGTGAAGAAACACAACCTGAGTTGAGAATAAAGGGAGGTGGGGCTGGGATGTGAACCCCTAACCTGCCCCCTTACCCAACTCTAACCACAGAAACTAAAATGAGCTTTTATTTTCTCAACAACCACGACTTCTGTTTCCTTCCTTTGACACAGTTGGAATTAAACAATCTGGAAACCCACTTGTCTTCGAGGGTTTCTGATTACGACACAACCGCTGCTGCTAATTAGCCTCGTTGTGCCAAGTGAGTAGTTTCTTCTCTTTCTGTCTCCGGTCTCCTCGTGGTTTTCCTTTTAGATTCCAGTTCGTCGAGGCCGTTAGGAGCTGCTGACGTCTGCGTATCTGTTCAAGCTGTTTTACTGCTACGACCACGAACGTTGGCGGAGCTTAGATGTCGTCTACAAAGGAATAAATGTGCACTTTACATCTTAAAGACAATTTCCATGTGTTTGTGCATAATGAATAAACCAGTGGAGTCGGTGCAGGATACACGATAATCGACATTTCAGTTTTTATTGGATTTTATTCCAATAGAGTTTAGATGTAAGGTTTATCCACTGATGCATTCACTGATATCCATTTATCAATAATCGTAATTGAGGGATTTGAGCTCCTCGTTGGGCCGCGGCTGTGAAAAACCCCGATCTGTGGCTGACTGTGGAAATCGGTGCTCCATCTCCATCGGCAGCGGCAGCAGCAGCAGCAGCAGCAGCGAGGGAACCAGAAGAGAACAGTAATAAGTATGTCAATGGGGCCATAGTACCGTGTGGGACACCTGGGATCCAGCTTGCTGTTCTGGAGAGAAACTTTCAGCTACTTGTGGAAAACAGCGCTACAAATCACAAGACATTTCCAACACTACATACTGCAAAGCTGCCTGCACACAGGAAACCAAAAAAACAACCTTGTGATGATGCCTTTGCAACACACGCGAGGTTCGGATCGAGGCCGGGGGAAGGTAACGTTCACACGAGCAGGGTAATTGGAATATTATCTATTATATTATAGTGTATTTTAATTTGTTTTGCTTTGATAGACGACGTACACACACACACTGCTCTGAAGAGACAAATAACCAGAGTTGAAATGATCACACCCTGTGGTTTATTAACTCGGACTGAACCGCCGAAACAACCCCACATCGTGAATAATGTACCTGGATTCTAACTATATGCAACTTGCCTTCCGGGCTTTCTGATTTATAGCAGGACCCGCACGAGGCCTTGGCCCCTGCTACAAACATGAGCTTCTCATAATAACGCACCGTGAATTTAACGGAGATCTATGATGCAACGGGGAACACGGACTTACTCTCTCTCTCGCCTGGAAGGGGAAGCTTTGTATGTGTGAACACTTATTATCTGCACCTTCCTCTGTATTGAGAGGATGAGACGAGCCGAGGAACAGATTTTGTTTGGGGGAATAACTGCTGGCCACTTGACCTTTTTTTATTTTTTCTCAAATAACCTTTTCAATGCCCCTTCTCTCTCTTCCCTGCTGTCCATTGTGCCACTGTATTACACAAAGCTCTCAGCGCTGCGAGAGCAGAGCGAGCGCATTGTTGCGCCGGGTCCTTGGATTTGAAAAACGCAGCTCTCGACTGACAGTCGTTTTGAAAATCTGCCCCAAATGCCACACTACTTGAATTGGTTTTTCACACCAGTATATTATTGTACAACACTATATATATGTATAACGTGTGGCCAGACTGTTGCACACTGAAAAGTTAACGGTATGTAAATATCTACGTTAAGGTGACAGAGGCATCCACCTTTTGAACGAAGCAGCTCTGTAGCTAGGCAACGTTTGGATCAGACGCGAGTGGTGATGTCACACCCCGAACTCCGTCCTGTCAGAGAAAAAAACCCTAATAATTCACAGCGGTTAAAAAACAAAGAGTGCAGACGTCGGCATGTTAGTATCAGTGTCGTCACAGCTGGGCGAAAGAACACGATCCGTCTTTTGTTCCGTGTCTCAAGGCCGTTTGTGCTCGCCGAGCTAATGATTCACAGAGCTCGGGCTCGGGCTCACTTGATGAATGGTGCGAACGCTCGGGCTCCAGCTTCCTCGTTGGGGAAAGGGCTCTTGTTCAACCTGCTCCCCCCCTCTTATTTTTTTTTAATTCCTCCAGACACGAGGCATCATCGCATATCAGTTTGCCTCGTTGCTTTTGAGGGAAAGTCATAAAATCCCATTGTACGTGGTATTAATTGCTTCTTTTGAAACTTTTTGATGTGTTGGAAAGGTCAACTTGCATGAGCCACAAAGCAGTTTGAGGTTTTTTTTTTTAAAGTACTGGAAGTGAAGTAAAAACCTGTGTGAAAAGCAAAAAAAAAAAACTGTGAAGAGATGAGACACGAACCACGAACCGCAGAGTCAAAGTCTCATTCCGGTTATGTTAAATCATCCGTGACCTTTTTTTTCCTCTAAAAACCAGACGACACCATTGAATTGAAAAAAAAAGCAAAATTTGTTCTCTCACTTGAAAAAGAGAAGAGGTGCTGAAAGCCTCTTGATATAGTGACTGCAATTTCTCCATCGTTAACGCCGCTCTCTCCTTTTCCTCCAGAGCTTTTATAAAATCGGCTTAGAGCAATATCGGTGATTTGGAGTCGGGATCCTTTGTTTCCCCCTCAAAGGGGGGGCAGCTCCCTTCGTGGGAGTTTGGTCCAAATTCAAGTCGGGGGGGCTGAGAGTTAAGGTCGGATGAGGTCGGGAAAAAAAAAGTCAAATACATATAAAAACCACATTTTTCATTGAGTTTTGCTTATGACACCAACCTCCTCACACGTGTCCCCGTGTAGGCAAATACAATCTGTTACACGCGGCATGAAGGAAATCCATCAGGAGTTTCCACCGGTGGTGCAGAGGCTGGCAAGTCGCACGGCGCACATCAATCAACTCCACACCCTCTTCTGAGCAATGACTTTATTTTTCTGGAGTCTCTGTGTTCCTCAGCCGCGGAGAGACAGTGATTTCCCCTGACGGTCCACAATGCATTGCAGGGAAAAGGGAACCGTGTGATTAGCAAACACATGGCGCGCGCACCCGATCCCTGTTTGCAGGGGGGGGGACGCGAGAGACAAGTTTTTTGTTTGTTTGTTTGAGGCTTTCTTTAGTGTTTGTTTTATTGCTTAATAATGTGGTTATTGGAAATCGCGGTGGAAATTGACGTTGAGACGATTGTGTGGAGGCTGAGATGAGAATTATTTAATCAAACACCGTCGTCGGAGAGGAGCCGAGGTATTGGACGTCGTTTACAAACCGCCGTGTGACTAATAATGTGGACACGCGTCAGGAATCTGTGCGTGATTACAAACTCTGTTAATCAGTGTGGAAGTAAATAAAAGTGTTTCACGTAAAAAAGACAAAAGGTTGAACTGTCTTGTTGTCGAAGGGGAGATTTGTTTAAAGATTTCTGCAAAGGGGGGCGTGGGTCACAGGGTTGAAGGTCGCTTCTCCGAGGTCGTGCATCATAACGAAGGGTTTTTTTTGCAAAGCGACCAGAGCTCTGCCTCAGCTGTGCAGGACAGTCGGCCGCATTCCAGCTGTGAAGTTGTGTCTTGTGACTCCGGGTCCTGAGGGAGCCCGAGTGGAGCGGCGCCGTGCTCGGGGGCCCGCTGGCAGATCTCCCAATGCTTCTGCATGGCTGATATAGGGCCAGGCTATCCGCTGTGACAACTCCTTATTAAAATCTAGTGCACTTGTCCTTTTCCTCCCTCCCCTCATCTCTCCTCCTCTTCCTGTTCCTCCCCCCCCTCCTCCGCCTCGACTATACGGGGGGTTGGGGAACAGGACATAAATTCCCCGAGATGCTCCAGGCAAGGTCTTCATCAGAAGCTCATTTCTCATCATTTTGCCTACAGTCAGCAGTCTGCCTGTATAATTACAGCAGGTTTTTAGCGAACGCATCTGGAGGATCCCCGGCGCTCGCGCTCCATTGTTGATTTATTCGTCCCCAATATGCGGTTGGGAGGAGAGGAAGCTCTCGGTTGATCTGTGACAGGAGAACCGCGGCTGCAGAGAATAAGAAGAAGAGAAGAGAGAACAAACTATCTCCACTGCATTAAACATGAAATGGTGTCATTATGTAAAATTGTGATGAATTATAAAAGCGGCATACGTCTCTACGATGTAAAATATGCCTTAAATACTGCATGGCCGACTAAACCCTTGCATTTGTTCACCTGTGTGCACAAAGTAACACGTGTTTGTTTTTATCTTTGAAGGACGTTTATATATCTGTGCAGCACTTTGCTGCCAAATTGGAAATAAAAAGGAAAGGAAACCAAAACGCACGCATGGAAGCTTCCCCCTCTGGAGCCGGTGACTTTACACCGGCTCGCTGTCCTTGTTTCATTAGTAATTACGCACCCACTGAAATATTCATTTAGTATTTTTAACTAGCGGCCGTTTGAGCCGCGGGTTATAGTTTCCTGTCAAGAAGGTCAAATCAATTGCACAAATACTAATAGTGACCAGGACGGTGGTTATATACTGCGTGTGTGTGAGTGAGTCGGCCCTCGCTCTGAAGCACCAGTGTGTGTTTGTGTGTGTGTGCATGTGTGTGTTTGTCGAGGTGTGACTCTGCAGTGATTAATGTCCTGCGTCCCCGCTCTGTGAGAGGGAGATAATGCAGAAGGCTGTGGCCTTTGTGTTCTCAGTTTGTGTTAATGCTTGCACCTATCATGAGATTTTAAAAGGGCCTAAAGAATCCCTTTTTTTTTTTTCGCCAGAGTCTGTTTTTGGAACGCCTGCAGAGGAAAGGAACTGACGACTGATGCACGAATATAAAAGCAGAAGAAGCAGAAGAAGAAGAAGAAGGAGAAGAATTCACATAATGTGTTTTTCCACTGGAACCACTTATGCTTATTTTCTGTGTCCTTGGTTGTTTAAAATTCTACTGACAGTTGCTTTGTGTGCATATCGTAATGGCATGTGGCGCTTGACACGGCGCCTGCTTCAGAATGCCAACGGTAACTTTAACTTTTACATTCTGCTCATATTTCCATGGATTATCTAATTTGAGTCTTTTCCACTGAAGTCCCCGCGTACAAAATAAAATAAATTACTTTTTTTTTTAATTGAAAGGAGCTATTGTTAATGGTTTAAGTGACACCTGTGCTTTTTCCAACTGAACCGCCCGCTGTGAAGAAAGCCCGTGGAAACGTCTGAAATTATGCACTCGCTCTTTAACATCCATATTTATTCAGCTGTGTTTTTTCCCTGTGTCTCTGGTGTTTGAAACCGAATTCGCCTCATAGGCAAAATAAAGGTCGACTTGACTCTCGACTCTTTCGCAGATAATTCTTCTACCTGCACATTTCCATTGGACAGTAGGGGAGACTGGAGAAATGGGCCACCCGCAGAAGTCGGTTTGTGACGAGCAGAACTGATTCAGATCGTGTCCCACGTTGTCAGAATTGCAGCAGAAACCCTCTCATGACCCGAATTACTTGAGGAGTGGGCGTTATATATATCTTTTTGTTTTTTTTCCAGGGTCTAAATTCTTCCGAACCGCCTCCTACTGGAAGCAAAGCATTTCTGCTTTTTTTCTGACAAATGTGCAAGAGCAGAAAAGAACAACAACAATACACAGCAACACAATGCACGGCAACAAAAAGAACACCTCCCCGGAGGAAACTCTTCACTGAGTACCTCACCACTCTTCACTGAAGTAAACTAGACTGCTGCTGCTGCTGCTGGGATTGAGACGTATCGTAGACCCCCGAGAATTGAATCCTTATGAATATTATAATAATGGAGGCTGGAAATCTGAGTCTAAAACATAAACTGTATTAATCGCAGCAGATAAATGGCACTAATCATCTAGTTTGTTCGATGGTATATGAGACATTCAAGTTCTACATATGTTGAGTAGCTGTTTAGTTGTTATATATTATTGCTATTTTCATATTTCCTTACGTTGCCCCCTATTTAATGTTACCTCTTAATAATATTGCATACTTACTTATTTATTACTTTTTTTAGTGATGCTTGTATTTTTGCTTTCCCCTTTGCTGCACTGCAATAATGCAAACTTCCCCCTAGTGGGTATATTATATCAGGAATATGAACAAATGAAGGTAAAAGTGAAATAACGGGGAAGGAGAAGAGAAAAATGTCACATCACTGGCGAAGAGGATGAACACAAATTACACATAACGAGAAGACAAAAATAAAAAACATTATTTTTTTTCCAATTCCGGAGGAGAAGAGGAGTTCAGAGAGAGAGAAGGAAGTTCCCTCAGGCTTCGGTCTCGGTGGTTTTCTGAATCTACAGGAAGAATTGCTTTTTCCTCTTCATTTCCTAAATATTCTACTTTGGATTAAAACAGCATCGTGTGTTGTTGTGAAGCTGAAGTACTGACAAAGAGGATAATGGAAGAAGTGAGAAGTCAATTCAGCTCCTTGAACCACAGCCGAACGGGATTCGTTCACAATGCTGAATAAGACCGTTTCATTTTGACAGTTTAAATAAGGTGTGAAGCAACTTTATAATTAGCTCGACTTTTTAAAAAACCCAGATTTCTTAATTTCTACTTTACTTTATATGTTTAGGTCACATTGCCAGACACTGTTTTTCCTTATTGTTGAAATGATCTTTTATACTGTTCTACTTGTTTATTCTCTTTCCCTCATTTGCATTGTTTTATTCATGGCCCTCTTCGACACACGATGACTAAATACAGAGTGAGGTCAGATAAGATTATACGAGTTCACTACGTGTTTGTGTTGTAACGCAGAGCTCCCTTCTCTCTATGTGCTGCGTCTGTGGGATCCAAGGTTGAGTTCGGAGGCCAAACACATAAACTGGTGGAAGGAAAAAGATATGAAGATATAGAGTGTACTCAATGCTCTTGTAGAAAGGTAAAGACCAACACAATGGTCGTATGGCAAGAAAAGCCCAGGCGTAGATGTATCTGTGCACTAGAAAGCTCTAAAAATACACTAATGTGGCCTCCTGTGGACTCATTAACCTCAGATTTGGACATGTTAACTTTTTAACATCTGTGCAACTCATCTGCCTGACACCCCCTGATGTTTCTCACATGTGGCTAAATGCTTCTGATGTAGAAGAGCAGGGATCAGGGAGCAGGAAATCTCTGAGTTTCAAAGATGCCAATGATACAGAGAAAGAAAGGCTTTGGGCTCGGAGGCTGAGCCGGTCGTCCACTAATCCGAAGATCGGTGGTTTGATCCCCGGCTCCTCGGGCCAGACACTGAAACCTAAATTACCTATGATGCCCGGTCAGTGTGTGAAAGGCAGTATATATATCTATATATATCGGAGTGTGAAGCTATTGAAGTGGACGTTAAGACTTGAAAAGTGCGATAAAAAAGGTGCAGACCATCATCTGACAGACAGCCGATGATCCCGGCTGCAGAAACCTCGACCCTCACAAACCCGGTTGGACTTTCTTGGCAGGTGACTTAGCTTCGAAGCAGCAGGAGAGGAGCAGCGGCGCCGAGAGGTTAGCTTCCATTCCAGCTGTTTAACACAAATTCTCTTCTCGCAAACAAAAGACCAAAAATAGTTGTCTGCTACCGCCGGGATTGTGAAAGCACTAATCAACATCTTAAGCAGAGCTGACAGAAACAAGCCTTTCCTCTGTTATCCATAGCTGCGATTCGTCTGTTAAACTGCCAGGGTGTAATTATGTCACACTTAAGAATTGTTGCCATCTGTAATCATTTCCATTTTTGTTTGAAAAATGAAGAAATCACCAAGGTTTTGGGCTCGTGAACGTGACATCTGACGTTTCCTCTTGGCCTCGATGGGCTGGGGGGGGGGGGGGGGGGGGGGGGGACCTTGTGGGACAAAAAACAAAAAGGGAGAAATATAACTTGCAACAGGAAAAAAGGAAATTAAAAAGTCATTCTCTCGCGCGCAGGCTTGTGAAAGGCGAGGTTTATAAGCCCTTGTCACGAACTCCCAACAGGCATAACCCCGTTTTCATACACAACTAATTTAATCAAGGTGACTTCTGCTTCCCCCGTCTCTCCCCCGGATAAAGGCAGGAGTTTGCAGTTCCCTCGTGCCCACAAGCCAACATATGCTAAGATTTGTGTCTGCAGTTCATCTCCTATAAACTCAGCGTGGCACAATCTAATCTGCGCTGTGGATGGCCTCTCCTGGCTCGTATTCTCCGGAGGAACCTCTTCTTGTTTTAATGACTGCCCTAAAAATGGCCCTAAAACTATTTCTTTTCCCTGCCGTGAACAATATTTCCTGTATTTTAAAAGGGGACAGAAATCAGGTTGTAGCGGATGTGAAGCTGTTAAATCACAAAAAGATGAAGTTTTCATGTTTCTTTGGACTTATTTTTTATGTTTTTGTTGCATAAAATATCAGGATAACAACAGAATAAAACATATCAACAATCCAAAAACCGTGCATACATCATCCACCTATTGTTCCGGGGCCTTCGTCAGATTTCCATGTTGGTGTTTTCCTGCTCAGATCTTCAAAGACCCTATTTCCGAGGACACAAATTATCTGTGACAGAGTCGAACCACGTGACGGAGGAAGAAAGGCAGCGAAAAAATGGAATCAAAGTCTGCCGTGTCAGTGGAAGCCGTTCTGGGGTTTGTTGTCTTGTACAATTGACTCGGTAAACAGCTGTTCCTCGTACATCAAAGTGCCAGCGGCCCGAGAGCGAAGAAGAATGAGGAAACTGCGAGGATCTGTTTCCTTGTCCTGAACTTTCTCTGTCGGCGGGGGGGAAGATGAGTGAGTGAACTGGAAACCCAATGTCCTTAAAAACTGATATTTACAGGGGTGATGTCAGGATAATACAAATCCTCCGTTATTCGGTAAAGTACCAAATTGAATCAGGTCATCCGGGGAGTTAGTTATATTTAAGCCATGTTAGCGAAATGCTGTTAGTCCAGAAATTAGCTTCAGACTGAAATATATACATGTTAGATTGTTAAAGGCAGATATTTGTGGTCCCCAGAGGATGGATCTTCCTGAAGTGGATCACACCAATGGCCTTTCCACTCGTCCCACCTGAAGGTTGACATTTTTTGGATTCAATCATGATAAATATGGCACTGGCATCATTTCCGTTTGACTTTGGTTTGGGTTTTTCAATCGTGCCACAAGCACAAGCTTCTTGATCCCCAGAGGATGAACCATAAAGATCTCCAGACTGAGTCTTTCAAAAACACTCAAGCATTTGCTATTCAAGTATATTAGATATAATTTGAGCCGCACAGAGACAGCTCAAGGTCTAAAGTGTAGTCTATTCAAATAAAGATCAGACGCCAATCATTGTTTATAAATTTGCCAAACTATATAAAACACAGATCTTTTAATCGTCATGTTTCCAGGTCACACACACTTTCAGAAAAACAGGTTGAATCATCTTCATCGTGCACGTGACTCTCGGTTGGAGGAAGATTCAACTACAATACGTGTTTTGTTTGCTGTCACAATGTGTCCCACAGAGAAGATCAGGGTTTTATCCCGAGATGACGGAATCCTGATGAAATACGTGGCAGAGTTGGGACCATGAAATACCGGAGTGCTTGAGAGTAATCGCCTGAAAACAACAACAAGCAGTTGTCACAATTATTTTATCCGGTAAAAGGTCTAAAAAAAAGCCAAATAAGATTTGAAATAGTTTTTCGTTTGTTTGTTTGTTTGTTTCCCTCGCAATTTCACTTTCAATAAAAGTTTTCTTTTATTTCTAAATATGGCCTTGGAGGCTCGTTCTCTATCAAACACCTATTAAATATATCTTTTTTTAAAATCCTGTTAGCATAGCGAGAGCCTCAATTTTCAGTTGTCAACCCGTTGTCACCTCGTCTCTCATCCCTCGGTGACACTTGTCAGAGAGCATGACGCAGGGGGATTGACAGCCTGCTGTGAGAGCGACTGACAGGCAGATTAGACGAGATGAATAAATGATACGCTTGAAATCAAAGGCGTGCGAGTCACGTCTTTTGTCTTTGCAGGGGTTCACCTCCGAGATTTCAAATTCCAGACCCCCCCCACGGTGCTCTGAGGCAGAATCACCTCGAGGGACCTTATTATTAGTCGAGGGGTCACTGCGCGCTGCAGCCTTAACACAACACACCCCCCCCCCCCCCCGTGCTCATGCCAGGACTCGCCTTGATTAATTATCAACGGAGGCCGTGTCCAGCTGCCACAAGTAAGACGAGAGACGGGGAAGGAGAACATAACTGCAGCTGCTATTTGTATCGCACATTTCTTTGGTCTGCTCGGCGAGATCATCCATTCTTCATCTGTGGTGCTCATCCTGTAAGAGACACTGGGCGAGAGGTGGGCTACACCCCCCTACAGGTCACCAGCATATCGCAGGACTTTCCATCAACAGAACCCAGATCTGCATGTCTTTGGACTGTGAACCTGAAGAAAACCCACACAGACACGGGGTGGGGGGGGAGAACATGCAAACTCAACAGACCTAATCGTCATTCTTACCAAGACCGTCTTGCAGTGCTAGAACCAGATCATTCTCACTGATAATGTTCACGTGTGCTTGAGGGGGGGGGGGGGATGAGCGCCATCTTTTCATTTGATCTTTTAATTAAACACCTGTAGCAGACAGACAGTACATCAGCAGTACGGGTTTGTGTGGGTCCATCTGGTGTCTGCAGAGGTGGAGCACGATGTTCGGTCGGTGTCGGCTACATTTTCCCACCGCACAGGATCAGGATCAGTAACAGGAAACCTCGGGATCTTTGACCGAAGAGGAACTTGTCCACAGGCCGTGTAGCTCAGTTTCTTTGCAGCCCAACGTGTCCCTGCTGCACCGCGTCCCGGCTCGCCGCCCGAGCCCTGACCCCGAACCTCGGCTTGAGAAGAAGCGAAAGCCGAGGATCAGGGCCCTCGCTCGATGGATCTCCTCCCTTTCCTTTTTTACATGGGAACACCAAGAGCTCGCTGTCTCTTCCATTCAGCACCGGATCCCCAGGTGGAGCGCTGAACCAGCGTGACATCCTCCTTGCCGCAGGCTGCGTTGTCAGCCTCCTTCAATCACAGCCCCCCCCCCCCCCGACTCTGCTTCCCCACCAGACCCTCTACTCCCTGGATCGCTGATAATAAGTGACATCATTGTCAGAAACACAAGAAACACACCATTTTCCATGCATCACTGTTTCGCTATCTTCTTAAATCCTTTGACTGGAACAGAAGAACTCTCTCCGGTTTTCATTTCCACGGCAATCGAGTGCTTGTTTGTGGTCGGATCTGAATTTTAGTTCCGTCCAATTGATGATTTTAATTAAAACTTCCAGCTCTGCAGACTTCAGATAATTAATTAAATCCTTTCTTTTTTTGGTTATTATTTTGTATTGTTATCATTGCACAGCCACGCTGCAACTGGAAACAACTGATACACACACACGGTGCCATAACTACTCACACACACACACACTCTATACAGTTAAAGTTGTTTCTTCATTTGCAACGAATGTCACACTGCACCTTTTATATATAGTTGTAGTTTCGTTTATTGTTTTTGACTTTTTTATAGTAGCTATAGCAATGGTGAGCTGACCGGTCTGTTCCTGTCCTACATTTTTATTGTACCGTGACCCCGTGTTAATATGACAAATAAAAGAAAACTTGAAACCTTGAGTCAGTGTAATTCCTACATCAGCAACAAGGTTTTTCTGTGACCTGATGGAATGAAGCAAGGGAACTAATTCAGGGGCTGAAGTTGGATTTCACATCAGACTACAACCCGCTGAACTCCTTGACCTCCGCAGACAACAGCTGCATCTTCAAACAGGTGCAAAATTGAAACCTGCTGTCGCTTCACCTCAGTGTCTCGGGACCAACCCACTCCATTCGGATTCCTGTCGATCAAGCCTTGTTTTCTGACATTGCAGGTAAACGCCCTGACAGCGAGCCCCGAGCGGAGCTTCCTGTGGAATCCGGCATTGAGCCGAATGGACAAATAAGATGTAACAAGTTCAGCTGAATTGGTTTTTTCGAATCCAAACAGCTGCACCATTGTAGTCCTTAATGTGCTGGATGTGTGCTTGTGGTATTGATGTGCAAATCTATGTTGGATAATGTGGTGCTTCCCCTTTCAGATACATCCTCTCTCCTCTTCTACCCCGGTCTTTTCTCCATTATCAACTCAACGTGCCTCGTAGGAACGATATCAATAAAGTGCGTGGTTTGGTTGCTCTGTAATGTGACAGAGCATTTTTCTTCTCACAGGGCGAATACGCAGGAACAAGCCAGAGATCGTGTCGGATAATATCCTCCAAAGATACCGTATGCACATTCATGCGCTAATTTATTTAATCTACATTTTATAGGAGGCATGAATAAAAGCAGATGGTGACTGAAGTCAGCACGGGGCCTTTCTGTGGGTACGGCCCATGATTAGCCTTATCACAATCTTATCCTGATTGCCTAACCGCACGTATGCTAATTCCGAGTGCGTGACTGAGCAGAGTGTGAGTCTGTCGTGTGAAGCACGCGGCCGGTGTGACGTCAAACATACTTGATGTTCTTCATTCCGCGGGATGATGTCAACTTTGAAGAAGCTCAGTGTAGAAAACAACAAAGAGGTGTAGAACCCTGAACATGTTTCCGAGCCGTGTGACCTTTCGTGTTCCCGTAGCATGTATTGGGATTTAAATTGCTCTGCTGTATCACTCTGATCTCTGAACACTCTACTTTAATAACCTGTGACTCCCACTTGATTTCCTCCGAGAGCTTTTCCTTTGCTCATTGAAATTGCAGCATATATATATATATATTTACTTTGAAATATTTTCTTTTTCCAAAAGCACTGTCATTGACAATGACATATTTGATCCCAGATGAAATAATTGCCAGACAAAAAGGAGCCATTAAATGCTGAGGTTGCTTAAAGTGTACGTGCGCTGTGCGTGCACACTTAGATGCAGTCCGACCCAACCCATTACACATCCCCTCTGGAGGATAGTTCTGCAAGATGGAGGCGGGTGGATGCCAAAGTAGGTCTGAATTAAATCGGATGCTCTGAAACGCAGCATGACAGACGGAACATCCTCCATCAGGTGAAACCGTGGGAAGCATCTCGCAGCTGCCTCGGGGCATAAACAGATTAATAATTGAATAAATATACATACATAATAATAAAAAAGGCCGTTAGTTTCAATAGACGTGTGATTCCATTATTTACAAGAAATGGTAAAGCAAAGGAGAGGCAGGAGTTAAAGCATCTCAGGTATGAATATAGGCAGTTTTGTTTGTGAAGATTCATCTTTTAAAATTTAAAAATACCCCCGTGGAGTGTTGGTGTAAACAAACTCAGTTCTGCCCAGGACGCGTTTCCCTTCCTCATAAAACCACTGATAAGTCTATTTGTCATTTCTCTCTCAAAGCACATTGTTTACATCCCAGTGACTCACCGCTTTGAAAACACAGTCGCTACGACACCTACTGCTTTTTTGTTATCAGGCGATTTTATTACAGTGGATACTAACACAACCACCTGTACACGTATTCCTACTACATGTCAGGGTTTGTGAGGCGGACGGACCCAGATGCAGAGTTTTAAACTTAAAGAGAACTTTTAATTAAAAGGAACAGGAGATCAGGACGGGAGCTCGGGAGACACAGGAATACCAAAACAACTGGGAGCACAAAGGGAGAGAACACAGGAAGCTTACACAGAGGGTGCAGAGGCTCAGGAGACACTAGATACGCACAACACAGGAGATCAGGACACAAGCGCACACATACACACAACAACGATCAGACAAGAACAAGGAGAAGCACAGAGGCTTAAATACACACAGGGAAGGGGGGGGGGGGGGGCAATTAGACACAGGTGAAACACATGAGGGCTGGTGCAGGCAATCACGAACAGGAAGTAAAGCTAGAGACACAAGAACCCAGACACTACAAAATAAAACAGGAAACAGAACCCGGAGTGTGAAAACATGAAACGCAGGAACAACTAAAACAGCCAGACAAACATACAGGGATATATTAATAAACAGAAAACACTTAAATAACACTCAGAACCCCAGACCATGACAGGATTAGAAGTATAGTTATTTGAATGATAGATTATTAATGCAGTAAAGCCCAGTCAGCACATGATGCAAAGTAAAACAGGAGGAAACTCAAACACGAGCGAAACTGCTGTCGAAATGTATAAACTTATAACACTCGTTGCTCTGAACGTGGAACAGGAAGCCTCCAAAACGAAGCCGACTTCCAACTACGCTTCAGAGAGAAACTACTATCTTGGATCCACAAGTTCTCCATATATGCACGATGCAAATGCTCCTTAATCGTTTAAAATGTAGCACGGCAACCTTTGTTTTCGCTAATTTCATCACATCATTGTCTCGCATGATGAGCTGCAGGGAAACCTGAAGGCGAGGTGAGGCTAGAACAAGGTTCTACGATGTTTCCCGATCAAACCGCTGGCCTGGTTAAGGCCAAACTGGTTCAGTCAGCACATAACGATTTGCTGGGCTGTGTTGTTGTGACTGTAAGCACCCTTAACTGTCTGCCGGGCGCCTATAATTAGCTGCCCGCGGTGCACCTCGCCATTGTGCGTTTTCTCACTCTCTCCCACTCGCTGATACCCTCTGTAAATTATTGAAGCAACAACAACACTCCTGGCAAACATGCAGAATTATTCATGGTCTGCAGCACAATCAATGGGAGCAATTGATTTAGTTGTGGAGCAGCACAGAAATTAGCACTGTATCATATATATATGTAATTAAATGCTGCGCGTGGCGCCGGTTGCCCCACCTTGGAACGGGCGTGGAGGTGCAAGGTGGTTTCTCTTCATAAACCTTGAGCACATCACTGACTCCAAAAAACAAATCTGCCTCTGAAATAGCAATGATGGAACACAACCCCCCCGCTGAGCAACTGTTAGGGCGACGGGAGAGAGAGGAGAGAGGTGAGCCGCTGAGGACTGAATCATCAGAGGCTCCACAGCTTGAGTGTTGTGGAGAAGTTCAGAGGCAGCCTAGGTGCGTTCCCAGGGGGGGTGTGGATCGAGGTCTGGTGGGGGGGGATTCTCCGCACAGCGTTCCACATGTCTGATCTCAGCACGTAGACCTTGTATAAACATGTGTCTGCAGGGGGGAGGCAGGCGGGGGGAGCGAGGGAAGAAGATCGGAAAGATCAGATGCAAAAAAACGTCATTACGTTTAAAGAGCGGGGAATAGAGACGAGGGCAGAAACATCCCTGGACGTCGCGGACCACCTAGACTTTCACATTTCATTGCATTGCTCTCCTCTGGGCAGCGATGGGGCGGTGGGACAGTCGGCTAAAAGGCAACATAATCAATCAAACAGGCAGCCTGACATTCACCATAGCAGAACGTTTTCAAAGGGGAAATCACATCTACAGCAGATTGGGGGTGGGTTCTCTTCTTTGGGCGTCAGCGTGCACAGAGAAAACAGAGTCATCCCATCACACCTGCAGAGAGAATCTATCCTGGACAATTCACATAAACATCCATGGTTGCAACTGGAAAACATGAATGGACTTCGATAGAGCACAAAACCTCCAGCACCGACATGATTGACGTCCACGGGTCAGAACACAACCTCCTTGTTGGAGTTAAGTTTTCAGATACCAGAGGTCAGGCTACTGTAATAATTAACCAATGTTCATTTCATCATACATCTGTACTCCTGATATGCATTTAAAAATAGCCAAACTATGATAGTGGATGGTGGAGGGTGGATCAAAAGAAAATAATAATAATAATTGCAGAGCTTTGAAAATGCCCTACTTCTAAATGTAGGGGCTTGTCGGACAAATTAGAGAAGAACACAGAATTGTAAGTATAGAAAACACGTGTTTCCTCCTGCATCCTGCTGCAGTGCTGCAGGGAGTCGCACAGGCCGCGTCTGGAAAACAGCTGTGTTACATTTAGTCTGGTGAGTAATTAACGCAGTTGAAAATATATTGCATGCGCACACAGTCGAGTTAAGAAATAGGATTTGTCATGTTTATTATGATAAATACTGCGAACTCCCCATTCAGGGAGAGGAAAGAAGAAAAAAGGAAAAGGAAAAACAAACAGACTTAATCTAATGTGTGAGTCATAAAGATTGAAAAATGCTCCCGGAGCCTGGAACTGTAACCGCTTCCCTGAGAGATGGGACGAGCAGGAACAAAAAAAAAGCCAAAAAATAAACCATATTTCATCCTCACCGTATCTCTGAAATTGCGAAACTCAAAGCCAATTTGAAGAGATGTTAGAAGAGAGAGGGGGCGAGACAGAGGGAAGGATGAAAGGACAATATTAAATGTTCCGGATGTATTGCACTCTTTAAAGAAACTCATCAGCTCGTCTTGATTGCGCGAGGAGCCGTTACAAGGGAGTTTACAGACCTGCCAGTTCATCACGGCCTCGGCAGCAGCTCCCAGATCTCCCCTCCGAGCCGCTCGTCCCTGCAGAAGGGCATCGTCATCTGTAACACTCACTGTTTATGGGCAACAGGGGGGGGGGGGGATGCAAACCGAATACCAACTAGAACCGGTTGAATCTGGGCCTCCTAAAGACGGCCTTTACCAGAAAGATAATCTTCATCAGGATGGCATCGTTATAAAAAAATGAGTTACGGGATTGTTGTCTGCAGGGAATAATAGCCCTGCACAAACGCGTTCACACGCTCGGGTGTGTTATGGCTAAACACATATTGTTTGATAGTCAACAGAACAGATGTTTCCACGAAAGTTTCCCCACGAGTGAAGTTGCGAAGTGAGCCGAGCATCGGAAAGCAGCTCATCTCATGATTGCTGCTCGCGTGTTCTCGTCTTTGTTTGCAAACCTGGAGCTTCCCCTTCGCTCCGTCCTCGGCTCCAGCTGTTCTGCCCAGCAGAGCCCCCCCCCCCCGGGGCGGACCGCGCTCCTCCATCTGATGTCAGTTTGTCTGGTGTCAGCAGGGCATGGCGCTTTTTTTTTGTTTGGTTCCCCGCCCCTCCCCCACCCTCACCTCGGAGCCGCATTTCCACACCAGTAATGAGGTACTGGTGGAGGTGTGCATGACAACTTTAACAAGTGCACGAAGACAGTCGCGGAAGTCCTCGCCTTCCCGTGTGGCAGCGAATTGCCGCAGACTGCGAGGGATTAACGAGTCCCTACAGAAAGTGTAGGTGTGCTCGTCACTGTCCTGGCAGCTAAGTGTCGCTGTCAAGAGGCACGCACGTTCTGTCACACACCTCTGGCGTCAATTAGAACTCAACTAGCCTCAGCGTTCATGGTTTATTGGAAAGAATGCGTTAAAACTTAAAGTAAACAGAATCAAACACAAGTGGGACTCAGTGTTTGTCTCTCGGACTCGCCCACTGTCACCAGTGCATCGTCCCCCCCTTTGTGGTTCGTAGGAATATGGCTCGAGTCCCAGATCAATCTTTTATGATCGTCACCGCTGCCACACAGAGACAGTTTAAGCATTAAAATGAATGAATGCAGATGTTATGATCGGATGAGAGGCTTCGAAACATCCGTCATCTGTGCCAAAGGATGAGCAGCTGCCGCCACATCACATGAAATATGACTTACTTCTGGAATGAGGAATCAAATACAAATATCCTTATGTCATTCGTTCAGTTCTCCTGTTATTCCCTTGAACCATCTGTACCAGAGACTTTACAATAAGACGGACGACGTGGCTGGATCCAAATTACGTTCCAGCAGAAGATGGGATATGTTTTAGCTTAATTTCTGTACAGTGGGGTTCTACTACCCATTTCCCACACCTTTTAAATGCAAGGCATCTATGTAAATAACAGCAAACAAGCCCAAAAATACGCTTTATTGTTCTCGTTCTTAGAGATGGCATATTTTCCCAGTGCCTCCAGTTTCCTCCCTCAATCCAAAGACATGTAGATTAGGGAATGTTAACTGGAGATTTGAAATTGTCCGTCGGCGTATGAATAGATGTTATGTCAGCCCTGCGACGTACTGGTGACCCGTCCGGGATGTATCCCGCCTCTCACCCGATGTCAGCGTCAGCCGGGATTGGCTCCAGCACCCCCCCGCGACCCTCGGAGGATGAGCCGCTGTGATAATGGACGGATGATTGGATGAATCATTGAGACAAAATGCCTTCTTCTTTTTGAAGACACATTCCTGCAGCTTTATTTTTTCTTGTGCTGCACGAGCTCTTCAGTTTTGATTCCGCCTCAGGTATTAATAAAAATTGTATTAAAGACACTAAATCTAATTCATAAGAACTTGCATCTTGTGAAGGGGTAAAAGTGGTGGATGCAATAAGCACGACATAGGTTCTCACTGCCGTTACTGTCCTTCCCCAGCCATCCAAAGGTTCCTAATGGTCACAGTAAGTGTTTCTGCACTGTTTCATGGAAAGTTACCGAGAGCACAACTAAAGGTGAAGGTAATTCCAGTTAATGGTAAGAGCTTAAGACGTTCCTTTACCACTCTATAGGGAGTGAACACCAAAAAGGGGCAATTAGTAATCTGCTGCAGGGGATATTATTGGAGATGGTACAGAGCCATGAAAGACTCCCGGTAAAAGCACGAGATCACAGCCGCACCCTCAGAAAGGATGCTGGCAGCAAAGAGAGACGTGGTTCGGGATCACAGAGTTTCCAGTTCAATCATCTGCGTTGTGATGGTTGTGCTGATGTGACGACGCCTCTCACACGTTGTACTCTCCAGGAACTGAGAGCAGAGAACTAACAAACACAGTGTTGTGCTTTGTGCCTTGACAATGCATCGTTTTTGCTTTGTAAGATATATATATACGGATGTGTCCTGGTGTTGTACTGACAAAGGGGCCATTACCAGGAGAGGCTGGTGGCCACTGATGTACGGATGCGTGTCTCCTTAATGTACCGAGCACAGCAATTAAACTCCAACTCCGACAACTGAGCTCAGGCCGCGACACCGACGGCTCCTCTGTGGTCACGTGTCAGTCAGCACGCCAGGGAATACGAGGACGCTTCGTGGGGAAAGGGACGATTCTGAGAGGCAAAATTAAAAAGTGTGAATCTTTGAAAACAAGAATCGTTATCAAGGTCAGTCCCTGAACTGTGTATTTCAACCCTTCAATGTATGACTTACCGATAGCTAATGATATACAGCTACAGATCGCTATCCTGTCTTCAGTGTGTTTACAACGACACTAAAGATGCGTCAGGTTCTGTCCTTACTACACCAACAAGTGCAAGATACCAACTATATGTTAAAGTTTAGTCATCACATCTAAACACACACAAAAAAACATGAATCCAGATGATTCATTCTTGCTTTTAATGGACTTTTATGAATTTGTGCTTAGATAATCTATTTGTTTGACACTTGTTTCAGTGAAAATGCTTATTTACGAAAATTTGCAAACATCCTTCAAGGTCTTCCACAAATTTAAAACAACAACTTAAGCACCAAGGATTTAATTCATTTCCAATTTAGCTGCCGCGAAACCGTCTGATGATGCAAAGTGGAGGCACCTGCGTACCGGCTGCCTGGAATTCAGGTTGTTCCTCCTCTGTTTTATCCCCTCTTAATATATAATTAAAATAGATAAGACATAGACGCGGTGCCAGCGGTGTTCCTGTCACCCTCTGCTCCTCAGTACAACCTGCTGACGCACACTCCCACACACTCACACAACCAAAATATGCATGGAAACTACTGTGCAAGCTAAGAGAAAAAGTTACCGCGCTCGTGTCTAAACACGGCGAGGGAAGTGTGGGAGGCAGGATTTGTGCTCGGTGCGAAGGAGGTGGCAGAAATAGCCGAAAAACATCTTCTGCCTCACTTGCATTATACTTTTTGGCATCTGGATGGTAACGTCTGTACCGGATGCTTGTCAATGGGGGATCGTGGGAATTAAAGGAAGTGTTGCATCACAGCAGGTGTGTGGTGTGTAAGATACGATGTCTCTTTATTCACCGGTGAGACGGGAGCGCGAGGAGGTTGCTCGGTTACGTCTCCTTGTTCCTGTCTCCTCAGATTGACATGAAATATGAATCGATATCTTTTGTCTCCAGGAGAATTCCATCTTATTTTGGCGAGAAAAGTTTATCTCCTTGACCGACACACGTAGGTTCATGGAAGAAATAGCTGCAATGTCTTGCCAAGATTTCCAGAAAATTCCCCCTGAAGCTCCAAGCGCTCACGAGGATGAATTCTAAGCTAATTTAGCTGAATTTTTCCATTTCCATAAACTGCTATTGAGCACAGGAAGTGAGCTTTTACTATATTGAATTCTGTGATTTGTTTGAGGCCCAAATGCATCAAGACAACAAAATCGAGTGTCACAAATTATACAAGCTCCAAAAGTATAGAAATGTCCGTCTTCAGGTGTAAAACTATAAACTATCTTATACCATAAAGAGTCAGAACAACGTACGTGCAGTGATGCCGAGCACAAATACGAATTCTCTGTTATTTTGCAACCTCCTACTATTAAAGATCTTTCTTTTTAATTAAGATTATTTAAGATTTAACCGAATTTGGGATAAATAACGTAGAATTCACGGCACATTGAAAATCATCTGATCTTCATGTGTCACTTATTTGAACAAAAATAACAAAATGAGGAAATAAGCGGTTATGTGGTTTGAGAGATGCAAACAGAAAGTGTGCCTCTAAAACCAAAGATGAATTGGATCCAACCCGACCAAGGTTACAACGAGAACTCACCTGTAATGAGTTTAAATGAGTTGTTGTGGAGGGTGATCACCTCATTTCGGCTCCTCGTACAAACACACACCTGCACCAAGGGCAGCTCTCAGAAAAACAAAAAAGCTCTTTAAAGCAGTGTAAAAACACTCAATATCATATTTGTTGTGCACACGGCTACATTCTGCTTCTTTCGAGTAGTTTTATGGTTCAGGCGCATCATCAATTTTCATCTGCCTCAGCCCAGGTGGTCTCCATCGCTCCTGTAAACATCCCAACAATTACGCAGGGATCTCGTGAGGTTTTCCTCATCATCGTCCCGGCAATGTCAAAAAACGGAGCTGCGCTTTTTTTCCCTCTGCCGCAACATTAAGAGCAGCTCATATGGAACACAAGCGCACTAATGAATGGAACGCTATTCATACTGCGGATCTGGGAAGGGCAGCGGCGTGGTGATTCGACACGCTGATGGAACGCTTCCCGATTATCCTAGTGGAGGGGCTACTTATCTAACTTAAGTCCGTGCTCAGTCTACTATTAACCTTTTGTATTAAATGGCAGAAACACAAATTGCACACACAGGTGTACGTGTTTGGTGCAACTCCCTTTCTCTCGTCTCTCTCTCAAAATTTAAACCGAATAAAAGGTCCAGTGGAGATAAGATATCAGCCGGAGTTCAAATACATTAAATTTCAAACAAAGACGGAGCACCTTTGCCCCCATTGTATCCCTGCAGGAGCCCACCTCGGCTCCCGCTTAATCTGAGGGGAAGATCCCACTGGCCCAGCACTTTTCTCAGGGTTAATTGTATGTGACATCCCATAATACAATTCTGGTCAATGGCCATCGTCGGGGGTTGGTTGGAGAGCGAGGTGGTTTCTCTAACGTCCTCCTTTTCTTTTGCGCTGCGAAGACACAGAACTCCTTTCCTGCAATTGTTCTAAGAAAAGTTCAAGCGCCTAATTAATCTAACAACAGAGGAAAGTGATTAATTTGACCTTTTTGGAAAGTGGCTGCGATCTCCGTGACGGTGGCGGGCGATGAACACCGCCATGATGACGGCTGATTAGACATATTTAACGCGAAGGAATCACGAGGTGTTTTGACATTTTTGGTCGTGTGAAAAATCAATTTCCTCTTTCTCTCGCAGCGAACGACTTCCACACGTCCACACGCGCGTCGCCCTTTAAACAACTATAAAAAAATGCAAATTCCATATTTTATGACTCATAACAGTAGCTGCTCCAAGTCAAAAATGCAGCGTTTCTGTTTAAAAGCGGAAGGTGACGCTGCTTTCGGTCTCCACAACGCGCCGCTCGGCTGAGCCGCTTGCACTAATGATGAGACTCGGGGAAAAGGCAAACTCCCACAGCTATCTGTGTCCCCGTTATGAAGATGGAGGGGGGAGACGACTGCGGTCGGGAGAGGAGCTGATGGGTTAAGCATCTTCCTCCCGAGGAACTTTATGCACGTCTGAGAGCCGGGGCAGTCAATTTTAATTACCACTCTCGCTCACTAAAGAAACGCACACACTTAAGAGACACACCTGCTTCATATCCATCTGTAAATTATTATTTATTTTTTTTGATATATTTAACAAAGATCATGGAGTTTGTGGGTGAAGTGTGTTTTTTTTTTTTTCTTCCCCTCTCACGTAAATTGGGTCAGCGTTGGATTCCTGGTCACTGCGGCTGAAGTATTACTCCTATTAGCTGCAGCTCCAGTCCCTTGGGCCACGGGGGGGGGGGGGGGGGGGGGGGGGGACGGGACAGATAGAAGGTAATTACAGAACATAATGTTATTAATTACCCGGAGCACTCACGCCACCGTTGGAGCTGAACTCTTGGCAGACAAGATTCTCAAACCTGGGAGGGCCGCGACACCGTGCCTGAGGTTAAGCAGAAGCGCTCCTCTCTGTCACTGCAGGGGGGGGGAGGGGGGGGGGTGGGTGTTGTCTGAAGTCATGTGTTCGTGTGCGATTGTTGGGGCACAGTCTGTTTTCCTGCTGCTGCTGAGATAAAAATAAAAAAAAGAAATTAGCAGAATTTGTCCACAGTGGCAGTGCAGCCATTTGTGCCTTTTTACAAAAAGGAAAAATGAATCGCCTAGTGGTCAGATGTCATTATGAACTTACATTAAATAAAAAAACAGCGACAGAATAATGTATTGTTGTTGTTGTCGTCGGCGGTTAACGAGACTCTCTCTTGCATGTCGGTACCGTCACTGAGCAAACCGCAGCCCCATTATTGGTGTGAAATTTCCCACCTCCAGCCTGTTTTTCCCCATGATCTCCTCCTACATGTGCATTTTATTTATAGCATAATTTAATCTCACCATATGAAAAGCCATATGAAGAAGGTTTTGTGTTTTGTCTCCATGCAATATGGGGATTACAAACACACACACACACACACACACGTATATATATATATATGGGCTATAGGCAGAACAATGGATCACCAGTCTCTCCAGTTATTCTTGCAGCAAAGTCAACGTCTCCATTAAATGAATCCCTAGAATACAGCGTTTCATAAAAAAAGTTTTTCTTTCGTGCTCACAGTGAAGCCGGACGACCCGGGGAGTCTTTCTATATTCCATACATCACGGTGCATCAGCTAATGCACGGCCGAAGTGAATGGGCTTAAAAACTATCCGATAATCAATAACCCTCTCTCTCTCTGACTCTGACACACGATTAAATTATATACAGTACACCGTCTACGTGCCTGAGCAGCTAAATATCGGGGCTTATACCAAAGCATTTCATTTTTTTGAAGGAGGCTGATCTCGGGTGGGTCAATTTATTTGAGGAATTTGCAGGCAGGTCCACATTGCAAAACGAAGCCTCGGCTCACAGTGGGTGGATTATATTTGTTCAGATGGTGTGAGGGCAGAAAGATAAATTCTGCTCTGCCCTATGTCCAATATTGCAATATTACATTTCCCCTAAAAAACCTATTAAAACATAAACATTTATAAAATGATTTTTATTTCTGCAGCAAAACGCCTGACAGGTGATTTGTTATTTCCCTTTTTTCTATATTTGGCGTAAGCACTGAGCTTTGAAGCGTTTTTGACTTTTCAGCTGCCGAATACTGAGCAAATATTTGATGTCATGTATTTGCATGCATCAGAACAACCAGAGGATTTGTCTCAATTTATTTAACAAGGCATTGTTGTCGAGTTCAAAGCCGTTTGAAAACCCGAACACACATCCAGTATTTTAACAACTTGTCACCGCAGCTGTGTTGGACTACAAAAAACAAATAAAGAAAGAAGAGGCTCTACGCTAACAAAGCCTGTGAAGATCCTCCAGGAAGGAGGAGTGATACCTCCTGTTATTCCCGTGGGACTCTTTGGCAGTTATGATACATTTACTTACTTACCTGAACAGGAATCATTTTCTTTCATCTCTGTTCATGCCTTACGGAGGATCAGTAAAATACATCTCTACCCTGTCTGAAGCACCGTTACCTGGAGACACGCTGCCGGGGCCACCGCACTGAGCTTATTTGATATACTGAATTTTATGTCAACTGTGGCAATCCACTCTATGCATCATGTCTAGTTTCAAGTGCGGGGGCAGGGTATAAGGAAGAGCCGCTATTCTTTAAGGCTGCAGCTGCTGGTCTGCCTAGTGCCGGTGATTTATTGTCATCGAGGCGGTTTCCTGTGTGAGCACCAGGCGGAGGACGTGCAGGAGACCAACAGATGTGAGGTTCACGTTCAGATGATCATCGCTCACGTTACGTCATGACCGAAAACCAAGAAGCAGCTGATCATCAAAACAGAGTCAAAAGCTTCTTATGGCTAAATTTTGCGAACCTGATATTAGCATTTCAATGATTTCAGACACAATTCCTTTCAGTCAGATATTTGTAATCAGTGTCATCTTGCTGTCCGGTCGTGATAATCCAATTAAAGTGTGTTGATAAAATCACGTGTGAGCTTCAGAGAAATATTGTGAGCAACTAACCCTAACCCAAGTCTCACAGAAAACAAATGTGCCCTGTTGTGCATGAAGTGGGAAAATAATCCTTCATATTCATATTTGGATTTTACCGGTTGCAATGTGAGTTTCATATTCTCACTCTAAAGTTAAGGCAGCAAAAACGACATCAGTGCACAAGCCACTAAAGTCTGTATTATATAGGAAATATTAACGATTTATTATTAAAAAATCACAAATTTTGCCTCATATGGGGCTTGTGCAGCATTACGATGCCCACTTCTGTAAAACCCTCATATCGGACAGGGATTTGCAATAAGAGCATTTCTCAGATGGCGCTTGTGGTCGATTTGAGACGATCGTGTCACAGCCAAATGAAAGCAATTTGATTTTAAAATAAATAATACTTGGAAAATCGATGTTCTCTTCGCCGCATCATCATCATCATCATCATCTTCATCATCTAATGGCCTGATTATTTACAGAGAGGGTGGACAATATTTTGGGTCTGGCACTGGAACGTCCCGTCCTGTTAGAGGCACCACAAGACGGTATTTGTTTCTCATCCGTCTTTGCGCTGCTCTGCGTTGAAAGACTTTTTTTTCTTTTTTTTTAAGCCAACGAGTTCATGCCAAAGTCTTCCATCTACTCCGCTGACAGCCTTGGCAGTTGTACTTGATACGCTCCAATTGTTATGGGTCCCATAATGTAACAGCTCCCACACTGCCAAACTTTCACCCCTCGGTTAAATATACGAGTGAAACTTAAAGACAAATTACCTAAATCACGTACCGATGGGGTTGTCAATAATATACAACAATGTTTTGTTTTGTTGTGTGTATGATCGTATCGTATCCCCCCCGACCCATTGTGGGGA
The DNA here is from genome assembly GCA_006182925.3 of Reinhardtius hippoglossoides. Lineage (NCBI taxonomy): Eukaryota > Metazoa > Chordata > Actinopteri > Pleuronectiformes > Pleuronectidae > Reinhardtius > Reinhardtius hippoglossoides. The sequence goes on from CM031687.1 coordinate 3,217,575, forward strand.
AAACTCCATTTAGCCTGATAATTACCCAACGGACGTATTTGCGAGTGTACGGGCGTCGGAGCTGCTAACGGGTAAGAGCAGGTTTTTAATGTGCGATAGTAGCACTTTATTCTGGTGTAATCAAATTGTCACACTTTATAGTCGGACGTGCTCGGGCTGTTTGCAAACATTGCACTAATGTTCCGATACCTGGGAGTGGATTATTGTTCCCCGCAGGCGTGTGTGGCGTGCCGTCTCCTCCTCGCTGGCTTTGTTTCAGCTGGTTTCTTATTTTGGGTGTTTAATAGTGTGAGAACAGGGGGGGGGGGGGTGAAGGACTACTGTGAAAATGATGGTAACAGGAAGAGAGAGTCCCTTTAAATTGGATTCCGTCAGTAAGTGGTGTTTTTTTACCCAGCAACCCGACCAAGAGGCTCCTCCTGGTGGAAGACTCCAGAAATCGTATTTTGATTAAGGCTGCGAGGCTGCGAGGGGCCGGCAGCGACGTTACGCGACACAACTTCCCGTCATGAATCGTCGATGTCAACATTGTTTGCATATTTGCAAATACAAAAAAGCGCGGCTCTCCGCTCCGTGCAGCCATTATGGGCTTTCGCAGGGTCCGATTGGAGGATGTGGCGAGCCTCCAAAGGTCGGGCTGCTCTTGAGCTTTGTACCTGACTCCCTAGCAGGTTGGTTCTGCAGCTAAAGGGCCGAGGGGAGAGGGGAGAGGGGGGGGGGGATCTCGGTGCGAGCCAATTAGGGCTTGTTTATTTCCCTCCGCCGTCTAATAAACGTCACTTTCTAGTTTTAATGGCTTGGAAAGACACTGTGATTAAAATGCAGGCCCCGCGGTGTGACCAAACGTGGAAAACAGAGCCACGTCTCACCTCCATCATGCAGAACGGCTCCTGGCACAGCGTTGTTACGGGAGGTTATGATAACAGGAATATTTATAACACCCTCCTGACCTCTGAGAGCGAGCACAAGAGCCTCTGTGAGAACAACACTGGGCCACAAATAAAACAGGAGGAAAACAAACACGGCACATTTAGAAGCTCGGCGCTTGTGTTCATCTTCTAAAGGTCGGTGGGAATCCAAATATTCCAGATCTAGAAATGCAGATTCTTTAAGACTAACTCATATCTTAAGAGATTAAATTCAATTCATTGAAACAAGCCCAGTACTGCTGACCAGTACAGTTCACTAATTTACCTGCATTTCATATTCCTGACATGGCTCTTTTCCCTCTGCCTTTGTAAAATGTCTCCGCTTGAAGTGTTCTCAGTCCCGGCTCATTATAATTGTTGCTGTTGTGGTTGTTTTTTGTTTTTTTCCCCCGTCTGTGACATTTAAAAATGTCAGTAGAACGAGCCGTGGCCTAAAACATATGATAATTCAGCAGATGATTGGCTCACACGTGTTTGCCGGGGCCTCTTCTACAGCTCAGCAGTTTACTTTGCGACCAACTTGGGAGTCTGAACAATTCCACCGTCAGCAAATGAAAAGGAGTTTTTCTCTAAATAGGACGACGTGATTTATTAATTTTTCATTATGATCCAGAGATTTAAATGTCGGATGAGTTTGAAACAACTCTGTACTCTGGGGCTTTTTATTACTCATCGCTGGTGAACAGATACGGACGTGACAGTTGAGAGGAGACGTCAGATTAACTGGACTCTCGTTGTGTATGTTATGTATCAACTAATATTAATCATTCAGCACAAATTAGATAAGATTACATTATTGTGTGCTTTGGGAACTGCCCAGCCTGTAGTTTCACACAAAATATAATCTCTCACAGAATCAATACAATCAAACTTAGGCTAATAAACAAGGGATATGGCATCTGACATTATTTAGTTATACAGTAAAGGTGAAATATGAATATCTCTCTTGTGAGAAAGCTGTAAATCCCGCAGGGTATAATAAACACGTGTTCTGGTTTGTGCTGGCAATTTGGGACACTGATCTTTTTTTTCCGTTATACAAAATATGACGCAAAGGACGAGGTGGAACAAGAGTTTATTTCCTTTTCAAACCGTAAAGTGGAGTTCTATGCTGACACGGGCTCGCTCCTTCGGGAGGAAACTGAAAGCTGTGATGCAATCGCCGAGGACGACCGGCAAAGAGCGTGTTCACACTATTCTTGTTCATTATGTTTCAAGATCGTTTCAAGATCATGTTTTTTTTTTTTCTCCTGTATTAGCCGTGAAGGGAAATACACTCAGTCACCTCGGTGCGAATCTCCGGTGTTGAGAACAGGACACTTATCTTTGCTTTTCATCCACACACACAACACGGAGAGCAAGCTACCAGCTGCAGTTACCAAACAACACATTGTCCAACTCAATGACGTTTTATTAGTATTATTATTATTATATGTACAGTGTTAGAATGCAGAGAACAACAAGTAGCAGAAGTACAATTTAAAGATGAAACACAACACTGACAAACCCACAGTGCAGAATGTAGACATAAGCATAAAATGTGTTAAACTCAAACCAAACAAGAAGCTACCTTGAACTGAGGAAGCGGGTCGTACTGGTGCTCATACTGGGAAGGCCCAATTACTGTTTTCGTTCTGTGACTCAAGAGAAAACTAACAACCCTTTGCCCGGAGACCCCCCCGCTGTGATTACAGAAGAAAAAGGCCAAAGACCTAGTTGAGAACAAACCCTGTAGGTGATCAGGAAAAATCCCCACATCACTTTCGGGAAATTTACTTGCAACCGACGTGTTGCGGGGAAAAAAAGCCCGGGAAAAGGTCTAATACGGTCACGTCTGCTAAATCTAGATAAAGGCATAGTCAAGATAATGTGAATTGGTTAATTTCTGTGATTAAACACGTCTCACTAAACACTTTATAAGAGCCGCTATCCATAACAATGAGCCGGTGATGTACTATCTGCGAAATTAAATCACTGTATTGTAAGCCAGAGTGAAAATGACCTCAAAGTCAGAGCGGGAGCACCGCTGAATGCTTAATTCGGCAGTTAGCGTAGGCAGTTAGTGTTGGCAAGCGCGCCGGCTAAATAATGGTGATGGTGTGGATCCAAAACAGAGGCAAACGGTTTTTGCAAAAAGATTTCAGCTGCAAAAAAAAAAAAAAAAAAACTGTGGTGGTGGAGGCTGCCAAAGGGCTTTCTGTCCCAAATAGTCTAACTGCTGGCGGAAGTACAACACCTGCTACTGTACCGCCCCCACGCTGGCTACCCCCCCACGCTCGCTCTCTCTCTCTCCTGGAGTAAATTAGTAGTGCTGGAGAAACTGGGCCATGAATGGAAGGAAATGCTTTTGGGCAGTCAGAGCCAGCATCAGGCCAAGAACCACTGGATCTCAATGGGTTAATTTGTTCTACTGGTATTCGTGGAGCTGCTCATTAACTCCCACTTGGTTTCTCCCGGTCCAGTCACGAGCGGCCTTGTTTAAAAGAGGACGTTCAGTGTTATGTTCTATTATTTTACATATAACATCATCAGGACCGCAAGTGGAGCACCTGACGCGATATGAAATGTGTGCGAGTCCAGTGGGATAATTGGGTTTATTTGAGGCAACGTGTATATAAATTTTCACACGTCTGAAATGGAAGGTGTAGAAATCGGTAGTTAACAGCAGGCCCTGGAGAAAAGGGAAGGAATCCCTAATGAGGTCCGCGTGACAAGTCTGCAGACGTCTTTGTCTCATCGAGGAAACCGCGGGGGTTCTTTTTCCCGTTTACAATTATCGTTTATTGAGTCTGAAAAAAGATGCACTAACAATCGGAGAGTATCAACAGAGCGCTGTCGTGGAGTTTTGAAAAGATGAACACCTGCTGCTGGGGTTGAAGTTCAAATACACAGTGACTCATGTATTCTGGAAGACGGTTAAAATATAATTAATCTGTTTGTTAGAAGTCACGTTTTCAAACCGAGGGTCGAAAACACACGGCTGTGAGACAAAATATTTATACCATCCCTGACAAAGGAAATCAAAGTTATTCAACTCAGATCTTCATCGAGCTCAAGTAGCTAAATGGCGTCTGAGGTTTTGCAAACACGTTCTCCGTGTTTACTCCGGCAGGAAAAAATTCAGAGACTCTCAGAATCTGTGAGGCTCCTATTGTCATAAAACAACAGTGTGAAATATGATGTTTATTTCTATGTCTCAGCAGCTATTTAGAAATATCAATACATCTGAATATAGCCTCGTTAAATTAGCAGGACTTGATGTTTGAGCCCAAACACCCATGAGTTACCGTGTAAAGACGATAAACAGTGTAAAATCGTATCTAGTTCTTTTTTGTCTTATATATATATAATATTTGTTCCTGTTTTTAAATTTATTTTCACATCAAAATCCTCAATTTCTTGCCTGAATTGTAAAAAACTGTTTTTTTCACTCGACATGCTGAGACCACTCAACATCCAGGTGTTCCACGTGCAACCTGAATCAAGTGTGTACAAACACCTTGAAGTGTGTGTGTCTGTGTGTGTGTGTCTGTGTGCGTTGGCTTCATATCTCAGCTTATGTTTACAGCCCACATGCTCCGTGGGGAGCGCTCCTCGATACGTTTGCAGCGCGCTCCTGTCAGCTGGCTGGAACCTCCAGATAAGGGCTGTTATGTGTTGTGTTGTTAGTGGTTAAGTATTTGTGTTTCTCCACGGCTCCCTGTGTCAACTCTGTTATCTGAAGGGTCCCAGCGAGCTCCCTGTTCCCCGGCTCTCCAGGTCGGGGTAATGAGAGAGGATAATTACTGATCACACTTTTGCAAATGGAACAGCAGGACGATAGAGGGTCGTCTAATGAAGGCCCCCCCCCCCCAACCCCATCATATATACATATATACACGAGCACATGCGCCATTAAGACCCTAATAACCACACGCCCCTGAAAAAACGACAGGTCTCACCTTAGCGAGCAATCGGCCTCCTGCTTGTAAAACAGCAATTTCCCACAAAATACACTCGTATCTCCGACTAATTTGTGTTGTGGAAGGAAACTAAATTGCTGCCGAGGTTATTATGTTGGTTATTATGTTTTGTTTAATTCCCAAGAGAGACGTCCTTCCTCTGCAGTGAGGACACACGGGGAGGTGATCCTGGGTTTTTACAGCACTTTGGATTGTGTTCTGAGTCTCACATGTTTGTGGGATTTGTTTTGTATATTGAAGAATTGGTGAAATGCTTTGTTTGTATATCTTTGTGTATTGAAGGTTTGAGGCCTTTTTTATTTTTTTTTACATAAACATAATGTAAACAAACCTTTAAATTGTTTTATTCTGTTATTAATTCATTATAACCAATAAACCTAAATTAAGAGGTTTTTACTGCAGTTTTTTTGTTCAGGTTTATATAAAATTGGTGAAAATGATTTGGCCATAACCCAACATATTAAAAAACTGAGTTTCACTAAAGGGATTCATTTCCAATAATGGTCTATTTTACAAGCAGGATTCCCTGCAGGCTCATATTCCAGTAATTAAGTTGGTGACAAAAATATCATCATAGCTGAAATGCTGATAATGCCCGGGTTGTAAAAGACGGAATTCATCTCAATGAAGTCTCATCTCATTACATTTAATTGATGATCACAACTGATGATAACGAACGAGGCAGAGAAGCACCTCTTTGACCTTGCGCTCCAGTCGTACCTGCAGCCCCTTCCCCTTCCCCTCCACCTGTAGGCTGGGGGACAAACATTGTCCCAAGCGGGAGAAAACAAAGGCGGCGAGGAGACTGAGCACTTTGTCAGATTGGCTAATTGAGTATTTGGCCCAAAGCGGGAGCCATTTATAAGATCCCTCCTCCCTGCAGGACCTGCCCAACTGACTCCCATTCTTCTGCCTCTGTCCAGCTGCGTGCCGCTGTGACAGAGGGCTTTGTCACCCCTGTTCCTGCATACCCCCCCACCCCCCTGCCTCTTCCTCATTCATCACCACAGAGTGATTCCTGGGTTTAGGGGAAAGTGATGAAGACGCCTGCGAGGGCCCAGTGTGGCCACAGCAGGATCCTCCAGGCTAAAGTGCCCCGATCAATCAGAAGCTCCTCGTGGTCAAACTGCCCTTCGGGTATCAGACTCAAGGAAACAAAACCTTAACTCGATAGAAAACCGCAGGACAAGCCCCGCACTGACGCACAGGAAAAAAAAAACAATTTCCCACCGTCAACTTTGTTACTCATCTCGGTTGTTGTACCCTTCGCGCCCCCCAACTCCACTCTTTTTATTATATTTGCTGCAGCAGGCGACTACTTCATCATTGTTGAGGATGACAATTACAGGGCCACCAATGTGTAATCAGAGTGAGTGTCCCAGAATCGTAATAAATGTCCACAGCGTCTCCCACTTTCCCATTTGAACAGCTGCGACTCCAGCAGTGCTCTTGGCAGGATCCATCCCCCCATTGCCTCATTTACTTGCAGCCCTGTGCAGAATGGGTTTGGAACTCTTTCATCATCACTTGTCGCATGTTTTTTTTAGTACAGCTACAGTCGCCTTGTTTTCCTTAAGCAGGTTCACAATGAGTTGATCATTTCTACTCATAAAACTGAGGCTGTTCTTTGGGTTCCCTGTCTGGGTTTTGCATCTATTTGAGTTTATACCAACAATTCCATGTCTATCATACCTAACATAGTTGATCACAGCGTGCATACACAACTGCTTCCCCATCTTTGGACCCACGGAGCAAGTCCTTCAGCCGACTAGGTTCTGAGCATGTGTGTCCGAGACTTCCCCTGCCAACGACGGTTGACTCCCTATTAGCTCCCCGCACACATTAATTGGATAAAGTAATTTAATCTTGAAGCTCCTCTAGTAAAACCTCAGAACGGACTGCGTTTATGTCGCACTTTTCTCGTCTTAACGACCACTCGGATCCATTTTACGCTAGCAGTCACACATTCATACAGTTCCCCACGATGTGACACTTCTCTAGCAATCGTCTGTTCACACATCGACGGCCATGAAGGGCAATTGTGGAGTTTACTAACTTGCACAAGGACACTTCAGCAAGTGGAGTGGAAGAGCAGGCTACTGACCTTCCAAATCCAGCAGCGAGCGACGCCACCTCCTGAGCCAGAGCCGACTTCTCTGTCCAAATGTTATTGGACCGAATGGATTCAGTTCTGATGGCATGACAAGTTTTTTTTTTTTGAGCGGTTGGCAATGCTCCGAAAAAAGTTATTCACTGTTTTAAGGCAATTTCGTTTTTTTTTTACAGTGATAGTGGAAAAATGCATTCGGGGCCTTTGCCAGTCGCATACTAAGTTCAGGCTGATATCCAGTGTTGCCCTGTTCCTGGAGGCTTTCTGTTGACTCCACTCTCCCCCTGGCATTTTCTCCTCGGTATTAAATGTCATTTGATTCAATAAACAATTGTAATTCAACTAATCAGATTGATTCCATGAGTATAACTTGATTTTTTTTTGTGGAATTCCTCATCTAAATGCTAATGTGATCAGATTTACCTTCCAGCCTGACACGTACCTTCTTTTCTGCAGAGCTCTTATGACCTATCGGGAACTTTTGAGTTTTGCTCAGTTTGATGACCACCTGCTGATGAAACCTGCGAAGCAACAAAACAGATTTAAGTTCCCTTTACCCTCCCGGCCTCTGACTTTGAGTTGATTGCCTTTAACGTTGCAGTGATTGCCAATCACGGATCTTTCTGATTACCTGCAATGCAAAGCTTTTAGATATACTGACTCGCAGAGGCACGTTTCCCTTTGCCCTGTGTTGATGTTCATTTAAAACAGTTTTAAGATCCTTTGATTTACTCTTTTAGTAAATCAAGTATATCCTAGTACTTTTAGAATTATTCATTTCAATGAATCCCTGAAGTTCTGAGAAGTTTTCTCTCTCAACGATTCTGTCTCGGACTTTGAGTTTCAGACTCAAAATGGCCCCCGCTATGAATTATTTTTCACTGTCATTTTTTTTGCATAGAATCTGTACAATAGTCAATATTCAGGTCCGGGAAAGACCTGATCAGCGTGTCTGTACAGATTTAATATATCTGCTGAGTGCAGCACTTTGTCCTCACCAGTTAATAATCACTCCCAGCAGCCCTTCCCATTCACCCACTCGCTCTCTATCACCCACTTCCCTTCAGGCAAAGCTACTCTCTCAGTTTTCCAACTTCATATTATGACCATAAAATGGATTGCCAATTATTACCAAACCTAACCAAGGGATTTATGTGTGTACAGATGCACGCAAAGCAAAACACACCTTGTTTATTCTATTTAATTACACTAACCAGTCATGCTCAACTCATTCTCCAGCGGCTTAATGGGAATAGAGTAGGCCAGCTTTAGAAAATCATCAGTGCCTCTTTCTATTCTGGTTTATAGAGCCCCAGTCCATTTCACCGGCCAAATCTCAAACCTCATCTGACAAAATGAGTCAGTTATCTCAGCGGGGGGAGATGCTGTGATTGCTCAGAGGGATCAGGATGAGACAGTGTCTCTTGTCCCCTCTGCTGCGTTGGCTGAAGCATCACTAGTCCCTGTTACTTGCCCTGGTGCCATGAAGTCAGCACGAGAGCGACTCTGCATCACTTTAGCGAGCCTCAAAAATGTCCCTTTTTAAATGCCGCTGTGATATTTGAAATTTAAATTCTGCGTTTTATACTTGTGCTTTTTTGGCACCCGAGTGATAATGTGCCCTTGTGTCCAACCTACACAGCAGTTTTCACCTCGTCTCATTAATATGGATATTTTTAAGTGCAGCGGATCTTTTTCCTACTTCAGCCCAGTGCGAGGATTAGTAATTTGGTTCACGGGGTCAAGGTGTTCAAAATAAATGTAGATTTTTTTGGTGCACGGATGGTACCAGATATTTAATATATCCGAAAATGTTTCTGGAAATGCTAATTTCCAACTATTGTGCCGAGGTGCACAGCGTCGCATCACAGTTGGGAAAAACACCTGACATTTTCTAAATTAGAAAACTATTGAATAGAAGTACTATTTTCCCAATCGATGCGACGTGTCCTTTTCAGACGAGGCTGTTTGGCGTTGCAGGGACCAACAGCCGGGTTTATAAAGATTAAATACAAAAACATACGCTTACTCTCCTTCATAACTTGACCTTTCTTGACCCCACTCACCTTTGAGAAACAGTATTTTTCAGCAATCCTCACAAAGACAGAGCTTTAAAGCTTGTTCAGTGAATCAGCTTAGTGGTATCTATCATCCAGGATTCTGTATGTTCTTGACTACCGGCTGATCACAGGAGTGTAGCCAGTCATATATTCTTATCTCATTCACGTTTTTTTTACTTCAGCAGTTGTCTTATGCGGGCTGCCAGTGCAGAGTAACAGCGGTGAGTGTGCCTGTGGAAGAGGAAAGGCTCCTCCTTCTCCTCGTGAACCCGGAGGACCTCCCGTCTAATGAAATGCTGTCAAGGTCCAGTGAGCTGAGCTGCCACAAGAAAGCTTCACAATAGAGAAAAGCCCGACAACCAGCACAAAGCGATAGGCAGATAGGAACCCCAACTCCTCATACACTTATTACATTTTGGGAAGCACTCGGGCAGATAGCGGTGGGAAGCCGCCTCGTTCACACAAACACAAATCCGTTGCCTCCTCTTCAACGGGATACATTATTTACTTTGTATTGTTTCCTCGACTGCTGACAACCGTAATTAATTTAGATAAAGCAACTTCCCCTCCAAGCTGAAATAATTTTCCCAACTAATTATTTGGGAGCAGGAGAGAACGGACTCCCAAAGGGGCCGGGGGTGAAGATATTTAAAGGTAAAGGTTTACACCATTGGATTAAAGCTGCATATATAGAGAGAGAGAAGGAGCTGCAACGTTAACAATGGAAACATTAAGGGATAAACAACAGTAACTGAATGAGCTCCCTGGCTTGGCTTCACATTTTCACAGGTCTGGTGCCGCTGGCTACCCCGATAAATGAAATTGATCAAACAAATTGCCTTTCACAAAAGCAACTGGGCTGTTTCTGTAACTCACGTCGACTCTTCCAGCAAATTAAATAAGAAGCCAAGACACAGTAGTGGTCTGCACGGGCGCAGGTCGCAGGTGTAGCTGGTCGTGCCGTGTCCTTGAGCTCTCAGTCAGGCTCCAACCCCCCCCTGCTCCTCCAAATGTGATTACTTCTAGTTACAAACAATCAAGATGGCGCTGGACAAAATGCCAAACTCGAGGCAAGGACAGCGCACAAACCAGTGAGTGATGTTATGGTGAGTGGCCACTTGCATAGAGGCCAAACCTTTAGCATAAACTTCACCAAAGCACTTCAACCCCACCACGGATAGGACACCTGGATTCGAACCCTTGTTCCTGGTGATGCTAATGATGCTTAAGGGCTAGCAAACATAACGAGGTCTAACCAAGGGAGCGATGAAATGTTGCACCTGCAGCTGTTGCCACAAAACAAAAAACATTACTCTCTCAAAAAAGCAAAAGAGAGAAAAATAGGGTGCTGTTAGGTATAACCCCCCCGCTTTTGTCTGTTGCAGCATTTTCCTCCTCATTACAGCGATGGCCACTTTCGTAGCAGTTTGTCAACAAGGACTCGCAACCTCCATTCATCGCCCTAAAGCGTCCGTGTGACTGTCAGCCATTATGTGTTTCTCTCTCTCTCGGGTTTGAGCAGGTTAGAGAACAGCTCACTCTGAGGGCTCGGCGCCGCAATCAGTCTCGTGGCGGGGGCCTGCAAAAAAAAAAAATTGCACAAAGGAAGCAGCACACGTGGAAGCTGTTGTTTCACCCACTGAGGCTAATGACGGTGCAATTCACAGTTACACTTTCTCCTGCAGCTTTTTTTTTTTGTCAAAGGAAGAAAATGGGCTATTGTGTCGCGTTCATTGGAAATACCTGTGGTTAGAGAGAGGGGAAGCATATCATCAAATGAAAAACTGAGAATTAGCAACTCGTGTTTGCGCTGTTGAACATGAGATTCATTGGCATTGTGAAAGAATTACAGTCTTTATATGATTTGCTCAGTTTGGGTCTCGCCTTAATAACATTTAATGAATAATATATATTCTTGTGTAGCACAACACAAGTGTTAATAATGTCCAAATAACTAATCAAATCTCCCCTTCTCAGAATATCTCCCGAGGTAAGCGAGGTCTTGTAATAAATTCACTTTTAGTTCTGCACTTATTAACCACACAGGTTTCCTATTCTTTGCCTCCACTTTACACCAAGTAAATCCATTATAGCAGAAACTTTTGCAATTAGCATATCCAATTCTTAAGTGATGGACTACAAGGAAAATGGAGGTCTGCAAATTTTCTCGTCCCATTTTCTAGCAAAGGAACCGAATCAGCAGAAGTCGACACGTCTGCTTTATTATCAGATAACGTTTTCTGTTTGAAAGGTATCGTTGGAAATTATTAACTTGTTCCGATAGTCGTACTGGTATAAAACAAAAAAGCAGCAGATTCCCCCACACCAGAGAAACGACTGTTCCGCTTAAAATTCCATCAAAAACCTGTCGTTAAATACTTTTCTACCGTTGGACTAATTAACCAGAGAGCTGTTATAACAGAAAATCCATAAAAGAGTTGTTTCTGGTGCACACATTTAGTTTGATTTGAAGAGAGATGAAGAAATGAGCGATTTGAGACAGACGAGGAATCAATAAACCTTGAGGAGTTCTCCTAAAATCTCTTAATCATTCAAATCTTTCTACGACACAACAGTTCTGGACGAGCAATGCTAGTGGTGATGGTTTGTCAGTGTCCTCTTCTGTGCTACGTGCAATACTGTCGATTAAAAAAAAAAGAAGAGGCATTTATTAGATTCTATAAGTTGAGATATGGTGCGACAGCCTGTGTCAGTAGAATAATTGCTCCGACCAAACTCTACCAGAAATGTAAAATTAGTTCAAAGCCTGGAAATGACGAGCGCGGAGCATGTTGTCGACTTCTATGATTAAGACTCCGACACCAAACCCCCGGAGGAGCAGGATGAGAAGTGTGTTTGGTTTGCTCATCTTACGGTTGTCTTCGTTAGCGGGGTTGTCTGGTCCAGTGCATGGGATGATTACAGCTCTCATTAAGGACGGACTCGCAGTGTGTGAATCCCAGGACAGGCTTGTGAACAAGGAGAGCGGCCATGACACAAACTGTCTTGTGCGATCTGTCTCCAGAGTCCGGTGCCACGGAGAGGACACGCTCTGGTACGACAGCTTCACTTCCCCCGCTGTGCTGTGTGTGTCTCTGTAGTTTAGGTTGGCTGAGACAATTCTAACAAGGTATTTGCATTAAATTATTTTACTTTTTAATCGTCTACATGAGGTGTTGCAAGAATCCGAGCAGCAGTGAAGACGAGAACACAACACCCACTTTAATTAACACACACATTCACATTAGATCCAATTTAAATCAACGATACAGAAAATACTGTGTACAAGGACGTGTTGGGAGTCGGTGGGAGGAGCAGCAGCAGCGGCAGCAATAAGCACTTCGGTAAACAGATGTGTCAGGATGAATCGGCAATGTGAACGTTATTGGGCGGTACCAGTCAGCTGACAGCTCAGCAGCTGTGAGTCTGAAGCATGAATGCTTAAACAGTTGATGTTAGTACAAGCACAACTGGAGTGCTGTGCCTGAACCAACGCTGTGTTTCCTTGAAATCAGGGGTGGGGAACATTTACATTATACAGGGGAAGGAAAGAAAATGACTTTTGAGGGTCGTGCTAAATAATTGAAGGATTCCTCTCCAGTGTCGTCTGCTTCTTGTTAGCACGGCGTCTGATGTCAGGTGGTAGAGATGATGATGATGATGATGATGATGATGATGATGATGATAATAGCTCGAAACAATCTTTGACTTTAGTTTCACCATGCATGGCGTCTTCCCTTGTTATGAAACTATCCCACAAACAAAAATGTCACTTGGGCTTAACTTGTCTGTTGTTTCATCGCAGGTCAAACAGAAAACTGGGAAATTTCTTGTATTTTCTTCACTGAATACAATAAAATATGCTAATAATTCATTGAATTCAACGATCAACAATTGTTTCACAGGGACAATTGAATCTATGCTACGTGGGTTATTTTGTTTTTCCTGTCCCCCTAGTGGCAAAGATTTAACAAACTAGTGCTTTAATTGTTTCAGTTGTAGAATTGAATTGTTACATCTTCTTCTCTTGAAATGCAAATGGCTCCTTGTTATTAAGAGAATTTAATCTGCTCGCGGTTTTAAAACAAAAAACTTCCCGTGTCTTGTCCGCAGTGGCTCCCTGGCTGAATCACTGCAGCTGCCCTCACGGTGGCCTTCCATCTGTCCATCAGATCTCATTAATGCTGGTCGTCGGGGACGTGCTCACTGGCTGGAATAACAATTAGCACAGCGGATAGGCTCGGTCCAAATAGAAGTACCCTGGGTACAACAGTTCAGGGGTACGTAAGTCGATTATGGCAAGGATGCTCTAAAGGGTAAATCTGCTCAAATATTATAACGTAAGGTTTTGCATTTCTTAGTAACATGACTTTGTAGTAGTTGTTGTTGTTGCTTTAGCATTGCAAAAATAATATAGATTTCATTGCACATTTCTTCCATTTTTGTCTGTTACAATTTTCATTTCTGTTTGGACGGATTCCAAATTCAATTTTTACAGATTATCATCGACCAAAACAACTCAAATTCAATTTATTTTTCACAGAATGATCCTTCGTCTCTGTGGAGCAGGGATCCCTCTGTTGAAGGTAGATTACCTGCTTTGGAAAACCACTCTTCAACTAAGACCGAGCTTCTCAAGCAACTGCAAACTCTGTGCAAAGCTCTCAAGCCCCCCCCCCCCAAAAAGCCACAGGCATAGCTCAGTCTGGCTGGACCCAAACACAGAACCAGCACAGTGATGGATGATATCGCCCGGTCATTGGAAAACTAGCGAGTACATAAAGGGGCCGGTGCTTTATTTGATGCGGGAGGCTGAGTTGACGACTGCCTGACCTCTGGGAAAAGGTCCCAACCAGCTCTCAACTCACTGACCACTGAGTGTAGAGAAGCTCCTGCACACTGCGAAGACGAAGTCGAGAATCTTATTCTCATGCACATCCCAAAAGGCCACTTCACACTCGCTAGATACGCGAGCTGGTGTGTTATTACAGGTTTATTACAGTTATTGTAATAAGTAATTCAGTTATTTTATTGGGACTTCCTGGAACCCTTTTGCGTTCACATATATATATCTGTTTTCAATCAGCGCTCACGTCCATGTATGTTCTGCTTTCTAATGCAATCCTGATAATTAACGTCATGTACATCTGCAGCCGAACGGCCAGCGGAGATGAGCTTGTCACTTTACACACTCAAGACTTGGCCTGAAAATCAATGTAATTAAGTTTCCTCTGAGTTAATGAACAACCCGTCTGACCCCTTTTTATTCTTTATACTTTTAACGGAAATTTAAAAAAACCTACTGCAGATGGCTCCGATAAACCAGGTGGAGGAGCTGCTACTCATGTCTCTCTCACACACACACACACACACACACAGCTCTTACTTCTTATTAAATGTGGTTTATTTTGAAGTTTAGATCTGCTTCCACGCACATCAAGGACGAAAAGATTACACACATTAAGGATGAAGAAAGTCTGCACACTGAGGATTCAATATTTTTCAAGCAGCACCGATGTAGTTGAATTCAAGATATTGAAAATCAAGTTACGACTGGGATTTTGGAAGAAAGCCCTCGTGGTAGTGAAGACTCCTAATAGGAAAATGTGCCGTAATGGGCGTCAAGGGTGCTGCAAGGAAAGATGGGGAGAGTCTAACCCACATCGAGGCGTCTTAAAAATGGCTCCCACTTCAAAGTAATATTGCCCAATCTCTTACGAATCATAAAAATATAATCAGTCAGGGAAAAAATCGAAGTGCGTATTACACTAAAGGCTTTTGGTAATCCCTGTAATCCATTTGATTGATCCCTGCATATGATCGGCTCTGCAGGAGTTCACAAAGGGTGCGGCGTCAATTTTTCTTTTTTTTCAAGCGTCTCAAGGCCGGACTTATTACAGTATTGGGTCAGACCCATTGGCTCAATGGATTTAGAAACATCTGGGTTTTACAACAACAAAACTTAGAAGGTTCAAATAGGCTAAATGACTCAATAATTAGATGAATAGATGGACAGCGATAAGGACAAATTTTAAAAAGAATATTGTTTCTTTTTAATAAATAATTCCAAACCCAGTCTTTCTTTTTCTATCATCATTTGAAAAGACCTGTTGTCTAACCAGGGACGGGAGAAACCTCCAGAAGGACAAACACATCACTGCAGCACTGATCTTGACCCAGAAGGCTGTCGATGGTGCTTCCGAGCATTGAGCTGCAAAACATGTGCTTTTTACATCCTTATGTATACAACCTCCTCCGAGGCAATAATACAGCATCTAGAATAACGATGCAGCTACATGTATAGCTGCTTGACTATTCGTGGAAATTATGTATTTCAAAAGAAAGTGAGTATATGAGGATATTCCAGGTATTAAACACTACAATTAAACCTGTTTCAAACAAAGCTTTCAGTCTTGGGCACAGACTGAAGGATATACATATATTTACTTATTTAGATTGTTATGTTGATACTGAAGAGAGACAGTCTTCAGGTCTATGACCCTCAGCTTATTTCAAATAAGGTTAAAATCCAATAGTAATGCAGTGGTTGCTATGGTTATGGATACTACACTATAACCACACTATGTAGGTTCACTTCATTTAACTTTTGCTATTTCTATTTCCACTGATCAGCCACACAAATAGAATATACAGTGTTTGCAGTACTTTTCAAAACCAACCCTGGATAAATTATTCTCAATATTACCGGAACAGCCCTTTGCCATTCATCTATAACCTTAGAACAGAAATTTGATTAAAGCGGTTCACATATAATTGCTTTCACTCCAACAGTCAACCTGGAATCTATAGTATTTAAACTTTAATCAATTTTCTACCGCGCAATTAAGTGAAAGATTTCAATCTTCCGCTCTCATTGTGATCATCCTTTCTTCAGTTAGGGCTGAGGGACTATCTCAGGATGATAGGGATTGGAGTTTTGATTAAAGGTGAGCAGGAAGTTGTTACGTCTTCCCCGGGTTTGACGGATCCTCTTGAAAAGGAATATTTCATCTGCGATGGATCATCGTGGCAGATAAAAATCTTCTGCCACATCCAATTGGTCCTTGAGACGTTTCAATCAAAACCTGGGCGTCGCAACCTCAAGTCGGAGCAAGATGAAACGTCAGAGGATCTTCCGAGTCGTTACGCGACAGCCTCTGGACACCATCAATGTTGAAAAGGTCATATAAATAATGTCGTTTTTGAGACATTGCAGTAGGAACCAGTCGGGTTGATTTCCCGAATGCATTTACAGTCCAACGTCAAACCTATCGAGACGTCATCTAGAGCAGTTGTACATGAGAACTCAAATGTCTAAATCAATAGAACTGGACATTAAATGGAAATCGTCAGCTCCCAAGTACAAAGTTTGTTTAAAGTGGGATTGAGCCTGTGTGTGAATAGAGCAGAGTATTTATATTGGGAAGGAACCCCCTTGATATTGTCTTACATTCATACAAAAACAACTATCGTCCTCCGGGCACCGTGAATGTCAGTTATGCGAAAAAATATCTAATAGTCGTTTCTGCATGAAAGTGGTGTACAGGCCGACTGGCATGGCTGAAAAATATATGCTAATTTTCACTTCTGTGAATAAGCTCTTAGGTCCCCCGGGGCCACAGTTTGCAGTGTGCATCGTTTTGCAGTATTTTTGAAGTGAGGCAGCGCAGTAGCTCTTTAATTGGCTCTGTGTATCTGGTAGAGCTCCAACTGTGACATGCGTTTCAAGGATATAAAAAGAAAGTCAAGAATATCATCAGCCTTCCACTGCTATTAAATCACGTCCCTCATTTTGAGGTCAATAAGGAATCCAGAAAATAAAGAGTCCTGGAATTGGGCTCCATTTTATTTCTGGCATTGCTCCTCTGGTGCCGCATCGAGAGTAACTTGTCATGCATGGACTCGGGAGGAAATGGGAGTGAAAGTCCAAGCCATGAGAGAGGATGAGCTGGATTTCATTAATGGCTGATCCCACAGTTCAGCTCAAAGTTCTCAGCTGAGAAATGATCCACGAATCTTGTTGATCTCCAAGTTGTTGCGACGGCTACTCTCTCATAACCCCCAGGCACTCGATCAATCTCAGCTATCAGTCAGTTCAATAACGTTATTCTTGGCGAGCATGAATCTTAACTGGTTTGTTCTGATTCATTAAGAGACGTCGAGTGGCTCATAAATAGAATACGACGAAACGGTTTTCGGACTGATAAAAACTAGGTCACTATAAATGATCGGGTACTTCCTGTAAATACATTTCGATATTGCATTAATCCTCCAATGTGTGCGAATGATAATAAAACAATGTTTGTCTTTGAGAGGTTACGTACTAATGCACGAGAAACAGAATGACGATACAGAGCATACGCATGATCCACAGCTGGAGACAAATTAAACTACAACTTTCCCTGGAGAGGTTGATGAAAGACCCGAAAGAGGAATTACGAACATTGATTTACTACCAGGAAGGGGTCAGTTGTCCTTTTTCGGTGCTCGGCTAATGTCCACTCAGTGAGTTGAACATTAAGCATCCCCCTCTTAACTCAATGATGCCCAAAGGAACACTGTTCTTTTAATGTATTTGTCCAAACGCTGACCTTGCTGTTAATGTACCAGTGGCACGCCACAGGCGGGCGCTCTGCACACAGAGGTGATCTTTACTTCAAGTTTACTCAGGGGGGGGGGGAATCGCACGGCAAACCACCCACTTACCCCCCTCTCACAGACAAATCATTATTCTCCATGTGGTGTGTGCTCAGGTGAAAATGAGCTTATGAGGAAGAGGAGAAGATGATTGAAGATGTGACTCCATCTTGTGGTTTTGAACTCTAAACATTTTGACTATTCACATTTAATTTGACTCCATATTTTCTTTATGCAGCCTGGTGCATCGGTAGCCAATAGAACATTCAGTGGTCGATCTTTTGAAAGGTTAGATGTGGGTCTGGATTCATCTTAACAGTAGGAAATGCTGAATGTCTGTGTGTGTGTGTGTGTGTGTGTGTGTGTGTGTGTGTGTGTGTGTGTGTGTGTGTGTGTGTGTGTGTGTATACAGTATATACCAACACAGCTTCAGTCTCTATGAATAAGCTTTACAGCCTCTCTACCCCCCCGTTACAGCGTAAATCATTTAGTTTTCACTAAAGTCAGTGCATTTAATTAATAACCAGTGCAGAGCTCTTTCTATACAAACCTGTTTGGAATCGGCTGTGATCCTGGTGGCAGCTTTCGTTCTGCGGCAAGTTAAGGTTGTCTGCTTGATTCAGTTTTGCAAGAACCTTGACGCTGCGTCACCTCTTCTGCACAAAGAGCTTGTTCACCTGTTTATTCTTAGTTTGGTAAAGTACAGCCAGAAGTTGTAATCGAAAAAGGTCACTTGCATCGAGGAGACTTAGCCACCGCTGCCAGACACTGGTTGTGTTTTTTCTTAATATTGAACGTATTGCACGTATGACGCTGCACTTCCTCGGGCCATTAGCAACACACATTGCGAGTGTGAAGATCGATTCTCGAGATATGTGTTACATAAAGACAGTGATTTCTGGAATTAGTAGATAAATATTGAGGAAAATCTGTACAAATTCATCTGTTTCACTGAATGAAAGTAGCATTACCGAACAAGTCAAGGGAACGTGCAAATAAAAGGTCCCTGTTTGCAAAAATTATTTCAATCCCTCCATAAGAAAACTATTTTCAAGTTTTAGTCTTTCAGTTTCATTTTTTACTTGACATCACAAAAGACGCTGCAGTTTAAAGGCTACACAACGTTACATTAATCTTGCTGGGGGCAAAAGTCCAGATACACAGGAGCTCATATGCTATATTGCATCTGGTGGATGTAGTTTATATTATACACTGTATTACAGTTAGTGGAATTGTTTGTAAGAGACTTGTTTTTTCTTCTCCTCATCTCCCAAGACGATGCGGTTCATGACACTTATTTGTTGCACGTCTTCTGAAAACGAACACACAGCAATTTTACATGCCACAAAAAAAAACCACACCAGGACATTCTAAATGAAAAAGATGAGTTTAATGTACTGTAAATAACATTCGCTTTCCCCCCGCTTTCTATATCATATTCTGAATATTTTATTGTAGCTGCGAAGCATGGTAATGAAAACCTACATTTTCCATAACCAGTCGCCACATATGCTTCACAGGAGCCTGATCTCATGGTTTTTGCGTAAATAGCCAACTAATTAATTTAAAGAAAGAATTAATTTGATATTCATACACGTTAATTAAACAAGCCGGTGGGGGGAAAAAAAATCTTCTCTTGACCGTGTGCTTTTAATGTTATTTAACAGTTGTTTGAATAATTTTAATATCCGGATCAAATGAGTGGGTTGGAATATATTACACACTTATCAGAATAATGTTCATAGTAGGCGGCTGTTGTCCAATTTGTATTTTTGCTGCCTCCTAATTTGTAGCCAACAAATTAACTTATGCTCAATTACAGCTTTAGTTTTTTTCGCCAATTATGGATTAAAGTCGTTCAAAACTCTAATTAATTAACCAATAACATCACACATGTTGGATCAGTGTCGCCCTGGCCTAGTTTTTGGCTTCACTTTTTATTCCCGCACAGCCGATCGGTCCCGGAATCCATTACATTCGCTGGATAAAGCACAAGCGGGGTCGGTCACGGTGTCTTAACGGGACAATTATCCGAGGCGGACCACCCTCACATGACTTATCGCAGCCAGGATACCTTTCCACAAAAAGACTAAAGCAGTCGGCGCAAGATCCAGCCGTGCAATCAGGCGTAGCCCTTTTAATGTCCCGATGTCATTAGCTCCTGTGCACAGGGGCTGCGGTACGGAAGGGGGGCTTTGATAAGCTCCCGAGCAAAATTACATCTAATTAGAAATGCCTGCTGGCACGGCCTCGAAGATCTCATAACTGTAAACCCAGGGAACAACAAAAAAACAGTTTTGGTGTGGTCCTGCACTGTAAGAACACCGGCCCCTCAGGACCGCAGTAAATGAGACTCGTTTGAAATACAAAACGGATACTAATGACACAATTAATTACTAGCTGCAGCAACAAACGCGCTACCAAAGTGTTGTTTGTGCCTGGGGATCGTCTATTGTTTTAATTAAGAATGAGGGCACGACTACGGTTCCCTGCGGACGACAACTAGCCAAGACATCGTAATGAGCCCGTGGAAATAAAAACAACCATGTTACTCCAGAGCTTTTGTCGCCGAGCAGCCGAAAGGTTACGCAGATTCAACTTTGCAGAAGTATCACTGTTTTAACTGGTCGTGTAGTTTTAAATTGTTGATATACAGTTTGATTTTTTTTTTTTTGTCCAAAGGTTTTCTTATAAATAGGAGTTTAGTCGTTACCGAAAGGTCACAAGTGTAATGAGATAGTAAAGGAGAAAAAAGGCAATAAAAGTTGTAACATACAATTTCTTGCAAAGGACGTACTCCTATTATTTGATTAGGTTGTTTTGTTAATCGTTTATTTATTCTGGGTCACGCAGGGGTCACAGGTAATAATTAAAAGATTGAGAGAAAGGATACAGCGGCGTAATATCACAGTAAAACAAAGCAAGAAAACAAACCTGATTAGAGCTGAGCTGAGCAGATCATAAAACAAAAAGAAATTATATAAAAAGCGTGAGCCAAACACACGAAGGCTGGTTCCAGCAGAACGGGGCCAGACGTTAATGAGGTCAGACGACTTGGATAAAGGCACCGATTGTGCGGAGGAGGGAATCCTGTCAGTCTGCCTTATCAGTTCAAAACCAAATATCTAAAAGACTGGTGCGAATCTGTCCAGCTAACTGCACTGTGATTAAAAAAATCATCTTTTAAAAAACGAGCTCGACGAACAACAGAAGAGCTGTGACGTGATATGATTTTCTAATCTCTTCCCTGTGACCCGCATGTCCTCTATTTCCAAGAAGTCCAATTTTCCCAACTCCCTTTTAATATGAGAAAAAAAAAACCCGGTTCCCTGTTCAAACAGCATCTGTCTTAGCGCCCCGCTTTCATCTCCTCGAGGATTAAGCCCATTTTTAATAAATCTGCCGCTCTAACAGCGGAGGGAGGAGTTCAGACAACAGGCTGAAGGTGACGGGGAACGGGTCGAGACGTGTCATCCTAAAAGGGAGATCCTATTTATCTTCATAGAATGGATGGAAACTTTCCATTTGGACACGGCGTTATAATTGGTAAAATCCTAAATGTTGTAAATATAATCTCTTCGGTGACACCGTGCAAACCTCAAACCAGAAATCTCACTGTCATCTCTATTTACGTGTGCGTTCATCTAATTCACAAAACACACACACATGTGCTTTTTACATTAGAGATTAGATCCCGCAGATAAAATCAGAGGATAACTGGTCTGAGTTCCATTGTTTGTTAAGAGTACGTCTTCTAATTAAACCAGGCAGAGTTTCCATAATGACTTAAAAAAAACAATTACATGGAATAACAAACCCCAAGAAGTGAAATGTTTACGCTCTGATGCTATGTTATAAAGCGTCTCCAACAGGCAGGGACGCTTTAAAAACAAATAGAGCTTCAGTGAAGACTAGAGAGAGAAAAGATGAGAACATGAAATCGAATCAATCCCAGTACCTTCAGATACTGGGATTGTAAAAGCTGACCGTGGTGACCATGAGAAAACCTGATGCTGCGCACGTTTCATTGTCGCGTAACCATAACCAACCATGGATGGCCAAGGATGAAAGGCGAGGACAGGTAAGTCACCGAGGTGGATAGAGACAGTTTCATTACATGTGCAAATCAATTTTTTTGATCCCAGGCTTCGTCCCCATCAGCCGGATTGAACCGAGACTTTGTTAACATCCGTTTTCTCAGAAACATGATCTTTGGGCACCGGATTGAAATGACACTGGCTTTTTACTAAAGAGAAAGAAGTGACTTGCTTTGCCAGTTCCTCTCGACTTTAATTTACGAGATTATGACACATTACATGTAGAGTTTTTGCAGAATCTGATACTGAAGTTCTTTGGGGGTTCGGAGTTGTGGTGTAGTTGTCGGTCAGCTGAAGGGGGAAGTGTTTGTGCGTCTCACGAGTGACGACCCTCTTGTTTTCTCGACTCACAGAGACGGGTGTCGGTGCAGATGGCCGAAGCAGTGGAAGCTCCTCGCTCAGCTTGAGAGGTGAACCCATGTTGGAAGGCGCCGAGGACACACTCCTCCATTCCAGCCGGCCTCTGCTGCTAACGCACGAAAACACACACAAAAATCACCCACACGGCAAACGCGTTGGCACGAGGCCCGAAATCGCCTCTCGCAGAGCCTGGACGATGAGAGGCCTTCATCACCTCGGCTGTAAACAAGGACTAATTAACACATGGGAGAGATGGCTGCTCCCGAACAGGCAGGGCCGCGGGGCGAGGACTCCACCTGACATCAGAGCGATGATGCCGGCTGCACAGGTGGCCAGATGACGGCCCCCCCCACACACACACACCCCGGACAGATGGTTCGCCTTTTGTAGGGTTGATCTCAACGAGCGGTGATGTGAAGCTTGTGCTGATCATCACACTGTCCACTCGTTTACTGTTCCTCACATTACAAAGAATCAGTAATTTACTCAGTAATGAGACATTAATTAAGGTTTTGGACACTTACCAATGGTTAATACGATTTTGCATATGTTTCATTTTCTAGTTTTACAGTCTGTCTTCTCTATTGTCATAATTTTTGTCCTTTTCTACACTAAGAGATATTCTCCGTCGGCTTGTTTGACAGAATCTCTGTACGGACGAGAACACAGACACAATTAAAAACACTTGAACAAGCATGCTGGGGGAAATTTGATTTTGCAAAACATCCTTGTCTCATTTTGACCTTTATTGCAAAACTGCTAATATTCAAAGACGACTAAACACTTATAATCTGCTAAATATGCCACAGTGCATGAACAATAATTATGACTTCCTTGATGGTTCAATGCCATCCTTGTGTTCAGCCCCACCAGCAGGAACCCTTTCACTTCTACAGACGTCTTTCTGCGGACTCGCTTCAAGTGAAGACCGTCGTCAGTAAAGTAAGTGAAGGAGATCATTTAAAAGAAAATGTCTTATTGATCAACTTTTATGATTTCAAAGTCATTTGAAGACTGCTCTGCCGAGCTGGGCGACAATCTGTCTCCACTGCTGACGACATGTTTGTTTTCCGTCTGTCGATACTCGGCGCTCTGTGTGTGTTGAACCTTTCGACTTGAACCTGTGCAGAAATCTGCTGCTGCAACTCAAACGACTCATATCTGGACTGTCACACGTGGAAAAGCACATTAATTATGTAGTAATAGTAGTAAAATGCTGTATTTGTTTACATCCTGGCTTCTATCTCGTCCGATTGCTGCCTCAACTCCCTGCTCTACATAAATGATTTGGGTTTTGAACACGGCAGCATCATGTAAGCCCAAGCAACATCCCTGTTATGTGAACGGCCCGTCTCACATAACCACCTGAAGATGATGTGATTTAAACACGTCGCTCACCTGCAATCAAACAACGGCGTTGGTCCTGCGTGTGCGAGCTTTACATTAACATGGACGTCGTGTTGATCCTCCCGAGCGCGATGAGGCCGTTCTGCAGCGAGCGCCGTTTCCAGATGACGCAGACGAAGAGATGGTGCTGTCTGAAGTTTCCCCTCATCACGGATTGTCTGCCCGCTGAACAGCATAATTGCCTCGACCAAGGGAGCAACAGGCAACTTCTGTCACTGAGCGTTCACGCAGTCGTATACGAAATGCAACAGCTTGATGGTACCTGCTGCTGCATTTATGGTATCCGTGTGACTGGAGGCCACCTCTGGGGATCCTCGTGACAAAGAGACCTTCTCGCAAACAAAAGTGCCGAATATTGATTCGGTCCGTATCGTGTCATCCGGCGCAGAATAACAATCACGTTGATTCCTTTCTGCTTCCACACTTGATTGAATATGCATTTCCTCCAGAGTTTCCAGATAATAACTTGGCTATGCCTTTTGATGTGAGCATTTAAAAGAGAAATTCAAACTACGATTAGCTTAATAAAAGAATCATATTCCCTTTGAAGTGCATCTGCCGGGATGTTCGGGAGCGTTGGCGCAAGATAAGGCAAATGTTTGTTTTCCTATTTAGCTCCGTGTTGTAGATTAATCCTCTGAGCGGGAGCACGGGAACCTGAACTAATTCCAGCAACACAATTTGCTCGTCATTTTTTTGGGACTACAAAATGGGCAGAATCACCTCAGTGAATACTTTACACAGCTGATGTTAGGCCATTGTCATTAGAAACAAATGTAATGGCAAAATAAATGGGCAGAAATATGTTTCATTAGAGAGATAGTATGACTATACAAATGTTTGTTGCTATCAGTTACCTGCGTATTCATAAATTCAAACAGGTTTTCCAACCTGTACCAACTGAAAGGTTGTTTGTCTCCCCATGGCATCACCAAACCAGACGTCCGTTGCCATGGTGACACCAGTAAATATGTGGTTAACGTTGTGGAACGGTCACGGTTGAAACAAAGAACGATCAATCGATTCAAAGAGGAAATAAAGAGTCACTATCATAAACCAACATTTCCCTTGTTCCCGTCAAAATGCCCATTCCATAAAATCTTTGCCGTGGGAATCAGGGACCAGAACATTTGTCTTTAACGTTAAGAATTTCAGATGAAGGGCGAGAAAAACAAGACCTCGCCACCACTTTATGTTTATTTTGTACTGTATGTGCAGGAAAGCATTGGTTTAGTAGGATTGACTTTTTTCCCTTAATTGATTTTTTTTAATCCCTCACACTTGGTGAAACCTGGACTGTGACTAAACAGCAAAACCCTTCATGGGCCTCGTTTCACGGCCGTGCAATGACCAGTTTTCTACTTATTCAGTCTAAAGCCGGTGCAGTGTGATCGTGCTGTGCCACAAGAAGTGTTTTTACATTTGTCCAACCGTTAAAAATGTGTTTCTGTCTGTTTCAACCCAAGAAGATGATGTGATTCTTACTCCGTCATGCTGTGTAATCTGCAGACAAATCACCTCAACGCACTCTGTAATAACACATCATTTACTCGGCTGGTTACTGGTTTCAATGCAGTATTTATTAGAAATGAAAAGAACCGAATGTTGGACTCTGATGTATTATTTTATATGATGTTAAAAAACCTCATGTTATGACCCCGAGCTGGTCTGCAGGAAAAAGGGGGGGGAGCGCCATAAAACTAGATGAAGGTTTTTCTTTTCCCCCCCCAATCTTTTACTGCCAAGAGTTGAAGAAATATGTAACTTCGGGGAGAGTCCACAACCAGAGCAACAAATCCTAACTTGAAAGAAAACAACAACAGACGCTCATCGTGAAAGTAGCACAAAAAGAAAAGGTTACGATTCCACACTTTCCTTGCAGCACCTAAAAAAAAACAGGAGAGGAAACACAAGCTGAAGCAGAATTGGAAAAGAATTCATACTGGAATCATGCAACCAGTAGAGTTATCAGAGACCAATGGATCTGTGTCGTCACTGGTGCAACGATTGGCTTTTCAATTAATCGCCTGTGGTGAAATTCAACTCTGCACATTCCCATCATTTTTAACATAAACCCTTTTCCTTCCCTGTGGCAAATTAATAAAAAACCCTGACGTTTTCAAAGGAGCGAACAACCAGAGGAATAGTGTTTAAGTCTGCGAGAGCGAAGGGAAGGAAGACGAGTCGTGGGTAGATAACAGGGTGCAGACTCCAGCAGGAAGAAACACGCACTGAAGGGGCACATTACTCGCGGCAGCTGCGAGGGGAAGGAAGCGTTGCACCCCCCCCCCCCCCCGCTGACAGACAGTTGCACATTCGGAGGAGCGTTAAATATACGGCCCCCCCGCCGCGCGGATCGATACGTTTTTGCTTTTTTAACTCATTCGAGCCATTCACGTGAAGAGCAATTAAAAACCGGAGGAGGAATATGAGCGAAGCTGTTAATGAAACCCGGCAGGGGGGGGGGGTTGTCGTGTTGGTGTCTGAGTGAAGCAAAGGACGATTAATCATCTGGAGGGAGCAGAGAACTCGGGGCCAACGTCCATTTCTACTTGTAGCATCGGTATTTTAACACTTTCTCTTTTTGGGGTGGGGGCTCTACAGCCGACTGAGATACTATTAAAAAGAGTGACTCAATCGGAGATGTGGGTAGGAACATGGGTTTTTAGCCGGGAGGCAACTCACACAGCGTTTTCTCGGTCGCCGTCGGACTGTAGCTAATTATTTCACGCCACTGAAACTGTCATCATGAAAGTGGAGCTCGCCCCCTCCACCTCCGCACCCGGCGCCACCGGGAGGTCGCGTTTCAAAGTTCTTCATTCAAAAGATTCTGGCCTTTCCTTGTTCCGGAAAAAAAAATTCAAAGTCTGCCACGAGCCACAGGGGCGCTGTTTATTCTGCCTGTTTAATGTATGAATCAGAGTTCATTATTCATTTTGGTTTCCCACTTTTCCTCTGGAGAAGTTAAACACAGGGAAACGGACAGAGAGATGAAAACGCGCTGGTCGTCGGAGCTTTATATATTTTCCGAGAGTGATTTCAGAAACGAATCCACACTGACTTTTCATAATGTCAAGGCCATCAGATCAAATGCCTCTGTGTCATTCTGCGGCACCTTTTATTGCAGATTTTATTATCTTTTTCTCAAGCCTTATCAAACATACGTTTCTTAAATTAAGGGTCAATGTGGGACATTTGTTATTTTGGGTCAACGTGCTTTCTTGAATTCATGAATTTAAAACCAGCACCAAGACTGAAACAAGGAGGAAACAGCTCTATCAGCAATTTCCCCCGTACTGGTTCCCAGTCAATAAATGTACCATTGTAATGAACTGTTGTTCTAACACTGGAACGTGTTCGTTAACGATCTGTATACGTGGGTTTCTGTTACACGCGGAGCACAGTGTGCACGTTTCCCTCTGTTTCAAGTCTTTGTGCTCTGGTAAATTAATTGGCTGCCGGCTGTAATTCTAATTAATGGACAGAGATGCGATCAATATGGATTTTCCTGTCAAGCACTCGGGCCTGAAAGTGAATTATATTTCATAAAATGTCAAATTGTTCCTTTAATTGTAACACGCCATGCAGTAATGCATGCTCAGGGGTTGGTGTGTAGTACACAGAGTGATTACACCTTCATATACTCAGCATGTACACACATATATATGTATAAATGTGCTCGTGGACATATAGAAAACAGCTCTTTCTCCCTGTGAGGGTTGATTGAAAACACTCTAACTCGTACAGTATCCTCTGTAGAGTCAAAGTGCAGGCAGAGGAATGAGGGAGCTCTCTGTTGTGAGCGGCGCGCAGAGGAGTGACAGAGTCAGTCGTGAGGCAAATGAGACACCTTGTGGTGAAGTTCTCACTCAATTACATCCGTGCACCTTCAAAAAGCTCAGGGATACAATAAGAGAAAAGGAAGCTTTAGCTTTACAGAGGGTAGCCGACGTTATAATGTGATTGTGGGAGCTATTATCGCTGAATTGAATCATCCTCAATGCGTTGATTCATACAGATAATACACAGCGAGTCCTATTGAGTAAGAGGGCGAGGAAACAACTTCAGAATACGTTGATACACGAGCGTGGGAATGTAGAATGAGTACAAAGGCATTGATGTGAGATACGATAAGAATTTATATTAGATTACACGTTAAAGATGTATGTGAAATGGTCGTGGACAATGAGGGAGATGAACTCACCTCCGCTCTCTTTGCAGGACTCGTTCTTTAAGGAGCTTCTGTGTGAATGCAAATATAAAACCATCAAGCCTTTCGCTGAGTGTTTGAAATGCGAGGGAGGGAGTTCTCTCAGGTCGGCAGGAGGTCAGAGAAGCCTGAACCCAACCATTCAGAGAAATGTGCCAGTCTGCATGTTAATGTGCACAAATTACTTTCCTCTGTACTTTATTACGTAATAGTTCAAACGCACACCAAAGACCTGGACTTGTGTCTGAGTGAGTTGGAAAGACAATCAAACAAAGTCATTTGATAATTTGCACAAATAGCAAAATGGTTAAACGGCTGATTAAACGGCACATCAACACATTTCATACAAAACCACGGAGCTCATGCGGGAGATCAGCAAAAGACATTAGGACTCATCCTCAGGGGATCATGAAAATCTGAAGAATCTAAGATATTGAAATGGATAATAAGTGTAACTGGTAATATGAGATGTGAATAATTTCAGCTGTGGAAGCTTTGCTGCTCCTCTGGATGATTTTCACAGCTGAACAGACTGAAACCACACAACCATTTCACTTTATTTATTTTTTCAAAATAAAAGCACGCCAGCGTTTCTGTTGACTGAATCCGTTCAATTCGTTTTTTTTAAAGATTTTTATTGTCAAATATGTGCAGGAGCGGTAGATGCACGGCTTCATACTGTATAGTACTGGTGTTGAGTTGAGTTGAGTACTCAAGACTACTTTTATCAAATGAATACAGTAGTTATATTAAAAGTTAACGTAAAGAACTTCAGGTGATGGGCAGTAGTTTTCAAAGCAGAACCGTATTGTGTTAAATCATCTTGTATGAACATAACTTGTATTGAGGCTGAGCTATTTTCTTCCAGTTTTAACTTTTATGAAAGTATATTTAAGAAAACCATCCCTTGAGATGTGCTTATTACATTTAAACATTTGTCCCCCCCCCCCCCGTCTAACATCGGGTGCTGAAGGGAGAGTAAATGAATTTGTGGCCTGAAACAACAGAAATGTGCAAACGGAGGGGGGTGCACCACCACGTGGCCCTGCACAGTCGGCCGCCCTTTGTGAATTCCGATGCTGCTGCTGCTCCGCTATGCACATCCGCGCGCGCTAGCATCCCCCCCCCCGACATCAAACAGACTGGCAGCCGTCCCACAGTTCTCACGGTGCAACATCACATCGTCGAACACCTCCGAGAGCAGAGAGCAGGAAGAGAGCCGCGTGAAAACATCAGCGTGGCAGGTTATGATCCAGATTGGAGGGGGGGGGGTGCACAGAGGAGCTGAAATCGGAGTACCCGTCATGTGGCTCACGGAAGGGGATTTGGAATGCATCGACTAATGTGAACGACTTTTTTTTTTATTTATTTTTTCTGCTCCGATGTCTCTGCGTTTAGCCGCGGCCACCTCACACGTAGCCCCCGGACCGAGAGCAGAGTTTGAGAATTCCGTGCCCCTCAATTAACCACAGTGCATAATTTAAATTTGTGCTCCATTCTGTGGGATCAGATTCACTCGAGTGGGGGGTGGATGATGCTGAGGAAATTATGAGTATCATTCATAAATTACACACAACGGTGTGTGTGATGCAGATCTCATTACGCCGAACACGTATGAATGCGTCGGGGGAAACTTGGCATTCGCAGCGAGGCGAGACGCTCGCTGTTTATTCTACTCAGTTCCACTTGTTTTGCTGTGATGTCATCACATGTCACTGAACCTGTTACTCTGAGATCGTGCCCTTTGACGAGAATATTACTGATAAATACACACGTTTGATGTTTAACGATTCGAGAGCTTAATTGTCGTTGTGCAAGCACGAAAAAAAATATTGTCAAACAGACAAGTGGAGGTAACAAGGATGCAAAGATCATACAATACCAGGAAAGTGACTTGCTATGATTATTAATGTAAATAATGTGCTTTTTTTTTGCAGTGTATATAACTAATATGATGAATATAATAGTTGGAACACAGTGTTTGTATGTATGTATGATAATATTGCACTGAGGATCCATTAAATTACGACTAATATAAATATTACTGCTGCTACTTCTATGAATGTGGTTACTTGTATGGGATATGTTTAAAAAATATATATTTCAAAAGTCCTAAAATTACATTTATTTAATTATAAAAATAAGTGGCTTGAGCGTGAACTTGCTAGTTCGATCCCTGCCTGTCTGTCCAAGTAGGGCAAACGTATCTGGAACAAATCATTCCGGTGCCGAAGTCAAATCTTCTGCTAGCTGCAGTTTCCAGGAATAGAAAGCTCGAAACCAGTTTTAAAAAACTCGCCGTCATTAAAGACACAAGTGATTGTTAAAGATTTCAAGGATCCATTCATTTCAATTCCCCATTTTTCTCTCCTCCAGATTCAGTTTCTGGCCTTTTCTCTCTCCTCTCTCTCTCTCTCTCTCTCCCTCTCTGAGTTTCTCCTCTCTCATCCTTCACTCCAACTATGCCCTCAGTGGAGAATCTGTCTCAGACCAAAGAGAAACACAAAACTGCTCGAACTGAGGAGACAGCAACGGGGAACGTGTCCGGCAAAAAAATGGGTGCAATTAGCGTCTGGGAGATGGTTACAACGGCCGCGGGGACAGCCACATTCTTCAGGGTTGTCCCCCCGAAAGCCCGGGCGCCGCTACAAATCTAAAATGCACTGTGGGAAGTATTAACTACCGGTGCTATTGTCGCGCCAATGAATGTAGACGTACGTGGACAGCGCTGATAAACAAGAGCACGGGCACTTGTTAGCGCTCCCATCCTTGAGCTGCACGACCGCTCTGTGTGAAAAATGAAGTCAGTTCTCGCTGTGACAGAATCCATTCCCCGAGTAAAGAGGAAAATACTGCTCCTGCTATTTCCCAGACAAGGGAGACAGAGAATACAATGAACTTTGAGGCACAGCTTGAAGTTAGCAGGAGGGTAGAGAATGTGAACTCGCCCGTCTTTGAAGCAGCTCTGATGGTGTTTTCTTACAAATGAAATGAATTATTCATTCATTTACTGTTGATTATATGGAGAAATATACTGTGTATGGAAATACACCCACAATATTTACTGCCCAAGCCATTGCCTTTCCATATTTTTAAACTCAGTTACATGTACAGCTACAGTTAAATGATTACATGAAGCTTAACGAAACACAAACATGCATGAAGGCACAAACTCAAAACCTGACGACGACCAAACGAAACACAAATGACTCCTGAGCGAAGACGCATTCAAATACCAAAGGTCACGTTGAGTTTGAGTTCTGAGTTCAGGGGGGGGGGGTGAAGAGTCCCACCTGCTGATCCCAGAACAGAAACAGCTGTTTGTCCAAATGAGATTTAACCAAAGGGCACCTTCACCTCAATTTAATCCAACGCATTTGCACACGGCAAAAGATGAAGTGGCCCCAGCGGTGCGGACGGTAACATGCAGACAAGAAGACACTTCACGGTCTGATGGTTACAGGTTGAACTGAGCCACCGGGTCACCGAGGAGCGTCACATGTCAAGGCATCGAACTATGTGCAGCTTAAAACCGTAAAATAGTCTTTTTAACGACGCTGAATGTATATGCAAACGTTTAATTATGCAACCTTGTTTAAGGGGGGAATCTTGTATTACATCATCTAGTAATCTACAAATTAGCCATCTCTGTGTATTAATTAGAACAGAAACGAAAACTGTAATTAACTTATTCTAGATGCTTTGTCTGGGTGGAATAAAGTGAGCGGTAGAATAGTAGCTGAGTCCATTTTGTGATTTGCCGACAAGTGTAAAATCCCCACCCTGTAATTGGACTCTTTTTGCAATTCTCAGTTTAACCATATTTTAAATTGGGCACAGATTTTGACAAATTGCCGAACGTATCGAGGTTTTGTGAACGGAACATAAATCCAGAGTGGATGAACAAAGTAATGAAAGCGAAGCCGGATTGTTAACGGGTCGGTGACAGGAGCATTTCAGCCGTGGCACTGATGGAGAGATTGATCTGACCTTTGAGCAGATAGAGGATCAACAGAGAACTTTGAGTAAATCCCCCCCCCCCCCCTGCCTTAATCAAGCAGAGGCTCCACACACACACACACATCACGACTTTATCTGATGCGGTGTGTGACAGACTCGCTTTTTTATTATGGTGTTTTTCAGAGTTGGGAATTGATTCGGCGCGGCCGCACTGGGAAATGAGACCCTTTTTGTTTTAGGCACCACTTCTGAAATCAACATATTGAGTTTCAGAGGGTTGATCAAAAACACAGTATTAGTCCATTACACAGGAAGCAGAGGTTTTTTTTAAATTGAAGTCGCGGCTCCGGGGGGGGGGGGGATGATGGCTCAGGACGGTCGGAGCGCGAGGAGCAGCCGTGACTGGGTTGATCCGACAATTCCCCCCCCCCGTTCTGCTCCTGCAGCGAGGGGACAGAGATGAGATGGACACAAGAGTCTGTCCGTCCTCATGTATACAGTCTATGGTTCATATCCATTACTTTCAGGTCACGTGTTGCACTTGTGTTGTGTTTGTGTGTTTGTGCGCTCGCCGCGTGCTCTGAGGGGGGAGGGGGGTCAGCGACACCGGACCTGGAAGTGGGAGTTGTGTGTCATCCTGGAAGTGGGCACTGCCGTCAACACGGGGGCTATTGAGGGCATGTCTGCAATTAGCGTAGCATAGGCTAAGCTGCCCGCCCTCCCACTGCTTCTGTGGAGCTTTGCACTAATGACGTGACGCATATATGCATCCGCTGCCACGCGTCTATACATGAAGGCTTTCGGTTGTCATGGAGACTGGTATGAAAAGTGTGCGGGAAGCCAATCAGGAGGTAAACCTAGATTACAGGGAGTGGGGGGGGGGGGGGGGCAACAGCAGTGTAGCGTCACCAGCCTGAAGAAAAAGTAAAATATGTGGAGGAAACATATTTGAAGTCTGTATTTCCATAACTTCCCAAAAGGCATGGACTGTGTTAGCAGCATGTTTGTTTGACGTGAACATTTGAGAGGCACTTTGCTACTGAGTTATGTTCATAATGTAATTACACAGGATTAATTATTAAATAAGCCAGAGAAGAGAAGAGAGGAGAGGAGACAATTTGGGAACAATCTCAAGAAGGGAAATCCCTCTGCACACTTCACAAACAAACAAAAACACAAATTTATCACTAAATAGAAAGTAAATAATCATAATGAAGAGCTCACTCGCAATATGTTGAACAACTGACTCTCCATCTGGCCACGAGTCAACACGTACAACACGCCAGCATAACTTGAAGAAACAAAATGATATGTGTAAGAATTGGGGCCAATATGTTTTCAGCTGGCAAGAAACACCCCTCATCACTCAGCGGTGCACATCATCACAGCTACAAACACACACAAAAAAACTAAACAACCCTGGCAACAGCATCTCAGCCGATAGCTCCGACTGCTTCTGACATCGTTTAGCAGACACATCGTTTCCCTGCAATCCGTCCACGGTGTTGCAACCGCGAGGAAAGATATGATGCATCAAAGGGAAAATGTTTAGCAACAACCAAGAAAGACGGTGTTATTATTATTTGTTTTCCCGAAAACACCGGGCGGCTGAAGCTCACGCTGCCCGGCTGAGGTCGCCCGCAGGCATCGGACCTGCCTGCGGATACCACGTCCATGTCTGCACTTTAAAAGAAGCAGTTTAGACTCTCTGTCCATCATCTTATATATATATTTCAATCTTATACCCATAGAAACCACTTGAATATCATAGAAAAAGAAACCGATCGGGGACATTTTTTCCTCTGAACTCTAGAAAACCTCGGCGCTCTGACTGAACCTGTGTTGTTTGGGTTCCTGACTGCGCCCTGAGACCCTCCCCCTGAGTTTCCCCCTGAGTTTCCAGCTCCCTGCATGTCCAGATTGTTCATTTCTGCGGCTCCCCGGCTGCTCGGGTTTGGCGAAGCGGCTGCTGTCTGGTTCTTTGTCTTCCCCGTGGCTCTGTCTGGCTGCTCCAGGACTCCCGGTGCTGTTCGTCTCTCCGGTGTCCTTCGGCCCCTCTTCTCCCCAAACACCTCCTCCTGTCTGTTGTCCTTGTTGTGGCTGAGTCATGAAACTGAAAAATAATCTGGTCTCTGTGAAGTAGAAGTAAATTAAGCATCGTCTTTATTGATTTTGTAGAAATATGCATTCATACCTTTAAACACTAAGAAGTGCAAAACAACCGGCTACTTCTTTATGGTGAAAATATACTTTATTCTTAATATGCTGCGTCTGTATCGTCCATTCTGCTGTGATTCAAGTTGTCTGGTTTTTCCTCTTTTTGCATTTTGCCAAAACTAATAAGAAGCTTCACCTTTACTTTTTTACTTTTATGCATAACAACTCAAGGAATTGCAGAATTTCCTTCCACGCAACCTTGGGGTAAAAAGCTCCGTGAAGAGGTGTCGCTTCCTCCTTTCTCCCGTGTTTACCGCTGCTCCGCTCCACGAAAAAAAACCAAATTCACGAGCCAGAGAACGAGACTAAAGACAGTGATTAAATCCGGGTGACACATGACGGGTCTGATATTGAAGTTGATGACAGCCAATGTTGGTTTTTCAGTCAGAAGGGAAGACACACGTTTATTTGCACATTCCAACAACAAGGCAATTACTGCAAGAAAAATCTGAAAGGCAACATCATAAATTGTAAAAGCAACATTAGACAATAGAAAGTTGAAAAGTTTAAATGGAGTTGAATACAGAGTAGAAAATATCTAAGAAAAAAGAGTATTTCAATGAATTCATTAATTAATAAAGACTTCCAGGTCTGTGAACTGTGAAAAAAAGGAAAACGTTGCCTTTGTGAAAGTGGAGCTATTATGAGCGCTGATGCAATCATACATCATTTTTTTTAGACATTTCTTTTATATTTGTGCGAACAAGCCATCTGTGTGTTTTTGAAAAATATACCTCTCTGGGTTTTTTTTTCCGAAATAAATGTGTCCTTTTTTGAACTGCACCATTTCACTCCTCTCTGGACGGCAGCATTTATATATGTTACTGCGTTTGTTTGTTTTTTTATTTATTATTTTCAAACTGAATGCACCTGAAATTGAAAAGTATAAGTCACGGTGAAAAATGCTTGCAGGTTTAACGTATGATGCCCGATGAGAAGAACCTGAAGTCTTCGACGGAAGGTGTTGAAAAGGCTTCTTTTTTTTTTACAACCGTGTTTTCCAAACTCGTCAAAAATGACAAGAAATTATTAAATATTAAGCTCATTGTCTCTTTGTTCAGCCTCTGCACTGGTGTCCGGCTTTTATCTCACTCATTAGCTTTTTAATACTGAGCGCGAATCCATTCACAGTCTGTCGGAGTGTGTGCTCTTCCCCCCCCGGCCCCCCGGCCCCCTCACCTCACAGTGTGAGGTCACAGACAGTAAAAGATCAGAAGTTAGAATATGTTAAATTACACCGGAGTCGGCTATGAGACAAAAAGGTAGAGAAATCCATCTCTTGACTTTGAGATCGGTCGGTTCTGTTCATCATGTTCAATGTAGGTTTAGTACGGAAGCTGCTCGTGTAGAAATGCAGATGTGCACAACTCCTGGACCGACTAACTTCATCATCCCTAAAGCTATATGTCGATAGAGCGGCTAAAACAATAACTAATTCTTAATTATGTCCTATATTTACATTTGAAAAAGCCAAGTGAAAATGACCAAACTCAGTCGGGGGTTCATCCCTTAAAAAATACGATATGTTCAATAAAGTAAAAATCAAAGTGTAGCAAGCACATATATAAAGTAAATGATTGCAGTTATGGATATTTGAAGGCCTTATCTCATAAGTAGTTTGAGGATGTGAATATTTGTTCTATTGTCCTCAATGTAAGTGAGGTAACTCTTCAAACACTCCTCTAACTCTCCCATAATATAAATCACATGAAAATCAGAGGTAGTGAAATCTGACTGCTGCCATCCATCAGGAATAAAACCATTTGCACAGATATGTATTTCCCTTATTTGTCAGATCACCTGCTGGAGAAGGATTTTAACTTAGCGACGATGTCTAGACATTCATTTTCCAGTTTACCGCCGAGACATTAAAACCCGTCACAGCCGAGGAGCTAATCTGGGAATGAATAAGATGCGATGTGGGCTGCGTTCACTTCAACGAGAACCATAAACAACTAAAATCAATGTGTCGCCAGCCTCCTCTCGCCGTCTTTACTTATTCACGAGGCCCTGCATATTCACAGCAGATACTTCCCTGACTCACTGGTTTCAGATCAGGACGCCCCCCCTGTGGAAACTCGGCTTTGTAACTGGGCCAGCTCTTGTCGGCTCCCAGACTCCGGGGGCCGTTGCGAACGCGTCTGTTGTTCTCGAGGTTAAGCTGCGAGTGAATCTCAATCACTTTTTTTTATGACTCATTTAAACCTGCATATTTGTCTCCTCGCCGGAGAGAGCACAGGGAGAGGTGCTGGTCTAATGCAGTCAAATAAAGAACTGGGGTTTCGATGCCAATATCGATACTGGGAGTTAAGAAAGTTTCCAACAACAATATATGAGCAGTTTTATGCGTATTAAATAAAATAGCAGCTATTCCTTGGATGCCGTGATCAAACCCTTATGACAAAGAAATGTAAATGAGGCCTTGTATTTTATTTTCCCCTATAAACTACTTTTTACATCCAAATATAAAGAACTTAAATTAAAGGAGTAATGGTATTTATGATGTCAACACATAAAAGACAATATAGAAATCTGTTAAAGGCTCATTCCGGCTGATTTTCATCCCCACAATCCGATAAACCAGTTGCAGAGTTGTGGTATTTGCCTGTGACGAAGCTTTATTCCAGATTCTCCAGGACACGGGACCGTGGTGTGTGGACGGAGCCGAGCCTGCAAAGTGAAACTCTTGTCTCACTACTTGATCTACGTTC
Organism: Reinhardtius hippoglossoides; assembly: GCA_006182925.3. Classification (NCBI taxonomy): domain Eukaryota; kingdom Metazoa; phylum Chordata; class Actinopteri; order Pleuronectiformes; family Pleuronectidae; genus Reinhardtius; species Reinhardtius hippoglossoides. The sequence goes on from CM031687.1 coordinate 3,254,235, forward strand.
CAGCCCAGAATAGCACGAGGAGGTTTTCTTTTCCCAGGGTGTCTCGGGCTCACCCCCCGGGGGACGGGGTTGAGGAGCACAGACGTCCGCAGGGAGCTGCAAATTGAACCGCTGCTCTCTTTGTGTAGAGCAGAGACAGATGAGGGGGGGGGGGGGGGTTCGGGACGCCTTCTGAGTGTGTTCCGATTCAGGTATTTCAAGCATGTCCTACAGGGGGGGGAAAAAAACCCCAGGGCAGATTCAGAACAAGCTGCAGGGAGGATTATATATTCTATCTGACCTGGGAACGCTTTGGGATTTGACAGCAGCAGCTGGAGAACGAGGCTGAGGAGGAAGGAGAAGGACGGCGGATGAAACAAGGACCTGGACCCTGATGAGCAGCAGAAATTAGGGACTATACGATATATAATAACGTTGCATATATTTAAATTAACGTCTGAAACATGAAATACTTTTCTATTCTCTCTAGAATAATTGTAATTAAACGCATCAGCGTGTGAATAACAACACAATTGACCCGTGACCACGTTCGCCAGCTCTTTATCTTGTTTATGATGATGTTGTGTTGCTGTCACCTTGGATTTAAAATGATCGCCGCTCCTGAAACCCGCGGGACACAGCGTGACGCTCTCCATCAGGGATTCAATTATTAATGTCAAGTTCAAAATGTTAAAAATCCAGAGCGACGACCTCGCTGGTCGTGGCGTTTCAGCTACAGCGCAGGATGCGTGCGTGTGAGCGGATAAACTGTGTAATACAAAGAATACATCGGGTTTACGTGAATAAATACATCCTTATTCCCTCGATGATTACGTGACTCAAGAGGATCAGTCACTTGTTGTAGTTTATCCAGGGTAATTCTAGACGGGAGTGACTCAGAGGGCGTCTGTACCTCGGATTCAGACTCCGACGGAGATTTCAACGCTATTCAAAGCTCGCGTCCAACTGGGACTCGTCAAGTGCTTTCTTCTGCTCGGCCACTTGCTGCTTCCGCCCTCTCACAGGAGGCCGCTATCTGGGCCATGCTCTGGCACCTGTGGGAGACGTGTTTTTCCCTCAGCACCCAAAGCCATGTGTGGGGGCATTAATCTGCAGCGGCCTCCCAGGGGCAGTTCTTCCTGTGTGAGTTCACATTTTTTACGTTTGGGGATGTGTTTTCGATATCGGGGACAATCTATTAGCTTTCTTTACGTTTTTTCTTGACACAAAATCCAAACTAAACAACACATTAAGGTGTTATGCTGCTGCATGTTGTAGGGAACAGAACGAGTAGCTCCCCGTCAACACGTGTGCAGCAGCAGCAGCAGCAGCACTGAGGTCCAACCGGAGCACGGAGCCCCAGTAGGGAGCAATAAAAGCTACACACCATATCATTTATTATTTGTTGCTCTTGTCTTGTCGATCACTTTGTAGTGACAGGCTGCTGTTGTACAGGCCGGTCTCCAGACCCACAGGAGCAGGCCCGCCTGACAAAGACCATCTGGCGTCCCCATCATTATTCAGAGCGGCCCCTCGGACCCTCAGGACAAAGTCTGCCCGTCATGTAGCACGGAGGGATGTGAAGTACCGTGACAAAGGGATGATTCCTCGTCAAAGCAAATGAGAATAATTATAGAAATGTGTAAGCGAGGCCACCCGGTTAAAATACACACTCTTTCAACATGTGTTTTTCCTTTTTTATTCAACCACCACATTTCTCTCTGCTATCTGCTCTCTGGGAGTGCGGTGGCACACGAGCTTGGAGAAGCCTGCATCAATGAATAATCAGCCCACGGCATCATTACCCGGCTCTTACAGCAGATTACGGTTAGCGCCCATGCTCTGCACATTTAAATAACGCCAAACTCACTTCCTCAGTCGCAGGACCGGCTCTGTCTTTCCCCTTCAAGAGCAAACACATCACTCGCTAACTTGAATCTGTCCAACAGGTTTTTTCCTTGTTCTTTATTTCAGGTTCGCCAGCTCATTTTGAACGTGGAAGACCGACCCGATGCCGCCTGCGCACTGTCCTCAGCTGCTTGTTTCAGTCACTCCTCACATTTGGCAGCAGTGCTCTGCATTTGAGCTGGATCAGAAAAGAAGGAGCCCGTATGATCACAGCTGACGGACCCACAAAGAGACAGTAGGGGGGCGGCGAGAGGACAGAACTTTTCCATCTGATGCCAGCGTGTGTCCGTCATTATCCAGTGTTGTCTCGGAGACAACATATAAAATCAGATGGCAAACAGTGATATATTGTTAGGAGCAACGTTTGCAGCGAGGCGATTCGCAAACTGCCATCTGGTGTCATTTTGCTGCTAATCACATATCTGATAGTGTTTAAATCGGACAACGATATTCTGACTATTGACATTATTCAGAAATACACGTTTCAATTATGATGTTTACAGGAGCTGCTAATGGAATATTCCATTCATATCCCCGTTTACACCTTATATAGCATCGTCTGATTATGACTATATCAACATTTCTGTTTAAAAATGCGAATATGGTCATAATATTCCACACGTCTTGATTTGATTAATGCGTATTCTGACCTGATTTGGGTCAAAGTTATCAGAAGATGGTGTTTACATGTCCAGTCCTTGTGAGGGTTACTGTTACCGGGCCTATTAAATCAATTCAGACATCAGGGCAGTCACGCGGAGAAAGCTCGGTCCAAGACGGACGAATATTAAAACCAATGGACGTTCAATTATCCCAACTGCTGTAAAGTAGCTTGCGAGTGAGAGATTAAAGCCCAATCAATGGTCTCCTTCCTGTGTCCTTTTTACACCGACAGGTTAATGGCGTTCAGAGGGAGACTCGCGCATTAGTCCCCTCGTTAAAGACTGACCCGCACTAATTTATCCGGCGCGCGGGGCGAGCTTGATGCAGCGGCGAGACGTAGGAGGGGATTAATCACTCGGTCAGTAATGTTTTTGAACCGGCCGGTTGAAACTGAGCCAAACCACCCAGACGTTGGCCCCCCGAGTCCCGGGGATCTGCTCCAAGTGGACTTTGATGAGTGAGAATCTCTGAACTGTGTGTTTGTCCTCTGACTCGCCATTACTCACCCGGGCGTTCGTGTATTTTCTTTCTTTATTGACTCGTAGCCGCGCAATTCTAACCTGGAAGTCGCTCGGTTCAATTAGTCCGCGTGTGGAAGTGTCCTTGGGCAAGACGGAGAACCCTAATTTGCCCCAGATGGCTATTCCGTCGGAGAGTGTCGCAGTAATCACCATTACCAGAATACTTGCTATACTTGATGATGAGGGTAAAGGCGGGGGGGGGGGGGGGAGGAGTGTCAGAGAGCGTCCCCACAGCTACAGACATATCCTGGTGTGTGTTTGTTTGTGTGATGGGGAGGTGAGGAAACTGCAAACGCGACTTACTCACATGTTTGACATGCAAGGTTTTCCCGTGTGTTACTGAAGAATGACGTTCAAAGGGCCGTGACGGCGCTCGGTGCGAACGGCAGATGTGAGATGAAGAGAAGCGGAGAGAAGCCAGAGATGAAATCTAAACAGAGTCGACTCTGATCAGGGAACGCAAACGCTCGGCGGCAGGCCGGCCTTTTGCCTTAATCTCCGCTCGGCGTGGGAGGAGGAACAGGGCTGCGCTCGCCCAAACCTTGTGTTGAGTGACGCGAGCCCGGATAACAAGGAAATGTGTCAAAGATGAAGCAGGTTAAAGGGAAGAGAGTTAAACCACGAGCACAGGGTTTGGAGATTTGTCTTAAATGGGATTTTCAATTTGCTTGGTCCTAAAAATCTGCGGAAAAGTTAAAACCATAACTCTGTACAGTGCAAAAATACCTTAAATACCTTTTATCGTTCCTAAAATTGGTCTCTGTGAATACATGCAAACATGTGTGAAACGCATGCAGAGCCTTGTGTATATGAAAAAATGTATAATAGATGCAATAGATCAAAGCTACCTCGGAAAACAACATAAAATACAGCAGGAAAAACATGGAGAAACCTCCGAGCGCCTTTCCGATCCGATTCATCAACAGTTCAAATTCACACGAGCCTTAAAGCTGTTACCGAGGCTGGTCCTCACCTGCACGTCGGTGGCAGCAGCTCCAGAGGGGAGAAAGTTCAAACTCTCCAGAGATGAAGAGGATACTCCAACATCTTTCAAGCCTTTGAAATCACTCTCTTGGTTTAGAATGTGAGGCAGCGCAGGCAATTTAACAGCAACGCTCCTCCTGGCCTCTTTAGCTGTTATGCAACCGGCGCAGTTGTGGCGGGTCAAAGTAATAACTGATTCTGGCGTAACCCTGACACATCAGAACCATCTGAAGGGGGGGGGGGGGGGGGGGGGTTCGCTGGAAGCTAAGTGGAAGGTGCTTTTCAAAAAAGAAATGCTCGGCAGGTGATTGGATGTAAATTCTCACGAACACTTTCACGATCGTCAAAGGAAAAGAGCGAAGACAACTTTGCCGTTATTTGATATTTCTCTCAAATTAGCACATGAATCTTAAAGAAATATTAAAATACAATGACCATCTGTATATGTAAGAGAAAGAAGGCAGATAGTTCCTCTGTATTATTTCCATCCATTGACGATCTTATATAAGACCCGGATTTGATTCCTCCAGCCACAGTGGGGTCCGAAAGTCTGAGACCACTTGAAAGTGATCCGTCTGTTTATCAAACGGCTTCTTTTTTTTTTTAAATCTCAGCGTTAAAGATTCACTTTAAAACCGTGTAAATAAGAAACTGGAGTTTGAACAGAGTCAAACTCCCCGAGGTCGGTGAGCTTGAACTCTTTTTCTGCTTCCGTCCGTCTCCACCGGCACCGAGATGGTGAATTGATTAACGGGGGGGGGCGAGTGTGGAAATGGAGGAAAATTGTGAAAGTAAAATATACCGCGAGTAAATATCATTTATAAAAAGTGTGCAGGACATTGATTTCCAATAAATGCACTTTATTGTATTGTCAAAGTTAGAATGGACGACATGTTCTGATGAGGACAAATATTGAAGTGTAAAGTTTGCGGAGGCGGCTGAACGCATTGAAATCTCTGAATATTTCTCCGCTCGGGCAGGACGCAGGTGTTTCCCGGAGTTGTGCGAGCGACACGTGGTTGCTCCGTCCTCAACCCGGGCGCCGTGAATGATGGATGTTCTAACGGGGAGAGCAGAGATCAGCGCCGCAGCAAGTTACAGCAGAAGATCAAAGTACTTCCTGTTAACTACACAGGTTCTTCCTCTTCCTCTTCATCACTTCACTCTCTTCAACTCGAACTCTCACGAAGTACGAGGCCAGCCCTGGACAGACCTCTCTACCTCCGCGTTTACTCCCACTCTCTGTCATCCTCGATCCTTCATTCATTCCAAATTTATTCTGCAAACAATACTGGTCTAAAATTGTGAAATCTATTAAAAATATATGTGAAAATTGACGTCTCTGCCATGTAAATATTTATTTTAATACAAATTTCCACCTCATGAAATTAAATGAAGTAGGAATACATTTAGAAACAGACTAATTAACTATTGTGCCGCAGCGCTTCCTATCCTGAGACACTCTCCAGACAATATCTCTCTATTTATATTATACAGAAAATTAAAGAAAGATGAAATCGTATCCCTGTCCAAAAGGTGCACACTCACTCAAATTGATTCAGAGCTGTGGATTGTCGAGTCAGTGTTAATGAACACCACACAATTAGCACGCCGCACGTGTGTGTCCGCCCGCTGTAAAACATCGGCGATCAATACGGTCCACAGATCGTTAGAACAGAGGAGTTTAGTTTGTCCTCTCATCAGCAGAGTAGATCCTGTTAAAGGCCAGGGCACTTTAAACGGTAAACATGTAATGTAATGAGTCCCCGTCTTTGTGGAAGTGATCAAACACACACGCAGAGATCTTTCTCTCTCTGGGTTCGTATTGATATTCCGTCGATGGCCCTCTTTTAAAAACTTCCAGCCCGTGACCTGCGTGTGACTCCCATCGTGACGCCCGAATCCAAATCCGTATCAGCGCTGCCACGTCAGCGGTGAGGACTGCGGGACGGATGTGTGACATCTCTTATCAGTCGTACACGGTGCAGACGTGACTGTGTGATAAATCTGTCAGGTCAGATTGTGTGTGTAGGTTATATATGGGCCAGCGACCCCCCCCAAAAAAATAGTCTTCAAGTGTGAATATAACTTAAACTATACTCCTGTTTTTAAGGCCGGAAATAAAAAAGACCAAACAGCCGAATGATATAAAGAATAAAAGTTGGTACCTGGCAGTAAACACCAGGGGATAACACTGGGTTCTGGGAATCCTGGGGAAAATGTTTTTTCGTTTTTTGATCTAGTTCCAAGTTGTCAGTGAACATTGTGTCGTATCAACATCAGGCCGAGACACTGAGAGTAGCACCGACCACTTTACCAGCCTCCACAGCGGCTAACAGCCCAATCTCAGTCTCGCTGTGCGGGGGCCGGTCCTCACTGCTGCAGTCCAGACAAGAATAATGAACTGTTTCCTCACCGCTAACCAGAGACTGTGGTCCACTAAAGACGCACGGACAATCAGATAGTCTCCGGTGTCGTCCCCGGAAGCCTGAAAGTGTGTCTCATCTGTGGTGAACTCGTTTAAGGAAGCAATTGCTTTTTTTTAATGGGTTAAAACCGGCATATATGCTCTAATATTAGTGCAAAATGGGTATAGGTTTGATATTATTGCCCAGTTGCGACTCCAGTTAGCACGTGGGAGGTAAAGGGAGAAGATATTTCAGTTTGGAAGAGGGAGACACATATTTAATGCTAAAAATGTAACTATATTCGTCCCCTGCTTTCCCATGTCATGTTTCCCAGTATATATGGGAAATAAGTTGGCAGCCAATTCCCCCAGAATCCCATTTCCGTTCGCCGAACTCCGGTTCACACCGCACAGGGACAGTTTGTGCCACGGCTGTAACACATCGCTCGTGAAGCTGGTCTCGATGTCCCCCCCCCCTCCAGAGAGTTACTCACTCCGGCTCCTCCACTCTTAATGAGAGCGCTAATCATCCAATGCACTGGACCAGTCAGACAATACTTAATCTGTTCCTCGGGGCACACGCGTGAGGAAAATGATTCATTAAGGCAGGTGAAGAAGGGTACGTGACTTAATCAATATATTTATTCAAGCACACTCCATCTGAACCCCCCCTCTGTTTGAGAGTTTTTTTTTTTTATCATTTTCCACAATAGATAATTATTGATATTTCAAATTTAAGCTTCTTTTTTTTTTTTTACAAATCTCTGCAAAGTGTTTTCATACCCAAACAGCCGAGGACCCTTAACTGGGACTTGGGAAAAACAGCAGTGATATCAGTGGTTATTTTAATTGAGTGAGTCGCACTCCACGTTCGAGCCTCTGAGCGACGAGCAGGGAACTTTCGGACCCCCTGATAAATCCCCTCGTCAAATCCGCCATATTTCAGATACAATATAAAAAATTCTTACGTCCCTTTCATGCAGTCCAACGGGCCTCCGAGCGTGGTTGAAGTGATAACAGGACATTATTCTCGTGTTAATCTTTGGGGGAAAAAGAAATATCTTTTCTCTGTTCAACCGTGCAGACGAGTCCTTCACTTCAAAGTTCAGACATCACCATCCATTATTAGCGTCTCTTGTCTTTTTTACGTCCACTGTTGTGCCGCCCGCCACCTTTCCCATCACTGCCATTTACTTTTCTAACATTTACTGGTCCACACTTCATGGACATGTTGTTCTCCAATCAACTGCCTTTTTTCTAACATCGTGTACAAAGGTTGGAAAGTTGTTTTGCATCTTTTCTTTTTGCTGGAAATGCTTTTGCTGTGAACAAAATGGGAAGAATACTTCAATTTGAATTCAGTTCGGCGCACATGCTTTCGGGAGGAACAGACCAAAGGCTCCGTGACTCGGTTCACCGCCGGCGACCTCTTGCGGCACGAGCCTGAGGGAGTCACTCGAGCAGAGGGCGCTTCACAACGGACCCCGTCTGCACATTTGTTGTGGAACTCTTCTCCGGCGCCGTGCAGGGAAGTGACTCGGGTGTGCAGCAACTCTGCAATGAGACATGTCAGTGCTGTTGTAGAATCAGCTTTGTCGTGCATGAAGGGTAACTGGGAAGTCACTGGGGTGGTTTGTTTTTTTTAGCAGGGTCAGTACGCAACAGCTGAAGAAACCAGACCATGACAGTCACTGGGACCAGCTGGTTAATGGTCACTTTAAAGTCATATGGGAAAGAGAACAAAGAATTTGTTTCCAAGTGAACTGGGTAAACATCCTCCTCCCAGTTATCAACATGTTGGTGTTGTCATTGTAAGCATTCAGCTTGACAGCACCATAGCCCAGTAGCATAGTGTGCACTTACTGTTTCACCCTGAACAGCAGGAGAAAGAAAACAACACGTTTGATGTTCAGATATGACATCAAACGTGATATGAAAAAACTAACTCAATAACAATATGCTCATCATGTTTTATCCGTGTTTATTCAACACACTTTATTTGCTTTGATCGTTACGAGAATGTCTTGTTTCCAGACCGACAGCATTTTATATCTTTCACGGCGTCTGTAACCTCGTCTGCTTTGGGAACAGAAATGTGATTTAAACATGAGACCGACATCTTAAAAGTGCCAGAACACGCAATTTACAGTAGTCGATGCCTGAAAGGGGAATTTCAAATGTATTTATGCTACAAGATTCAACAAGCAACTCTCCTGCCGTTGAGAAACATAAAAACAGGCAAAGATGGCAGCCCTCGGGACAGCCGCATGGAGGAGTGACAAATTTTACGAGGATGTATGTGAGACTGTCGCTCCCTGCGGTAGAATGACTTAGTAACTCGACATGAAGCCGTCAGTAAATGACACAATGACGAGGACACAGGAGGGACCCGGTCCACTCCATCACACCTTGGCAAAGCAGACGGTCTCGACAGAAGCTTCTCGTTTGACGGATATTTGCCCTGGCAAAGAAGGATTCGGGGGGGGGGGGGGGGGGCGAACGAAATCAAGGGGCCCGGATATATTAAAACACCTCCAGCTGCATTTGGAAGCAGCGGAACAGATCGGGACCCATGTGTGTGCAACAACCAGAGCCTTTGAAATCCAACGCTACCTTATAAACCAGGGGTTGTCTGACCTTCGGGGCCGATGGGGCCCTTGGGACGGTTTGATCCGCAACTCAAATAAAATAAAAAACACTTATGACGGCAATTACCTTTTTTCTGTGAGGAAGAAACGCAGAGCTTCCAGCTGAGAGCGTGTGTGTCAGGGCCGTGAAAGCAACGGGCTGAGATATCATCGCTGACACGTATTGCTGCCGCTGCCGAGGAAGGAAAGAAGTGAAATGTCAGACTTTTAAGAAATAGACATTTTGTTTGTTCGAGTAAAAGAAAGATAAGTCTGTGATGAGAAAGTCTAGCAGGATCACAGAGGCTCGTTTTACTGACCCATATCTAAGAAACCAGCGGCAAAGCACTATCACCATCAATACCATCTGATATCAGACGCCTGAACCGAGAGCATGGTGTTATATATGTTTTCTATTATTCAGTGTGGCCTTCGAAAGGATGTTATAAAAATGTAAATGGTCCTTGATAGAAGCAAGGTTCCCCACCCCTCTAATAAAGGCACTGGGGCTTCGGCGCGTGTGATAGAAATCTGTATCCTCCGTCTCATTCATGTCAGAAGCTGCTCGAGCGAATCCGCTGATCAAAAGGAAACGACACTGACTCTCGTGTCAAGAGCTTGTTTGGACCTGGAAATATGCATTTGATAAAGCGGGGAGACGTTAATGGGGCAAATTCATCACTCTGACCGGCCGTGCCCTTGGCCCCTTCGTATCTCAGGTAGATGAAAGATTATGAAAGCGCGGATCTATCAGCCTTACTGCGTTTAGTCCTCAGACGGCATTAGGTTTTTCAATTTAAAACACAAAAAAATATATATTTTGTATAATCTCAAACGGACCAGTTCTCTGAGACAATGTTGGATATTTGCCTCCTCTTCCTCCTCCGCACGCTGCCGAGCGGTAAAGAATCGGCAGGAGAGCGGCTCGCCTCCGCGCCTGCTGAGGATTCGGCGTCTTGCTCAAGGACACTCGGATGGTGTCTGAAAGGAGCGTTTTTCTCTTTTTTTTAATTACTCTCAAAATTCACTGCACCGTCCTGTTGTCCTGATTTGTGGGTGTGTGTTAAGGGTTGCTATTATGTACTGTGAAAGTTTTCACCTTTCAAAAGTCCCTGAGCGCAGGGTGCCAGCCCCGGCAGCGGCATGCGGAGAGTCGTGGCACAGCTGAAAAGGAGTGAGGCTCGGTAAAGGGCAACCTTTATGGATCACCACACATAGCATTTTGCCGCTGCTCTCACAAGGCATTACAATGGCGCTGGCGATTGTGTATGCAGTATTTTTTTTGTTTCTCTCTGTGTGACTTGGTTTTCAGTTCAAAACGAGGAATGAAAAACGTGCATATAAGAGAAATCGTCTGAAATATATCAATTGGCACAGATTTATGAAAGAATTGAGTTTTTAGAGGTTGTTTATCAAATACATAAAAGCTATTGGGTTCGGTCGTATCTCCCTTTGGCTTGTAATGGGCGGGCGACTCGTCCAGGGCGAGCCCCGCCTCTACCGCAATGTATGCTGGGATTTGTCCCCCAGCCTCCCCATGAGCCTTAAATCAAAAGGTATTGATAATAGATGGTTGCCTCCCTTTTAGGGTGAAATATTTCCCCTTGACTTTCCATACAGCGCTATCATCAATCCCCAGAAATTCAAAGTTCTCTCCTCCTGCTTCACAAGCAAACACCTAATTCATGCCTTTATGTCCACCAGGCGAGACCAATACCCTTTTTATCTGGTCCACCCGAGAAATGTTATAAATCAGTTAGAATTGATTCAGAGCTCTGCTGCCTGAGTGCAAACTGGGAACAGGAGGAGAGAGAGAACACAGTGTACATATTTTAAACTCCTAACTTGGTCGGCCCCTCGGCTTCTGTATTGATTTTTTAAATTCTTTTGCTTGTCTTTGAAGCACTTTATGGTCCTGGATCAGCCTACTTGTCTGAAATGCCTCCGATATATGAACCAGGTCGGCCGCTGTGGCCCCGCTGGCACTCGGCGTCTTTTAGGTGTTCCGAAGTTCGGGGACAAAACTTTTTTTTACAAGCGAGCTTCTACTTCTTTTATTTAATAATAGCGTTTTTTTAGGAAGGACGCTAAAATAGCGATGCTAAGCTACATGGAACTTGTGGGACTCTGTTTAACTCAAACGTCCTGAGCTCTGGACCGAGTCTGATCGATCTTTGTCATTTGTGCACATTCCCTTTTCCTCTGTGCCAAAGTACAGACGTGCAAATGAGGACAAGTGAAGCTCACAAGCCTTTTTTTACTTAAAAAAAACAAAAAAAACAACGTAAGCAGACAACTTGTCATTAACTGCACATGAAGGGGCCTCTGCCAGAAATATGAATCAAAGCCCAGTGGGCCAGCGTCAGGGTTTCTGTGCAGAGATGACAGAGCCTTACGGGACAACCCCTCTCAGCAGCGCTCCATCCATCATGTGCTCACAGTACAGTGGCTAGAGATGTCATGCTTCCTAATGCTAATGCAAGGGGCTTTTTTCCCGAGGCCATCCAGTGGCAGCAGAGCCTTGCAGGGGATCCACAGACTGATGTTTGACAAAGATCCTCAGCAGAACGAGACTGTTTCTGCCCTTTTCCACTCACAGTTGCACTCTGGTGTTACGGAGTCGGCTTGTTATCGAGTTTCTTTTTTGCGGAAATGAACGTTCATTAGTGACGACTGCCGCTGCAAATCTGCACCGGATGAAAACGAAGAGCTGTCACACAAAATGTTGTGTAAACAGCTTTTTTGTTGCTGATAATGACGAGCATTGTGCGGCGGGATACGTGCGTTTTGCGACGAGTCATGGTTGCAGCATTCCCACAATCCAATTTTCTATTATCTATGTTATATTATAGCTTGTGTATGTGTGTGTGTGAAAGTCTGAAAAATATTTCCATTCATATGAATCCCAGCTCTTTACTGACATGTTGTCATCATTAAAAGCGTATATAGAGAACATTAATTGGTACAAAACACCAGCACCGGTCCTGATGAGATAAATCCAACCGGGCGCCGCCGTCTTAATTTGGCTCTTTTCTGCTCGTCCTCGTTTCTCTATTTGCTTTTTGCATTTTTCCTCCACACCCGCCGCAACGCTGTGCAAGCGTCACACAATAACACACTCGTTTAGAACAAGTGGCGAATTAAGACGTGTTTTTCTCAAGGCTTTAACAAATGCATGCATAATTCTGGTTTTAATAAATCCCAGCGAGCGAGCGAGTCATTTTCTGCACAATGCTGCACGTCTGACGCGTCTCAATACAAACATCTCTTGTTTATCCAAGGTGAAGTATCTGCTCCGTCCGTACTGCGTGTCGGAGCAAGCTGGTTAGCGTCCAGGAATACGTGGGAAAACAAAAGTAACCAGATAATCATTCAGTTGATGTGGGCTGCAGCTAACTGTGTAAATGAAAGGGAATATTATATTATAATATATCCCGCCGCTCTCTCTTAATCAGTTTAGAGGTTGAAGAAAAAGCAACTGTGTGCAGTGGAAGTGTGCAGGGATAGCATTTACTTAATGAAACACTACATTCTTGATGGTGCTGTCTTGGGTTGACGTTTCTCTCCCCTGCGTGAACGCCGTGCAGCTCGAATCCTCGATATGGAATCAGCTCTCAGTGATATTACAAGATGAATGTGATTCCTGTGACTTAGCGCTGCTCCCCTCCGGGACAGCACGAGCCGTTATTACACCTCTGCTGTTAATAAAGTTTAAACTGCAGAGGTTTACTCGCACTGTATTCTAATATATTCAGATTTGATGATGAGAGCGAGGACTAAATAATGTCCTCACAGGCCCCTGTACCGCGCGTGAGAAATGTCTGTAATGGAAATGCATTGTCAGTGTCCACACATTAACCAGGAGGTGAATAATGGTGCTGGGTTATCTGCTCCGGTTCTGGGACACTGCAGTTTTTTCTCTTTTCTCCCGATGCAGCAGGTTGTTTTGTTTCTGCTCCGAGCTGATTCCCCGTTAATTGGCAGAAAATGGCCTCCAGAACGTCGGTGTGTGTTTGTGCAGTTCATTAAGCTGCACAGATAAACTCATCATAATTTACACGTCGAACGGGGGGGGGGACCTTCCCTCGCGTTCGCTCATTTATATTATAGTCTCGTAGCGGGGGATGCCACTTCAGCTCATTTGGTGGAAAACAAAACACACAGTCGGGACAATAACCGCAGATCCCTGAGCAGCCCAGGCAATATGGTGTTTTGATGGGCTTATCAGATATCCCATAATACAAATGTGAACCCCATCCTGCTCCGTGAAGGGCCAAATGGCCTGAGCAGAATGAGGAAAGGGGTAGGGCACCTCCAGATGTTAATTACAGGACACCTCGTCCGTCCCTCCGTCCACCTCCTTCAAAGTGGACACGACTATTAGCTGTGAGGTAATTAAAAGTGGCACCGACATATGAAAACCGTACTAATGACTCCATAAACCTTTCATTCTGGGACCATCAGCTGCTCATCCATGCAGAAGGGGCTCATCGTGCCACACATTGCGCCCGAGAGCCGGCGAGACAGTCCAACCCCCCCCCGCCCGCCCAGGATTATGAGCTGTGAGAACTGAGCCATTCAAAAACAGTTCTGGGGATAATGTGAGCGGATGAAGTTAAATCCCCTTCGCCTTCGAGATGTTTAATTATTTATTTTTTCATATATTAGGGTTTTAATGTCCACACGTATGTGGCACATTTGGAAACTGTGACTTTAAACTCATCGGCATTAAACTGTCTTTACGGGACAGGTGGTGTGATCTGTGTGGTTGCATCTCAACATCTATTGGTGGAAAGATAAATCCTGAAGCCGAGACTCGTCATGAGGTTGAATTTTGATAATTTTTGAAATAAATGTCTTCAAAACCATCGGAGGAATTCCATTTTCTCCGTGGAAACCTTTTGTACTTTCAATGTTCCCTTTGATCACTGAGTCTTTGGAATTCATTTATCTTAAAAAAATAAATAAAATGGAGCGAAACCGAGGTGTCAGAGGGGGGGGTTTACGGGCAGTTCAGACAGGTTTTAGGGGGTTTGCCCGACTCACCGTGGAGAGGTGTACAGTACGGGTACAAGCAACACACACGCACACACAAGCCACACACTGTAACTACTGTTGTTCCTTTACATTACAGGATCCTGCTTTCAAAGCCCACGGAGGCAAATCATCAGTGTATTCCCAGAACCTTGTTTACGGCTGCAGCTCACTCCTCCATATTCACAAGCTCCTCGAGCAAACCGTGTGTACATGTCGAGCTTCTTCTGAACACGGATCTGGTATCAACGCTTGTTCTAAAATTGTCGACACGAGACATAAAACATTGCAGCTTTCCCTTCATCTTCTGCGGAAGTGACAACCCTCTTCCAGTCCACGAGCCCCGGATGGCGCCTGCGAGCGATGCACAGGTTTCTGAGACCTTCGGATCAGATGATCCTCTGCGTGATGTGAAAAGTTAACAAGTACATAACAAGGTCATTTAGTTTCCTTTCCTTTTGCCAAATTGAGCAGCAGGTAGAAGTTGATCTTGTTTTCGCCCTTCACGTGGTCAAGTAGCTCTTCGGTTCCATGAAATCTGCTGCTGTGGCTTTCATTGTGTCAGTCGCCCAGTTTACCATCCCTGCATTTCATTGTGCATGTGAATTAGTTGGTTTTATATTAGTATCTCACCTGTACCGTTTCCATCTGCTTGAGCACGTAAAGGTTCAACGGGCTCACAGCGACTCCTCAACACATGCTTTCCATGTGCTTCGACCAGCTCTAGATATTTCACGTTAATTTGCAATTCTTGGCTTTTTCTATCCAGTCTCCGCAGGAAACAGTCACTTCCAATATATAACGCCTCGGCTAGAAGTGATGTGGAGACCAGATGGGGCCTGGATACGTCTTCTGGGAACTGTAGCTGCTTCCCTTGCTCAACCTGGCAATCCTAAGCTAGAGCGAGCCGCCCAGTAGAGACCCAGCTTCTCCTCTTCCACCCAGACAAAGGCGATAATGATCTTATTTGGGACCTTTTTTATGTATGCAATAAAAATACCAGTAGCAATGTGACCAGACTAAAATTTGACAGCATCAGTTCTGTTAGAGTTGTCTCTACAAAACCTGGTTGAACTGCATCTGTAGGAAGTGTTTGACAGCCGAGCCACAAGGACGTCCCACACGACTCACCGGAGAATTAAGGGATAAGAGGTGGATCCATGCGAGGCACCGAGAGGAGACCGACTGGTTTGATGAGTATACAAATAATGTGAATCATATTCTGAGGCCTTTGCAGTCATAACCCAATTCAACACAGCTGGGAAAAAAAAGGATTTTGGCGAGACACACGCCCCGACAACCAGCTTCATCAAAATCCCAAATGAGGATGAATCTTTTGGAAGAGTGATCAATCCCTCGACGAGAGCAGCATCCTCAACCGAAGGAGAAGAGATTGTGGGGAGACAAGTGCAAAGGATTCATTTACATAATACCTGAAATGATTTAGTACCTATTCTGCGGCACGTCAGCGATGCTAATACTCTAATCCGCGCTCAACACACTCTATTCGGATTCCGCCTGTGACCCTCGTGCACGTAAAACAATCCTTCAGGAGCGATTGGGAAACAAGGTTTTCGGTGACATTGTAATCCCTGTTTCAGAGTCACAATCACCCGGGGCCCTTTGATCCATAATCCCGTGATTGATTGCGTGGCACTTTAACCTACAGGGGGCCCCCGCTGCGCCGTCAATTGACCTGCATCACATTCACTTAAACAGGGGGGGGGGGGGATCCTCCCGTTGTGAAGAACGAAGCAGTGTCAGAGGGAAGGGAGCGGCAGCCTCTCGGCTGCCGGGCTTCACACCGTGCACAGGAGCGAGTGCAGGTTGTAGTGAACGACCGAGGAAGGTTTATATTAAAGAGGAAATGTGCGGCTGCCGGTGTTGTTCGGCTACGGAATCAGCCGGTCAGTGAAGCCGCGTGTTGTGTTGCCGCTCTTTCCTAAAGAGCTTGTGTTATTTCATCCCATTTGTGTTTTGTGGGCCCATGAAAAGCAGAGAAATGAATTCCTCCTCAAAGGTATGCTAATGGAGCTAATGCCTGCGCCACAATTAAGGCCACTGAGGGATTCGTGTTCCAGTCTTAAAGCTCGGCTTCAGTATTTCTTATGATCTACGCTCAAATAGTGTTTAATTGAATCTCTTTGAGGGGCTAAAGACCAACTTAAGACCAAATTATGAATAGAGTAGCTGCTTAAAGTAATATTACTATACTTGACTAACTTATTTCAGTCCAAGACCACAGAGCTGAGGTCAGTGTCATCAGCTCTTAGTGCAAGAGGAACCGTCTTCGTCCTCCTATGATTTATTTAATGAACACTTTTACATAATGAATACAAATCTCAAAGTATTTTACCGTATTCACTTTTTAACAGTGTATACTTGAAGTACTGGAAGTATAAAGCAGTAGGGTTGGGATTAGTGGAATAACATATTCAAAAACTTATCCTGTCACCTTGGTAAACAAATTCCCTTCTGACAAACTCGCACTTTTTCTCAGTCTTTGCTGGGAGACGACTCCGATGCCAGTGAGACTGGGAAAGAATAGAAAGCGTCTTTGAAGCAGTTTTCCTGCTGTCAAAACAGGTAACCCAGAGCTCGGCAGGAAACACAGGGGGGGGGTCCTCCTTAGATCCCAGAGACTCTAATAACCCTTTAGATTCACAAATTCCCTCCTCTGCTGTCTAACATATCCCCTCAGAGCTAATCTGGATAGCAAAAGACCCGGGTGCCCTCGTAGAGGAGATCTACGCTCGTCGGGCAAACCCGGTGTTTTCTTTTCTGAATCCTGTATGCTCCGCTCGGAGTTGACCTGCCTTTTGCACCACGGGGGGGTTTGAAGGGATCCACAAAGCCCTTTTCAATCATCGGCCTCACACTGAAGTTGTTTGCCCTGAACTGTGAAATCCATGCGGTCAACAGGGGCTGGCAGGTGCTGCTGCCCCGTATCTTTTAATTAGACTTTTTCTGACCAGAAACAAAGACCAAGCAGCAAAAAATGGCCACTACTCGAAAAACTAACTTTAACTTTTCTTCCAAGTGAGGGACCTCCTGGTGGCCAGGTGAATAAGTACTGGTGTCCATAGCAAGCAAAAGCTGGAGCTGTAAATTTGGAAGTTTAAATGTTTATCTCTCCTGAAAAATGATCTGGACGTCTCTCCATCTCCAGTTATTCCTGATTTCTCTCTCATTCCGATGCCGCGCGTACAAATTAAGGTTTCTCTTCACAGCTCTATCCGATCGCTCCGGTGTATTCCCACTGGAAGGGCAATGATGCCGCTATTATCCGAGGATCACGCTCACATTCCAGGAAAGGGGCCAAGATCCTGTTGCGTGGAGAAAAAAAAACTGGAATGGAGATGTTATTTCTTTCTTATGATTTCACTTAGACAATGTGGATACCCCCCGTGCGACTTGTTGATGAAGCCTGGACGCTTCTTCTATCGCAAAACATTGTTTTTTCCGAGGGGAAATTTGCAAGTTGGCTGCCAAATAGCACTGTTATACTGTTTTTGTTTTTATTTTCCTGGCGCTCAACAAGTGGATAAATTGAGTGTTTTTACACGGACACACATGACTAAGACAACCGGAGCTGTTGCCATGGTGATTTAAACTCGCACCAAGGCTCCTGCCAGGAGTGTTTGAGCATCTTCAGACTGTAATGTGAGGAATCTGAATGTATGAGTGTTGGGGGGGGTAACCCTGTTATCCATGGAGCACCTTGTGAAGGGGTTAGCATTTGAAGCTACAGTTGGCTTATAGGAGGTAAGTGCCCATGAGCAGGGTTGCTGGTTGAGTCCCAGGATTACTCCCCCGCTGCTCAGGCCTTTCATTGAAAGTATGTAAATGTGTGAATAAATCCATCCAATAAATAAAATAGACAAACTTAATTTCCAACCATATTTATTATATTTCCACGGACCCAGGTTCTCTGCTCCCTGGCGATAGCTTCAGGTCAACACTATTAAAAACCGTTACCAATGTTCAGCAGCACAGATTCATCAAGTCGAACCCGGGGTGAAGGCTCCAGGCAGATTTATTCCACTGCTCTGAGCGAATATTGATCAGTTCCATTCCGCCGACTGGATTTGGTGTGAAATGTTGCCGTCATAAACGCTGGCGTTACCAGGCGCCCCTTCTCTGCTCTTCACTGAAATATAGACTTTGCTGAATCCGCCGGAAAAAACAACCCTCCCAGGGCGCGGCATCGTGATGAGTTCGGGTCCCCTCTCATTTAGCAGGTTTGTCACACTCGCTGTAAGTCAAGGGGGATGTGCTCCTCAGAAGATTCACTGCTGCCGGATGAAGAAGGGAAAACTTTTTTCGGGGAGTCAACCAGTTCTATTTTAAACAGCCAGTGAAACAGGGGAGTTTATATCCAACTGCTTTTTTTTCCCCCGTGACCGGTAATTGTCTGTCATTATGAGACCCACCCCTCAGGTGCTCCCTGGGTCCCTTCAGATAAGACCCGGCGGAGCAAGGGGGAAGAACACCAATTCCCAACCAGTGACTGCACAATGCGCGACACACAAGCAGCCCAGTGCAGGTCCCCATCTGCACTGCAGCTGACAGTCCTTATCGGGATGCTCCAGCCGGCCCTCGGAGGCTCGCTGAACACATATCGCAGAATAGTTTGCTGTTAAATTCGACTCCACGTGGGAGTATACACACGTGTGCAAAAGAAGCTTCACTAATGTACATTTGTGTGGTGGAGGTTTTCCAATTTGCATTTAGATTTCAGAATCGAACTCCAATCCCCGAACTGCCTTATTTTCCTTACCGGTAGTCCTCGAGCCCCGTCAGCTCCTTTTTTTAGATTCCTCCCTCTCCGACACCGGAGCAGAGTTTGACCCCGCAGGTTCCCAGGTGAGGCCGGGTGAAGGGAAAGTTTTAAACTGTGTAGTGGACGGGACGTAAATCCCTAAAGTAAAGTCGGGTTCAATCCGGGTTTAGGAGATGAAAATGCAATACAGAAAAAATGTTAAAGCGCCTGGGATTTAACCCACGCTTTAAATTAATGTATAACACAGGAATAAGCAAATAAGCTATTTCACAGCTGAAGAGCTGCAATGAGAAAAATAACATTGTCACCTACCAGTGTGGAATTAACAGATATTAATAACCTGTCAAAACTGAGACCTTACCTCACCCTCCTACCTCCATTACGGCTCAGAAGAAACTGCAGGTTTTGTTTTTTAAAGAATAACAACTAACAAGGTATCTCCTGTGGGAATATGTAGTATGTGCTGCCATTAGAAAGTCTTTTCCAGCATAATTAATCTCTGAAAACTTTTTTGGGGGGGGAAGTTTACCATCTTTTCCTCATCTTCAGTCAAAGGAGCAGCACAACAACAACTCTGGTGATCCCATGACTCATCATCGCCCTGTGCTGCCTTGGCTTTCTTTAATCTGTTAGTGACGCTTGGTGGCGTCGGATGTTGAATGTAGAATCTAGATTACATCCCGGAGTCCATTTCACATCGTTTATCGGTCTAACCCTTTTTATTATTTATTCAGGCGTGTATAATATATATATATATAAATTCAAATACACTATACATAAACAACACAAATGTATTTTAGCTCTTTCCACTGCAACGTAAAGAGTTAAGATTGTAAACAAAAAAAACTGTACCCAAGGACAAACCCAGAATAATAATGCAGGATAAAAGTAAATTGAATATTGCACTTGCCTTAAAAACACGTAAAAAGATAATACACTAAAAGTGGCATTAAAACCTAAATTATAAAATAACTGGGACAGTGTACAAAGATAGTGCATGAGGATAACGATTAAGATTTAATCAAGAAAACTTTTAAAATGCTTTTCAGATTGTGCAGCTCGTATGACGCACATCACTGAACCTCTGTCAATTAAAATGAACTGTTCAACAGATACTTTAAAGTCTTATCTATCTGGAATCATTGTATTTTTTTTTCGTGGCAATATTCACCATTACCCAGCGGTGCGTGCATGCAAATGATATTTCACTTTGAATAAGGTCCCACACATTTCTGACGGTAGATCTCAGAGACTCGGAGAGAAGACATCTCGCCCGTGCTGCAGGAGTCTGCCTGTAGATAGACGAGGCAGCTCCACAGATCCGTGCCTGCAGGCTGGGATAATGCCCGGCGCTGATTGGAATCTTTGACTCAAATCCCGGGCCTTGTTTGAAGTCGCATGCCCTCTCACTGCGCTCGCATTTTCTCCGGGCTGCAGGTGTCTGGTCACGATACCGCCCTGGGAGCGTGAACACAGATAAAATGAACTATTACCCACGATTTGATTGAACTGTCAGCTCCGGGCACTTTCTCTCTCTCATCTCTCCCTTCTTCTTCTTCTTCTTCTTCTTCTTTTTTTTTTTATTATTATGACAAACTGACAGTGTTGTGTTTCTTTCAGTCCATTTTATGTTCTAACAATAGAACAACTGCTGTAATAGCCTTGGGAAAATAATAAAAAAACAAGGTTGATTCCTTTGTCGTTTATTATCTCTTTATTACAGAAACATGATTGAGAAGTCGTGCTGCTCGTCCGTAGTGCTGACGTCTGTCTTTAGAGTTTAACCCTTGAGAAACACATAAAGACGACGCGTTAAAACTATGGTTAAAACCTCCAGTTCAAGTGTAATCAGTTAATTTTCCTTTCAATTAAGTGTAACAACATTTAAATGGAAATAAGGGACGATGCCAAAGGAAACTACTCGTGAGAAGATCCGTTCCAACAGGAGTTTTGACCTCTGGACACATGTTAAATGAATCCGTGTGAATACAGTTTTGCAGGTATTTGATCTGTTTTGGTTCCCTGGCCGTGTCCGTGCTGGTAAAAGTGTGTTTGCACTCACACTCCATAAGGCAGTGTATAGTCGGGGGGGGGGGGTTAGACACACTTAGCTCACCTCTCCTGCAGCTGCAACGCCACGAGCTCCATTCATCTTCATTCCACAGTTCATACCTGGCGCTCGGTTTCTCCGTCTCTTCATCTGCAAACATCACAGTCAATATGGAGCGCTGCAAGAGAATTGATTTCTGTTACAAACTGTGCGGCAGCCTCCACAGTACAAAGCGAAAAAATTGCTCAGCTATTAGTGATTTTATTCCACGTGGCGCACACGTGCAGGTTGAGAGTCCAGAAGCCAAACGCGACCATAAAACCCCTCGATTGGCTTTAAAAATCCAATTTGTGAAAACAGCAGACCTGCCATGATTTCAAATTCACCCCTCCAAAAAAAAAAATGTAAAGTTAGTAGCGGCGTGTAAGTAAAGCAGTACACTGCAGATTCACTTAACTAAATATCTCCCTGGGAAGCAGACTGCCTCCAGCGCTACATAACTTAAACATAATTGAGTGCCACGTCTTTAGGCAAATATTACTCGGATATAGGCACATTTGAAATTGAGCTCACGCAGTAAAAACTTGTGTGAGCAGCTGCGAGACGATTTACAGTCGCATCAGAAAGTAGTCGGAGCCCCAGTATCTCACCTCGAGCCAGGACACAGGTGTCAGCAGGGGCGGCCGGGGCTATTGACTGGAGATCAGTCAGGGCATCATCTGCCGACTCAGGACCGGCAGCTTGACGTTGTGCCGGCTCAGACGCAGGATCAGGAACAGGCCAAATCAAACACACGAGGGAATATGACAGTTTAACGAGTTCATCCTCACGACACAAAGAGCGCGGGTCTATTTCAGGGTTGGTTCTTTTGAAAGAAGAAAGAAAGCAAGGAGCCCGGAGAACGAACCCAAATGTCAGATTTGTGGATACGAGCGCAGCGGCCCACTCTGAACCTGCCTGTTTGTTTTCTGCCCTGCGGTGATGCTGGTTGCAGCTTTTCGTTCTGAAACTGTAGAAGTGACCCGCGGTAATTGAGCCGCGGCCAGAAAAGACTGTGAAGCCGACTCTGCTGCACAAAGGAGCTGTTTACCTGTTTATCTATAGGTTTGGTGAAGCTCCACTCGAACTGGAGAATCCGATTTTATTGCGTTGGCATGAACGTGCACGTTGATGACCAGTCGATGATACTGCAGAGTGCTGGTCGCCTGTTTCTTAAAGTTCATAACGTATATTAGTCGATAGTATTGGCGCTGGGGAAGCAGTTGGGGGGGGGGGGCCCTCTAGCTTGGTCCGTCATGAGACAAAGGTTCATTTATTCCTCTTCACCTTCGGGCTAATCCCCGTTGGAGCTTTGCTCAACCTCCTGCTCCGACAGCAAGCCGAGCCGTGGCTGACACGGGGGACTGGACCACTCTTCAAAAACTAATTGAATGCTACAGTTTTAATACCTCAGAGCTCGACCTCTCTCCCCCCCGACAAACACACGAGCAGGTGCACATTAAAGGGCACGAAAGGCAAAATGGGTTTGAAAAAATAATTAAGGATATACTCGTAAAGCATAAATACAGAATCCACACAGATGTAAAACCTCACTTATTATTATTTAACAGCTCGGTGATTTATACACGTGCAAATCTGCCGGTGATTAAAAACGCTTCTGTCCTTCCGACCGCTGAGGTTAAACGTTCCTACTTCCTGTGTTTAATAAGTTAAGAGGACAAATATCTACAAATGTGCCTGAGGATGGATAGAAATCCATTTCGTGATTTTTTTACGGAAAAGGAACTTTATCAAACGTGTCCAGCAACTTGTGTTGTAATTGGCTTAAAAGATACAAACTGCAAACACATCTGTGGAAGAGCGTGAGATGTTCTTCATGGTGGAATATCCAGAGGGTGAAATTCAATGCTATCCCGATATTGTGTGTGCGTTGGATAATATGTATATATATATATGTATGAAATTCAATATGAAAACCTGGCATGAACGTCTTTGATGTGCGGCTGATTGGACATGCAGCAGCATGCAAACCCAGATGAAGAGCCGCGTATGAGCCTGGAGAGTACACATTTTTTATTTCCAATCAGAAGTTGGGGTTTATTTTGTGAAACTAATGCAACGCTGTTAAAGGTAACGGCCGTATGGAGGCGGGCAATAACGTACTTTTATTAACAAACTATGATTTTACAGCCAAATGCCCGCGTGGCAGAAACAATGACATCAGGACATGTGGAAGTGAACACGAGTGTGAATCTGTACATGTTCAAACTTCCTGTTCGATTTCAGGACTAATTCATTGGGTGTCAGGTGTTAATACTTTCTCCACCTCATAGTTCATCCCTTCTATTTTGCATCGTAAGTTTTTGGACTTTTCAGAACATCTGGGGTCATGACATGACTTCTAGGGGGTTGCAAGATGCGTTTTAACACTTATTTGTCTGTACCAGTGATCTGCTTGTGTGTTTGTGAGAGTCAACATCTATGTATGTGTTGTAATAAAGAAATCAGGAGGTCCAGGGGTCCGATCAGGGAGTTCTGACCGTGCACCCGACTGAAACTAGTGGGTTCTGACTTTAAAAGGTCGATAACAACTGTTTGGGAAAATGTCTGATGCATGTTCGAGCGCACGATCCTTTTTCAGCTTCATAAAACTAAAAGCTAAATCCATCAGACGTGGTTCAACACCGTTGTGTTTACTTTGTCGAAAGTTCAGTTGTGAAGGTCGTGAACGATCAGAGTTGGAGGAGTCATCATCGCTAAAGCTTTTCAATAACAACAGCAACACTCCGGCTCACAGACAGAAGCAACACAGCAAAGAAAATCTTTCAGAGAGAAATCATTCAACACATTTTGTTTGGCCTTCAGGAAACACGCAGCGCATTTTGGATGAGAGATTATGTGAGAAACTGTGTGTTTATGATAAAACTCCACCGGGCTCCCTCAGTTAAATGACATCCAGGTATGTTTCCTATGAGTTGACTACATTTTCTCTCAGGCGCCGTCCCCTCAGACGCCGTGAGCACATCGTCCAGGTGCGAACGGCGGGACGTGTTTGGAGAATCAGCGGGAACGGGGAGCCATAATGGAGACAATTTGAAAACGAGCGAACCCTCTCCAGGGAGCAGTGTTTCATTACCGCAGTCATCAGAGTATCGTGATGCGATCTCGTCTTCTACCTTTGTGTCGGAGCTGGGACTTCCAGCTGGGGAATTAAGTTAGGCCCCCCCCAATCTATATGTGTAGGAGGAAAGCAGAAGGTGGACTGTCGCTTGTATAACAACTGCAGGAGAAGTTCTGCTCTGAATGAAACCGCGGACAGACGGGAAGAGGAAGGAGTCCACAGCCGAGCAGTATAAAGCATATTACAAAAATAAATTAAGATCTCACCGATACCGATTCATGTGTGAAATTTGATTATCAGCCGATAATGTTCCGTGAAGGGAAAACTTGGAGGAGTCCTCCAGGATACGACGGCAATCAGGCAAAGACGTTATGTTCAAGGGTCTAGATCCGGGAACCCGAAGGTCATTAACAACAGCAGAGAGCGTCAGGAGGTTTATTACACTGAGGCCAAACAACCAAACTACAAAAACGTGTAGAGGTGAAAACGATATACCTCAATACTTCTCTACCTACGAGCAGGAAAACATAATTTCTCTAAATCATGGTTATTTGTTTTAGCATTTTACACGTGACATGTTTTCATGGATTTCTTTTGAAGACAGACTCTCGACTTCAGGGAGGCTACGTCCGGGTCAGTTCTTCATGTTCAACAACTGTCGCACTTAATTATCTCGCACATATTCACAATGCCCAGAAGGTGGAAAACTACTTTCACAGATACTCGAGGTGCTCAGGTCGTGAATCCCGTGGATTGTGCAGATCCGTCGACTTCTCCTCTAGCAGCACTTGGTCGTGGTTTTGATTTCTCTCGTGAAATGTTTCTCCACATACACGAGATGAACCGGTATTAAATGATTCCCCGGCTGATGCATCTTAATGAACGAAGCGATCGCCCTGCGTTTTTTACTCTAGCGGCACCATTCACGGGTTCTGAGTTAAATATCACAACAGCTATGAATGGATCGAAGTGGGATTGACCTGTAATGACTTTAGCGGTCTCTTCATTTTTCCCATTAAGTGAATTCATTAGGTCAATCTTTTTATTTGCTCCGTTACGACCGAATATCCACACAAGGGACATTCTCTCATCTTCAGCCACACAAGTGAATGAGGACAGGATATACAGTATTTAATTGCTTTTTTTAGAAAGAAGAAATCAATATGAATTCAAGATGCCAAAGTCAGATGCATCAGATATTCATAGTGTCCTGAGGATGTACGGTATTGACTTTGATCATCGTCTAATAACACATGCAGTAATCTAATGGCATAAAGATGGTTTAGCACAAACTTGGGTTCGGAGATTCATATTCCCCAGACTTCCGTGATCTTCAGACTTTTATATCTGTCGTTAAGAACCAAATATATCCACACCTGTGGTTTGCGCAATGTCTCTTTTGTTCAGACGTGGCATTTGTTAACTTTCGGGGATCCCTGATTTTCATCAGTTATCGTTTTTCAAATGTCAACGTGTCAAAATGCTTCGGTTCCACTTTGCGACGGCGTAGTTTGAGTTGTTTTATAGATCAGTGACTTGTAAAATGGAAACGACTGTGAGACTTTGGATTCGAATTTCTTCTGAGAAAGAAAAATAAAGACAGTCGCTTCCCCCCCCCCCCCCCCATTTCTTATGAATGGGCCTCGTTATTGTCAATCAATGCGCACTTTGACGTTGAGGCTTGAATCCCCACGAGCCACCTGCTGATAGCTCAGTATTGCTTCTTGACAAAGGAGGGTTGTTTGTGGTTGTTTGTAGTTTTTTGGGGGGGGGAATAGCAACATAACACTGGATGGATGGAAATAGATGATGTACAACCTGCAACAACAGGGAGGAAATTGAAAGTTAGAAAAATGCTTTGACAAGGCTGATTTGTGTTTTTCTCTTTTTTCCCCTCGTTGCCTCGAGTCGTGTTCAGCCGAGTCAAACGGGTCAGAACGGGGGAACCGGTGAGAGACAGACACGGAGAAATGAAAAGAAAGAAGGTCAAAGAAAGTTGAGACACAGTCGCAGATTATGAAGAAGGAAATTTGAGCTTGTGCTGTGCGCGGTGACGTCAACATGTCAAATTTAATTATGTCGTTTTCTGGAACTTAGTGCGATTTCCTGCATTTCCTCGAAAGCTGCGAGACGGAGACGTCGGGTTTGTCAACGGGTTCGTCAAGCACATGGCGGAGCTCCATGTCTGGGACAGGTGCACATGCACATTGTGGAGAGAGCCTCTTATTATTATTATTATTATTATATTATTATTAATGAGATTCTAATTACCAGCACATATGCATTGTTGTTGTTTTAGAGTCTAATCATTGATTTTGTCCATATTCACTGCTCCTGAGTAATGATGTGATGCTGTTTTTAATAGGTGAAACATATATTTTAATCAATGTAATTAATTGTGACTATTGTTGATTATACAACTCGGTTTTTCTGGACCCCAGCAGGTGCTGCCGTTGCCAAGGTAATAACTAACAGTGACGGGGATTAGGCCGAAGCTCGGATCTAAAAGAAATGAAGAAGCCTCTTAACGATATTAATCCTGACCTTGATCGTTTGGGGACACTTGGACGCAGCGAGGTCCAAGCGAGGGGACGTCGTAGGTGATCATGGAGGAAAGGTAGACACTTCATGTTATAGTATTAGATTGGAACATGTCTCTGTCTAGACCCTGTAAGAGTGAGCATGTATTTGCTCTTCTGTTTCTCCCTAATTGAGCGTTTGACCAAGTGTAAACCCTGATGTAGTGTCTCACTGAGGCTGAGGATATGTGTCAAAGTATCAGCGTCAATTGCTTAATTACACCTCGTGGAGAAAACAAGGCCCGTTAGAACTCCAGCATCCCCCCGGGGGGAGAACGCACACCCGACATGTTATTAGTGCAATTGTCCTTCACTTTCTCTCGTCTGCCAGACTTTAATCCAACGATCAGTCGGGAATACCGTTTTTTCTTTCTTCTCTCGGTCCCGCCCCGCTGCGACAGGGCCACGTTAGAGCCGGTGAAACAGACTTTGATTCACTGGCTCGTCAGTGAATTCCTTCTTAACGGCGTGTAAGATGTAACCAGGATGAGCAAGCACCCTATTTTCATGTCAACAATCCCGTGAAGTGTTTCCCACTTGTTCCAATTTCCTCTGTTTGATTTCTCCCAACACCGTCAGCTGGCAGATAACACGAGTATCTCTTTCACTCAGGAGCGAGAGCTGTTTGCCGCAGCCGATTGGGCCATAAAGTTTTACCAACATCACAACTGCTTGAACGGAGGAGGTTTTTACTTACGAGGATTAACTCGTCAAAGAGACGTTTTTCCCCCCCGACAAACACAGATCCTGTTACAAGGCCACGGATTTCAAACGCTTTGCAGCTTTGGTGAAATGTAATAACTGTTTAATCTTGTATTTAAAAATAAAAGCCTGGTCTGTGATCAGCTGTGATTCAGCGTTTAAAAAAAACCTTTAAATGTCCTTTTTCCAGATGCTGCAAGATTATACATCGCTCAAAGCTGCACTCAGGTACACAGACGGAGACCTGTAACACGGAAGCTGCAGTTGAGCTTTTACATCTGTATAATGGTTTTACTCTGTGTGTTACACCTGTGCAATGGGAATAACGCTGACATCGTACCGACGACTAAATAGCTGCACAGACTGTAAAGCAGTTTTCCAGTTCCCAGCTTCTGTTTGAGTCGTGTTGTGTTATTTCGCTGTTTTGCTTGATCATCGCTTCTGCTGTGAGCGCACGGAGAGAGGTAAACTGCTTTGTTTGTCAGGGCCTTTTATTAACAAGTATAAAGGTGCATTAAATGTCATGTTCCTATGATGAATTTCTCCCAAAAGCAAAAAACCCCATTAAACCTTTCCCAGAAGGTTACCTTTTCCCACGGAAGGGGCCCTGGAGGAGAAATCAAATTCCAGGATACCGGATCCCGCCGGTCCTGTGGAGAACTGTCACCTTCTGATTAGTTCTTGTGTCTCTCTCCTCGGTGCCAGACAACAGCCTCCCTGCTGTGAATAATTAAGGTTTGCAGGCACCGCGTTCTCCCCTATTCCCACCGCGGGACCGCGAGACGTGCCGCCGGTGGAGACGTGCATCTCCGCGTGCTTTGGAGCTCTGACTCGCTGAGATCAGACAGGTTGACTCTCTGAGCCCCCCCCGCTGACTTCACTGCAATGCAGCTGAACTTTCACGGCGCAAATTTGGCAGAGGGGCGTGAAAAAAGTCGTAGTTCCTGTTTTAGCCAAAGCACCGCTGCTCTGACGGACAGTGGGAGCTGCCAGAGCAGAGGAAAGACAAGTGAAAAGCTTAATTCAGTAACTGGAGCACAGCTTTGCTAAAACAGAGGCACCTTTGAAAAACCTTGTTCAAACGTAATTAAGGATTCCTACATTTTAAATCTGTTTGTCCATTGTCCATCAGCTTTTATTGATTGACACAGTAGGATATGAATATACTGGCATCCTGTTTATATAGCATCAAAATACTAATTAAAGTGATCAGTAAAATTAACACTTGAATACATCAGTGTGATAAGAACTATACCTAAAACCATCTTTGATAAAAAATGTATTTAACATGCACTTAACATGGAGAAGCCAGGGACCTATACTTCAGCAAGCCACCAGGGGGCGATCAAGATGATTTGGCTTCACCTTTGAGAAGCGGGTCAAGTCATCCATCGTTGCAAACAGTGACATGAGGGTTAAAGAAAAACGTGGACACGTATACAAAGACTTAAATTTATCGCATTTTTCAGCAAATGCACCCTGATTGTTTCCCCTTTTATCTTTTTATCTCTACATCCTGTATCTTTATCTTCTCATATCCTGTGAGATCTGCTGCGTGCAAGTGAAACACAGAACACCAGGTGGTGACGGTTGCATCAACAGAAAGGGACATGATGGATGTTTATAGCTCTGACTGAAATATACGGGAGGAGAACTCCGATGTGCTCCTTCAGAATATGAGTAAAGCTCATTGGGTTTGTCAGGGAAGTGACGGACAGCAGTTTATGTTATTGCTGGATTACAGAAACACATGATTCATATTGAAGTGAAGCCGTCGTGTGAGGTTTCTTCTGGACTGAAACACCCTGTGACTTGACATCAAATAAAGTATTAATCTTCTGGGACCACCTCCAGACTGAAGCGCTGAACTCAGCCCACCCCCCCCCCCCCCGACGGAAGATCAGCGTTGAGACAAGATCATAAAAAAATAAATAAAACGTTTTTTGGAGTTTGGATGTAAAAGTTTGATAAGTGCACATAACGACTGCTCTTTCAAGACAAGTGCTTTAAAGTCCGATCGCGCCCAGTTGTAAACCAGTGAGACGAGGTCAGGACGGGGGGGGGGGGGGGGATATCATCACATTTTATGACTGGAGTTGATCTGGCAGCGGCATTTTGTGGTTAAATAAAAAAAATAAAAAAGAACAAAGCAGATTGATTTGATCCTGTTATGCCGCAAAAAAATCGATGTAATAGAAAAATGTATAGATTACAAACTTCACAGACAAATTGGAAAGTGGGTCTCTGTCGTGCTACAACTGAGACACGATAAAATAAATAGATATAAATATCATAAAACAGAGGATCGTTACGGGAAGGCCGTTAAACTTTACAGCTGGACGTTAACGGGGCCATGTGTCCAGAGTGACCGGGTGTGTTGCATCACAGACAGAGAGACGCACTCAGTGTAGATGGTGCCTCTCGTTTCCAGGCACTGTGGTCGGATTGGACGTCCGGCTTTAATGGTGACGGTGAATAAGTGATGCTTTAAGGAGAAGTGGGAGAAGTGGGTGTTTAAGGCAAGTCTCAGGTGTCTGTGGCTTGAAGTTCCAAAGTCTCGTTCCTGCAACTTACCAGAAGTCAAGAGAAAACCCACGGAGACACGGGAAGAACATTCAACTGCCAAGAAAGGACCTGGCCGACGAAATGGACTTTATATAAATATTAATGACATGTCTGCTCTAGAAAAGTGAAGCCAAAGTGACTTGATTCCCCCCCTAGTGGCTGGCTGCAGTATAGGTATAGTCATAAATCCCCCCTCCTCCTTGTTAGCGGATGGGACATGGACCAAATCAAACGTATCAAATGATTTTTATAGTTCTTCTTATGTTTAATTACTGATTTAACGCTATGAAAACAGTGTGTGTATCGGCAGGATTTCAAACCTGCGGCTCCGTCCTCAAATTGGGGAAAGTGGGAGAAAGTGGAGACGCTTCTATATATATATATATTCGGTCTTTGGTTTAAATGCAGAGAAGTCTCCTTTCATCCCAGCGCATCCATTTCTACAACATCCTTATTCACACCGGCCTCCGTGTAAACCAGCTTCGCCTTCAACTTTCCTTCTGCTCACAGGACACAGAAATCGGCCTTACACTTATGTTTCTGTTATATTTATAAAGGTGGTGCCGCTGCTCTGTTTTTCAAAAGTTCAAAGACTCACACTCCGTGCACCGCCAGAATCAAACGCCCGACAACACGCCTGTTCCTCGTGTATCAAAACAAAAAGCCTGAACGTGCCGGGTTTAACCGCAGCGGCTCCGGTGAGAACGTGCATTGGATTTGTTTTTTTGGGGTTTTGTTTTTTTGTTCCACCTGAGAACGAGGACGCCGAAGTCACGGGAGATTTACAAGCCGCCGCTCACTGCTCTTTAAGCGGATGCATAAGGGAGCGTCCTTAATGATTTATTACCTCGTGCCGCCGTGAAAATGGATTTTAGAATCTGTTCAACTCTTGAATCCAGACCTGGAGGAATGTGATTTATGAAAGTGACACGGGCGGCCCTGTGTGTTTTTAGCAAGCATGTGTGAAATGGCACGTTGGCCTCATTAAGCTCGTTCACGTTATGTACAGAGTACCGCGCATTCTTTTTTCCCCGAGTGTTTTTCATTAAATGCTGTTTTCACGTCTGCTATCTGCCTGTCTCATTACGCTACTTAACCAGGATGGATCACGGACACGTATCCGTTCACCGAGTCACTTATGCAAATGTTAAAACCGCCGCACGGCATAATAAAGATGTAGACAGCCTGCGTTGGGATAAAAAGAAAAAAAGGTTGCAGGTCACGCTCGGCTGCTCTGATGGTGATGAGGAGGCACCGACGTGTCAAATGTGGTGTCAGATCGGATGTTTGAGCAACAGGATTGATTCCAAAGTCGGATCAAACAAATAATAAGCAAAACGTTGTAAGCCACGAGCAACGAGACAACTCGCTGGTGCCTGAGCAGAGGAAACCCCCCCCCCCCCCCCCCCCCACACAGAAGTGGAAAGCTGTGAAGCAGGCAAAATCTCCCTCTCATAAAGAATTAAACGTTTACGAACGAAACATGTGGAGCAGCCCCCCCCCCCCCCCCCCCCCAACCCTCGCTCTTTGAAGTAAACTTTATCCTGCTGGTGTTCAGACGCGAAACAAAACTCAGGCAGGAAATTGTTTGTGAAATGTGTGAGTCGCTGTTATTGATCAGAACCACCGCCGATTAAAACCTGTGTCAACTGCGGAGTCATTTGACCCCGGGAGTGAATGATGAACGTTTCCAATCCCACTGCAGACAAAGGGCAGATGTTAATGGGTGTTGGGGGGGGGGGGGGGGGGGGGGGGGGGGTTAAGTGTGCAGGGCATTAATACAGAGTTAGGTCCTATGGAGAGTTTTTTTATATCTGGAACAGAAATTTTAAGAATAAGCTTGGACTGATTCGACTCTGCATTTGCGAGCACGTGTGAATCGTCCGATTTGTCGTCACGTTTAACGCTTGATTAAATTTGGATTATTTTTTCAGTCAGAGCTCAGTTCACACCGAACTAAAAGAGGTGGCTTGAGAGCACATACCTCCGCCAAGGCTAACGCCCTCTCTCCCTCTAATAAACGAAGTGAAAAAGAAAAGTCCTGGATTCTGGATCCACTCAGAATTTAATGGGATCTTCGATAGGTCACGGACGACTTCTCCACAAAAATGTGATGGAAATCAGTTCGGCGGGTTTTTGAGTAATCCGACTTTCAGACGGACAAACAAACAAAAAGCATCGAGAAAAAAACGAGAAGCTTGAATTCCATCAAGCTGCAGCAGATTGCACGAGCTCGTAGATATCAGGCCTCTAAATATGCTTTTATTTTTTTTATGACTTATTGTCGTGGAAATAAGTGAACGCATCAGAAAGACAAATCCTGGATTCACACATTTCATAGGTTCTTTTTCATACTTCTACGAGTGAGAACACAACTTCCTTAATGGAGATAATAACAATACGCATGTTTCAGTTGTGGATGTCAACTTCAAACCCTTTGGGAAATAATAACTAATTAATCCAACAGACGTTGTTACTTCACTTGTAAACACAGGTTAAGATCAAGTGTGAATGTTTCACTGTTGTTTCCAGTGTTTCAAAAAAGCACTCTGAAATCTCACTCTTTGTCGACACAAGAGGGAAAATGAAGTGTTTTGGGAAACAGCGGCTGAAAGGTGTTCGCAGTGGATCCATTGTGTTGTGCAACCGCTCAACCAGCGACTGGAAAGAAAGGGTTTTTTATTAAGCATCAGGCGACAGAATCAAATTTCATGGTGTGGTTTATTCAGCCTCGTCGGTGCGTGAAAATGGCCACTACAGAATGAAGTTCCTTTTTTTATTTTCCCGGGCGCACACGTGGCACGGTGCAGGTTGAAGGAGTAGCTGATTCCCGCCGCTCTCCAACCAGACCCCGTCCGCTCATTCATCACCTCCGTCTTCCTCCGTGTTGTTTTTCGCCCCAGAGGGACAAA
This sequence comes from Reinhardtius hippoglossoides, assembly GCA_006182925.3. NCBI lineage: Eukaryota > Metazoa > Chordata > Actinopteri > Pleuronectiformes > Pleuronectidae > Reinhardtius > Reinhardtius hippoglossoides. The sequence goes on from CM031687.1 coordinate 3,287,070, forward strand.
AACAAAATGTACTGCACCTGATGAGGCCGCTGCTCTGCGTGGATCTCCTCCGTGATCTCCTGCATCGGGCGGGAAGGAGGAACAAATTCTGCAAACACAGAGAGTAAATGCATCATTTCTTTGCAATTACCTGAGCATCGCTTCAAGATAAATGACACTTAATGATCCCGAAGCTCCTTTACGAGGGACACGAAGGAGCTCCCGAGCTAAATGAGCTGCTCGGGAACATCCTGTACTTGTGACTTATCCATTTTTCAGCGGGAACAAAAACAAAAACAAAACTCTCACAATCTTTACACTGCAGTTATGTTGGAGCTAAAGTGCAGCCGCTGCGAATGTAGGGCAACATGCCTGTGTTAGCAAACACCGCAGCTCTGTTTACGTACAGCAGGATGAACCCATGATGTTTGAAAGTGCAGCTTCTGGAAAAAAAGTAAAAACGAGGAACGATTCAACGCTGACAAGCTACTATTTTCAGAATCATGAATAAAACTTTCCAGAGAAACCCTGGAACCGGTGCTCCTCACGCACGAGCCCACCTCCTGTCAGTTAGAGCAACATTATGCAACTTCCCCACCTTAGAATAGTTCCTCCTCAGCCCGAACGCCTGCTCCTGTCACTGGTGTAATTGCAGCCCAGCGACTTCAAGAGTAACGTTGAACTAAATCAGGTAAAAAAAAAAAAGAATTAGACATCATTAAAAAAACGGAGTTTATCTCCAATATTCAGCGAGGAAATACTTTGTCAAATATGAAGAATTTAAAATATTCCTCTACTTCTGGTTCAGGAAGCTCAGGGTAACTTACAACTTACAGATATGTTATAGGAATATATAAAAATTTTACGATAATCGTCCCGGGTTAATCTTTAGTATTAAAACAAAAAACGTTATATATACAAACACAGGAAAAAGCAAAGGGATGTGTACAGGTAGATTTCCATTGGACTTGTCAGGAGATATTTCCTGGAGGATACGAGGATCAACTTGGCGTTAATGGACTCGTCTGTTTTTTTGTGTCCATAATTAAGTATTCTGCGAGTCCACAGGCTACATTAACTCCGACTGCACCTCGCTCTCCTTCTGCACCTCCATGCATCCTTAATCCACTCGTTTCTCCTGCAGACGGTTCTCGTGTTGCCTTGGGCGCCACTCATGTCCTCTCACAGGTGAGAGAGTGTGTGTGTGTGTGTGTGTGTGTGTGTGTGTGTGTGCACAGACTCAACCGTCAGCCCACTCACTCACTCACACACACACTCTCCGGCTCTGGCACCGTTGGCTGAGTTTTTTTTGTTTTTTTTTAATATCCTCCTCGTCTCTTTTTGTTCCTGTTTTTTAGAAAACGACTTTCTCTGTGAAGCACTTTGTGACAGATAGGTTAGATTTGCGTTTTGCAGCCTCGTTGTGAACTTTCCGAACACCGTCCGAACATCGTGATCTAACCTCAGGGGACCTTATTACTTACAGCTCCCCCCCCCCCCCACCCACCCTGCACACATTGGATTAATTATAACATCAAATAATTTGAGGGCTTAATCATGTTACAATGGAAAAACAGAGAAACAGCACGAGGGAGAGAGAGAATTGCAGAGGTGTTAATTTGAGTCTATTAGAAATATGAAATGTTGTAAAGTTGGTGCACAAAGAATTATAACGCTTAAAGGTTTTTTTACACAAAACTATTCTTTCCTTCTCTGGCTTAAATCTTATTTTTATATAATTTAATTCTTTACTTCATTGAGACAAATTCCTTGTACGTCTATTTTTGCTTCATCTAAGTTTATATTGCGAGATGGGAAAAAGAGATTTTCATCTGTATAAAATATTAAAATCACATCCAACACACTTTGCGTGTTTAATCCACCTCTTCCCAACTTAATGCCACATTTATGAATGATACATTATACACTGAATTATATATTTATTACTGCACCTGGCAAACATACAATTCATTCTCAGGTTCCCCCGGTGGCCACCTCCTGCATTCAGGTAGAACAAGAAAGAGATGCCACATTTTGAATCGGTGCTGTGGCGATGCCCGCCCTTCCAGAATAAGAGTAAACAAAGTTGAATTCCTAGTCACCGTCAGTAAGCAGGACAACCTGGATGCCATCTGGTTCCCTGCTTACCACCAGCTACAAATTTCTCTGAGTCCTTTCCCAGGAACGGCAAATAAGTCCCTGGTTACAGAGCAGATGCCAGCGAGCTCTACGCCTACAGACATCCAGCAGCGGCAAATCAGCAATAACAAGCAGCAGCAGGAAGCTACATGCATTGGACAACAGCAACAAACAGTGGTATTTGCTTGCAAGAGGTAAATTATATTCAGATCACAGTGTAATTACACGTAGCTCACATGGAGTGTGCACACAAACAAACCCGGGGATAGCGGGTCGGGGCGAAGGAAGGCGGCGAGCGGCAGATCCCAGCAGCTGCTTTCACACAAACCTCAAAGGGAAACCATGATCATGGATATGGATCATAACTGAGGTTGGAATTCAACCACCACAAAGAGACGGGTCCAACTTCAGGGTGAATTTTCAGAACATGAATAAAAAAAGGCTAACAATACGATACAGTCTGGGCTGAGACGCAGTTTGTGTGTTGCTGCAGAATCTGAAGGCTGGAAGCAAAGTTACCCTTAACATCTGACTCAGCTTTATCATAACAAAAGTTGTGGTTATATGTTGTGGTATGATGTGGTGTCATGGCAACCAGGGGCCTGGGGTCCAGTCCAACTATCTTTATAGAGAGAAAGATATAGCTGTGTTTGGTCCAAATAAACATTTCTGATGTGAATTGATTAAGTGACGAATCAATTATTGGTTTGTTTGTTAAATACCTTCGTTAAACAACAAAAGAACAAACCAATTTGCCCTCTGAGCTCCCAGCCAAGTGGGATTGAAGCCCTGTTCTGCGGCTGCATGAGATGTACTTGTATTTAATTTGTGCAGAAAGCTTCTCCTCCAACTTAGTTTCACTTGTTCTCACCCTCTGGCTCCAAATTACAACGCAAAGGGCCATTATGGGATATCATCTCTGATCACCGCGAGGAGACGTGGCACATTAATCACCGCAAAATGGTATGGAACACGCAGACTGACGCACACGTGCATGCAGATGTGCAACGCCAAGGTGTGTGTGTGTGTGTGTGTGTGTGTGTGCGTGCACCGACGGACAGACATTTTCATTTTCAACTGAAGGCACTGATTAGTCTGCGTCAGAAAAAAATCATTGAGGACATTAAGCACGCACGGAGCAGAGAGTTGAGAAAGACCCTTTAGTGCTTTGCTGTTGTGTAAGTGTGAGAATGCACAGGCGTCCTCTGCTGCGCCGGCATAAAAATGACAAATCGCCCTCGGCCCGCAGTGTTTAAATCCATCCACACAAACCCTCACAAGCCATTGTATCTGAATATATATCTCATTTAAAGTGACGTATTGTATTGACCTTCGTGCCTGTGCATTGTAACTGAAGATTAACTAATGACTACTTGTTAAATTCCTTCCAATTTTTTCGTGGCAGGATAATTAATGAAGTAATTAAGCATCGGGGTATAAGTGCAGAATCATCAAGAATATTCCAGATAGTTTTTTCTCTCTCATCTCTTCCCCTGTCCTCCTCTCTCTTTATTTTCCTCTTCCTCTTCGATGCATCGCAGGTCATCGCAGGTTGTTTCCCTCGTGTTGGCGCTGGGCTCGAGGTCGCCGCCCCCAACGAACCCATTCAGGCCGACAAGAAGCAAACCAGCTCTGACCAGTTATTAAACATGAAACAGGAAACCACCAAAATAAAGATTAATATCTCTCTGAATTTGGAAAACGACCAGAGGACATTGGCCTGAGGTGAGTCACAGCTTTGCTTCACTGCAAGTGTCTACTGCGGAAATTCATGAATCTGGCCGTTCTGCTTCTTTCTAATTGGCTATGATGCCATGCTATGATTGGAGGGAGGTGGGGGGGGGGGGGGGGGGTATCTTAGGTGACGTTATAATGCTAGAATTGATGCTATAAAAACGGGGTTAAATGCAATGATTGAGACTAACTCACGATTGATCGAGTCCTTGAATCGAGGGGATCTCAGTACCGAGGCTCCACATCACGATCACTACTAATCGCAAAATGACATTTCACACACGCGACAGACACAAACTAAATGAAAACAAATATCTCTGCGTGAAAAGAAGCAGCCACACACGTAGAAGACGCCGACGCCGTGTCGACGAAAACAAAAACACCCGATCTCTGCAGCAGAATCATTACTTTACGTCCGGCCTCTGCCTGAAGAAGGAGAAAGTCCGGACCACAGGACAAGTCTAAAAACCACTGTAGCGTCCCACTGCTCACATTTATGGAAAATAAGCCAGTCGTAGACGATACTAATTAAAATCCTCTTTATAAAGCAAAGCTAAAATAATGGTTTAGCAGCAGTATTGTCATCATCATTATTTGATAAGCCC